>JAVJGJ010000001.1:109718619-109769895 GCA_035590215.1 Microhierax caerulescens | reverse complement strand
ATGTGAGGCCGGGCAGGGGCCGGCGCGCTGAGGGCGGGCGGGGGGCGGCGGGCAGGGCAGGTGCCGGCCGCCGGCCTGGGGTCTGAGGCAGCCACCGGCGGAGAGGGGCGGCCGGCGGGTTGGGGCGCCTCCCCGGCTGGCCGCGGCCTGATTCACGGGACGGCGGGCGGGGGAGAGGCCGGTCAGGTGAGCGCGTTTTGTTGGGGAGTTGCTCAACAGCGGGTGGCTGAGGGTGCCCGGGGCTTTGCGGCCGCCTCCCGTCAGGGCCGGAGTTCCCGCCCTGCAGGGCTCGCGCCGCCGCCCCTCAGGTGCCCTCCGCAGGTGGCGGCGCGGGGCGGGAAACGCGCACCGGCTGGCGCGGCCGTCCCGCCGGTTGAAGGCCTTGTATGAGGGGATATTTTATCCCTTACGTGCCATTTGTTTTCTTCTCAGGTTGCTTGGCATGTGTTTCAAACTCCAGTTGTATTGCTAATCGTTTTGTTATTAATTTCCGTGGGGCTCTTTGTCCCTGCCCTCACCTGATGAGCTGGCCCTGAGGAAGACACCCAAACGTGACATGGGGCTGGTAACCAGCACCGTGCTGGGGATCTGCCTTTTCCTCTTGCTTCATGCTCTGGTTCTTGTGTTGAGGCTGGGGGGACGGTGCCGCGGCTGAGTGGCGGGGCTGAAGAGGTGCCAGGGGGCTGCGACGCTCCTCAGGTGTTTTCTTGCATTTAGGAACATTGCACTGAATTCTCACATGGAGAGCAGAAGTGTGAAGAAAAACTTGAAGACGACACAAAAAGCTGACATAGAAAAAGCAGATTGTGTTCCCTCACACTTTTTGTGTTCACTTCAGTGTAACCCGTTCCAGATTTTCAAGAGTACAATTCACTGCAGTTGTGATTGTACATTATTTATATATAATTATTTTCTAAGACAGCAGGTCTTTAGTAAATAATGGTCTCATATAACAGTGATGATACCTGTGTACCTGTACCACTGTCTTTAATGTACAGTTTGAAGAAAATTTCTGCTTTATCATGCAGGTTTGGCTTTTTTCTTTGCTTTCACATGTATTGCAGGAGCTGTAGTGATTGAGATACTGAAAAAAGTTGTTTGTTTGGTTTGTTTTTTGTTTTTTTTTCTCAGAAGTGCTGTAAAGGGACATGGTGTCTTACAGGTTACTGTAAGTTAAGTTTCTTTCTTCAAGAGGTTTTTATTATCCTGAAGAATATGTCAAGAACTAGTGTAATAAATAATCCTGATACAAATTATTACTAAAAAGAAACGTGTTTCTTCATAGGCATCTGCAAAGAAACAATGGCGACAGAATCTCCACGCCGCCCAAGTCGATGTACTGGAGGAGTGGTGGTTCGCCCACAAGCTGTCACGTAAGCATGTTCTAGAAGAATAGCCCTTACCTGAAATGTTTTTTATTTTCTTGTGGAAGAAGAACGTAACCTGAATTTCCTTTCAGAGCCAGCTGTTGAGGGCTTGTGTTGACATTATGGTTTTGTTACATTGAATATTTTTCAAATAAAACAAACAGATGTTGCATTCCTGTCTCCTAGAACTGTGCAGGTCAAACTCTTTCCCTAAATGGGATGCTTTTCACCTATACTCCAAAATCTTCAAACTTGTATGTTTTAAGTTTAATATATTGCAGTGTTTTGTTGTTTGTTTAAACAATTCTGCTTGCTGTACAAACACTACATTAGCTGTAGATCAACGATAACAAATCCTTAGGCTGGAAGGAGCATGTTTGGCGTGTTCCTTTCTTGCTGTTCTTTTTAATTAAAAATACATTGTCACAGAGGTGCATGTATGAAAACATATAACCCTGTCATTAAAGTCCTTCGGTAAGTAGAATTGTGAATTCTAGGGTTGGGTTTTTTTTTGCTTAGGAGAACAAAACCAAGAACAGGGGAAGAAGCTACCTCTCTCCAGTCAGAACATGAGAGACCATTTTTTTGCTTGGGCATCCTTATTTTACTTATGTTCACACAAAAATACTTTTATGGCAAAGTAACACAGTCTAGAAGAATTATGGTCTTGTCTCTGTCCATTAAAGGATTTTTGTAGCAGTTTTTCTTTCTGGGGATGTTTATACTGCTGAATTGTTGCTGCAAAACAGCACCATATTGCAGTGTTCACTGGTACTTTCAGTTTCAGTGGTTATCAGTTTGCCACTGGAGGTAGCTGTGCATTTTAACATCAAAATTCACTTTATTTTTACTAGGCAGCACAAGAAACCAATCTTCATAACACAGAAAGTTGTGTTAAAGGTTTGTCTTGCAGCCATGGGCTAGAATAAGCATTGGTTTATATTGCAGAATTCCTCAACAACCACGTTTCTGTTTGTAATGACCTTTTCTACAAAATACACTTTAAAAATATAATAATAGAAAACCACTGTAAGAATAAGACATCTTTTATTTTGTTTTATTAAATATGTTGGCTTGTTCTTGAGGTACATCTTTTCACTTCGAAAATGTCAGTCTTTTTGATGAGAGTTTGTGTTTGTTGAGCAGCATGTAGCAGCATTCTGCTGCTTATTTTAAGCTCCTAGATTCTTACTGAGGGAAAGGTTTTTTGGTTTTTTTTTGTTGTTGTTGTTTTTAAGCACTTTAAAGAGATCTTCCTGGAAGTTTTTTTAACTTCAGAAGAGATTTAGAGTATATTGAATGAAACATTTCCCAAACATCAACTTTGTTTCAAGATGTACTTGGAGTGGGGGAAGGAAAAAAAATAGGCCTCATTTCATGACCTGAAAAATGAAGATGGTATGACTCTTGCTAGCAGGCATTCCCATGAGCACTTCAAACACTGTATTTAATACTATACCTGTAGACAAATATTACTGCTAGGTAATAAAGGGCTCTGAAGGTATACAAGACAGTTTTGGTGACCTACGTAAAGAAGAATTGACGCTAGAAACCACAGCTAAAGCAGTAAGCCAAACTTTGATACAGTAATCCTTGGACTGCTGAACAAAATCTAGTTTTGTCATGAGTTGGAACAAGCTTTCTAAAATTTAAAACTTTATTGTTTAGATTTGTCTCTTTTTTCAGAGATGAGTCAACCAGTTAAGCTGATTCAGGTGTTGCAGCTTCTGACTTCAAGTATCTTCTGCATCACTGTGTATAGGGCAGAGTACTTTGTTCTTCAATACTTAACACTCCAATTTCTATTAAAAGAATCTTAGCACGGTTTCAGAAAGCACAAAGAAAACACATGTACCTTTGGATGTCAGGAGGCTAGATTTCCTAGTTTACAATTTTTTTTCTTGGTGGGTATTAGAAATCTTGAGTTAGTGCAGGAATAATTACTACTGGTACAAAAATTAATTTGGGGGATGCCAAAGCTGTTACCTAATGAGTTAATAAAAAAAAATAAAATGTCTTGGACTTTATGAAGATAGTTCTTGTTGCCAGCATGTTTCAGTGTTACTCATTACAGAAAGTGCAAACTTCTTGTGTAGTTTCAACACCGTCTTGTCTAATATGGTCAACCTGCGTTGTACGTTGCTCAGCAGTTACACAAGAGACTCACCACTCATGCTGGGGAATGTTAATAAAAGCATTAGTTTAAATGTACCAGAACGAATGTATTTTGCACTGTATGCTATTCTAAGTCATTGCTGCTAATGAACTTTCAAGAAGGAATAAGCTTCCCAAGCTATAAAATATTAGAGAGAAAATACCTCTCCTTCCCGTTCTTAGTTAGGGTTTTTGTTCCATCTCCTGCTCCCAAGTGCTAGCACTTGCTGCATCGTTGTACATAATACATACGAGGTCTTAAAGTTTATTTGCCCCACAAGGAGAGCTCCAGCCCTTAGATTAACTCCTCATCTTCATGTTGTAATGGCCAAATCAGATAGGATAATACTGAAGAATAATTTCTGAATGCCTGTTCTACTTCAGTCAGCCACTCAGATGTGGAGAACATGCTTTCTTTCCTCACTGTTGCCTTTTATACTTTTTCCCCAAGCAGTTACTTCGTAAACAGGTATCGCTTAGCTTTTTACAGACTTTTATGCTGCTATTTATATCATCAGAGTTTTTGGCAGTGTATTAAAGTAACTGCATTGCATGCTTAGTATTTTCTTTTGTGCTAAAGACTATGTGTTTTTTCCGGTGATGTGTCTTATTTAATATATTCATGACCGCTTCTGAACTTCTGTGGTAGTTGAAATTCTCCTTCTGTTTTCAAGGGAACAGTCATACATGGAAAGTGTTGTTACGTTTCTTCAAGATGTTGTGCCACAGGTATGTCTGGATCTTTAAATACGTTTTTTTCAGTGTACAAAGCAGTTGAAGTCTTGTGTTGGGTGGACCAATGTATCATTGAAACATAAAGCAAGATTTTTTGGTTTTTTGAATGTGAATCTTGAGACCAGGGTTTTAAAAGCATAGGGTGCATGCTGTCTGAAGATTTGGCCTACAGATTTCCTCTGTTAGGTCATAATTAGAAGGAGAATCTTAGCTAGATGTGAGTTGAAGATTGCAGTATAAATAGCAGGAAGAAGATTGCAGCCTTTTCCTATGATAACTTTGGCAATGTTATAGTAGGGAAGGGGAGAGACTGGGCATAGCACTTGCTCGGCCTCTTACAAAGACATATTTCTGGATTGTAGTTGGAAACCTGTATATGAACCATGGCTGGACTGGTGTTAGAACAACTTGGTAGACACCCTTTGTCACCGCAGCTTGTATCGCTGGCTGAAAAGGGAAAAGTTTGCCTCCTTTAGTCCCTTCTTTTTATCTCATTTCCTTAAATTGCCTCAAAATGTCCTGGCTGCTTTGGGACTGTGGAGCTCTGCCTAAGCTGTTGTTCTCCATTGTGCTGAGTTTTGCAAAACAGAAGTCCTCCCTCTGCTTTTTTAGATATCCTGCCCCCCCATTCTGGGATCTTTCTCTCTGGACAGTAACTATGATGATCGTGTCTGCTCTTGGTCATAGTTTTCACAGGTAGCAGCAGCATGAAACTGGAATGGTCACTTCTGTATTGCCCATGGGCCTTGGTAGCAGAGGGAAACTAATTTTATTTTGTTACTCTTTGGGAAAGCTGTGGTCTGTAGTGGAGGAGCATTGTAGCTAATTGTCTGTAGCCTCAGTGGTTCTTATTTGAAGGATTATCTTGGTTAGTTAGTCATGAATTTCCTCAATAATAATATAAAAAATTTCCCCTTACTAATACCAGTTTGTAAAATGCATTTTGGGATCATGGTCAAAATTAGAAATAGTCAAAGTTTCATTTAAAAGATTGCTGCATTCCACACCCACTTCCATTTTCCCCTCTCTGTAGTTAAAGGATACAGTCTGTGTTTTATTTTACAAATCAGTTTGCCTTGGAAGCATGGAATGTGATTTGTTTTGAAAAGTAATACCCACACTTATTTTTTAAATTTGTATTTTTACTTCATGTTATTGCTTTTCTGGCATGTATAAAAATGATTATACAAGCTCTTTTCATATTTAATCCAAAATACTGTACGGTATTTTGTTATAATTCATTTGGAAGTGATGGTATTTCTACTGTAGCTCACGTTCTCACTACCGCAGTTTCTCCTGAGAACTGTAAAACAAAATTTGGAAATAGTGTACGTCTCCTTCACAGTTTCTTTTTGTATCTCATCTTTTTATGGGCATCTGTAGAACATAGAACTGAAACATGAATCTGTGCTACTGAAATTACAGTTTATTCTCTTTTAAATAGATGTATTAAAGATGTCACAAATATAACTAAAACGTGTCAGTAAAATAAACTATGAAGTATAGGTCTCTCCTCAATCTTGCTTACAAAGCTTTTGAGTGAATTAAAGAGAACTTTACAAGTAAAAATGCCTCAAGTGAGAACCTCCAACATGGCTTTTAGAAGTAGTGTAAAACTGCTAAAGTTAGTGATTGTAGAAGCCACTGTATTTTGGTTGACTAAATTGCTGTAAGTCATGTGGCATTTCTAGCCTGCTCCAGAAGGCTTTTTGTTATGTATGTCTTGTCATTTTACGTTAGTAAGTATGTTATGCTTCCTGAATTCTATTTAGTATGGTATAAGTTGACTGTGGAACTGTTCAATTTTGAAACAAAACCTCACAGGAATACTGGTGACAATAACATACATGTATCTCTGTTTTTCTGTTTTAACTTACATTCCCTCCTGCGGTCTACAAGAGAGAAAAAAGGGTATTAAACTTACACTATTTCAACCCTTTTGCTTTTTTTGTGCAGGCCTACAGTGGTACCCCACCAGCAGAAGAAAAGGAGAAGATCATTTGGGTCAGATTTGAAAATGCAGATTTGAATGGTATGGCTTTGTTTTCTCTCACTTATTTTTGTGATTTTTGGATCCCTGTACAATAATTTCAGTCAGCTTTACCAGTAAACGTGGTTGACTCAGAATTTAGTGTATCTAGAAAAGGGAAATGAAATACTTAATTTTAAGTGAATAACTGCATTTTTGTTCAGTATCTACCAAACAGAACAAATAGGCCTTGTGACTTCATGTGAAGGCAAAATAACTGTTGCTTAGGAAGAGGGGCAAATACTTTTTTAAAAAAAAAATCCATATTTTTTCCTTAAGGTAGTTGAAAACGAAGCATAGAACTTGATTTCTTTTGTCTACTGTTTGATTTGAAAGCCAGATTATGTAACTGTGAATCCAGTCAAGGTCCCAGATATTTTTTCAGTGCTGTGACAGAGTTTAGAGCAACCTAGAAAGGAAGAGCAGTTGGACAAAATGAGCAGGAGATTCCATGATGTCTTTCAGGAAAATACTAGAGCAAAGCTCAAAACAGTCGTGAAATGTCATTTGTTTGTCACTTCCAGAGCATCTTAATCATCAGCAAAGACTACTGACTTAGTGCAGAAAACAGATTTTGAACCTTTTTAAGAGAAACTGGTGATTGTTACAATCCTTTGCACAGAGTGTCAAGTAGATCCCCACTGAAGATCTGAGCTGTTTTACTTGTCTGTCCTGGTTACCCGTTTTTCAATAAGGTTAGGGACTAAATGAGAGCTGGTTGAATGCTGCTATCAGGTAGTTACTTCTTGAATGTCTTGGAGCTGCTTGTGGCATGTGATATGTGCTCTTGTTGTAGCTGGGCAACTAAGGGACCTGCCTTCTGGAGAACATTGGATTTAAGTCTTCCAGCAAACTGCTGTTTCTTATCTTATTTTCCTGTCTAGAGCTGTATGGTAAAGGCCCATTCTGGTCTCAGGTGAAGTAATAGCAACCATAGCCAGAGCTGTGATGAGAAAGTTTCAGCCTTTCCAAGAGGTTAATAGGAAAGATTATATGTTTTCCAGCTGTTGAAATGGCACAGAGGCTGGCACCTCATAAATTCAGTGTTATTAGAACTAGAAAAGACCTATCAATGTGTACATGGCATTATGTCCAGTTTTAGGCTAGTTAAGGTTGGTTTGTTTGTGGGTTTGTTTTCAATGCATGTTTATTTTTTAAAAAAACTCTTTAGTTTCTTTTCTACAGTATAATAAACCCCTTTAGAATATCCTTTAGAATCCTTCATATTCTGTTTAAATTTACTTTTAAGCAGCCTAATCTGATTGGGCCTGAACACATCCTCGTTCACCATCCTAAATGTCTCCCCTCTTTCTTTTATATTTACATGCTTGCGGTGAGCTTTAGTTCATTCTGTCATGGTTGTAAATGTAGTCTGAGGGCTTTACACAAGAAAGGCTTAATATTTTTAATTATTATGTCCTGTAGCACTTTTCTTCCTGGGGATTTTCTTCTTTTGGTAAGGTTGGTGTAAAGATTAATTACATAGTGTCTAGAAATAGTTTTGACCAGTCTGTGCATTTGTAATTTCTGTATTTGTTAATGTTTATTTTGTTAGTCCTTTGCAAATTTTTCTCTATTTGAAAAGTTTGCCATGTTGTACTCATCACTGGAGAAAGAATTGCAGAAATTTTTAGAGTATTTAGTGACAACACAAATTGTAATCCAGAAAATTGTTCTCCATTGCTTTGAATTTTAATGCTTTCTAACCTCTCTGAAACTTTTAACAACGAATCTATGTTTGCCTAAAAGAATATATTTCAATATTGTTCCAGCATAAAAATTTAAACCACTTTGCTTGCTTTTAAGACAACAGAAACATGCATTGAGACAACAACATCTAGTACAACTGACACCAGTCACAGTTGATCCTAACCTGTTAATAATTACTTTGATATTTAAATCTAATTTAGATACATCAAGGAATATCGAGTTTCATGAAATACATAGCACCGGGAATGAACCACCATTACTGCTGATGATCGGATACAGTGATGGAATGCAAGTCTGGAGCATACCTGTAAGTAGAGAGTTCACTTCACTCTTGTGCCAGAGGCTTTTTTTTTTTTGGTTTGTAATGTTGTGTTATTACTTTAATATTTCACTTGTAATTTTTCCTATTGAAGTGGAAAGAGTCAACGTTTATCATCAATGTCATATGGTTTGTATGGAATATGCTTATTTTAAGATTAATACTGAGCATAGGTCAAATGTGCATTCATGTACCTTCAGATTTGACGGCTTTTTACAAAATATTTCTCTTAAGTAAATTTTCAGAGTCAAACTGGGAGTAGTGTTTGACACTATGGGGTAGTTTGTATCCCAGAAAGGACAGAAATCTTTTTAACTTACAGAATTGAGTAAGGGTAGAAGAATATGAAAAGAATTTGTTTGTCCCAGGAATGCAAGTATGACAGTATTAATAGTATTTTACAATCACGTTTGTCATGTACATGATTTGCAATTTTAATTTTATTAAAGTCTATGTGTGCATATGGGTTTGATTTCATGCTGTCATACACACGCCCTGCAGTTTGTGTTTCAGAGTAGTTTATGAGCACATGGTCTTAATTTGGGGAATTTCCCCCAAATTTCTTGAAATTACAGAATAAAGTTTAATACAGTAGGTCATAAAATTCTTAACTTAAAAAAAAAAAAATTACTCATAACACCTTGTCCTTCAAAATAACGTGGACAGCATGGAGTTTTTTCCCTTTGTAAGATACATTGGTTTTTTTTAGAAACGTGTTTTGTTTTGGTTTTTTTTTTTTTAGTAACTTTTTGGTTAGCTATATAGGACTTGTTTATATACCAGCAGATCAGCATAAAGAAAATAATGTTAATTTGTACATCAAATTGAGTTTCACTGAAGTGTGGAAGAGTTCCCTTTTCCCCTCTTGATTGTATATTGTTAGCTGGAAGTGAGGAAGAAAAAAACCAAAACAGCTGAGCTTTTGCATTTGAAGGATGTTTTAATAGAAATGGAGTCAGACCTAGTATACTTTACTAAATTTCAGTATTTAGTAACTTTTTACTAAAATTTATGAACTTTAGCTAAAATTTAGGAACATTTTAACTATAATACAGGAAATTTTATCTAATTGTATGTCCTGAGAAACTGTCTAATTCTAATTTTCATGGCTTTTTTTTAATGGAGTAAAACATATCTTTGGATTAGTTTTGTATTTTGTAATTTTAGAGCAGGCACATGTACGACACAGCAAAGCTAGCTTGCCCACTGTGTTTTCTTAAATTTGGCTTTACAATGGAATGAATTTGAATACTGTGAATGGGTTTACAGTATGCAATTAGTTTTGTACGCTGTTTTGAAGACTGATCAGTTTTATAGGAGTGTACAAATCGGGTTATTAAAATGGTTCAAGGGCTTTGTTCTTCGAAGTGTATTACAGAAAACAAACATTAGGTGTCACTAAGATACTGAGCTAAGAGAAGAAGTAACAGCTACTGCAATATCAGCAGTTAGAGCACAAGTTGATCAATTAAGATACTGTCAGTAGTCACATAGACTTAAGCTAAAGAATTTTTAGAAAACAACTTACTTCATCCTGCTGAAATGTTCTTACCCAAATGAATGGGTGTTTTCTGACAAATGTGTGGAAGCACTTTGGATTGATGTGGGGCTTGCCCTGGCCATTCTGATAAGAGCAGCTTTGTGTCTAGCAGGCGTTTTGTTTTTTTTTTCCTCTGTGTGTGCATGTAGGTAACATGCCCTTGCTTTGTGGTTGGGTGAGAGTTCTGTGCAACCCTTGTAAGTGACTTTCTGTGTCCAGATGAAAGAGTGTCTCTGTCAGAGCTATCTGTATCAGTGCCCTTGAGAAATGCTGTGCGGGATGGGATCTTACATGTGTAAGGAAAGCAAGAACGGGAGTTTCAGTTCTTTGGTACATGAACAGATTACCTCGGTGTAACCTGTTCTGCATTAACTGTCTGCATTTAAACTTGTACCCCATGGTACAATGGAGTAAACATGAAGTTGTTTGTTAGTAAGCTTCATTAAATTAATGAGTTAAACTACTTGGTTTATCCTGGCTTATGTATAGCTTACTGCTATTAGGTAGTAGAAGGTAGCTTATACACATTTCCTAGTGGGAAGGAAGGGTTTTCTTTGGGCTTGTGGATGTTTTTTGTTGTTGTTTTTGGTTTTGTGGGGTTTTTGGTTAGAAGGTTGGTTTTATTTGGTTTTGTTTTTTCTTTCTTGTGTCTGAATTAGCCACAAATTAGGCCATGAATACCTGATGTTACCTTCTTTTTCAGTATGACAATACCACTGGTTGTCTTCTTTTTTTTTTTCTCCAGTGTATTTCATATCTTCGTAATTCCTAGATTTTGATAGTATAATATTTTAAGAAGAAAAAGAAAAAAGAAATTTCAGGACTGCTTTTCTTAGTGTCATTTATTTTGTGCAGAGGTGTTTTTAATGAGCGGGGAGGAAGTCCAATGAAATGGAAAAAATGCCAAATGTGGGAATATTTTACCATCCATCTTGCCAACTGTAGAGATATTGCATCACTTTGACAGCCCCTCATTAGTATATTCTGTGAAATTCTGAGACCACATCCAGAGAGGTACAGCTTTGACCTGTGCAATAATATAATTTCAGTGTTGGAATGGTTCTTTTGTCAAACTCTCATTGGAGAGTTTCTCAGAGTGATGGTCTTTAACATCGATCTTAAATATCTTTTCAGAGCAGGGTTTATATATCCAACAAATTTGGACGTAACATAACCTGTGTTTTTTTTCCCACATTGTTTCTCCACCTCATTTTTTTGCTTACTTAATCTGAGTAAAATAAAATCTGGCAGTTATGTGACTGACTTAATATTTAGAGTTTACTTGGCAACACTTTTTTGTGTCCTTTGGTATTATACAAACCTTTCTTCTTGATCTTGCCGGTATTTAGCTTGTAATTAAGCAATGTTTTTCCAGTTAAGAAAAAAAGCCCAAATCTCTATAGTTTAAAAACCTTTCAATCTGAAAAAACAACAATTTGACATTTATGTGAAAAGCTGCTCAGTAAGGCTATTATCTGTAGCATTGTGCTTTTTATTCGTACAATTGAACCTCTATTCAGCACTTAATAAAGTAATGTGTTGCAGGCAGTCCAGTTTGTGTCTGAGTGATTATGAAGTGTTTATGACAGCTTCTAAGCTGACACTCTCCGTAATGGTGTTACATTGACTTCTAAACACCTTTGCAGTCTGCCTCCAGGAGTGTGTGTCTCTTTGCAGTCTGAGTGGTTTCACATTAACATCTCCTTGGAGTAAGATCTTTGACTACAGAAGTGTTACTTGCAAATGGAAGATACCATTAGGGCTGCTTCAAAGGACTGAAATAATGTTTGGACTGCTGGGTGCTGAAGTAACGGCTGGGGTTTTGAAGTGCAGCGTCTGAATCTGTATTGCATAAGAAGCGGAAGGTGTCCATCCAAGCGACTTTTCTTTGATCTTGGTTTTGAAATGGGGGTGGGAAGGTTAAAAGTGTTCTTAAAATATGCCTTGCTAAGTGGGGAGAAATCTGGGAATATACAGAAGTATGACTAGAAGTTCCTATTTGATAATTGTGCTGTGTAGTTTTGTGTTTTATTTGGAATTTGTTTTTCCCTTGCTCCCAGTTTCGTGTTTCAAACACAATTGGAACCAGTTTCTGCCTAATGTGGTTTCCAAGTATCTGTTCTAGATGTTCCTGTTCAGGGAAATGCATGTTGGCTGGTTTTGTGACAGATAATTTTTTTGCATTTTATGCTGGAAGTTTCAGAAGTAGAAAAGTCATCTTAATGATTCATACTACAATTAAAAAAGAGCAGTCAAGTTTGAGTAGAATAAAGTAGGAACTACCAAAGGGAACTTTTAATAACAAGCACAGATGTATATTTAGCGAAAAATACTTGAAGGCTGAGGTATAACTGCACTGCCAGAGACCCACGGGATGTGTCAGCCCATGTGGTAGGTGACTTCCGTGTGGAGACCTCTGGAATGCAGAGGACTTGTTGGACAAGAATGGCATCACACACGGCCGTTTCTCCGCTGCCAGACCTTAAATTCCTTTAAATGCTGCTGTCAATAATACCATGATTTTGAAGTTGTTAAAACAGCGGTTGTACAGCAGATGGTGAGTGCATGTGGATATATAGATGGGTGTATATGGTGAGTCAGACATGCCAGTTCCATTTTGTTTTCTCAACTGTTCATCAAAAGCCCCATCTGCTGGGGTTCACTGTGGTAGTCTTTGTAATTCTTTCTCCTTTAGTTCTTTCCCCTTTTAGTGCTGGGAAAAGGGCTAGTCACTTATCACATAGTAAGCTGCAATTCTTCCTCTGTCCAGACCTCTTCCTGGTAGAGGTATTGCTGTTAAGGCTTGTATTAGTCACTTGGAAAAATATAGTAATGACCTGACCTAGTAACCCTGAAAAATGTCTAAGGACTTTACAAAACATCTATGCAAGTGTTTTTTTAAGCTTTGATTTTTTTTTTCACTGAAGATGCTAGCAATGTGTAAGAAATTTTTTGGTTTTATGCTCATTAAGTGACTGCAGCACTGTTGGAACGTGTTTTTTTCCAATTCATACGCTACTCTATACCAGCTGGGAGAAAACCCGATGTGCAACAACCTCTGAAAAGGCTGTGGTGAGATGTATCAGAAGAGTGCAAACAGTATTTCATGTAGCTCATCTTGGATGGGTTCAAAACTAAAATGAAAACTCATCAAGGGTGTTAGTATCTGTATTCTACCTGCTTCCAATATTGTCTGTGGTCTTTGTGTAGAAATGAAATGATAAAAATCAATGCAAAACTGTCCCCCAACTTAGAATTTCATAGGGAGCCTACGGCCTGATCATGCTAAAACTCAAAATGTATGACAAAGTGAGAACATTGAGGAAACTAACCAAAACCATTCCTAAGCTTTTATTATTTTAAAAATTCAATTAGTGTTGTCATAATTTTAAATGCTAGGTGCAATTTCATACTTAATTCAGTCACTAGAGTAGATGTCTGTAACGTTCTTTGAGCATATAAATTCTTATAATCTGTAGATAATTACAGAGATTTGTTTTCAATGAAAAAGCAGATCGTTTGAATTTTTAAACTAAAATGATAAAATTTGTCCTTTTACTTACAGTCCTTCCTTACTCTGTCAGTAGTGAGAAGACTCGTAGTAATCTTTAATCCAATATGTTTATATCAAACCATATTTTGTGGTGGTATCCGTCAATTCCTTATTGTCATGTTATAACATCTTATAATACCATCTATATCTTATTTAAAACATATATCAGAATATTAACAAACCCCCAAACCTCCTGGTATCTTCCCTGTGTGCTGTAACAGTTTATAATATACAAGCAGTTGCCTTTTATATTGTTGCACAGTAGTTTAAACATTGAGTTTTGAACTCAGTTTTGTTTCAGTTTGGTGTATGTTTGACTTCCCCCCCCTCCCCCCAATGTGAAAACCTTTTTCTATGGTTGGAAACTATTAGTTATCCTTAGTGTGAACAAAACTTCTTTTGTTCTGTTTTTTTTTAATGGGTGCAAACTGGTGTGCTCCAAACAATAAAGCTCTGTCATCAAAAATTAAGCAGTGTTCCAGAATTCTGGTCTGTCACATTTTAAGCAGTAGCTCAAGATGTCTAAGTGGAGGCGAGAGTTCTTCTTCCTCTTTCAATCTGTCATTATTGGAAGAGAGTGAGGAAGACTTCACTGGGGGCCGGGTTTTGAATTGGCGTGTTCTTTGCTTGCAGACTTCCATGTAGGTCTGGGGCTTGTGGTTTGGTACCAGGCGCTGGGAAAGCTGAACTGCTCCATCAGACCAGCTTGGAGCCATCATTTTGGATTCACTCTTTCACAGAATGAGTACCTGAAGCTGCTTTTATAGCTTAATATCCAATTCTTAAAACCTGTTTGAAAATATTCTTGGCTTTTGGAATGGGAAAGAAAAACTTTTAAGAGCTTTGAAAGCTGCCACAGGGACTTGCTACTTAGCTGGATCAAATCCAAAATGGCAGCCACAGCCTACTTTCTTCACAGGTGTTTTTTGAAGAATTTAGAGCTCTGTTTTCAATTCATGAAGTCTATTTATATTTTGTCTATGCTTATGAGACTGTGTAGCTCAAGGGACTGGTAATGGGATGTGGAGCCTTTTACTCAGACTTGCCAGCCCACATCTCACCCAAACTGGCAGTGACAAAGTTGTTAGCCATTTAGCGATGGGGCTGGGCTTCTGTTAAATGTAGTGCCTTGTCCCACTTCAGTTCCTAGTGGAGTACATGTCCCATTCACAGAAAAGATTGGCTGTCTCAGGAGTGAGATAAGGCTTGAACTGTCAGGAAGATCAGACTGTATAATCTCTACCCTGAAGATGCTGCTTTCAGTTTAAATTGATACATGTGCCCTCAGCAATGGTAATAAAGTTTTATGTTTGATATAGATAAATGAAGGGCATTAGCATTAACCACAGTTAATTCAGAATTTTATAAGACTGCAAATAGCAGAAGCTTCCACCGATGGTAGTGTTTAAAAAAAGTTAATTATAAGTCAAAGAAAATCTTAAACTCTAAAGCCCTAATGTATTTTTCAAGTCCAAGCAAACCAGAGGAACAACCAAGCTTTTAATAATTCATGGCATACAACAAAGTCCAATGCCTTGTATGATCTCCTGTTTCTATAGAACAGTTAAGGACACACAATACTTTTCTTAAAGGATTTTTTTAAAAATTATTTTATGGAGCTATAGTAGGTTAAGTATTAGTGTTTTAATCTGATCCATATTGTAGTGTCATGTCCAGATTTTTTGTAAATGTTTTTTGTGCCTTTTACTGAATTTGTTTTTTTCTTTGTAAATGAGATGCCAGTGGTTGGGTGGCATCTTGTATTTTCATTACAAAATCTACAGTGGGGGTATGCTCCTTTTTGGCTCCCAGGAGTCAGCAACTGCTATGTACGTGAGCTGCACAGATGGCTGAAGTTATGTGAACATTTATTTGCATTTTTTCTTAGTTTTACAAAGTTTCCCCTTTAATTGGGGAAAAAATATTCTACACAGACTGAGAGGAGAGGAACTGTTACGCAACAGTATTAAATATTACAGTGGTCTCAGAACAGGAGCTAACTACCTATGATCTTATCTTTGATACTGTCAGATCCTGTGGCTTTGGTCAGTCCATCTAACCTTTCTTTCTGTAATGTCTCCCTGTATAAAAGGATAAAATAGTTATCTTTCAAATAATGAATATTAATTATTAAAAAGTAAAAGCATTATATGCATGAAAAAAGCTGGGCCGGGATTTACATGCTAGGTGCTGAAGTACAAATAAACTTCATTTATATTTGTACATTTTTAGGCTTTTCTTTGAAAGTCTCAGCTTCAGGTTCTACAAGGTCTTGGCATCACAGGCTAAATAAACACGCTTTCTGGAGTTCAGTATATTTAAGAGCAGAAACTGAGTTAAGAAAGTTTGGCCTTCTTGGTGTATCTTACTTTTGGGACTATAACTTTATTGGAAGTAGACTGGAGTTAGAGCTGATGTGCTGGCATAGTTAAAAAGTAGAAGGAGGTGACTGAATTGGGTTGGATTATTTTATGTGAATCACTTCTTCCATACTTTTGTTATGCTAGTTCTTTTCCCTCTTGTTTTCATTCATAGCCGTTGATGTGCATGCACATGTGAAACAGCATTTTCATGATTTGGGGGAAAAAATCTTTAATTGCCAATAATAATAATTCCAAAGCTTTCTATTTTTCTTCTTCTCCGTTTTCTCCTTTCCCTTTTCATAGGGCTGGTATGTTCTGATGGATAGAAAATGTGCTGCTGTCTTAATCTTTTTTTATCTCTTTATTTTCTCTCTCTTTCTTTAAATTTTCTCATTTTCTGCTTAGCTCTGCTCTGCTTTTTTCCAAACTGTCTTTTCCAGATGTTTTTATCTATGTGCTTTTTTTTTTTTCATGCTGCACTCCAAACTCATGCTCAGTTAATAACAATCAGCAAATCTTTACTGAGTTGATCTCTGATCATCATTCTTTTGTCTTGTATGGAATCTGATCAGCAAGCTCTTCAGAAGCCTCTGGCTGTCCCTGAGGGAGGATTAAACTTGTTTTGCAAAACCTGGAGTACTACAGTGTTGTTCAGATGCTGCTGCTAGCTGGAGGAGGAGAATCCTCTATGATTGGAACATCTGCCTAATCAAATAAGAGCAGGGTAGACTGAGGGATTAATTCTTATATTGATTACAGTTTTGAAACTGTCGTGTCCATCAGGAATAATTCTGATCGCATCATTAATAGTAGTGTTGATTCATACCAGTGTGGAACTGCTAGCTGCCTGCAAATTTAAAATGGCTAGGAGTGTTACTTCCCCACATTTGTGTAGCTTAAATGTTATTCCAGACATAATATGGAAAAGCAGTAGTTCTCTTCATTCTGTGTTTACTTACCATGTATGGATTGATGGGCTACCTCTGTAGTGAACAGTGTTTTCAAAGTGTTCTTATGAAAGACTTGTGCTTCAATGGGGTAGGTTTCATTCTGCCCACATTATCTAAAGGAATGATAATAAATAATGAGGCTTGGGGTTGAGACTGGAAGTGAGCTAAGAGTACTACACTTATGATTTGTTAGTCAAACAGTAGTAGGATTTTAACTTTTTGAACGTGTGAGCTGAAGTGCAGAAACAAGTGGGAACAACCATAAAATGACATTTCAAAACGTTAACTTGTATTTATAGTTTATTGATTCATAAGTACCTTGTTCCAAATTTGTGTTCTCTTCTGGTATTGTAAACTGCTTGTTTGGCAAAACTTTATGCCACCACGTTGGCTACGTTCTTAGACTCATTACATCTGTTTTAAGTTGGTTATTTGGAAATGAGCTTTGTAATGTTTGCCATTTTCCTGAATTTTGACGTTCCATATCGGATCCATTACCAGGCAGTTATGAAAATGCATTCTGACTGACCATTTACAGGAGATCTGGAAAGTCTTCTTAACTACTTCTGATTTAATTTTGTCAAGATTGCTATTAGGGCCAAACTTAATTAGTTTGACCCCCTGTTTTTGAACATAATTTTCACACCTGGAGAATATGGAATGTACCAATATATCAAATTCTCTGATCTTTTACCACCAATGTTTGCCACTCTTGATAACTGGCTGCTTAGCATTTTGCTTAGAAGCATGCACTATGTAGAATAAATGCTTATGGTTTGGATTCCTTGTATTTTTGTGAATTTTAATTAGCAGTTAACTTGAAGTCTTGTTTCTTCTAAAACTAGGTATTCCTAGTATCTCGTTCATGTGGTCCAAGGCATGTCTTTTTAGAGGCAGGCCATCTTTATTGCTATAATTTGTGTTATTCAAGACTTCCAAGATATATTCTCATTTAGGGAAATTGTGGATGGTTGCTTAGAAAGGCAATGTCTTACCAGCTTACTTTCTTACCTACCTTTTGTACAATGTCTTTCTACCAACTTTCTTACCTACTAAATATATAATTTTTTAAATTTATTTATTTATTTACATTGTATGTTAATAAGCTGCATGTTTTGCAGATCAGTGGTGAAGCTCAGGAACTCTTTTCTGTCCGCCATGGTCCAGTGCGAGCTGCACGGATTTTACCAGCTCCACAAATCAGTAAGTATATAGGGATCATAATTAAGCGTAACTTTTTTTTTTTGCACATCTTTGTCCAAATCACTGCTACAACCTGATATGTAGATTTTTCTATTACTTTTAAGTAGTTACCTTCATAATAGCTTTCTAGAAGTATTATTTACATTGATTTTTTTTCCTCCTGCTCTGTAATCCAGCGCTTTCTGCAGTTTTATCTTCAGATTTCAGCTTGGATGCTGCTTCCTTTGTAGTTCAGAGGATTTCTAGGAATATTTGTGCTAGAGATCAGTCCAGAGATGTTAAAGATTCTATTTGGAAATACTGATTTTCAATATTTTATTTCTATAAAATAATATTGAAATTGGTTTTTTATACCGTGGTGGTGGTTGATAGCAGTAGATGTAAAAATTATCAACATTTATTAAAAACTCCTGTTATGGTGCATTGTAAAGTCTATTAATAATGTGATGCCCTTCTAAACTCTTAAACTTAAGGAGGTATGTATCCTTTAGGAAGGATGGTATGTTTTGTTTGTTTTTTTTAATACCCATCTAGGAGCTGAAACTGAAACAATGTAAGTAAGATAATGCAGGAAGTAGTTGATCTAAGTAATATACTTTGTACAAAGAGAAAGTGTCCTTTTCTGATTATTTAAATATTTCATTTTTGAAGAAATTATTTTCTGAGCTGTGAAATGATCTAAATATTCTACTGGTGCATGCATTAAGTCTAGTAATTGCAGCTTTTAATGAGATTTTTAAAAAAGGCTGCTTTTGCACTTCAGTAAAAGTAACAAGACAATGAAATTTGTTTTTTGGGGTGGTGCTAGCTTCTAATTTGTTCCCCTTCTGCTTATTTTATGTAAAACTTACGCAAAGAGTTTGACCTTTTTAGTGGTCGAACTTTTATCATGATCCCTTGAGTGCCGAAAGGCACCTCCTTTCTGTTACTGCTTAAATACTGTTTTATCAAGTTCTAAGACAAGCTTCTCAGTTTGTTCACCGGGATTGTTTCAGAAATTCTGAGTTAACCCCCTGGTAAAACTTGCTGCAGAATTGAAGCAACTATGCATAAACAAGCAGATCCCTTTAAAAAAGTACACTGTTCAATGTAAACACAAAATCTATTTGTAGACTTCTTAAAGGCCTAAGATCTGTTGGTGTCCTGGCTCATTTTTTGTTTCAGCAACATTTTGCTTATCCACACTTCCTATAAGTTCAACTGGCCAAGCTATTCTCCACAGCTGCTGAGTATTCAAGTTTAAATTGGTTGCCATTTTTTGCTTCATGAATGAAAGGAGTGTACTTAGAGGATGATCAAGGCTTCTTTGGATTATTCTGGATTACAAATTTTAGTAGTATATTATGAATTAATTAGTGAACTCACAAAAATGAAGCCTAAAATCTAATTGTTTAAATTATTAAAAAAATAGTAAATTATAATAATTGTGAGTGTTTCAAAGAAAGTAAATTAAGAAAGTTAAAAGGTTTAATGGACATATTTTATATTGTCTCGGTGATTTCCTGAGTAGAGGAATATACAAAGTATGAGTACATGTGGTTCTGTAATTCTATTATAGGTTAAAGTAACTTAAAGCAAAATACTTCACAAGCATGTTGTGCCTATTGTACTGTTTATGGAAACACTGAATAATTCCTGATGAGCTATGTTTTTTTGTTGTTATGCATGTCATTAAGTAATGGATGTCTATGCCTGTTCTGCTTTCAGGGGAAAAGAAAAAGGAGAAAGAAGAACCTCTAAGTTCTGCTTTTCTGATAGTAAAATAGTGCTTTCTGATTTTTCAGTCTAGTAATTTACACTGCTTATGAAGTCCTTCAAGCAGTTACTTTCTGTCGCTAAATTGCATATATTTAGCATCTGACAATGATAGTTGTTGCATTAGAAAACTATTCAAATTAGCTCCTATTAAATTAAGCCAAACCTTTTAAAAACATGTTTTGGTCTCTTTTTACATGGCTGGGTTTAAATAAATCTTTGATTAAAAGTACATGAATGTATCATTGACCAGTATCTGGAATCAGATAAAAGTAAAGCTGTAATAAGAGGCCTTAGATAACTAACACATGAGCTTTAATGATTCTGAACAAAATAAAAGGAATTTGTAAAGGAGAAGCTGATTACCATCAGTAGGCTCAAACACTATTTTACTGTGAAGCTGTAAAAAGGGAATTATTGAAAATAGGACTCTCTTGGTGGATGGATTTGGCACGTTCCTAGAAACAGATCTCAGTTTGCGATAAGAAGCTCATTCCCAGGTGTGAAAGGAAAGCTCATGGTTTTGACTTTACAGTAGCAGAACTTAATAGTTTGTCAACTATTTTGTTGAAATGCTCTAGTCCTTTGATGTTAGATCCTCTGCTACATCATGCGCTTCATAGCATAATAAAGCATTGTTTCAAAAGTTATTTCATACAGGTTTATTTCATGCAGGCTTACTGCAAAGGAGGCCTCCCCAAATCTGATTTAGCAGGTTGTAAGTGGTCCTAGTAGCAGGAACATAGTGCAGTATCTTGCATGCTGCCAGCTCAGATCTGGTGAGGTTTATTAGTTCAGGCTCTGTGCCATGCTGGAGCAGTTAAATGGCTCCTGGAACTGTTCTGACCTGGCAGCTATACTGCAGCATTCGTGCAGGGTTTTGTCCGAGCTAACAAACCAGGCAAGATCTGACCTGGCCCAGTGCTACAGCGCTTTGATGTCTCTGTGTCCGTGGCATGGTTGGTCTGCAGTCCGTATAAAATGTCCGTAAAGAATTGAGAGATTTCTGTAAATACTGAAAAACGTAGACATTAACTCTTCTCTGTGCACAGAGAATATCTACTGTTGCTTTTGAGTAGATTATTTTCTAGAGCTTGCAGTATAAATGGTCTTTTTGGAGTCTGAAGGTTTCCACTGTGACCAAGTTTCAGGCTTAAGAGAGGAGATAAAGTTGCGTAGCTAACATGCAGGGTATGAGAACATCTCTGTCTGGATGCTGTCAGTCTTAGGAATAAGAGTACAAAGTCCTGACACTTTGCGTGCCCCATGCTGCATTATCTGCTGAGCCATCTGGTTGGCACAGCTTTTTATCTTGCCTGGCTTTTCTTCACTTTCAAATATGTATGCTGTGATATAAGTACTTATTTGTATGTATACAGGGGCCTGGTTTGCTGGGTTCTGGATTTTTCTCTCTCTTCAGACAAAACAAGCACACAAAGATGTGTCTGAAGACAAATTGAAGCAACTTTCTGATTATTAGAAGGGAGGAACTAATAAGTGGTAGATAAAAAACAAAGCTGGAACTCTGCCAGTTAATTTTAGCTACCTTCCTCTGTGAAGAGGAATCTACGGTTGGTAACATCATTGTAGTGAATAACAGTGAGAGAACGAAGCAAAACTCAGGGTGTATTATCTCCATTTTACGATTTGTGATGCTCTCCCTGGTACTCAAGTTACTTTGTTATTGGGCTTCCTCTCACAAAATACCTAATGGCTCTATTTAGCCACGTTGACCTAATTATTCATATTCTTTCTTCAACATGTTTTCTAATTTTTCACCACTTCTAGATGATGCTTTCTCATTTTTCTGAGGTAACAGACTGCATGAATGTGTATGTATTGAATTGAAATGATACCAAGTTTGAGTTCCGTATATTGTTAAGTATTCTGTCTTGGATATTCCTACATTTGTCTTCTGCTTTTTTCTCTTTGGATTAGCATTTCTGTGATACATACTGAGACATTAAAAATATTACTTTTTTAGGTTTTCTGTATGTTCTTTGACTTACAAAGTCACCAATAAGAAAGATTGAGAATTCCAATATTTTTAATTTTTTTTTGTTTTTTGAACTTCATTTTGAGGTCTATTGCATATTCTGAAATCAGTGCGAAGAAATAATACATTTACATTGGAAGAATGTAATACAGATTTGCTGTTTTTTTTTCCACAAAATCAGAATATTGCTGCTTTCTGAAGTGAGTTAGTGATAGTCTCCCATGTTTTGTTACTTACCCCAAGTCATTTTACAAAACCTTGGCCACATACCTGCTTTCTGTCTTGTGCTATCCCATTTATTAAGGTGGGCTTGCATAGTTTAAAAGTCAATCAAGAAACTAGAAGAAGCTGCAGGAATAGCATGTGTGGTAATTCATGGGCAAAGGGTACATGATAACAGGCTTGTGTGTTGCAGTTTAGATCAGTCATTGTCTGCAAAACCTATTTCCATGTCCCAGCATTATGAAAATAAATTCATCCAGTGAACTGAATGAATTTATTGGCATTTTCTAGATTATGCTGCTTGCAGAAAAGATGATATAATAGTCCTACGTCTTTCAATGAATTTGACTGCTTAGTCAAATTTACTGGTAAGGAAAGGGAAAAAAAGCAAGTAAGAAAGGAAATACATTGGAAATACTATGTTTAAAACAACTATGAACCAAAGGAATGTTAAAGATGAAGGGTTGAGAACTAGAATTAACATGAAAAGGTAAAATTAGTTGGAACAAAGAGTAGTTTTGCATTTGAAAATCTAAAACTGTTGAAAGTTTAAATTTTGCAGCAGATTTATCTCTACTGCTTACATCTTTGATGCTGGTAAAATAAAATTTGAACCTCAAAGCTGAGTCAGCTTTATGTGCAGGTATACTGAAGAGAACTCTAATATTTTGGTTGCTTTCTAAAGGAAGGCAGATGTGAGTTTTGTGTATTTTCAACCACTTGGGTGGCTTAGTGGTTTTAAGTCCCTGAAGGCCAAAATAATTGCATAGCATGTATAGTAGGGGAGCTAGCCCTACAAGCTGAACAAGCAGTAGCAGTTGGTAGATTTGGATTGGTGTGAGTTGGTCATGCAGGTGTGCATTTAAGTTTTGGTGTTTTGTAACTGTTATGTGGGTTGTTATGGTATAATGAATGTTAATGTGTATGGATTATAGAAATTACAGAACAGAATTCTCAAGCATAACAAGTAAGCCTTTTATAGATATTACAGGAAAGAATTTTGGAGCATGACATTTTAAAATACTAACTTCTTTGAAGCTGTGTGGACTGACCTGTATGCCATCATTTCAATTGTAGCCACATCACGTCAGTGCTTTAGACCAATACAGCTTAAGCTTTCACCATCTTCACTGATGTCTTAAGGGGTCTTTTAGAACAAGATTCAATCAACATATTTCTCTCTGTCTTCGATTAATGTGTGACTCTAAAAACATTAATTTCTAGCAAATGTTTCAGGGTTGTTTTTTTTTCTTCATCTAGAACCTATGTAATTATCGGAGAATAAAGCTATGGTGCTGTGCAGAAAATACAACTTTTTATAAAGATGTATAGCTCTGTCTTGACTGAACTGCCAAGATTATGTTCTCCAGCCACCATTGCTTCTTGCAGCATTGCTGTCTGATCTCGGAAATGGGAGGGTGGAATGGGCTGAGGAGACAGTAGATACGGAAATCATTTAAAGGGTGTTGTAGTGTGCCAACTTCTATTATGATGCAGGTACTGGAGAGGGACTTCGAAACTTGAAATGTCTGGGTGACGCTGGGAGTTAAGGGAGACAGAATAATGTGATGTTCATGGTCTATAACATTAATCCTAAAGGAGCACCTGAAGTTCTGGGATGAGGACAGCAGTGGCAGTGCCATTGATTAGGCATGATATTCAGTAATGCAGTTAGAGCTTATCTGTGCAGGAAATGGAGCATTTATAGATGCTACCCTGAAGCTGAGCAAAGAATTCACACACTATTTTTAGGATTGACTTCAGCTTTTTCACTTCTGTTTCAAGTAGCATGTGCTTTTTGGCATTTGTGTTCAATAACAAAGCAGGCACAAAATGGTACCGATTAAGAAATGTTAAGAAAAATTATTTTCTTTTTTCCCCCTGAAAAGAAGCAGCAAGATAGGGAGGATAACAATAACAATATGTAGTATATGCCTAATGCATTTCCAGGTACTGGTTGGCTGCTGTGCTGATGTGGGGCAGGACCACAAATGCAACACAATTTTCAAGTAACAGATAGAAATAAGAGGGGTTTAGTTGAACAGGAGGTACACTGCATTATTAAATGGCTGTGATGGAATTTGATCAGTGGAATTACATACCAGAAAAATATACTCCATCGTGCATATATGCCATTGCTAAATAGGTCAGAATCTGATGTCTATATGGTGCATTTCTTACTGAAGGGAAATGAGGGTACTTTTCATAGTTTTGAGTAGCTTTTGAGTTCCTATGGAAATCACTGGGTTTTCATTTATATTCTTCAAAAGGGTGTGCTGCTGCTGCTGTTGTTGTCACTATTATTATTGGCATTATTGAGAGGCCTTACTAGGCCCAAGAGATACCTATTCACAGTTTCATCAGTACAGTACATAAGCTGCTTTGAGCTTATGTGTGGATAACCTTTTGACTTTGTAAAGTTCTAAATGTTGATTTGTATGAAATTTCATTTAGCCACAGATATTTTTTTTTCAGTTTTAAGTGTACTAACTGGGGTTAGATTTTTTTAAAATAACATACATCATTTAGCTAAATGGAGCTGTAGATAAGGTGGTGCCTTGTTGGCAGGAAGGGCAGTTTTCATTACTTTAATTGTGTGATTTGTCAGGATTTTCAGCTTTTTATAAATGCTGTAGTGTTATATGACAGAATTAAAAGGATTTAGAATAGAAGGAGTTTAAGAAAAAGACTTTGCAACAGGATTTCAATACTCTTTGTATCTGAGGGATTTAGCTAGCTGTTTTTCATTTCAATCATCCTGCTGCATTTTGTTAAACACTGTGTGTGGAGCAGGTGTGTACAACGTCAGTATATCGCACATGCAAATAAACACAATTTTACAAATAAAAATTAATCCGCCATAACTTGGAAGATTAAATCCCAGGGCAGAACTAGAAAGGGTTGCTGACTCCATTAAGCATTGCAGGGAACAGCACATGTCGCTTTTTGCAATCTCATGAATGGGACTGCTATTAACCTGATTTAATGCCCTGCAGAGTCCTCAAAATAATGATCTTGTTCTACAATATTAATATTTACATTCTGAAACTATATATTTGAAGTAGCAAATGGATATTATTTTTTTTTTAAATGAAGGCCTCAATCATTACAGACTGAAATCAGAAGTTTAAGCACCTATTGTACAAATTTTGCAAATCTGTACTTGGGTATGAAAAACTGGTGTTCCTTTTGATATTGTGCTGTTGTTTCCCTGTACTTCTCACCACCTTTTTCCTCCTTGTGCCCCCTTCCTTGTTGTTAAACTTAGAACTAGACCATAAAGAAACATATGAATTCATGTCCTGATATATCCTAGTGGGGGGGGGGGGAAAAAGAAAATACAGTTAAATACTTAAGGTAAAATCCTGTCTCTGCTTAAATCAACGTCAGAACTCCCAGCAGTCAGCATTTCACCTTTAATGCTGAGAGACTAGCTAAGTGAACAGAAACAAATGGAGTTCATCTGTTACTTGTACTGAAGAAAACAAATTGGTTGCCAGGTTCTTAAGAAGACTGTATGTTTCATTTATCAATTTACAGGTCAGTACATACAGTACAGGTATGACTCATAAAAGACCTTGGAATAATAGGAATAAAAGGAAAATACATTTGGCTGTTCTAGGCTACTTGTAAAGCTATTGTTGATGGTGAAATTATTGACGTGACCCATTTGATGTTATAAATACCCAAATGTGTAGGAGGGAAGACTTACCCTTGTACGGATGAGAGTACTGAACAGTTTTTGTTACAAATTAATTGCAGGTACCTGAGTTATTAATAATTAACAGAGTCTGTTATGTGAAAATTTATATTGTTAATTGTTGTGCCTTTCTGAATAATTGATTTAGTGCAGTACACCAGTATTTCTGAATTAAATTTTGAACAGACTATATCACTAATATTCTTTATAGATCAAAGGGTTTGGTGTAGACTGAAGAAAAAAAAATTAAATTCCATTATTCACCACACACATGCATACCTATAGATAGATAATTAAAAAGGCAAAGGCTGAAAGAAAACAGAGGAAATTTAGTAGTGGTGGTGGTAGTGTTTTTTCTGTTATTTAAATTGGGTAGAAACATAACCTGAAATTCAGTAAAACGTTGTTCACAAAGTAGAAGAGATATTTTTGACTCAATTTTAGTTTTATTTCTGTTTACATAGCAATAAGGTAAAGTTTTAAAAACTTTTTAAATCCCATTTTAAGAAGTGTGGCGTATTTAACAATTTCATGGTTCTGAAGTGAAGGTGTGACTGCAGTTTGGGAAGACGAAGGACTGGTTTTAATTGCCTAGCTCTGGTGCCAGTGGTGGCAGCACACATGGACCCCTGGGCAGGCAGAACTATCTCAGCAGCTGAACTGGAGCAGGGGACGAGCCCATGCCAAACTGCTGCTAGGGCTCTGCTGGTTGTTACCTGGTGAAGCTAATCTTAAAAGTAGATCGCATATGGTGTTAGAATTGTGTTTTCACTGTGAATGAACAGCAGGCATAGCCTGCGTCTTGCTGGAAGTTGCTGGAGGTCGCTTTCTTAAAGACTTAAATTGCTTGGTGGCAGAACTTACTGAAGACTAATTTCATCTTATATTTTCTTAGGTGCAGGGCATGGGCTGTAAGCATGGCCGTGCTTTGTGCAAACACTGGCAGCCCCCCTTGTCACGTGCTAAAGAGTGGCTGCTCTTACACTGCGCCCTTACAGCTGACACTGTTATACTCCATTTATACCTCAGTGCTAGAAATTGGAAACCAATGTGTGAAACCCATGCAGAGCTGGTGACAGCCTTGTTACAGACAGTTTTTATAAAACAATGAAAAATCAGCAAGCGTTAGTTGTTACAGTTACTGAATCCTTAACCCCAACAGAAATTAATAGAAAATAACTCCAAAATCCTGGCCAGATTTTGCTACTTGTTTTGTTATTCATTGCCATCTCTTTCAAAAACAGTTCTTCCGGTGTTCATGACTCTGCCTGTTATTTTCATTTTTATCACTAATCTTGTATGGGCTAAGAGTTGTATTATGTATTCAATATCCTTCCAATATGTTGAGGCCCCACAGCGTGCACGCCTGTATTTTGAAAAGTAACACAAATTGTACATAGTGATTTGCTTTTTCTTGTTTTCCCTCTTATTAGGTGCTCAGAAATGTGATAATTTTTCTGAGAAGCGGCCTCTTCTTGGTGTGTGCAAAAGCATTGGATCTTCTGGGTAAGAATATTTTTTGTGAATAAAGTCTTATGTATAAAATGTAACATAATCTAAAAAAACCCAGTAGATGACATCTTTAAAGCTCTATTCCCTTTTTGCTAATGGGATGACGCTGTGAAGTGCTCTTCAAGTTTGGGTTGGTTTTTTTTTTCAGTGTGTCAGCATACATTTGCCTATGATTTAAGCTTTTTTAAAGGAATAAAAAATAGAGACTCTTGATAAAAAATAGATGAAGAGGTATTTTATGTTTATTTTGCTGTTAGTGTGATCATGATTTTATCATTAGCCTTTTCAGATATTAATTCTGGTCAGATTTATTACTGAGAAGTGTCTAAAGCAGTCACTGTGTCTTAAAAAGTAATTAAAGATGCTTTCAACCAGCAGCCATATACCAAATGAATTGCAAGCACCAAGCAATTTCATTGTTACAGCCGCTCACTTTTTATTAACAAAATACGTGTTAAACCTATTTCTTTGAGTTAGAAAAATAATTTAACACTCTTGTCCTCTGTGGACAGTATTGTTCTATCACTCATCTTACAAAAGAGGACCTTAAGATATTTTATCTGTGTTTGATATGTTAATTCAGACAATGTGAAGGATTTATAGCTATATCTACAGGAAAATATTTGCTTTTCAAGGATAATCCTCTAGACAAGCAAATCAAAGTGTAAACAGTTGAAGTAAATCTTCTTACAGTAGTAGGACTAATCCTGTGTTGCACCTTTTTCAATTAAGTATTTAATTACTATGGGTGTGGAGGAAGACTATCAAGTCCGTAAATTTCTCTGTATGTATTGTTACTGTGTTAAACTAGAATATTAATGTTAGCTGACTTAAATGTTGAAAAGAAAAACCATGTAGGGCAGAGAACTGAAATGTGTTTTATTGATTTTTTTTTTTTACAACTTGCAAAACTATTTGTGGTGACTTTTCTCCTTTTTCCTCAGCTCTGTAAGTGTATATGTAACCTCATGAATAACTTTTTCTAAATAAGAGTGCATATAACCAGAGATGCAATTACTGCTCTTGTAGGAGTTTCTGTCTTAATCTAAACAGTGTATTTATTTATGTAAAGGATATGTTGGATGGAAAATTTTACTTCATACCCTTGCTTTAGAAGCTGAGGTATCTGAGAAATGAACAAACTATAAAGATTATTATTTTCAGCATGTTATTGTATTCCTCAGTTAATGAAAATTAATTCAAAGATTACTGGTAGTTTCTGCTTTTTTACAAAAAAGGTTCATATGATTTCAAAATGAATGGATAGGTTTGTGTTGCTACTTATCAGTAGTTAAATATCTGCAAATAGAAGATTTTAAATCAGGCTTTCCCCCTGCGACCAGAAGATTGACTAGCACATCATTAAAAAAAGTGGACTGTGCCACAAACTCTCGCTTACCCTTTTAATAAAGCACCAGTTTGCTCATGGTGGTAAACCTTTAACAGAAAATTCTGAAACACTTTCTTTCTACCTTTACTGTTCATTGCAATTTATTTTTGAAAGAGTTCTTACAAATTACCTATTTTGTCAGTAGCTTTCTGGTTAAGAGTTCTTTTGATAGTTTGCCCTCAACTGGAGTCACACTCCTTTTAAATTGGCTCAAGTGTCGCACTTGTTTTTTCTTTGGTTACATTCATAGATCATTTGATTACATTTCTATAATGACTGTTATGCATAAAAAAGAACCTGTGTAGAAACACTAAAATAGCTGTGTTACAAATGGCCTCTGAACCTAAATCACAATTATAGTTCTGTTTTTAATTTGAGGTTTTTTGCTTCACATAGTTTCCTGTATATCTTAATGGTTGTGGACAGATAAAACACCTTGTTTAATCATATATCTGAAGAAAATACTACATTTATTCTAGAGTGTTTATTCTAAAGTGCTTGATATTTTCACTACAGTCATCTCCTCACCTGCTCTGGAGATTATGTTGACTATGGCATGAAATACTGCAGCTGTCAGCACACTACAAGGAAAGGGCAGGGAATAGGGGGCCTCTTCTGCCTACTGAAATGGCAGGTGAAATAATTGGTGAAATGAGGTAGCACTGACACTAAAATATTTCCCATTGAGCAGAAAGGTAAACGGAGGGTCTAAAAGACTGAATGATTTTCTGAAAAGCAACTAGTTCAAAACAAACCCAGGAGTGAGATCCAAGTCTTCCAACACGCAGTCTGTTAACGCTGACACATTAAACTACATTGTCTTTCATATAAACTGGTAGAGATTGGACATGGTTCTGACAACAGGACTAGTGTCCTTACCTTTGCAAGATGTAATCTCAAAAGAAAACAATTCCACCACTACAGCCCCCCTGCCCTTGTACCCGTCCTCACTGGGACACCAGGTTGTCACTTTTTTAGAGGAGAAATGTGTGACCTGAAGTGCTTCTGCTACTTCCAACAGTCCTTTGGGTTTCTCCAATTCAGATTTTACCCAGGTGATTGTCTAAAAATCTCTCAGAATCATTTACCAAGGAGAATGATTCTGGGGCAAGAGAAGTTTGATCTCTTCAGCCTTGATGATCATTTGCATTTTCCCTAGCAATTCTTCAGAATTTCTGACTTCTGGTTGCTCTGCTCAAATTTGTGACAATTATTACTCTTTTTCTGGAACATCCCCAGTAATTTTGACTTTTCCAAATAAGGTGGGATTTTTTGTTTTCTGTTTATTAATAAATAAGGGATATGGTTAACATTTTGGAAGATTTGGTGGCTGGCACCATGACTTATTGTTGAGGAATATTTCTGGACCCTGCCGTGTCTGGAGGCAGTACTCTAAATTCTTTTCCTTGGCAATCTTTTATATATATATATTTTTCAGTAGCTCTTCTAGAAAGTACTTTGGAGTTGTTAATTTTTTTGGATGGAAGGTGAAGAATAAATGCATTTTACACTTGACCTGTGATAAAACCTCAGTAGGTTATTAACTTCTCATTACAGTTTAGGAGTTGCTGTAAATTATTGCATGCTATTCTTGATCATAAGAAAATGTGTTAGAACTATTACTTATATGTAATATATTGTAATACATATATATATGTAAACATATATGTTAGAACTATGTGATAGGTGATTGATTCTACTTACAAATATGTTGATATGCTTCATGATTTTATGGTCCTGTATGTATGTTCAAATGCATAACATTTTTTGAGAAATTTGAATTCAGCGGATATGAAAATGTCATGAGCAAGTTTTAAGTGTTAAAGATGCTGAACCATAGAAGGAATACAGATCTGATAGAATATAGTTTTTATCTAGATCCACTTCACTGTCATTTAACTGTATTTTATCTTTTAGGACTGTATGAATGAGATATTGACACATTCAAGTTAGGAGCTGGATTTCCTGGTTCTGACCACTAGTCTGCATTAGTGGTTACCATCAGGAAATTCTTCTCTTTTCCTTTAGCTGTAAAATAAATACACTATAATGAGGGAAATATGATAAAAAGGTATTCTTTTTAATGTATAACATTTATCAATTTGGAATCCGAAGAATTTTCAAGTAGTCATGAATTAATAACTTCAAAAATATCATTTATATTGAATAATTTCAGTATTTTAGCTGTCTAACATGCCATGTACTTTAATGGCAAGAATTTAATGAGTAATTTTGTGTGTGATAAGATGCTAAGACTTCTTTCCTTCATGATGGAACAAAGATAGATATAAAAATACTTTATTCAAAATAATGTTTGCCTAAAATGAATATTTAGATTTATGTTTCATTCCTGATTTTTTTTTGTTGTCATTTGCACAGTGAAAGGTCCCTTTGGTAACTTAGAAATACAATAGCTTACCACGAAGATCCCCTAATGTTTTACTGAATTACAGATTTTTGACAGGTCTAAAAATATCTTGTTGATCTTTGGTATGTCTCCCACAGATTTAACAATGTATTTACTTAGAAATCAACTTCTGGGTAACTTGGTGTGTGGGTTGCATCTCTTTTGTAATGTAACCTAATACCGTAGTCATTGATATAATATATAACTAATAAAACATACGTTCATTTGAATATCAGTATTAAGATCTTAAGGTTAAGTTTAATATTTTTTAATTTCAGATTTTAAATGCTTTGTGGAACCTGCCTTAAAAAAAAAAAAATTACTGCCTCTAAAATTTCAAACTTGGCACTTTGAAACTAATATCTGGCATGTGCTTTATGTAAAAATTCTGTAGAGAGCGATACAGCACCAATCTCAATCCTTGTATTCCCCTCAATGAGTACTTTACCAGGGGAGATTAAATTTGTGTTTTCTAAACTTTTCCCTTGTATCTGAGTTTCTGACTAGGTTTTGGTACACACATTTTCGTATTTTAAAAGTCAAATTTTCCATCTAGTAAAACAACTGAAACGTCTAGCATGGAGGTTGGACTAGGCAATCTTTAAAGGACCCCTTCCAACCCAAACCATTCCATGATTCACTATATAATCTTTTCAAAACAATAGTTTTAGAAACCCCAAAGAAGGATGCAGTTTTGACACTTAAATGGGAAACAGATTGTGTTTTTTGGCTGATACTACTGTACTAGTTTAGATGTTAGTTCAGTCAACTTCAGTCTTAGATTACAAGATTTGCAAATTAAAGGAAAACCAAAAAGGAACTCATCTGCAAATTTTGTGGAGATTTGTAGAGGCATGCATACTTTGTTCATGGTGATAAGATAAATAAATCTTGATACACACACAAAATGAACTGTTGGGTTTTGGTATAAGTTAATGAAGTTTTTAGGTGGTGAAACATCAATCTGTAAATTGAGAGAATTCCACCACCACCACCATCCCTGGCAAAACAAGAAAAAAAAAGTAGTGGTGGCTGTAAAACTTCATGGCAAACCTAGTCTGTGTGTGATGTTTGGAGCTACTAAGTTTAAAGATAATTGGGTGAGACCAGTTGCATGAAATTGAAATATCTTCCTTTTTTTCCCTGTATGGGGTTTTGAAACCATAGTTTGGAACCTGCTGGATCTCTAGAACACCTTCAAATACACCAAAATACATGCTTTTTGTTCTCCTTGAATTTAAATTTACTGATACCTTTAAGTAAATGCTTCATTTTAGCTAATTGAGAAGTTTGAGGGGAAATTGACCAGTATAATTTTGGTTTATTTTAGATTATTAAGAAAGAAGACATGGTTTAAAGAGTGATTGCAGATTTGCCTTTCAGTAGATGAGATAGGTAACAAGACAGCTAACAAAACAGAGCTGACCATGCCAGGGGGGGGGCAAAAAAAAAGCGCGTATGTAGGTGCAGAGAAAGGGAGAAGGGAGCAGGGAAGACAGAGATGAATAACTGCAGTGTCCTATATATGAAACGACCTCTCCTGAGTACAGAATGTTTTAAATTCTTTAAACCCTAGTATCTACCTTTCCTCAAATGCCAAGTGTTCTGATGACTCAAGTGTTTACCCCATTGTGCTTAATTATGAGTTACCAAACTTTGTTTCTACTCTATATATTTTTTCTTTTGTTTTCTTTTTGTTTTTCCTTATTAGCTAAGCAGTTTATTATACATAGGGGACAAAATCCTTGTAGTGAAATGCATACCAGTCTTGGTAATTAATTATATCAGTAGAGCTGTGGTTTTACAGCAGGTTAGGCTTTAGACTATAGTTCTGTGATTCACTGACGAGCAGCAAAGACAGCTTAAAACTCCTACTCACCTGCGCTTGTGCTGTTGCCTCTGCGCTGCTGCTTGCTGCATCCCTGGGCTGCGTCACTTTGGTTGGTTGTAGAACCATACAGAAAAGGAGATGAGAGAAAAAATCCAAGTAAAAAATAATGCTCAAATTTTGTTTTTTAATGCTATGGATTATATCAGTCACCTGGCTTACAAACAATTGCATGCAAAAATTGCAAGGTGCAGCTGACAATGTAGCTGATTATAGCATGAAGGTGGGAATGAGCACAGAGGGCGGAATTTCCTAGGTTAGCTTTGCTGCTAAAGCTGGTGAACTCTTGTCTCACTCGCTTGCTATAATGCTTTATTCTGTTGCCCATCCCTCTTTTAACAGAGCAAAACAAAGAAGGTAGAAATCCTGTAAGTGATTTGTTCCAGCAGCCATGTTTCTGGATAGCAGTATTTCATCTTTTGTTAGTGAATCATTCAGGAGGAGATGGAGGTGGGGTAAAATCTTGAATATCTTTTTGAAATGCAACCCAGATCTCTAAGCCAGCCTCACAAAAAGTGTTTGACACTTTGGTGCACGTTTTGACCAAATAGCCAAATATAGATGCACAAAAGCTTAGGAATGTATGCCACATTCTTATGTAGGCATTTATGATAATTAAATAACTATACAAGGTATAGCTAATTGAAAGATCAGTTACAGAAGATTAAAAAGTAAGAGTCTGAGGCTAGTAGACTTTCCAACTTTCTACATCATGGAGAGAAAAGGACCTCAGTCAGTAACCTATGCAGCCAGCCTGTGGAATGTGTTAGGTTTCTAGCATGTATTTTTAGAAAGACATGAATTTAATGATGTCAAGTGATGGAAAATTTTGGATGACTTGAAGAATTGGATGGAGGTCATTTAAGGACATGAGAAGCAAGAGGTAATCTTTTTTAATCATGGGAGGAGCAAGGAAATAAGGGCAAGTTAAAGAAGGAGGAGTGGTTGGAGCAAAGAAAATGTGTATCTTTGGCTAGCCAGCATTTTTTTTTCCCCCTGCTGATCAGTTTACAAGGCAAATCAGTTGGCAGCAGACTTTCAGGAAGCATGCTTTATTAACGTGGCTACTGTAGATTAAAACCTACTAACCTTAACACAAGTTTAACTCAGGAATGTGTTTGTAGGAATATTAAGGTTTAGGTAGAAAGCAGCTTTACACAAGTAAGAATAGAAACAATGCAATTAAAGTGTTAAATTTTCTCACATCAGTATTTGAAAATCACACGACCCAGTTCCTTATCTGGAAAAGTAACTAGAAATGCTAGAATCCAGTGTCCAGTTCTAAGTGTATGTGGCTGTTAATATTTAAAATTAGCTAGCTGTGAAATGATTTGTCAGAGGCAAACAGCAAAGCCTTCTGGAAGGATCACCCAAGAGAAGGAAATTAGCAATGATGAATGAAGTTCTTGTTCACAGTTCTCACACTGCTCAGAGTAACTCTCCCTGAAATATTTTTACTGGAATGCCATTGCAAATGCAATGGTTATGCCATGGACTCACCTGGCTAAGCCAGAAACTGAATATAAAGGGTGTATCCACTTAAGATTAAATACGGCGTGGGTTTTTTCATATCACACTTAAAAATGGGTTGGACAGATGGTTATGATTTTCCATTGTATTGAACATCATGAAATAGGTTTCACGAAGTTCGTTAAATATTTGTGGTCTTTTATTGAGGACTACACAGAATTCAGTCATAGTTTTAATCCCCAGCCTCAGTTTTTGAAGACGTTGCGGACGTATAAGTTTAAATTTCTCAAAAGGAAACTTAATTTTTTTTTTCTAAAAAGTATAGTAGAATATTTTAAGTTGGGTAAAGCTCACGTGTTTCTGTTGTCTTTGAAGGATTCTGTCCCAAAGGCTCTTGTACTGTTGGAAAACTGTAAAACATCATTAACTGCAAAGTGTGCCATCCAGTCAACTGCTTTGCAAAGATATCCTTCCATTCTAGCAGATGACAAACATTATCCTCACTGGTTATTGTAGGAGAAATCAGTTTAATCTTAACAGGTTGCGTGGTAGCTTTTAAGATCCTGAGAGATGCAACCCCTGAATAAAGTCGTTTCAATTCCTTTTAGTGATGTTGGATTTGATTGTTGTGTTATGTGCTAAAGATGGCAGTGTTCTTCATCTTAAAAATAGCTCTTTGAATCCTAGAATTTTTTCTTCTAACTTATTTCTAAAATTATATTCATGTCCTTCAACTATTTTTGCAATGTTGAAGTAATGTTTACTGGTAATTCTCTATGTGTTCTCACAGATTAAAATTCTAGGAGACACGGCTTTAATGGAATAAAGTAGTGTTTCTACTTGTAAATACTGAGGGTAGGAAAGAGCTGCTGTTCTTCTGATATACCAAATGTTTGTCTGAGTGAGCTATAGTAAGAAATAACCTTTGAACTATAATAAACTGTTAATCTTGGATCAAAATTGGAAGGAAGAAAATGAGTATTAGGGGTCAAACTTTGACCAGTTGGTGAGAACCGTGGGTAGTGTTGACCTTCTAAAGCTTTGATTTATTAAGCTGTAAAAAGATAAACCTTTTCTAAGCGATCCTTGGGATAGTGTGGACGTTTGGGAGAGCAGATTTCCGAGCCGAGGCATAGTTTCATTTTACTGCTGTTCCAACCCCCATGCGTGTAATGATACGGGGAGGAGATGGAGGGAAGGAAGTAGCTGTTTGCTAAATGCACAGCCAGACGAAACCAGCTGGAGCACATACCTTCCTTGAGTAACTTGTCAAAAGAAGCACTACAGGGAAAAGATAATGCACAGCGCCATTACAGGCAAAGCTGCTGGTTCCAGGGCCACTTTAAATTCCACTTTAAATTATTAAATACTGTAAACGCTATAAACTTAATTAGAAGAGGAACAAACTCTACAAAGATAAATGTGTTTTCAATATGTTTCTCAGGGAGGGTACAGTAGAAACCAGTGAATGAGAGGAAATTTATTTCTGGCAGCACTCTAGACATGGAACTGTGGTTGAACTTTTTACCCTAATTACGTCCCCACTAATGCCTGCAGCGGTCTGGAATCAAAGTGGCCCTTCAGGCCTTGGAAAGTCTCTGATGTGGCGAGCGTTTGTTGTGTGATGAGGGTTACTTAAGAAAAAACGGAATATTGTGACAGGATTTTTCAAAATTTCTCAGTTACCACCCACCTCACTTGTTGCCTACAAAAATAGAGTAATTGTTTGCATCTGTATGTTTTTGTCTGTTTTAGAAATAACTGTTATAAATCAATGTGACAGACCCAGAGAACACTTGAGGATTATATTTTCTTTTCTTATATGTGTTAGGGTTATTTCTATGTTATATACTGTAAGAAGGATTTAAAGTATGTGGAAAAATAGTTAGAAATCTCAGGAATATTTGTTTTCTTTTTTCTCTGAGGATACTAACACCATCAGATAATCAGTTCTCAATCAATTCAAAGAAGATGCTGCTTAATATGTTTTTTTCCTATATGACGGCTGTCATTTCATACACGTAGCTTGAGCAGCTAATTGCAAACTGCATTAACGTACAGCCCTTGTATCTGTACTGTTACACAATTGCTGCCACTTGAGTGATTCACTACAACTTGGCGGTATTTGAACTTTGCATCTGTTACTAAATACTGTTTTCTGTCGCATAGTGGTCTCTCTGGAGTCCTCTTTGTCCTTTTTCTTTTCTTTCTGTCCTTCAATAATATTTAATATACAGAGGAAATGCCAAGGGAGTTTGCTGAGCTCAAGCGTTCATGTATGGATTAGATTCTGTTAAATCTCTGAAGTACAGACAAAGACAAATAAAACAACATAAGTGGAATCCATTAAAAAATCAGATATAATTTTTTTCTTTCCTTTAGTTCTGATCATCTTATTTTTTTTTTAAAAAGTGGGTTTTTTTAAGCAGAATGAATATATTTTGGTAGCTTTAAAATTTTAAATCTATAGATAATTTAAAACGCATAATGCAGTACATTTTCATCAGTAACTCAAAATAAAGGTTTAGAAGACTCCTTCTTTGTGATAAGCTGTAAGGCATGTTCTTCAAAAAAGACCTTGCTTAATCCCCTCTTTCTTTAAGTTCTGACTAGGTGATATATTCAGAATATCACCTGAGGAGACCTCTTACTACATTTTTGGATGGTTGCTCACTAACTTGTTTTTAAAATTAATTGTGATTTAAATTATTAATGGAATATTTGCACAGTATAATTATATCATTTTACAGATGAGGCATTAATAGAATAACACTAAATGTTTTAATCAATTTTGCCTGCACAATGTGAAGGGCCGTATCTCCCATTTCAGCATCTGCTCTATTAGGTGACTGTCTCTGAGGTGAGAATGCAGTTACCGTCTGTGTGCCTTGCCTTAGGAATTGGAAGTCCTCCTGGAAATATCAGCCACGTTGAACTATGAAATTCCTCCCAAGTTTATGAAAAGTGATCTAGTAAAGGAGGTGGCCATATTGGTGGCTTCACTGAGAGAAAGGCTATAACGAAAGCTAACACTTTTTTTTTTGATATTAAGCGATTCATACAGGATCTCAATTTTAAGGCCAGTTAGAGGAAAGCAGGCTATTTGATTTGCTATTCACAGGGCTCCTTGTTCAGAGTAATTCTTTTCAGGTGCTATTTCATAAGTCCAAACCAACTTTCAGTGAGTTTGGTTACAGTGAAAATTCTGCATGTTTCTAGAACGTGATCTGCTGTGTCAAGTCATAAAGTAAATCAAGTAAGATGTAAGAACATATAATTAATGGGCACTTGTGAAAATGTTGGCCTACCTGATGTGACCAGAACCTCACAGAGACTTTGTTGTTCACAGCACTTTTAAGTGCTTTAACCATAAGATCTAAGCTTATCTCTGCTTGACTTCAGTCATATGTACTCTAAAACCCACTAATTCTTTCTTGGAAATGGGATTGTTTCCAAGCGTCTCAAAAACTGTAATTTGAGCCATATACTAGCATATAAACAATTAAGGTTTGGTAGACTCATAAGCAACTGAAAGATGTCTTATAATGATTGCTGTCATGCAATTTGAGGCAGAGGCTACTTAATACAAAGGTGATGAAGTGTTGCACAATCCCATTAGTTTCTGCTTATGTTGTTAATGACACCAACGGCAAACCTATTTTAGATAAAACAGGTTGGTACACGGTTTTGTGTTTAATGTTGAATCCAACAAGTGGTTTTGCATGGGGGTTGGGATGGTGGGGCAGGCAGGCGTGGAGCTGCTTGCTTAATTTGGCCTTTGTTGGTAGTGATTACATGGGAGATGAGGAGATGCCAACAGGCCTGTCGGAGCCATGAGTCATAAGGTAAAGCACAGAAAAGAAAAAAGAAATCTGAAATCTAAAGAAATTTGTTACAAGAATCAACAGGAGAAAATATCTGGTCCTTCGTAATACTTTCGGCATGTTAACAGTTGCAGTTAAAAGATGCCTTTTAAATACTCATTATTAAATACTCAGTCACAAGCTGGGGTATTTAACATAGGCATATTGCAGAGGAACATGACACTTTGACAAGAGCTGAGCAAAGATTTGGTCAGTGTTTTTGAAGAAGCTTTGTAGTGCACTTTAGACAGATGAGTTCTGTTGACTTATAGATTGTTTTTAGGTTTTGGTAGAATTCTTTGTTAAATGTAACAAATAATGACTCAAATACATACAATTAGTGTACATGTGCTGCAGGAATCACCTGCCATCAGTATTAACTATGATATCATCTGATATACCATCGATCAGAAAGTACTGTCAATAAAAAAAGAAAAAAAAGCTTCAGAATAAAGAAAGAAACTTTGGTATTGATTTGGAGTTTTATACATGTCGGCAGTTTATAAAAATTAGGGCTAGCTGTGGCTGCAAGGCTGTAAGTGGCTCCACAAAATGCTTTGTTTGGGTCCTACATGTGCTTGGTGAAATGTGGCTGGAGCTGAGATATTTCAGCATCAATGTACTCTCAGTGTTGTGCTCCCAGAAATCTGTTATTTTTCTTTTAAGCTGTGACATTTGTGGCTGTCTCTTGATATGCAAAAAGGTTTTACATTTTTTGATTTTTGTCCACCTTGTGCGATCTTGAAGACTAGTGTAACATTTATTGTAATACAAATTACACGCATTTATTTCAGTGGCAAATTCTGCTTCATTTGACAGTAGGAAGCAGGACAAGACAACTCTTAAAAATAATTTCATTCTATATTTTTGGAGGAAACATGTCAACCAGATTGTAAGCTTAAGCAGCTGACGTAGAAATGTTAATCTTTGATAGAGGTGTGACCAATGCAATTGTATTTACTCAGAAATTAATTGTCACTCATGCTCGCCAAGATTTACAGAATTGTTTTTTCCAGTTAGGCGTATGTTCATAGAATGATTGAGTACAGCCAGCACAGGTTCGTAACTTTTGAATAGGGGCTGTTCAGTTACACACAAGAACAAAATCTAGTCTGGAATATACCAGAAAAAATTACTCTGATCTGAAAAGTGGAGCTCCAGATGTACTTTCCCTCAGTGATAGCTATGGTCAAGTAAGCTTTGTAGATAAACAAATCTCTTGAGATGCCGCTAATCTTCCTATATTAACTAACTCCAAATATGATGGGACAGCTATGTTTTGTAACATGTGGTATGTCTCAGTGAAGTGGAAAGTGTGTCACACTCTAGTCTCTCTGCAAAAGCATGCCACAGCTGAAAAGCCAGCTTGTGCTGTATTTTACACTTCAGCGACAGGCATGCCACATGCCGTAGAATGAAGCAATGTAATACAACTTGCTGCCGTACATAAAGGTGGGTTGTAGGCTATTGTATGGCTTTATTTAGCTTCATGCATTTTGACGTTTAAAAAACAAGCAACAAACCTAGAAAATCTTTTCTGATGATGAGAATGAGTAATGTTGTTACGGGCAGAAAACACAATAGCAGAAACATGTTACATACTGCTGGTAATGCAGAGTGTGGGAAGAGCCATCTGCTGCCAAAACTGAAGAGTAATTTGGCAATTGCTAAGTGCTTTAGTATTTTCAAGGATTCCCCTACCCTTTTCTCTTTGAACTGATGGTACTGTTCTTGTACTGTTACGGTAATACCAGTATGTGGTAAAACCTACTCGTAATTTTCCTCTTCTTGTTGATATGACACAGTCTTTCTGACACCTCGACTGCAGATAGGAAGCAGATGAGCTATTGATTTAATTGAACAAAAGTGGACATAATAGTTGTCAAAAGTACTCAGAACTGAAGAACTCCGTGACCTCCATCAGTTCAAAACAGCTGTTCCAGAATTGTCAGGAAAAATTGTGATTTCAGATTCTTCCCCCATACAGCCCCAGGAGTGGAAACAACTTTTCACTCTACATTCAGTCAGGAGTTTTGCTTGTCATAGGAACTGTGGTATGAGATTGAGAGTAACCTCATCATATCAGCAGTGGCACCCCAACGTTCAAGTTGCAGATAATGGCAATGTGCAAAACTGGTGAGGGAATGTTTATTTGCATTGCCCTTTAGTAGGCTGGTTTATTACTTACATTGACATTAACGTTTTGATCTTCATTTATTTAATGCAAAATTGTCATCTCTCTCAATAACTTGATCTTTTCCTGTGCCCTGTGTGACAGACATTTTGCTGCATCTTTTCTGCTGACAGAGCTATGGTAAACTTCAGGAATGAGGAGGGTTTTTGTTGTAGAGGCTGCAGCAGAGAAGCCTGTGTCTGTCAGTATCCAGTTAATCACAAGTTTGGTGTACGATACTGTGCAAACCATATAGTGGAAATAGCTTGCCTTTACCCATAGTTAAATATGAGTCCTTATATAGGAGGAGGTGGCAGTAATCCATGTATCTGCTTTTTTATTCATTGTACAAGAAAACCCTCATAAAATTACATGAGTAGATACCCTGAAAGTGCTGCATGTGAAGTTCAGAGTAGTGGGTACTCAATTCAGGTAACCGTGTCGGATCACTTGTGAACACTTGATATACCTTTAAAATATTTTTTGTTGAGAGAGTTAATGCTCCTTGTCTACAGAAATATATCTTAAACATAATTATATTTGTTTTGATCTTTCAATTTTAAGTAAAATGTTAGGAATAATTATTTAATCTTTATAATAGTATGGTCCTTTAAATGAATGTGCAAAGCTTATTTATAGAGTGGTAGATCTCCCTACAGCCATCAGTCTGTTTTTAATGTTATTTTCTTCATTTGTTTAAAAAAAACCCCAAACTTCAAACCCCCTGTCCCCTACCCCCCTGCCAACTTTAAGTAGCTTTTATGTGGACACTCTTTTTATGTTAAAGCTTTGTTTCCTTCTCTCTCTTTTCCCACATTTATCTCTTAGTAGCATTAAGTATAGCTGTATTGCACTTTTAGATTAAACTCAGAACAGTTTAAAACCTGGTATATGCTTTCTGTTTTGTTTTAGAAGCTCATTTCTTTGGTGATAATTTTTATGTATTCTGATTTCTTTAAAGAAACAGATGCAGTGTATTATGCTAGTAGAAGAGTAGTATGCAAGGGTTTTTTCTTACAGAAGGCTATATTAATTTCCAGATGAATTTGCTGATACTAGATTTCTTTCTTCTATTCTTGTATGTAATAATTCTGTACTTACCTACAAGATGGAACATTCTTAAATATTTCTAAGGGAAAACTCTATATATTGCTTATAAAAAAGGGCTTGTTTTCACACCTTTTAAAAAGAAATAGCAACATCTGGAACTATACAGTTCAACATAACTGCAGGTTTGGCCCATAGTGCTTTGCTCTAAGCATTTGAAATGTGTCTGAAATTCTCAGATCCAAACTTTAAAAATGGGCTGGGAAGTGTTTTTCACAGGTATGAGACTTATGTATTGTCTACTAAAGTTATGATGTCCTGTCTTGGCGGGAGTCAATATTCAATACTGTGTTCCAACATCTTGTGGCATTATTAATGCAACACAGTCTCCTCTTTTTTTTCCTTTACCACCTGTCTTCTTCTGGTGCATTTTGGATGATAAACCTTTTGAATTAGGACTTTTCTTGCTGTGTGTTTTTTGTGAAGTGCCTTGTACGTTTGTGCCACTGTGATAAATGCTATTTGTGGTGCATGTGTGTAGTATGTCCATTATGCTCTATTGTTATGGTAAGTGGATGCACTTGATCTCCTGGAGGGGAGTGCTGGCCTTGCCACTTACTAGTGGCACTTGACAACTGATTCATGGGATGGTAATTAGAACAGCTTTGCAGGGGTCTGTGTATCTACCACTCTCCACAGCAAATATCAGCTGGTGAACTGACAAATAAGAATAAAATGGTGGGGAAGAAGCCAGCTTTGAAGGCAACAGAAAATAGGGTAAATACTTTTTTTTTTTTTTTAATTACAAAAGATTTGATGGAAGAAACTGAAGCTTATCATCTTCTGTAACAGAACTGAGACTGAAATATGTGTAGACAGAAAACAACTTACGTTTTCTCCTCAAAATCAGTGAATTCCAATGTTGTTAATTCATTCCCTTAGCTAGCCATAAGGAGAGTATAGAAGTAAACAGCATAGCAGTTTGCTGGCATGAAATTGGCTTTTAATAAAAAGTTCTTAAATCTCTTCTAAAGGTAGATTGTTGCAAATGTTTTCTGAAGTTAGGTATCTTTTGCCATAGCTCTTCAATTAAACTGATAAGAAGTTAACGGATTATAGAAATAGACTTGATTGCCCTTGGAAAGGACAGCATGTACAGGGCTGGGTAGAACATTTTAAGACCACTTCCAAATGGTGACATATACATGAGGATAGAAGATACAAAGAGTAAGACAAAGAACCTACTTGCTTTTCAATAAGCTTATTTTAATGTGTTGTTACCATTAAGTATTCTTTGAGCTGAGTTACAAAGCTTGTAATCATATGGCAATGTAATATATTTAGTTACAAGCTTTGCCTTTTAATGAAATTAACTTAAGAACCATTTTTGCTAAAGGTGAAACGTACAAAACTTTGGCTTAAATAACTGTGATATGACATGGTTGCTTAACACACTTGTCTGCTATGATTTATACCTGGGCAGCTAATTATGATAGTACAAATTTTCCTGTAAGCAGGAAAGGTTTATACGGTACCACACCTTGCAGTAAACGGTAGTGATTTCCACCTGAGGATAGGGATTGATGTTGCTGCAGAGACAGAGAAACAAGATACTGGCAGTTTTCCTGTAGTGGTGTACAACCTTCAAGACCAACAGGCCACTGTCAAGCCTCAGGTTCTCTCACAGACTATGACCTGAGTTATGCACGGAGACAGAAACCAGTCAGTCCATCCGGAGTCGTTTTAACAATTAAAATCTACACTATGAATAAATAGTGTATTTAAATAGTCAATATTAGTGAATAAATAGCCTTCTTTATGAAATAACAGAACAAAAATACCATCCTTGAAATCAAAAAAGCAGAGGGGGAAATTATTTATGCGGTTTTTCACCATTAGCATTGGTAAGATGTAGGTATCAAGGCTTTAGATACTGTTTTGATCTTTTTCATAAATTTTCATTGAAAGGCTTTGAAAGAAGTGGTACCTCTGTTCTGAGTTCTTTGCACTGTTCAGCCTGCCTGATAGAATGTTGCATGGAAACTGATGCATGTTAGTTGACCTTTTATTTGTTTCCTTTGTTCAAAATACTAGTGGTTTACTTGCATATTGTACAGACAGATGGCTGTACTACTTCTTGTCTAGTGTGATGGTGCCAAAATGACCACAAGTCCCATCTTTTTTTTTTTTTTTTTTTTTTTTTACCCACAAATGAGAAAAAAGGGGAGGGTTTGTTTGGTATGTCTTTTTTTGGTATTCAGGCTGAGACTTGTAGTTTACCTGTAACAAAGTGTTTTCTGCAGAGCTGATGACTTTTTGAAAATGTTTGTTATGTGCCTGTGAGACTGTGAAGATGGTGAGGTAAGAGGATAAGATGGAATTTTTTACTAGAATTTTTTACTAGACCAACAAGCTGATAAAAATATATGAGGAAGATGCAGGAGTAAAGTTTGTGTCTCTTGGTATTTAACAGAAATATTTTAGTGCTATATCAAATAATTTCCTTCCTTGTATTTAAAGGATTAGATTCAGTAACATGGATCTAAGATTGGTACAGGTTTTTCTTATTTAAAAATAAGTGCTTCCATGCTTCTTGCAATTTGTGGTACACTTAAAATGTCTCTGCTGCTTTGTATTTCACTGCTGCACACATTGTTGGGAAGTGTCACTTTCTCAGAAATCTTACTCTGCTTTCCCTGACTTTGAATGAATCCGCTAAGTACCATGAGTGAAAGTAAGACACTTACTTGGAGTTGAGTTTTCAAGCTTTTATTGTGAAAAGTTGGGATGCAGAGAGCCAGGGAGCTTTAGGGCACTAGATGATGAAAGTCTTGATGAAAGTCTTAATGAAAGCTTTTTCTGCAGTGGTGTTTAAGGAATAAATAATGCAATCCTTGAATTTTTTTGTTTTATGTTAAAAGCTTTCATTCTGGTATGCATTCTCCAGAAAGTAGGTGAGAATGCTGCAATACTGAAGAGAGCTCAGAGGGGGACTGCAAATATGCACTAGGGCTGGAAAACAAACCTCACAACTTAAGGCTTAGAAGTCTTTTTCACTTTATTGCAGATTAGACTGGATTGCTTTGGATGGTTACTGACTTATGCAAAAGATAAGTGAATGCAGTGAGCTTTTTTGTGTTGTGACAGAGACATAAAGCTGAAAAGCAGAATATTACAAATTCTGTCTTGCAATAAGAAGTAATTTCATAAAAATAAAATTATCTAAATGTTGAAACAACTTACCATAAAAATAGAGGACTCATTGTTGCTCAAAGACTACTAAAACGAGATTAGGTTGCTTGGTAAAAAATAATTTCTTTGAGCTTCTGGGATGTTTTGTGCGTGGCCTGGAAAGAGAAGAAGATCCTTCTAGTATTGAAATCTGTTAATCTGAGCAAACCTTCTTCAGGGGCCTTGAGGAGAACAGAATTGCCTTTGTGGTCTCAACATGCTAATAATATTACTACAAAGATCATAATCAAATCTCATGCTTCAACTTTCCAGTGTAAAGGTTCAGGAAGGAATTTTTCCAATATACAATTAATTAACTCTGTACTGTGTACTCTGTTTTTGTTTTGCTTTTCTTCCCCTTCTGTGAAGCATCAGACTGACCGCAGCTAGAACAGGTTACTGGATAATTTTAACCACTGTGCTGCGGTTGAGAAATTTGTACTCGCGTCAGTGTCAGAGTCCTCCTCATTCCACTACAGAAATGGCTTTTTCTTTACCAGTAACTTAATGGTAGATATGATGCTTTATAGAGGAGTATTTTAAAAAAAATCTTTCTGGAGTAGCTTGCTGTACAGATTGTTTGGGCATACCTTGTCCAGCCAGTTCCTTCGACTTGTTGCCACTTTTCTGTCTCCTGGCTCCTTGTATGTGGCATGCTGTGCTGTGCTGTGTCAGGGCTGAACTGCTTGTAAGGCATGTGAGCTAGGTATAAGAACAGATATCTAGGTGAAAATGGCCCGCATTAGACAGGCAGAGTAGGTGATGTAATAGTCCCCTCTGATTTGACAACAAAAATAAGCTGTCTTTTGCAAAATAAGTCTTGAAGCTATATTCCATTTAAGGCATCCAGCAACTTAATACTTACAGAAGCATCTAATATTTTTAATTTTTTTTTTTTTTTTTTTATCCTACTTGTTAAAGCTGGACCTAGTAAGAAGAGTACATTGTACTATTAGGTTTTTTGAGTCACTAGAAGTAATTAAAAATAAAGACTGTTTTTTTGTGTTGGGTCTCCTGAGCTTGAAAAAACGGTTGTTGCACATTGCATGCAAACAAATAAAGCATTGCATGAGGAATACGTTAGAATAATGAAGAGTGGTACTGATGTGGCCATAGTAGAATGAAACATAAGCCTGGGAACATGCAGTGCAGTAACAGACGTACACTAAAGATTAGATTATTTAGGAACAGTGAGAAGTTGTGTTTTTGAAAACTAAATTATACTTGAGCACAGACTGGTAAAACCTGTCACCTGACCTAGTGCTGAAACACTGAAAATTAAATTTTGTTATGAAACAGAACTTTAAAAATAACAGTAAAGTCATGATAGAATAATAGCGAGATTTTTTTTAATTAATCATTTTATTTTTATGTAAACTAGTGGTAATGGTATAACTGTATGATAAAAGTCAAATTGCTCTTGACTCGCTGTCTGAAGCTGGTCTAGTGACAGCTGTTATATTTACTGATCTGCATAGCGTGTGCTAGAAGGCTTGAAACTTCTTGAGGTTTAAATGTTGTTAGCCTTTCCCAGGAAATGTAATTCCAATGTGTAGATTTGGCACTTTTTGCTATAAGTTGGTACTCGTGTGTAAGGAAAGAAAGAATTGGCCTCCAAGGTATGGAAGTAGCAATTTCTAGCTGCTAGGAAGCAATGTTGTCTAGCTGCTGCAGTATCAAATACCATTTTAGTCTTTAATAAAAGAATCAGCTGTATTTTCTGTAATTTTTTGGCATATCTGGACTTTTTGTATCTAATTTCAGAAGGTAATGGATACTGTTCTGTTGAGGTCAGTAAAAATTAGGCTGCTCCTGTGTACCATGCAGTAACTCACACTGTTACACAGCCCAGTCCCATCAAATTCAAACATGAATTTGTTGCATGTTGTTTAAATAACTTGGCAGATAATACCTGGAAGTATCAAAATGGAAATAATGATTGAATGAAAGACTGTTTTGTCATGTTAGATCCCAGTATGCTGATGAGTGGAAGTTTTTTATGCTTTTTCTCATTATAGAAAACTCTTTTATAGTTACCCTGCACATTAGGAAGGTCAATACATGATGGAAGAAGAAGAAATCTTTTTCTTTTTTTTTTTAAATGTGGAACTATGAAAGAGAAAAAGAAAGGGATCATTATGCCAGAAGACTTGCTGCTAATATGTGCAGTATTAGTTGTGAGTAAATACAGAAAGAAACGGCTTTGTAAGAGTACAGAACAAGGCAGATGTAATTCTTCATGTAATTAGAGAAAGATGGAGCTCATTGTGATGCAGTTCCAACAGGTGAGAGGGACATGCAGCATACTGCAGAGTGGCACCTTAGACGAGGATCAATTTATGCATCGCAGCTGGAAATAAACTATTTCCCTTGTTCTGTCATGTGAAGTCAAGTTACCAAAAAGAGTCTCTGGGTAGAGAATGCTGTACTGATTTCAGACAGCTACATTGCCTTTACTAGAGGACATCAAGGCATAAGAACTGAATCAGCAGGTGCTGAAGTTAACTAATGTTTTGAGGAGTTTTTTGTGACAAGCTTTGATAGGCTGTACATAATACCGATATTGCTTAGAATCCCTCTAATGTGGTGTTCTTGAAGTGATAGTTTTTTTCTATATTTGTTAGCTCAGTCTGTGTACTCTTCATGTGATCTCATTGATAAGTTGATAGAATTTCACATTTTTCTAAAGTTTTCATTCATTTTGTCATTTCAATATGTTAACATTGTCTGTTAATAGTAATTAATTGACTGACTGTTTTCCAAAAGAAATTTGCAGAGCCTGTATAAAGGACTACAGGTGATAGAAAATATTTTTACTTTAACAACATCCTGTACAAAGGTTGTACCTATTATTCTAGCAATTTTATTGCCATCTAAAATGTGTTATGATGCCATAACTTCTGTCACTGTTCCCAAGTGACATCATTGTGTGTCGTCAAGCTTGTGTTGTACATATGTAGAACAAAAAAAAGTAGTTAGATGGAGATGCTTCCCTTGATCTCTTTTTCTGAAGATTCTAGCCCTATCTTTTGTGAAGATGGTTTAAAATATGCAATGATGCACCAAGTTAGCCAAACAGCTTGCATCCTGAGATGTTTTTGTAAAAATGTCACAATTAACTGAAAAATGCCTCATATAAAGAACGCCTTATGGAGGCCTGGCGGTCAGCTTTTTCTGCAAAAGCTCTATTTCAATTTTATGTGTCTCAAACTTATTCCCCCTGCTCTGTGTCTGGACTCATGAGACCATTCTGTAATTGATGTCCATTTTCTCTTTGAGTGGGATGTTGTTCATCATGGAGCAGAGTGCGGAGAGGCAGCAGGGAGGAAAGTAAACACTTGTGAGCAGGCAGAGTAACATAAGGCACAGAAAAAATTGGCCTTGTGTTAGTTCCATCAGTCTTCTCCTTTTTTTTTTTTTTTAATATAAAAAGTGTGTGTGTTTTGTATACTATATTTGTCTCTGTATGCAAACATTTTACACAGTGCTTTTATAAATTGTGTGACTCATAGCTAGCAAATCTGTGAAGAGGTGATAGTTATGTCGTGATGCATAAGCACAGATGTAGTCAAGTGCCAGCTGTACAAGGCATCTGTTATTTTCCTTCTATCCCTGCACTGCCACAGTCAAATAGAAGAAGATACAAGAGCCTGAGTATATTTGTATATTTATTAATGCTAACATTTTGAAGTTGTTGGTGAATGTGTCCATTGCCTTTGAAAAAGTTGTTGATGTCTCTGCGTTAAGCAGCTATTTTAAAAACCAAGATACATAATGAAAATTTGTCAATAATATGTGGGAGTAATTTGCAAGAATTTTATTTGTGAAGACTTCACGTTTTTGCCAAACTGCAAAAACCAGTATTTTCACATTCCTGTCTTCATCTCTCCCCTTTACATAATCATCACTGGTACACTGAAATGTGATTGGAGCCCTTCTCACCAACGAGACGTATGCGAACCTTTAGTCCTTCAGTTTATCAGGAGAAAAAAGTCTCCTTGCTTTATTTTCTCACAAATGATGGTAGTTGGTTAGCATAAGCTAAGATAGCCCTTCAGCTAGTATATTTCAGGAACATTTACTTACAGTGTCTATATCATCCTCTGATTAAATGAATATGCATGACTACTCGTGAAGTAGAGCAGGATGCAGTAATTTTAGTTTTGTGCAATTCTAAGGTTTCAAGAACTTCCAGTTGTCAAGGGATGCTTTTGCAAGTTTGTGGGTCACTTTGTTGCAATCTGGTGGTTTTGGTGGTGGTCTGTGGTAGTTTGGATACTTACGGTTTTCTGAAATTTAAATATATTCATGACACTAAATGTTATTTTTCATTCTTATTTTTAATATTTAATATTTGTGTGTTTGTTTGATAATTTAGTGAAGTAAATCAAGAACAAAGCATTTTGCTTAAGTAAATTTTTCTAGAGACCCTCCAAAGGACTCCAGGGTGTTTATCGATAATAATGCTTTATCTTACTGAACACATTAACTTTTTTTTATATTTAAATGGGGAATCTTGCTTAGTATAAATCTTCCTGCTATGTAGTAACACATAGCAGAATAATGATGTGATGTATGTGGTATGAATGTTATGGAAGAAGGGGAAACACATTCATTCTCTTCTTTTGGTCTTGATTGATTTGAGTTCTGATTCTTCTTAAATAATGAGTTAAGGAGGTAAGATGTCTAGCTTTTGAAACCTGTACCCAGGACTCAGTCTAGATTTTTAACTTGAAGAATGCAAAGGGGACAGTGTAATTGAGTCAGGCTTCTGCAGTGTGGGCCATAGAAATCCCTGAATTCCCTGTTTCAAGAAGATGGGGAATTAGGAGTAGTTCAGTGGGGGTCATAAAGTGTTAGAAAAAGCTGCATTGTGCTGCAACTCTGTGGTGGCAAGCCAGTTCTAGCTTTTGCAGCCCTGTTGCCCATCTTTTATTGCTCAATTCATTTGCTTCTACTTCTGTTCTTGCCTCCGTGCTTGTTAGACCTTTCACACCAAGCCCTTTCAGTGAACTAACCTGGGGGGAAATTCCCTCTAGAGGAGAAAGAAAGGACAAAGTGTTATTTTTCTGTTTATTTAGTATGCTAAAATGGGTCAATACAGAATCCATTGCATATCAGAGGCTGATTGAGGGAAGTACACCAAACCACTGAGCCCAAGCTTTTGGCATCACTGAAATGGAGGAGGGAAGGATAGCTCTTGTTATTGCTTATGAGTAGTGTAGGCTAATCAAGGTACTGTTACTGTTCTTTAAAGAGCTGACAGAGAAATGAATCCTTAGATCTGTAGCTATAATCCTCATTCTCCTGTTCTAGAAGAATTGATCTTAATTGAACAATGAATGAAAATCCTTTATTTTTATGCCCCCTCCCCCGCCTCCAGCAAATTAAAACCATGCTATTGAGTTGTTACTGAGGCCTGATCAAAAAAGACCATGATATTATGGATCTCAGCATTGTATCATGACTCATTTAGGTACACAGCTTTTGTATTAGAATTTATAATTTTAAATTATGCTAATATAATGAATGTTGTGTCTAATGAACTGAGAGTGCTTAGCAGCAAATGAGGTTTGTAACAGCCATTGCTTTGAAAAGGGAGAGGAACTAAAATAACCAGAAGAAAATGGTAGAGAAGTCTTTTCTAGTGACTGAAACTTTTTTTTTTTTTTTACCTTTTCGCCTTTGAAAAGATAGCCAGAGAAAAGAGCAAGTGCTTGTACTTCAACCCTTTTGTTTCATAGTTAGTGGATAAAAGCATTTAGCCAAAAAACCGGGACTTTCCCAGGAAAGCATCATCGGCTATCTGAAGACTCGTGATAATGCTGAGTGTCTGTGCTGCCAGGAACACAAGCAGCATGGAACAAGAAGGGACTATAAGTGTGACTTTTTCTGGCTATTGGCATTTGTTTCTGCTGCTTAGGTCCTAGGAGCATCCTCAAATGTATTTGACCATGTCTTTGTATTTGCTTCAGAAAATAACAAAAAAATCCCCAAACATACATACTATTTTATGATCATGGATTGTGGTGTACCATGGAATTAAAGGAAAGGTAACATTTGGAAGGAGGACTTTTGAATTGGAGCTAGGTAGAATTTCAGAATACTGAGCTAGTCCATAATACTTCATTATTAGCACTTGAACTCAAGTTGTTGGTTTTTAGCCAGTGTGGTTTGAAAAAGCATTGGTCAAATGTTCTTACCATGATCAGCCAAAAGAAAGGTGCAACATAGTAATTATTCATGTGAGTGACAGGATTATTACCCATAGTTTTGGTGGTGCAATAAGTACTAAAGGTACATACTCTTTAGCTGTAGTTACATAGTTAGCTGTATGTCAAGTCAAAATGGAACTGTTCAGCACAGGCTTATATGGAAATAGTAATCAGTATCAATTATGCTAATATGATTTTAGCTATATCAACTTCAGCGATTTGTTTTTAAATAAGAATCTCTGTACCCTTTTATCAAAATAATAATTTCCCGTAAATGGTAAATGTACTTAAATCAAAAAAAGGTTGTACATAGACCTTGCTGTGGTTTTCTGTATTTTCTAGGAGCAATGAGCTTCTAATGTAAAGTGACGAGATTTGAGTCTCACTGTTCTAAGTGTTTTTGAAGGGCCTTTGAAGTGCTTAAAAGTAATAAATAGCACCCTCTAGTTATTAGCTTAGGTATGTGCCTAGAAAAATGTATATT
>JAVJGJ010000001.1:109704064-109718519 GCA_035590215.1 Microhierax caerulescens | reverse complement strand
GATGTGCCTAGAAAAATGTATATTTTGGGAAGAATTTCAGTAGGCAAGATGTCAAAACTTATTTTTTCTATTATTTCTTTGACAGTTGTCTTTCTGTGCATATATTTTATATTGTTTCTCTGCTGCGTACTTATTGAATGTACTATTTTTATTATCTTGAGGCATTTAAGGTAAACAGTTGGCATTTTTACTCCAGTTCTCCAGAAAATTCTCAAGCAGCTTGAGCAGATCCAAAAGACAAGCAAGTGTTGTGTCAGGAATTGTGTTAAACTCTGTAAAATAAAACAGATATAGGCAAGGGGAAACACCCTCTTTTACCAATACTTAGTATGTGTTTGTACAGCTGGCAATTTGTGCTCCTTCATATTCGTTGACCTAGAAGTAGCCAACATTTTAATGCGTTCTTGGAGGGGAAAAAAGGTGTTATGGAAAAGAGCTGCCACATCAAAGCTTCTCCTCAGCTTGTAAAATGGTTTCCACCACTACCTTCCTCAACCCTATCGGAACACTCAGCACTTTCTCCTTCTTAAAAGAAAGCAAACCTTTTTATTAAGAAAAGGCCTTAAGAGTTTTATTTATATTAAAATGATAAAAGTGACACAAAGCAGTTGAAAAGATCTATATAGTTCAAACAAAAGTCCATCAGAGATGTAATCTAAGTTCTGTGTAATGTGTCTCTATCAAATCAAGTCATATGCTTCAGCTGTTGCATAGAGTGAAGTAAGTACTCCTTTTAGGAAAGTGTTACTCTGTGGAATATTTTTTAAATAAGTAGAATGTAGTCTAAAACTTCATGCCTATTAAATGGCTTGTATTTTGCCTGTCAGATCTGCTGTTCCAAACTTTTATTTGTGACGAAAGAAACTTAAGTGCTTGATAATTAGTTGCATAATACAGGTTCTTGACCATTGTGGATATCATAATTCAATTTTAATCATAGTTTCCCTTACTGTAGAATGTTTATATTAACCCTTTGCTCTCCATCATTCTGCTCAGACTGCTGGATTTTTCATTTAGCGTGCTAGATAATATAGGGCAACTGAAATAATTTTGAAATAATTTTACTAAAAATCCTTCTTCCCATTAAAATCTTTTCATTTTAGTACAAGCCCACCTTATTGCTGTGTGGACCTTTATTCTTTGCGAACAGGAGAAATGGTCAAGTCCATACAGTTCAAAACTCCTATTTACGATCTGCATTGTAATAAAAGGTAAGGATGTTTACTATACATTCTTTCTGTGTTAGTACATGTAAAATTTCGGTAACGAACACAACTTCTGGTGTATTTTCTCCCTGACTTTATTGTTTTGACTTTCCTGTAAGTACAGCTTTAGTTTTCCACCTCATAAGTAATATTTCAGTTTGAATATTACAATATGCTTCTCCAGTGGATTTCATTTAAAAAGCTCAAAACATTTTGCATGTGAAATCATTTAAGCTTCTTTTGGTTGTGATGAGGGTGAGCAGGAAACATTGGAAACCTCTATCTACCTACAAATGGAGAAATGGAGAGTTTAAATAGTATAGAGCACTAAAGAGCTTATGTCTCTCTCCTTTTTGTTCTGTTGTTCTGTATTATATTGCCTTCCTGTGTATCCAAAAAAATTTGTAGTGTGCAGGCTGTAGTTTACAGCAAATAATGTTGCTGTGAATCAAATAACAAAGCTGCATCTCTTAGTTGGGATAAGGTCACCGAATTTCTGAGGGAAAATGGCTTAGAAGGCTGAGCATCATCGGGTTCAATCACAATAGAATCTGTTTCCATAGAATCCAGAATTAACTTTAGGTCTTCATCTCTCCAAGACACACAAAACTGAACACCTTGTAGTTTACTGGATTTTTTTAAGACAGAAGAAAAAATCCAGGATCCCTACATGGGAATCTTGATGATCCCTTGGCATTCCTGGTGAGAGAATTTGATGCACTGACTTTGGTCAAAGTCCATGGTTGTGCTGCTTACTTGAATTCTTCCTTCCACCCAGTTATTACTGTTTTAGTCATTTAATGTCTTTAGGTAACTTAGGGAAGTTGTCAAATATGATTCCTGTGTGAAAGGTAGAGCACTGAATGAAGAAATTCTGCATTTCTATGGCAGTATGTATTTGCTGGAATTGATGGTCCTTGAGTAAGGAAGGTGGCATAGTAACACAAATCCTTAAGAACAAAACACCAGAATGATACGTTTTATGTGCCTGTTTTGTATGGCAGTAGGTAGCATGCTTGCATATGTGAAGACCACAAAAGAATATGAGCTTGTATCAAACTTACGCATCTAAGGGAAGTTAGCAGTGTTGGAGATTGGATGGGAAAAAAACCCCAAAACATTCAAAACCCTCCAACCTTAGAAGCCACAAAGGCTTCCATTTGTCATTGTACCATCAAAATCTAAAGATTAATGACTACATGAGGTCAAGTAAAAATTACAGAAGAATAGTAGTACTACTGAAGAACCATCTTTAATACCACTACTAATTAATAATGAGGAAGATACTTTGATGTATGAATGTTTAAAATAGTAAAGGAGGGTAGTTTCTGTTATTCCTGTCAATCTGCTTATCGTAGGATGTAGGTGTGATTATTATATAAAAAAATAGCTCCACTGAAGTGGTTTTGTGCTATGAATAGGTCACTGTTCCTTTAAAAGCTGTCAGAAGGCGTTCAGTACTTATCTGTGCAACTGTCCCTTGAAAAATTTAAAGTTCCCTTGTGTACAGTGTGATGATAGTAAATCTTTCCAGTCTGGCCTCCTAGCAGAAGAAAAATCCAATTGTAAAAACAGTCAAAAGGCAAATCATCATTCAAAGTTTCTCCCAACTAAAAAGTCTTTCCAGGTGCTAATGTTTCTTTTCCTAAGTGGTAAAAATGGAAAAGCTACTTCAAAGCTGTGTGGCTGTATCCAGGGTAGCTGCTTTTCTGGAACATATCAGATTCTGTTATTATCCAAGGAAAGCTCACTGTTTCAGATTGAAAATGCATTAAATGTGGCCAAGTGCAGTGCTTATGGTGCGTTAACTATACTGTAGACTAATGGAGTCCAAAATTTGAATTTAAAAATAAAACTTGAGTTGCAGAAGGGAGAACTGTTTATTATTTATGTATTTATAGTCTAGAATCATCCATATGGTAGGTTTCATTTATGCAGAAAGACAGTACATCTTCAAAGAGTAGAAAACAAAAATCTACAGTATTGGGAAATAGTACAATCAAATATACATTGGTGTTCTATATGTACATTACATTTGCACATGCATTCAAAGTCTTTCCATTTTTCATTGGTTAACTGTCTTTTAGGCCTTGTGGAAGAACTTAGAACTGATACATTTTCTTCTGTTTTTCTCCCCTGCAGTTTAAGCAATTGGAAGATACGGAATTTATCTAAAACCTATTTATTTGTCCAAAACTAACATTCATTTATACATGCAGAGTTTTCCACTTTTAAAAATAGAGATTTGTAAATTAGAAGGGGGTGGGGAAGCATCTTTTTCACAATGAGAGCCTACAAGCAAATAAGAAATCCTATGTTCATTTCTTGTATGACTTAACACATCTGAATCCCTCTTTTTGAGTTACATGTTCTGCCCTCTCCTTTTGTCAAGTCAGCTGCTCGCTCTGAAAGCCTATGTGTGCTTCTTGTGCTGGCTCTGCAAATCTGTGGATATGAAAGACTTTTATCCAAAAATGTCCATGGATTTCTGCCTTCGTTCCAAGAATTTGTACTTCTTATTTCTAGATAGAGGCATATTGATAAACAGAGGCACGACGGAGTCCCAGGGCGAGAAGTTACAAACCAGAGTCCTGAAAGAATTTGAGATAGAGACCACTTACTGCTTTAACTAGCTTCTGTACTGGACACATAGAAAGTGTAGAAAAGTATTACACCAGCCTGTTGAACAGGCTTCAGGAGTCATCTTGGGAGCTACAGATGCAATCTACATTATTTCACAAATGTGTTGGTAAAAATAATAGCAAAATCAAATCGCAGACACATGGATAAATCATGCCTATTGGAGGAGCATTAGTACAGTTTTAGGTGGAAATCATGACTTAAAAACTTATTTACGTGTCTGAAAACATCAGCAAGCATGCGGGTGAAGTATATGTTTTGATTTTAGTGTAGTCCTTCACCAAAGAGTATTGGAGGTATCGAGCTCTCCTGGGCTAAGGAGGAGGTGTTCTTGTAGCAAAGCAGTTAAAAATAGGAAAAAAAAAAAAAAGAGGCGTTATTAGCTGTTTTTTATGCTGATGTGAGATAAGCATCACCCTTTACCCAAGGATGTTTGTTGAGACTGATGTAATTTATTGTTTTAAAGATTATTATCCTATGCTGTAATATGCAATCATAATTTTCAGATAAAACATTGTGTATTTTTAATTGAGAGATGTGATTATTTTTTTTTCCACATCATAGCTTTACAATTAAAACTAATGGAACAGCATTTAATAATGCTCCACATTGTCAGCCAGTTAAAAAATATAGGTTAATATTTTTCCTAATGAGAGAATAATCAGATTCTTAACTATGTCATATTGCCAAATGTTCCAGATAGCTGGTAGATTTTATCTGTTTATTTTTGGCCTCCTACGTGGTTCTTTCATTTCAAGAGTTTAAGAACTTGGTTTTGGGAAGCCGTCAGTGTAGGAGAAGATGTATGCTAGTTCTAAAGCTTTCAAGATTCTTCACTTTCCAGTTTGCATCTTTGGTCTTTCTTAGTTTAGACAGCGTGGTGTTGCATGCATAGTGATCACGTGGCTTTTGTTCTTTATTTCAAGTAATGAAAAGGTATTTTACAATAAAAGTGTGTACCTGTACAAGTGAATACATAAACACACACCTGTAACTTTGCTAATTGACACAGATTCTGCTTCTCCCAACTGTTTTTGTGTGCTGGTGTTCTTGATATGAGAACACCCCCCACCCCCTGCTTTTAGTAAATAAGATGGTTTAATAAATTTGCAATGAGGGGGGCAATGGGATTATTTCAAATTTAGCTTGTGTTCTACTGATTGTTGATTTGATTGTTATTTGAGTCACTGAAAGTAATTCAGGATCCTTGCAATTCCATTCTTTCTTTTTAATGGAGCTTTTACTGCAGGAGGTGTATCATAAATATGCTGTGTTGTTCTGTATCAGATCTGTGTACTTCCTGAAATGAAGGTTATGTGGTTGGGATGAGAGAGAATCCTCAATAACTGCCACGTATTGGTAACCTGGCAGTTTATCACTGTAGATTCTATATTGATGCTTTTGAAATAATTACATTTAGATATTGAATCTTTAAACCAATGCATTTAATGTTTAAAGCACACATTCCATTTCTGTGTTTTCAGGATACTCGTTGTAGTCCTGCAAGAGAAAATTGCCGCCTTTGACAGCTGTACTTTCACCAAAAAATTCTTCGTCACAAGTACGTATACTAATTGGGTTCAGTCTTTTTGCTCTAGTGGTGGAATGAGATGAAACAGTGTGGGGTTTTTTGTTTTTATTTCTAAATCCTCAAAGCTGGTCACCGTGACTTCATTCTGAGTTTCAGGAAATCTGTTGCTTAAAAAAAACCCTAAATGTTTTGCTGTGAATCTTTGTCTCTTTTGCATATTTAACTATTTTCTCACTGTTGCGAGGAGTACCTACACTGACATCCATAGGTAGCTGAAAAATTCTTTTGTTCATTTTGCACAAATATGTGCAGAAGTTTCAGGTTTTGAGTTTCAGCTTTTATGCATAAGCAGCAGCTTGAAAAGGCGTCAACAGTGATCTGCCTGCTTTTCATTTTTTGTGTTCCTTAGGCCTTTGTTTTCTGTAATGTGTCCTTACTTTAGCAGGCCCCAGAGCTCAAGCAGGTCAGTGAAGTGTTACAGTAGAAAAACTATAGGCAGGTATTTGCCTGCAGTTGCTTTCACATGTATCTTGAGCATTAAGGAACAGTTTGCTTAGAGTCCCCTTTATCCCTCTGTACCCTACAACTTGCAGCTTAATAGGAGGCAATGGATTGTAATGGGCAAGGTGTTCTCCAAAAGCTCTTCCTCTACCGTAAGCGTCCCTTTGCTGCCTTAACATCTGTAGCACAGTAACTGATATGGTAGTAGAGAAAAATGGTATATTTTCTACTGCTTGTGCTCTGCTCTGTCACAGGACATGTTTAGGATTAGCATGTCATTTACCTGTTCCCAAGACTACGTAGGTTGTAATGCTAAACACCAAGGATTCACCCCAGAAAAAAAAATAATAATTCCAAGAAGTTAGTGACTAATGCTACTGTTTATCAATTAGAATAATCTGTAGATTACTGAGGGATCATAATTTACTTACGTAGGGTCAGAGTTTTATTGTCAGTGTCTGAATTTTTCTGGATGTATTTGCATTCATGGTTGGGAAAGTTTTATTATCTTTTTATATTATCTGCGTATTAAAAGAAAACTCTAGTTAGGAGAAGCTGTTTCTTGTAATAGTTTGAAAAGCAGCTTTATGCAGTAATATTAAAGTTGCCAATAGGTGTCAGTTTCTTCCTATACATGGATGTAAGATACTTGGGATCTGCTGGGGTTTGATGATGAGAGCCAAATGGGAAAAGGCTCGTCTGTGTCCTTCTATTCCTCACTCCTCCTTTTTATCTCACCACAGAGAATTAGGGTACAAGCCTTGCTTTATTTTAGATCAAAAGTAAAAAAAAACTCAATTAAGTGTGTATTCTGACAATACTTGTGCTCTTCTAATTCCAGTTATGGTTTGTTGTTTTAAAAAAAGATACTGCAATTTGTTTTTAAAAATTAATCCATTGAACTTTATTTTGTGGAACAGGGGTATCCTATTCCTGACCATAACTTTCAATTTGCAGTGCATTTTTGTGGGACAGCAGTGGAATTTAAAGAGGATAAAATAAAGCTTTTGGAGATATTTACCAAAATATTTGAAAATCCAAACTCCTGAAATGTCACTACTCACAGTGTGTTTCTCCAGCTGGGCTGTGTTTTTTAATATGAGAAACTCAAGACATTCTGAAACTTTGTTCTGGTTCTGGGGTTCCAAAGCGTGGTTAAAGCCACCCCTCGCATTGCACTGGGCGTTTTGGAAAGCTGCAGGACCTAGCAGGCATCTGGAGCTGCTGCGGCCAGAGCCCTGCCCCTGTTGCCAGCCCAGCTTGTCTGTGGACAGTGACAGGGTGTGACTGGGCAAAAAGATATGTGCTTTTTTCCTAGATCAATGGGTTTCTTGGACCTGTGCTGGTGAAGACTTGTCTGGAGCATTTTGAAGCTTAGTTGTTTCACTTAATAGCTTATGCTATCGAGTGGGTGTTATGCTCTGGCATGTTGAAGGCTGCAGAAAAGCTTTTGTCTAAGCTTTCAGATTTCATATGTGCTGAAATCTCTTCAACATAAGAGTATATCTTTAGAGGCTTAAGTTACTCGGATGTGTTTGAAATTTGATGTAAATGAGCTACCTAGTTAGCTGCATAGATTTTTGATAGTCAGCCAACTGGCCAGCAACTGAGCTCTTTTGGTGCTGCTGGGGTTTTTTTTTGGTTGGTTGGTTGAGTTTTCTTTTTTTTTTCTTTTTTTAATTTAGGAAAGGGCAATGTCAGTTTAAATTGGAAAAGTAGAAATCGCTGAAAAGGAGGCCTGGTGAAAGGTCTTATAGGCCTCTGTTTCCATTATTGGAGTATCCCTGCCCTGTGGGACAGTCAGCCCGCATTCCATCTGGACCCATCCTGGTGCACCTCAGCTGGACAGTGGCAGTGAGAGTGTCACTGGCTGCCCAGAGAATTTTTTATCATGAAGATTCTCAGCTGTGTTATCTGACTGCTTTTGGTCAGAATGATGGCATAAAAGGTCAAAAAACCTAAATGAGGATCACGGGCTCTTTGAAGACATTCCTGTTACTGTGTAAACCACTGCATAGAAAGTCTTTTTTTTTAAGATTTGGTGCTGATGTGAAAATCACATCTTCCATCCATATCAGCTAAGTGGCGTGGGAGCCTCAGAACCTCAATGAGACAGCTAAAAACCAAACATAATTAAGCAGAAGCTCTCATCCACTTTGTTGACTATTTATACATAGAAATTAAATGCAGAATGTACTGTTAAAAACGGTGTCAGGAATTCTGAGCTTCGGTGTTCCTCAGAAATGCTAATGCAGCTGTGTTGCACATGAGTAGTATTTGTCTTTCTGTTTTTATTTTTGTGGTTGAATGTGTAGCTTAATGTATTGTTGTAATAAATATACTATAAAATATTCAGGATGTAGAACATGGTCAAGTTCATGCTGCTGTTGGAATGTTTAACTCCTGCATTTCCTGATTTTTCTTGAGCAAATTTTACATAGTACTAATCTTTTTTTTTTTTTTTTTTCTGCATGTGATTAGATGGAAATGTGCTGATTTGACCAGAATGGCAGAGAGCCAGCACATTTTATTTGTGTACAGGTGCTCCAGTCTTGGTGTCTGAATTTAAGACAGGTGCTTAAGCGTGAAGAGAAAACATACTGTAGGTATTGTGGAAAAATTACCAGGATATCCTATAATCTATGCTACATGGTATTCTCATTTTCAAATGTCTGCTAAGGAAAGGTATAGTGTCAGTCTGCGAAGAACTCATGGCAGTAACTTTCTTATGGCATTCTGTTCTCTACTGTTCTTATCCTTGGAGCCAACTCCATCTCGTGAAGAAAGGACTTGCATCAACGGGAAGATAAATTTAAACAGTAACTTTGCATCCTGCACTGTTTTAAGTGTTCACATGGCCAAACCAAAAAAAAAAAAAAAAAAAAAAATTCATTTGATGCTTATAATAAAAATGTGTTTCCTTTGGTAATTGTGAATGTCAAGGTGTGGATTTTAAATAGATTTTTAAATAGTTAAGATTTTTATTGTGGTTCACTTAAGATTTCCTTCAGAGCCTTTTTCTGAATACTGCATATGACTGAATGATCAGAAACGAAAGTGATGTACAGGCTTTCCCCTGCTCTACTTTGCTCTAAACAATAGATGTGAAAAGCTGAATTTCATTGATTTCTATTACATCAGTGCTCCCTCAACCCTTCTCCAAAAATGCTTACTTAGTGCAACATTGATGATTATGAATATGGCGTGATGGATAGTTTCTTCTCTATAAAGAATATCCTTCCCACCCCCTGGGCCCTAAGCAAAGATTATCACAGATAACATCATGCATGTGGCATCATCTTTGTGTCTGATAACTAGTGCCTGCTCAGTTTCTCTGGCCCTTCCACTGCTCATATTGATATATTTTCCATCCATTATTCTCTAGGGATGAAGACAGTTATTGCAGCCATTAGCTGGCACCACATTTCTATTGATGCTGTACAGCTAGAGCCTTAAGAGGTAATTTTCCAGATTTTAGTCAGAGTACTTTATTGTATATAAAGTCTCAAAAGACTTGCCTAACCACAAGCCAAAAGTTATTTAGTATATGTTAAATGCACCCCACCTGCACCTCTCAAAACAAATACAGAAAACTCAAACCTGAACTCTAATCTGCAGTTTGGGTTTGGTATTCCTGTTTTCACTGACTTTCACATGCAAGAAATAATATAGTGGTTTCAGTTTGTCGCAGGTCTGATCTGGAAATCATCTAGAGTTTTTTGTACATTTTTGTTAGCTTTGTTAGAATTCCTTTTCCCTGATCGGCACAGAGGGAGCAGTTTGGTCTCTTTGGTTTGAAGTAAAAACACTTGATGTCTTATGAAAAGGTTTAATGCCTGAAGAGTCACATTCCTTCAGTTCTGTTTGTACGTTTCCCTTCTCAACTTGATCAGTGAGTGGCATTTATCCTGGCTGTCCCACACGGTATAATAATTGATAGGGTTCCTGTTCCTGTGGAGGGAGACTTCAGTTTAGATTGAAAGTTTTTAAGGCAGGTGGGAAATGAGCTTCTGTTTCACAATATTTTCTTGATCAGTGAAGAGAAGCCAAGTATGTTCCCATGAGTTGTTTATGTAAGCAGTTTTTATTTTTATACACACACACATATATATGAATGCACACCTCTTTGTGTGATTTGTAACTGTCTTCCCTGAGAAATGTTGATTTGATCTTGCCTTTACTTTTTAACAGTGTTATTTACAAAAGTGTTTTTTTTTCCTGAATATGGGAATCAGTGTATCAACAGGGTGCTGTTGAAATAATTTTTTTAAGGGACTTCAGGGCAACATGGTAGATTCATGGAAATGAATATCTTCATTGCTTAGAGGGTATTTTGCTATATTGCAGAAAAGTGTAAATACAACAGAAAAATTGCATGAAGACAGAAAGCACACATTGATACCCAAGACATATATCTATCATATCTCTTGGGTTTGACAGTTTTAAAAACCATGTGTAGAACAGGAAGTGCTTTTTGTTTCTGTGTAAGTTATTTTTATCTAAAGGACCCAAATCCTTAATGTTAAAGGCCAATACAAAGCCATCTTACTCACATTGTCCTGTACAGAAACAACAACCTCCATAGTAACATTATAATTTATCATTGTCCAGTTCTCTGAACAAAAAAAGAAAGTAAACCCAAGATTAAAACATAGTTTGCTCTGGAATCAGCCAAATTTGTGCTAAATTAAACAGCCAAGCCTAATGAACATTAAAGGCCACAGGTATTTTTCATTAAAGCTCTGGTATTGGCTTTAGACCTGTAGAGTAACAGTAAAATACTTACAAAAATCATGAGAGAATTTACAGAGACCTCCTTTCCCTGTTGTAATAATAATAATAGCAACAAGAATAGCAGTGTTGATGATGATAACAGTAACAACAAGAAGAATCATCAGCTGTGGTCCTTCCCCCAACTTGTGTGAGGAATTCTGTTCTTCCAATGTAGAATAGCACAAAATGCATCTCTTTGCATGGCTGGGTCTGTTGTGACCATGATAGTGTGGTTTGGGTCAGAAGGGACCTTGAAGATCATCTGGATCCAACCCCCTGCCACAGTCAGGGACACCTTCCACTGGATCAGATCGCTCTAAGCCCTGTCCAACCTGTCCTTGAACCCTTCCAGGGATGGGGCATCCACAGCTGCTCTGGGAAACCTGTCCCAGTGCCTTACTACTCTCACAGTAAATAATTTCTTCCTAATATCTAATCTAAATCTCCCCTCTTTCAGCTTAAAGCCATGTAGCATTTGTGGCTTTACTTTTTCACTTTATTTTTAGATGGGGAACTTTTTAGTGTTTTAATAATGATAATGTCACTATGATTTAAAAAAAAAAAAGAAAAAGGCAAGCAGGATTTCACAGTAGGGTGCATCCTGCTGGTTTGCTCTTTTGCTCAGTTTTTATGGGTGATACTTAAACAGAAGGAAGTACAAGAACAATAGGAGAGTTTTGCAAAGTATGTGACAGTGTGAGAGTAATAACATTTACATAGGGCCTTTCATCTAGAAGGAACCCAGAGGAATTCATAAACAATATTACTTTATACAGTTTATAAACAAATACATTTGGTTTGCTTGGTGATGCAAAAAAACCCCCCCCAAAAAAAAAACAACCCCACAACCCAAACCCAAACAAACAAAAAATATTAGATAAAACAACTTATATGATTTGTTTCACTTGGAATAAACAATGCTTTTGCAACAACAGTATCATTGGACCCATTATTTATTGTACATTCCCTTTCTATGCTCTCTGTCATGGATTTGTTTTCTGGCTGCTTTGGATTGCAAGACTTAAGAATGTAGTTTTGTAATTTTATTACTACAGAGTGCTGTATGTTTCATAAGACCTAGGAAAAAAATTGATTGATTATAATCACTAATTGATTATAAGCTACATGCAGTGACTGAAAAGCAGCATAGCTTTAGAGGGTTATTGTAGCTGTTTATTTAAAAATACACAGCTTCACGTATTTTTAAAGTGATATCTGTCAAGTGCTACAGATGATTAAAGGCACATAATTTTGGTTGAAAAAAGTTAACGTGTTTTGGAATTTGCTCAGAAAAGTGTGCTTAAAAACCCTATACACTTAAGATGGCATATGTCATCGAACCTCTCCACACACTGAAACAGAAAAATCTTTGTTTATCCAGTAATCTGCTTGCTCAGTAAGGTTTCACTTAGTTTTGCCTTAAGATGTAGGGTGGCCTTGGAGACCTCTGCCTTAACCAGTATTCCTCATGTTTACTGGCTCTACCCTATCCCAATGTCATATTCATCATACTCAAACGCGATGCAATTTCTTCTATGGATTGGGATTAGAGACGGAATCCTAAGAAGATTTTATAATAACGTTGTCCATACCCACATATTGTATAAACACTCACACAAAGAAGTAGCTTGAATTAAAACTGGACTATATTATGCATTCCTTACAGATAAAAGGTGTGGAGTATCCGTTAAAAAAAAATAAATTACAGTAACAATGAGGATAATTCTTAAAACTAATACCAAAAAAGGATTAATATGTATCAGTGCAGAGAAAATCAGAGAGAACTGGGGAAAAGCAAGCAGTGAAAATTACGGAAAAAGGAAGTTTTCCTATTAAGCTGGTGGGGGGCGGGTAGGGGAAGGGAGACAGAAAAGAACTCACAAAAATGTTTTTCATTAAAAATTAAAAACAAAGTCAAGATAGAGGGGATGAAAGCCTGGCAAGTATCAAAAACAGATATTTTTTTTTTCTGAACTATAAAAATAGGTGTAGAGAATCAGAGTTCTTACAATATGCTGTGAAATTAAAAAGCAACTGGTAGTGTCTTAACATAAGTATGTTGGGATGTGTTTGAAGAAAATCAGTGTTGTTCTTGATGCTTCTGATTTGGCTTTTTCATTCCATTAGCTTTATTATTTGCAGATTAATTTGCAACACATTGCCATATGTCATTTTACAATTTGTTTTAGTGAGGTCTGAGAAAGAAATGCAGCTGTACTGTGAGTCAGGAGCCATATTCAGTTGTAAGTACCTTGTTATGTAAACTGAAAATAAGTTCTGACTTAGCTCAGACAAGTTCTGACTGTTAGTGTCAGATTTTTCTAGAGAGAAATGATGCCTTCTAGTGCCTATTTAGGTCTGAATATTTTGCCACGATAAGATCGTCTTTGGCTTTTCATTAATGGAGCCATTGAGGTTGTGTAGGACCTTTCTGAAGAAGGACCAAGTGAAAAAATTACAGCCTGACCTCTGATAGTGCTCACTTCTGGGGGAGAAATTGTATTAAAATTCTGGCCCTCCACCTGCATTGCTTTTTTTTTTTTTTTTTTTCAACAGGTCATGTTGGTGTGTATTATATTTGGTATATATGCAGAGTCCCTTAGAGTACATACATCATCCATACTTCATGAATGAAAAGGACACACATATAAAGCACACCCAAAGATCCTGATTGGACTTGTAGCAGTATCATGGATAACAGATGCACAGCTGTGGTCCTCCTGAAGAACCAAGCTGTTAAAAGCTTCGATGCCTATAGACTTCTAATTGCCTGTGGGATTCTAAAGATTGTGTCCTTGGATGTGAAGTAGCAGACTGCCAAGTTTTTATGGATGTCTGGAATCCCTGCAGTCTTTAGCCCAATTCTCCATAGCAAAGAGTGGGCTTTTGGTGTAAATATATATATATATATATATATATAGGGGTGGGGGGGATGTGTGTTAAGCTTTTTTCTCATGAAAAAGCCATGAAGAAGCTTGATGTAGAGCTGCCTCAATAGATATGGTTCAAGTGGCATGTTTTGTGATTTACTGGCTTAATCCGTTATAGCTGACATGACTTTTAATGGCCCTGTTCCTCTTAACAGTGTTTTCCCAATGCACTGTTTGTTTAAAAGCTAAGTGGGAGGAGAGGAATGTATTGGTTTTCTCGTCTTGGCTGCTGTCTGTGTATTCACACTGCCATTACTGAAGCTAGAGGATGAGCTTTTGGAAACAATTTAAGGATGGGACTGGAGTCTTAATTTTCTGTAGAGGCATAAACCAATGGAAAGATCCAGAGTCAGAGAAGTGGAGATTTGTGTGAATTTTCAGAGATCAGTAGAGTGGTGATTTGGTTTATTATGGGTATGTGGATATGAATCTCCAAAGAGTGGTAGAGATTTTTGTAAAGGTAACTGAAAAATAATGTAAAATAAACACATCTTCTTTTTGCTGACTCATCTAGCAAACAGTTGTGTAGCTCTTTGGAGAACTTTAAGTAACTTCTAGGATTCCTGTATTCTCAGGAAAACCAACTATATAAAGTCAGCACAGCAACAAGTAAGCTAAACCAATTTTTGAATCCAAATAATCACAAGCTATATGTTTATTTCATACTATAATTTTATAACTCAGTTATTAAAAAAAAAAAAAGATCGGAAGAAACTAAGAAATGGTAATGCTATGGAACCATTTTAATGTAGGTAACACTTGCATCTTGGAAACAGGAAAATCAAGGCACAGAATATGAGGTTGCAGGGTGCTGCCCGTGAAATCCCCAGCTGTTAGCCAAGTCCCTGTTTGGGGGGAACCTGGAGCCCATTTCT
>JAVJGJ010000001.1:109673273-109703964 GCA_035590215.1 Microhierax caerulescens | reverse complement strand
GGAAAAACCAAGGCACAGGATGTGAGGTCCCAGAGTGTCCTTAGCCAAGCCCCTCTTCAGAGGCATCCTGGAGCCCATTTCTTATTCATCAGCATTGCTTGGGCAAGCACCGACTGGACTTCTTGGGTGCAGGAAGTTAAATTAGTAGAAAAACTTGCACTTTGATTCAGATTTTCAAAATAGTGGTTTTCTACTTCTGCCTTTTCACAGCTTCAAAGTAGTGCATCTCCTCGGTGTGTGATTAGAAGGCACAGAGGGAAAGAGTAACTGTGTGCTTAAAAACTTTTGAATTAGTTTCCAGTAGGTTATCACCTATATTTTTGTGGGTGATAGTCAGTAAAGCTTATTCTAAGATCAGATGTTTTTTAGTACTTGCTTGATTTGCTGTACTTTTGGAAGGACTTTCCCTGAGTGATCTTTTCTTGGATGACCTCTCCATACTGTCATTAAAACTTGGAAACTTCAGTCTTCTTGACAGTTAGTTCTGCACTCTCATTATGTTCATTCCTATTGTAAACACACTAAAGTTGCTGCTGTTATTGCTTAGAATGTTTTTTTCCTCAGTTGTTTTGAAGTTTAGCAGAAATAGAAGTTAATCTTTAAGAGAGTTAGGCTGGTAATGATTGGATGGCCAAGCTTGATGGGTCACGCTGTGTCTGTCTTTTCATTTGCCTAGTAGATGATGTTCTGCTGACTCCAGCTATTTTTTTGGAAAGCAGAAAAACAATTTGCTTTTCCTTCCCATAAAGTATAACCCTTTGTTTATCCTTGTACTGCTGCAGTTTTCCAAAATGCAGAGACTTGCAAAGAAAAGAAAGGGAGGAAATAGCTCTTTTTTTAATGCTTTTTTTCATATCGGTGAGTAGAGTTTAGTACTGACTTGAATTGTTGACCTCTGTGGAGGTTATTAATAGAATTGGCTGATTTGTGTGTGGAGCTGTGTCTGATCGACTGCGTCCAGCTCATGAACAAACTACCTACAGTGAGGGTGGTGAAGACAGTTGCAGTTTCTTGAAATAACGTTTTTATTATTTGATTAATTTTTCATTTGAAGAATAATACTTTTTGCATTTCTTCATTTACTTCGGTTCACTGAAGTAATTGAGAACAGCTCCCATTTCCAAGCAAGACTTTTCTTTTTGTTATGAGTTGTTGAGTTGCTCAGGTTTTGTCATTACAGTGCATCTGCTGGCTGATACTCCTTTTGTTTTCTGCTGCAAGGATGTTAGGAGGTGCTTGCAGGGTTTGGGAAACACAAGTGACTGATTCTGAAGTCATTGTAGAGATTTATATGATGAGGGCTATCACCTGATAGCTTTTAATGCTCTATTTTATACATAAAAGAGAAGAAAAATAAATAAAGTTTGGGGGGTGTGAATGTCTTTACTGACCCAGATAAGAATTACCGAAGCAGAAGTCAGCATTAAAACCTTAGTGGTCCTGATCTATAATGTCATCGGAAGAATATGTTTGTATTTACAACCTAGGGTTGTCTTTACAACCTTTTTTGCTTGCTTTGTTCCTTAAGAGGCTCTGGCTACCCACATTTTATGCACTTCTGGAATGCAATAACAATTGTGGCATCATCTTTTCAGAATTAGTTTTCCTTCCTGAGATCAAGGCAGTGATAAGGCCTTACAAAATATTCATTTGGTTTTGCTTTCCTGGCCTGAGATGGATTTAATTGGATGAATTGCTGCTTTTCTCTTTCCATTGCTTTATGACCTTTGAAATAACTTGCTATGATCTTTTGAATTGTGCAGTACCTTCACTGCTGTGTTCTAAGAAGTGAAATAAAGTGCTGTTTTATCTTAGCACGGGCAGTATAGCAGCTGTTCCTGCATGAGCCCAACAACATGCCGTCAAATGTGTCTTGAAGTCTCATCAAATGTCAGTTTAAACTTACACCTACATGCTAGAGTTAACACCCTCCCACACACCTTTTTCACCATTTGGCGAGCATTGAAAATAATGCCATTAAACTTTTAAAAGTCTGTTGTCCTCACAAAGTTTTCTGGGCTGTTTTGGGGCCTGTTCACAAAGACCCTGGTATTTGCAAAAACAATGCGGTGAATAGGTTTGCTTTTTCTCACTGTGGATGGCATATCGGTATCAAGAGCTGGACTGTTGAGTTGGTTTTTTTTTTTAAATATAGGTTGCTTCTCAGAATGCCGTGTAGCATTTCATGCAATAAATTGCAGTTGTTGGTTATATGTGTTCTCAAATGCTGCTTTCCTGATCTCAGTGCTCCTTCTGCCTGTGATGCAGGATCAGCTAACCAGGGCTCCTTTAAATCAGACACACATGTCTGTAAGTTTTTAAATGTTTTGTTTCTTGGCCAACGAGTGAGAGAATATGAATTACTAAGTTGTCTATATTAGCCTAAGAACTGATGAAAACAGAGATTAACCATTTGCTTGATAGTCCCCTTGTTCCCTCCGTTCTCTCCCCCCTTATGCAGTATTTCTTCTTTTATATATACGTTGTAGTGTACCAGAACAGATTTAGGTCTAGTAAATGGCATTACGCACGTGGCTGTCAGTCCTAGTTCACTAGCTTAAGTTTGAATGCTCAAGCTCAGATCTTGTAATCAGAGCCCTAATTAGTGAACAGTTTTGTGGCTTCATCCATGTGACTTAAGTATCTGAACTTTCAGACTCTTACCTTGACAAAGGATCCCAGTGAAATCAGCCTGCTGGAACCACGCAGCACAGATGTTTAACAGTGTCAGAGCTCGAATACTAAAGTTCAGATACATCAGTAGGGTTTCAGGGCTAAATACAGCCAAAGGTTGCATTTTGATGTAGGAATAGCAGCCGGCCGACCAAAAGAGCTTAATCTAAAATGATGCAAAACAAGAGAGGAAACAGGACAAAGAAATAGGACAGTAACAGCAATTAGGATGAGGGTCACCATGCTACTTTTAATTGTGGATTGCTTAAGCTTTTAATTTATCTTTAAGCATTATCTAAATGTTTTCAATAATTTAAAATTCTGTATTTTTAATGTTAACTGTTAATGGTGTGTTATTCGTGGTTGGTGGTTTGGGGGGGATTTTTTTTGTTTTGTTTAGGTTTTTGGTTTTTAACTCGGGCTTCACGTATTAAATGGCGTTTAACATGAACCTGATTCATTTTAAGCCTTGACATGTTTTGGTTCACAGCTATGTTCAGTGGCTTTATATTATAGGTATTTTTGCTTTTTAATACTCAGGAATAGCTCTCTATGTTCATCTTTATGCCTGCGTATGTATCTATTTTTAATGATAATACAAAGGTGATAAAAAGCAGGTGAACAATGGAAATTTTGCCACTAATTTTAAAGGAATTATGGGTTTTCTGTCTGTGTAAAGTTAAGTGTGTGCAAAAGTATTTTGGTAGGCTAAGGGATTGTATATAGAATTATTAAAAACAAAACCAAAAGCACAGTACACCCTTTCATACCATGGAAATGTAGAAGAGTCTGAAGTGAACGAAAACTGTTGACCAAGAGGAAGTCAAATCAAGAAAAATTAATCAAAATATGAAGATACAGAACCAGTCCTGTCAAATTTAAATATTTCCCTCACCCTGTTGTACCAAAATGGCATTAAAAAAATGCAAACATAAGGAAAAACAAGTATTTACACGTAATTAACTTTTCAAAATAGCTCGTCTAACCACAGTCTTATCTTTAAGAACAAAAATGCATGTATTTACTGAGTGATATTAGCAATTGAAAATTTTGTTTAGACTTTTTGTTTTCTTGGCAATAAATAAAATTCTTTGTAAGAAGTCGTTAAGATATTTCTTAATGTTGCCGTTCAAAACTTTTCAGGCTGCTATCCTTGTCCAGGGCCAAACATGAATCCTATTGCTATTGGAAGCCGTTGGCTTGCTTATGCAGAAAATAAGGTAAGGAAAGGTTTAACTTCAGAAAATACTTGGGTTCTAGATTTCGTTCTATTTTTTGTATATATGGGGGGGGGGGAGAAAAGTCTCAGAAAAAAGCTATGTGAAAAAGATCTGTAAGAGGAGTTGCATAATGATGACAGACCTTATCTTTGAGGCACATTGTGCTTTGATAGTCTTATCTGTCGTATCTTTACTCTGCACGTTTGATTTAGGCTTATGAACTTGGAAGGCATAAATATGTAAGTAGTGTAGGCAGAGAAGACCGCTATCAACATGTGTTTTCAATAAGGTCACTCAATATGCATTTTAGAAGTTTAAAACATTTAATTATAGACACTTCTGAAAGGTAGGCAACTGAGGATTCCTGAGTTCTGTTTGGGGAAACTGAGTCTGGACAGAGCCAGTAGGTTTGTCTGCAGCAGCTCAGCAGTACACTTTGTAGATTAGGAAATAGCATTAAAATGCCTACTTTTTAACATCTTTGCTGAAAATGTTAGACTCCAGGAAAAAAATGAAAGTGTTTTTTTTTTTATTTCTAGAGGCAAAAAAAGGAAATAGATCCCAAACAAAAAAATTACCACTCTTTTCACCCAGCCCTAAGCCAGAGAAGTGATTGTATATTTAAAGCTTGAAGTGTTTGAAAACTTTAAATTCAGCTTCTAATGCCTTATTTTTATTACAAAGCAGATGTTTTTTCTCCCTTTCACCTGTGGCTGGAATAGCTGTTTCTAGAGCTGAACCAGAAATTATCAGAGACAAACTTGAGAAATATATTTGTTTTTACACCTTTTCAAGCACAACTGATTTCTCTCCAGATTCAGGCCTGCCTTTCCTTTAATGCCACAGCGATGTGGTTTTGTAAAACTTAACCAGTCAACCTGGGATTTAAAAAGTACTGCTGCCAAAAATATAAGCCACTGATCAGCAAAAGAATTATAGCACAAAAGGAGTTTAAATTACTTGTGTGTTCCCACAGTGGTCTTCCCCTTTCTCCCTAGTTTAACTATATTTTTAATCTTCTTTTCGCTAAAGTAGTTAAACAGGCAGCATGTTCTGTGTACAAGCAACAAATAGCTACATTTTTTGCCATTTTATTTAGTCAGAAGCACAGCTTCTATTGCTAGTTAGATTCAAAGGCAAAACCTGCTTTTGTAGGTTGATGGCAGGTAGAAGATTCTTGTTTTGATTTATTAATTTTGAAGGAAGGCAATATAGAGTAAACCCCATGTACATTCCTTTAATCTATTAAATGTAAAGTTTAAAGTAGCTCTTTTCCTTTGTCATTTCTTTGCTTGCTAGTCATAAAAAGGAGGGGAAAGCCACACTTGGATTCTTAGAATGTCTGATATTTAATGTTACATACACATGGCTAAAGCTTTTGATTATATTTATTTAAATTTATTTGTGGTATTGCTGCCAGACCAAAAATCCCACCATTTCAAAGTTTATGAATTCTTAGTGACTGCTCATCTTGTAATTGAAAACTGGAGTTGAGTATGCGACAGTCTGGGTGGCACCCAGAAGATTATAAAAAGGGGTTAAGTGTCTCAGCAGGGCTTTTTGCTATTTGTAGGAAAAAACACAACACTGTACATGATAAATAAGAGCTATGGTAATGGGTTTTGGGTTTGTGTAGTTTAATAGTAGTTACTTGGTTGCTGTCTTTCTTCTTGTAGCTGATCCGATGCCATCAATCCCGTGGTGGAGCCTGTGGAGACAACATTCAGTCTTACACTGCCACAGTCATTAGTGCTGCCAAAGTGAGTACATCATCTGCTGCTGGGAGAGGTTATCGTGTAAGATAATTATTAGGTTTCCCTGATGAATTGTACTGTGTGTCATCACCCCCAAGTCCCCAATTCACAAAAGAGGAAAACACAGCAAGAAACATGCTGGCATTAGCACCGTGCCTGTGGTCCTGATCCTGCAAATCTCTGAGTAGCCATTGTTTTACACAAAGTATTCCTGTCGTTCTGAACTGATTTTTAAGAAATGTTATTTATTACAAACAGCTACAGCTATTCACGTTAGTGAACCCTGGTATAGGAAAATCGTAGTAAAATGGATTTGTGGAATGACTAGCCATAATATTACAAGCTTACATGATTAGAAATCAACACAGTGAATTATTAGTCTTTTAGCATCATGAAAACTGACTTTACAAGTGCTTGGTGTTTTTTGGATTAAATCACACTAGCATTATATGTTTTAATATCTGAAGGATGACAGCGCAGTACTGGAGCTAATTAATTACCTGGCAGATTTCTTTGAAGGTTAGGAGTTTATTAATGACTGTTTACATATAGGTTCCACTGCCTAGTTTTCTTAGTTCAGATGACAGTATAATATCCCTCTGTTTTCAGAGAAATGTCTGGGTTTTCATAGTATCAAAAGAAGACCGTGGCTTGGAAAATTCTTAAACGAGCCAAGGAGTATGTGGAACTGTTGTTTTACTATTCCCCCCCAACCCTGCTCCTTTCCTTGCCTGCAACTTTTTGCCAAGTAATTTATTTTTCTCACACACATACACACACACAAAGTGAGTTTTGGCATTGTCTGGCAAACTTCGTGCTGATTACAAGCTTTCATTGTAACCACTAGCCTTTTCATTTCTGATATGCACAACAAAACAAACCTAATAATAGGAATTAAATGACAGCACAGAACAGAAAGCTCAGCGTCACTGAAGAAAACAACAGTTACAAGAACCCACAAAAAGAGACATAGGGCATGCCATCTCATGTAAAAACAAAACATAAAAACAAATATATTCCATCAGCATAGCTTTGAACACAATCTCACTGTGGCTGGAGGAGGAGAAAAATCACAGTTTTTTACATTGTTGAGGGGAACTTGAATTGCTGCTCCTCTGAAGACGTCGGAAATTTGCTGTTTCTCTTTTCATACTTTCACTATCAGGAAAAAAAAAAAAAAGAAAAAAAAAGGTGCGTGTGGGAAATCTCCCCAAACGCCTTCAATCTCAGCATCAACATGTTTTCTATAGCATAGATAAGTCTGAAAAACCAACTGGCTTAGCGTGATTAGCCACAGTTTTGATCAGATGTAGTAAAATCTTACAAACGGATCACTGTACTGCCAAAGCCAAGGCTGCTCATGACTGAAGAACAGCCCAAAGCTTTTTTAAACCATATGATTGTCAAAGCATTCCAGTAGGCATCGAAGACTAAGTACCATTCTGTTGTAACTTCTTTTGACAGAGTAAAAAAGTCTGAAAAAAGAGGACATCTTTTATAGCCCTTACCCCTAAAGACTGTGGATAACTAGGTTTCAAAGCCAGTAAAGACCAAGATAATGATCTTACCTGCTGAGTGGTACTAGCCAGGGATCATAATCCAGAAATTCCCACATTAAAGTGAACATTTGCAACACTGAAGTAGTGATGTTTTATCACGTGAATAGATACTGAAGATAAAATGTGTTTGTAATCATAGGAGAGAAAAGGTTGTTAGTCTTTCTACAGAGATAAATAGTGAAAGTTAGGAAAAAGGATAATCACAAAGGCACAATCTCTTATCATGCTTTTTATTTTGCATGGCACGTTGCTTTTGCTCTGGACTGAATGTTAGATGTTACTGTGATAGACAAGATTAATACTGATACTGTTTTAAGTATTCACATGATTTGGCTCATGAGCATATCTCAGCCGTACTGTATTAATTTGTTACTCATGTCCGAGTGTGCAACACTAAGTCTGAAATGTTGAATTTATTACTGATTTCATTTAATCTTGGTTTACCGTCTAGCAAGTTTTCATCTCTGATAACTGAAAAGCTTTCTTTTTGGCAAATATCTACTCCAAATAACTGTTGTTCTTTGTCCATCTCAACCTCACAATAAACCTTACCCCTTGCTTAAGTAAAACTTAATTTATAAACCTCTACTGCTGTTATATCCTATCTGCCTGCAATGGTTTGTAATTTGTTTGCTTTGATCGGCAGAGGTATTGGATTTTTTGGAAGTGGATGTCCTTTCCTGTTCCCTACAGTGGTTTTTTGGTTCAGAAGCAGTTCCATAGAAGTTTTTGTTCAGCCCCATTATCTTGAGTTACAGCATTTTCTCCATTTGGGTTCCAGTATCTTATTGAGGGAAGTGAAGGAACTTTCATATAGAGGAGAAGGATAAAGCTGAGAGCAAAGAATAATTTCAACGGGGTCACTTTTGAGAATTACCTTTCAGATCCTTTCTAGAAGGTCTCAAAGGCAATACAGAATATTTACTTTAATGGTATTCTCTTTGATGAGAAATATGTTTGAATGTCCTGGTAGTGAATAGTGGGTTTGTCCTCAGTGCAGTGTACTGCTGTGTACTATACCTGATGCAGCAAAAATTCTGTCCTTAATCAAATAACTTGGGAGTCAGAAGCTCCGCTGTTAACAGAGAGTACCAAGTTCCAAATTGTGGTCATGTTGAAGCGTGGTGTTTACCGATGCCAAAACTTGTTGTTCTGGTAACATTATGAAGAATTCCTTTACATCATCTTCCCATTTGATTTTATAATTTCTAGAAGAGTTTTAGTTTGAACATTGAAATTTTTCCTGTTTTTCCTTGGATGCATCTATTGCTTTCTGCTGTTCTGGAAAAACACAGGCATTTTTTCTTGGCTCAATCTCTTACTTTAATTACTCCACATTTGTTTGGTGGCTCTCTGTGTGATCATGTTCTAAAAAGCTCTGGTAATTTCTGTAATTTGACCAAGCAGAAGATTTCTGGAAACAGAAAATGTGTGAAGATTCCAATTTAGGTTAATGATTAGCAAAGGCAAAAACTGATGGTTTGGAAAAATGAAAATATTGTTACATGTGGGATAAAGATTCTTTTCACTGTAGTTGAACAAACACAGTAGAATGGATGCAGAATATCTTTTAGAATAAACCACTTTATTACTTAATAGTATGAGTGATGGGAGAATATTCAGGTGCTTGGTTTGAGATAAGCATCCAAATGTGAAATTGCTTGTTATAATTAACCATATTGATCCATTTTTTGATGCAGCAAGGAAGGGGAATTAGGAAAAGACATTCTTATGGTTCCATGCTTGGGGTTTTTTTTTTTCCCTATGTCTTGTTCAAGAGAGGTTTGGTCCCACCATGCCCCTGAGTGAGTCAGGTTTCAGCTCACTCTCTGTTCAAGTGGTGCTCATGCAGACCTTCCCCATCCTAATATATCCCAAGCGATCACACTTGCCATGCTGTTTGAGATCAATTTCCTAACAGATTTCTCCCTGTCCTGCCTCTTTGCAGAGTATGTTGCAAGATCAGGGAAGGGAAGGGAAACATCTTTGCGAGGCATGAGCATTTCAACAATTTAGTTTGAACTTGAATCTATAATTGATTGTATGTTCATTTTGTTCAAACTAACCATGAGGCTTTCAGATCTTTGACTACCAAGCCACATTTCTGTGATATCTCTTTCTGCTTTCTATAGATTTTTCATTTGTAAACAAATAAATCATGTAAAATGTGTTTATTATGAGAAACAGGAACAGTTTTGTCAGTAAAAGGAGGTAAGACCTTTGTTGGAACAGAACAACAGCCTAGCAGGCACCGAACGATGCATTTTAATTTTCTCATCTAATTAAAGTTGTACTTATTTTTCAAATAAATGAGGTATGAGTGCATATATTTATTTTAATTAAATGTATGTTTTTCTTCACATTTGAATGAATGAGAACAGTCTTATTTTAGGGTACATGCGAGTATGTAAATAAATTGTGTGTTTGTACAATGTGCATCATTGCTTACAAAAGGAACTGGATAAAGTATTTTAATTTTATTTCTAAGAAAATTTCACTGGGTATGCATTGGCAGGTTCCCATGACAAAGGAACTGGGACAGTGCAAACTTTAACCTATTTAATTTTAAATTTATTTGGTCTGTCGAATGCCTAGCATCAAATTATAAACCAAGTTTTTCTCACCTCATAAGTTCTTTAGTTGATTCTTTCTCCGTATCTTTTAATCCTGTAGTGGTGAAGTGATTTAGCAAAGGCTGCATCTGTTTTCTCTTGTTACCTGATAACTTCTTAATGAGTACTAACAGCTTATGTGAGAGCAAGGTCATTAGCTCTAATGGATAGAGGGGACAGCTGATATGGCATGGGAAAGGTTAAAGATTACCAAAGAAGTTTTTGCAAATATACACATAGCACAAAGAAGTAAGTGTCGTAATGGTTTTGCACTGATATTTCTGAGCTAATGGCCTTGGCCACATCTTTGTACACCTATTACTTCTCAGTAGTCCCGCAGTCACAGTCTACCATGTCATGGTAATGCATTTTGCTAGATAAACATGTTAAATGTTTTTCTAGAGAGCTATAAATTTATATTTGGCACTTTGTCATCCAGTTTCTCTAGTTACAACTTTAAAAACATTTTCTAAAATAGGTCAGTTGTAGTTCTTGGTCTTTTCATTCGCATAGGTATTTTGCCATATAGTACTTCTGTCCTGATTTTTCTTTCCTGCTGTATAAACTACCAGTGCATTTTAAATGATTGTAACTATTGGCCAGAAAACTGCCTTGTCAGTTTTTGTAGGGAAGGTTGAAATACGTTCTTGCGATGGCATTGGGTCTATTTTAGGTCTATTCTGCTGATATCATTACCTGGTTTGTGTTACGTTTTTCAGCCTTCTGAATTGCCACTGGTAGAATTTGTTTTGTTCTCATTTGTTGTGTCTGAGTATTAAAAGAAATAATAAGAAACAAATGGCAGGATATTACTAAAGACTTTAAACCCCAAAGACATTCCTGTGATAAAGGCATGGCTCGATTTTAAGTGGTAGTATCTCCATTAGCATTAATGGGGTAAGTACATCAGCTGAGGCATCTCAGAGGTTAATCAGGCTTCCTGGCTGGATATTGCCATCAATACAGTGTGGCGCCTAATTCTGTTGGCCCTTCAGAGGTTTTCCTGACAACACACTAACAGACTTTGTGTAAGTCATTTCCTATGAATTATTAAAACAAACGTTTGGCTGCTAATTGATGAACACTAATGTGTTTTCTAATCACTGCAGTTTGCGATTTTAGCACTAAACAAAGCAATTGCAATTGATTTGTGGCTGCTTCTTGGTTTCAGCCTGTGATCTGTACGTTTTTTTTCCTTTTCAATTTAGCAGGCAGCTTAGCTTGTCTTTTTAGTTAAGAATTGGCTTGTTACAGTGTCATTCCATTCTGATCTCTTTTGCTATTTCTTGTTTATATTGCATAATAAATCTGCTCAGTTCTTTATAGGCAAATAAGGCACAGTCCTTGGTTCAAGGAGAAAATATTTAAAGTTGTAGTTTGGGTTGGTTTTCTTTAAATCTGTATCTCTCCTACTGTGTGCACTCTTCCTCTTTTTCCAAATAAAATAAAGCAACATAAAAACAATCTTCAGCATCTTTAGATGATAAAAGCTGGTGCAATGAGTGTGTTTTCAAACCCACGTCTGGAAAACATGCAGGCTATGGAAAGTCCCGTGATTTGTAATGGGATATGTGTGTACTTTGTATAAAGTTCGCCCTTCTGGTACCTTGAGGATGGCTTCTTTAATTTTGCTGGGTTTGAGTCCCATGTTCAGTTTTAATGCTGCAAAAGGCATAATTGCTGAGAAACGAGTGGTTCTGACCTATCTATTAGAGGCCAAATTGCTGGTCTCTTGCACTTGTGCAGAAGGCATAACTATTTCAGTATTAACCATTAGGGGCTACAAGTATTGCTCTATATAACACTGCCCTCCACACATACCCATCTTGGCTTCATCGTTTGATTCTTCTAACGTCTGCTCTGTGCCTCTTGGAATAAGTAAATAGCAAGTTAAAGAGAGAAAAAAACCTGCAACGTTTAGGCAACATAAAAATATTTCTTTTTTTAAGAATTTTTTGGGAGCATTTAATTCCAAAACAAAGATGAATAAATACTTAACACTGATAAGATGCTAAATTTTTCAGGGTGTTTCTGTTACATCCAGCCTTTTGCAGTTTATATATCACTTACAAAAACATTTGTTTTGTGTTCTTCTGGTGTGCATAGTCTACTATATTAATGATGTTGAGGAAAAAATTCAAGATGGATCCACAAAACAGCCCTAAACATTATTTATTGGTTCTCTTCCTTTTTATAGACGATAAAGACTGGACTTACGATGGTGGGGAAAGTAGTTACGCAGCTGACAGGGACACAGCCTTCAGGAGCAACTGAAGAAGAAATTTTAGCTCATAGCAACATTCGTCGAAGTCCTCTGGTGCCTGGAATCATCACCATCATTGATACAGAGACAGTTGCAGAAGGGCAGGTAATAGAGTTCGCACAGAAACCGAATGTGCATTTGTTTTCACAAAAATCTCAGGAAAATGTATTTTATGCTTTTGACAATGAAAAATAGATGAGATTTTTCCTAGGTCAGAAACTCTTACAGACACACACAGCTGTGATAAAGTTGTATTTGGGACTGAAATTAAGCCAAAATATATATTGTCCTTAGAACATATTTATATGACACTTTGACAAGATCAAGTGTGAAGTGTCACATTTTGTCTCTCTAACACTTGTTCATAATTGACATTGATTTATGCTGATCAGTTGAAACGTATATGTACTCTGATTGTATTTATTAATATATAATGTGGCTGGAAAATGTGATTGTCTAGAAATACGGTGAATTGTTGAATTCCAGTTTAAAAAAGAGGATGATTGGAGTTGGATATTAAGTATAAAAACTTACAATTTTACATAAATTTGAAAACTAAAATGTGATCAAGCATGGTGCTGTTTTGTGAGGCATATGCACTGTTTTACTAATAATATACAGTGCGGTTCATCAGGCAAAATAATTTGTTAAAAAAATCCATCCCATTATCACACAAACTTTAAATTGGTGTTTTGTACTGTGCCTTTTGTGTTTGTTTCTATCAGTCATTTCAATTTTACTCTGGTCCTGGAAATCAGTGTTTATGCAGGACTCCCATACACTTCATTATTCTTTAACTATTTTATAAAATTGTTCTCCTTATGTTGACACTTACCAAATTTTAAAAAGAAAAAACATTGTATTTTTTCTTGTTTTCCTCCTACCTTTCTGATGCTTATTGCAGGTAAGTTAGTAAGGTATTAATGACAAATCAGTAGTCAAGTTCTTTTCTTTTCTTACCTGAGAGTAAAATGAAATGTTTTTCTTGAAAACCAACAAAAAACCCAGTATGCTGTGTGAGCTGTGGCTATGCCTGAGAATTAGTTTTGGAAGTACTTAGCCAAATAGTGTTGCATTGAAAAGTGATTGTTCATACAACATTATAGGCCTTTTCTTGCAAAATTAAAAGAAAAGAAAAAAGGAGAATGGAAAAAAGAATTTATTTTACTTAAGGTCTTAGAGTCAGGTCTGAAAATAAGTCCGTTGGCCGTGGGGTTTGTTTTTGTTTCCTGGAAAAAAAACGTCTTTTGTCTCTTTTTATACTGCCAGGAAAAAAAAAAAAAAAAGGAAGAAAAATTCTGCTTCATAAATTTCTCATGAAGCCTTGTTTAATGCGGTCATTATTTCTGATGGTCATTGTGCTTTGATTCTGCATAGGCCTAGGGAAAAAAAAATGATATATCTTAGGTTTTTAAGTCTTGTTATGTATGATTTAGAGGTTTTATGAACTTGTCCTCTGACCTTTACAACAGTAGGGAGCTATCAAGCCTAAAGGGCACTATAGAAAAGTAGTTGTAAAAATGATAACGTTTGCCTTGTCCAAATACTGCTGCTGTAACATAAATAAGCCATCAGTTCTATTAAAATATTTTTTGTCTTGAATCTCTAGGGAAGGAAGCTCTAAGTTAGATATCCTAATTGTTTGTATGTCTTCTGTTTGTATTTTTGTCATCTGAAGTTTTAAAATGCTATTAAATTAATAATTTATTTTCAGTGCTGAGACTTACTTTCAGAATTAGCACCATTTTTTTTCCCCTGGGAAAAAGATGAAAGAATCTTTCCTTTTGCATTGTTAGATTTTTGTGGTACAGACAACTTTTTAACAATCTTTCCTTACTGAAATGTGCATCTAGCAAAAAGAAAGTTGATTAAAAATAAATGGTCTAAATAAAGATGCCATTCAACACTGCCCCAGTAAAGAACCTTCTGATGTAAGAAGGGGTGTCGGGTGTGCTCCCAAGCCCCACTGATTTCACGTCCATCACTCCAGCTGTATTTCCATTGCCAGGTGGAAACACAAGTCTTGGTACACACTGCCTCATCGGAACACGGCAGGTTCACATTTCGGCAGTTGTGTGAATCGACTTCTCCCAGGGTGCCTGGCAGGGATCCTGTGCTTGCGTGCTGGCAGAAGCAGGCAAGCGTGCTAGTTTAGATGGCATGTATTTGTTACTGGCTGGGTAGTCCTGGCTACTTTTTATAGCATAATTCAGCGAAACTTCAGTTCAGAAAGCGTTTCAGCGAGTCTGACCTTTAGGTGATGTGAGTAATCCCACTGAACTGAATGTGATTGCTCACCTACTTCAGCATAAACTCGTGGTTAAGCGTCGTGCAGATTGGAAATCCGTGCGGCTGGTTTGAGCTGCACAGATCTTCCGCATTGCTTTAATTTCTGCAAGTATTTTACTCTGCTGTGGCAATCTGGTTTGATAGAAGTCATCCAAGCTACGTTATGGCTGACACTTCGGTTGAACTAGAGGAGTGATTGAGCAGGTTGACGAGTGCAAGGTCCAGCCTCACCTGTGGTTAAGAGAAAGTAGTTGCTGCACAGCAGTATCACAAACACCTTGTATAGTTTGGCCTCTTTTCTTGATGGTGTGTGGCAGTGATTTTGCCAGTTACTGGTTTGATCATCCCAGTTTTCAGATTCCAGGTGGGAAATAAGAGGTCTGCATGGATACAAAGAAACACTTAGCGGCATTCCTGCTTGCTTCTACAATGAAGATGCCTTTTGGAATATTTAATCTTTGCTGGCCAGTGACGCTGCTGGGTGGCTCTGCCCATTACCAGCGTTGGGCTTCCTAAACTGACTAGGAAACCACAAGCACTAGCAATGCTGCCGAGTGCTTTCTGTGCTGAATTAACAGTTTGAAAGCCTTGCATCCCTTTCATCAAACTTGTGTGTGTGTGCATGGTTTTCAGAGTTTGTCAGCCTAATCATAAACTAGGGGAGTTTCAGAAGCAGAAAAGAGTTACTTTCCTATTATAAAAAAAAAAAAAAGAAAAAAAAAGATACCTGCTTTAAAAGAAGAGGGGAAGTGGAAGAAGGTGACAGTAAATGTACATTTAAGGCAAGCAAGCATGTCATTTTGAAGGAGAAATAAGCACTTTTTCCACTGGGAATTAGGATTTTATATATATATATATTTGTGTGGGTGTGTGTGTGTGTATAGGCTTGCAAAGTAATGATGCGTGTGCTTGTCCATTGACTTTGAGCATAGCAACATAGATTTTAAAGATGGAGTGAGCTGCTCTGTGCGTGTGTACAAACATACAGATTAATTTGCCAGTAGAACAATTTAAGGAACATGTTTTGGACATGACCCAGAAGGACTAGCTACAGCTCTTAAGTTTTCACCAATTTTTTTTTTTTTATATCTGCTGTTTCAAAGATACCCACTATGAAGAATGCGAGATGGGAGTCAATGCATTTCATGAAATATACTGGGCTACCATGGCAGAGGTTGAAATGCTAGCTTACCCCTGAAAAATATACAATTAAAGACCAAAGAAATCTTCTAATGTAATCTTGCAGGACTAAATCTGTAGGGAAAATATTTTTAATAAACCTTATGAATGTAGATATTGTAGTAAAATCTCATACCCAGCAGTTGTTTATATGATAGCTCCTACTTCCATAATTGGTGGTACTTTAAGAAAATTTGAATTATGGGGTAATTAAATGCAAAGGAATGTGGAATTATTGAAGTTGGCTGTCATGATATATTTGTAAAGGGAGTCAAAATAATTATCGAGATGCCCAAGTAACTTTGTGGTAAACCAAAATATGTTAACAAGGTTGTGTGCTTGTTTAAACTTCCTTCTAATGAAGTGTTAGCAAACTTTTCAGTTAGATGTAATGACTATTTATTTGAATCTGTTAATTAGTTGAAATGGATAAAACTAAAGCTGTACAGATGTCCTCTTTTTCTGTAATTGGAATTAAATGTGTAAGACTTTAGTGGCTTGAGTTTTAAAGAAAAATTATTTTCTTTCGACCTTTGTTTCTGTATTCTTAATTAATTCATCAACTAGGCCACCCACATGTAGTCTGCAATAATGACCTTTCTCAAAAGTGGCCAGTTTTGTGACTGAATGTAAATCTGTTAAACATCTAACATTTAGTTGACAGAGAAATATGTGGTCATTTAAAAATAGAAAACTTGATTCTTAGTGCTTTTGATAGAGCAATGTGATTGATGAGATATCATTGTGTTGCTTTCACAGATCATCCCAAACTCATGAAAATATTTGAGGAAATATTTTAAAAATAACTTATAAAAACAGGATAACATGTTGATCTTTTTATGTTTTAAAATGTGATCGGTACTTTTTTCTGTTCCCTATTAACTTTTTATTGCATTAAACAGGAATTTTCAGAAAAAAAAAGGCAGACTGCTGCAGTTTCAAAAGTTCATTTTCTTTTTGTAAGGAGTTGATAACAATTGAACCAAATGAAGATGCTTATCAGGAGCAAGAATTGTTGTGAAACTGGTCTAGAGGAAAAAGAAGCTAGAAGAATAAAGTGTGTTCAATAATAGAACTTTAACTACATATGTAATTCCACTGGTCATTAATACCAGTGCTTTTATTTATAAGACCAGTTTCACAAAGGTTAATTTGATGTTCTGATGCTCATATATTTGGCATCATTTTTCTTCACTTTTTATATCTACGTGTATTACAGAAGAATTCTTTTTATATATAAATATAAAAAGAGCAACAGGATTCCCTCAGAGCATAATACTGTCTGCCTTACTTTTATTAAAGGAGATCTGTTTTTTGTCAAGAAGACATTTTTGTCTCAGATAAATGGTTCAGGCTGAGCGCAAGGCTGTTTTGAGTTTATGCTGGATTCTATTAAAAGGAGTGCAGTAGTTAATGCCACAGATCTATCACTTTTAGCCCTTTTCCACTGATGTTTGACCTTAGCTATAAGTTGGGGGAGACTAATTGGGGGGGTTGGTGTGGAGGGGGCTGGTTTTTGTGCATAAGTCTTAGGAACTGCAGCAAACGCTGCTCTAACTTCAGCTATTTAAATCAATGGAGATCTTAATAAGTGTATATACAAAGATCTCTCTATTATATAATACCCATATTTATAAATATTGCCAAACCTCTTTGTTATTACGACGATGAGATTATTCTTTCTTAATTTGATTAAGAGTAGGACCTGCGTGATTAGATTTGTGTCCATTTTTATTTGTGTTACTTTCATGTTTTATTTAAAAACATGTCTCCACTGGGATAAGTGGTGTAATTTGCCTTGAAAGATTAAAATAATTGAAGTCATAATTACTAGTGGCTTCTGTTCAGCAGTATGGAAAATACAACGAATGAAGAAAAATATGGCATAGGAGAAAAAACCTTTGGCTTCAGCTATCTCTTGCCCTCAAAGCAAACACTGTTTTCTGATAATAAATGTAATGATCCCCTAGGTGTTTTGTCTCTTTCTGTTTTACAGTAAGATAAAGAGGACTTGATTCATCTTTGATCAACTGTGGTGTTCTGTTGGACTTTAATAGAGCTGGCTTGAGAGCTGCAGCGTTGGCGCAGTGTGTCCTGCTACGGACTGGGTTGGCTGGGCAGCTTTTTTGAAAATTATGTTGCAGCTCTCTTGATAAGATAGTATTTGGGCATCAGAAACAGGCTGAGTGCTCATTTACAAGGCCGTTTTGGTAGAAAAGCCTTAGTGTTTTGTTTATTGTTGGTTGTTTTTCTTAAAATGGTGTTTCTATTTGTAATGGTAGGGAACTCTGCAAGGAAGATACTTGAGCATCCTTATGAACCTCAGTGACTATGCAATTATAAGAGTAATGCTAAGATTTATGAACCTTTTTCAATGAGAGACTCTGTACGGTCTTTTACTCTTAATAGAGTGGTTAGAGGCCACTGCCTTGAAGGATGAAGCTTGTTTGGGATGAAAAAAATTGCAGGCTCGGGATTCCTGTGGGCTTTGTACGTTCTGTGCATTGGGAAGCTGAATGAGCTGCTTCCTTCAAGCTTTTTGACAGCACTTGCATGCATTATTAGGCAATTTGTACCACTGTTTTGACTTCCAAGAAAAATTTCCAACTCTACTCTTTTCAGTGGTAAGAAACCATAAGCTGGCCAAAAGGAAGCAGTTGTACAGCGTCAGTATTGATTTAATGTGCCATTTGTTAGCCGATGGGCATCGTTCTCTCCAGCACCTTTGCAGATAGCGTCTTCCACTTCTGCCTTTGCAAGAAGTGGCTTCTAAAACTTGGGAAGCCTCTGTGGCAGATCCTTGAATACTCTTCATTCCTGTACAGCTCCAGTCTTCATCCTTGTCTATGTGAAATCTGTGCTATTTGATCTATCTAGATTTATATAAACCCTGTTGTATGAGGGCAATTATATCCATTTAAAGGTCTCTAATACAGAAAATAACGTATTCCCATATAAAGCATCTTGTGTTATATCAGCATAATTTTGTTTTCCTTAAGTTGTATACAATGGTGAGAATCATACTATGATTTTTAAAGCAATGGAAGTTGTAAATTGCCAAGTGAACCAGACTTTTCTTTTATGGCATATTTGGAAGGGATGTTTCCAAAGAGGCTTCTCTTTGGTTGATAATGTAGTTAAGTCAGCTGCTGTAATTCCTTTGATATTTTTTTCCCCCCTTCCTTTGTAGTGTTGAAATTGTAAAAAATGATGTATGTTTTCCCCAACTGTCCACGGCAAAAGTGCAAGGGAAGGACATGATAAATCTTGCAGTGCAGCCTAAAGGTTTAAATAGAAGTTGGTGATTTTAAAAACAGTACTTTTCTTCTGTGTTCCACAAGAATATTTTTTTTATGTTGATTTTAAAAAGATGAAGAACATTTTTTTAACTTTATCTTACCTTGCACAAGCAAGTGTTCTTTCCGTGTGTGTGCTTCTGAAGCAAGTATTTCTGTTCTCTGGCTGCAGTCAGTAGGGAGTGACAGATATCAGATGTCAAGAAAGGAGGTGATGTGACACCATTACAACCTGAGTTTCAGATTCTCCGCTATCCAAGGATCTACAGTTTTTTGAGTAATTAAGGTGCTTTTGTGGGTTTTTCTTCCCCTCCTTTCCCCCTTGGCCAATGCAGGATACTAACATGATTTTACGTAAGTCTGAAAGCTCTGCATGAGTCAAGGTTTGGTGGCAGGCGAGGGTTTTCAGGATCCACAAGCCTACAGTTGCTTTTCTTTCTTTCTTATGCTGACAAGTTCTTCTTCCTTGTATTTCTATCACAAACAATGGAATTGTATAACAGCCAAAATAAGGACTGGTTTGCTGTACCTGAAAATCAGCTTTTACAGTGAAAAGAAATGTTTTTAAAAAGTCTGTTTAGATTAAACACAAAGGGTGTTTTTCCATGAAGATAATTTTAAGCAGTGATTGAAAATAAAACATTTCCAAGCGTGGAGTCAGTTAGCATAGCGTACAGTAATAGATTTGGGCTTTGCTGTATTCTCAGATTGGTATGCCTAAGGTGTTTCACAATTTTTAATGTTGTCAGATTTTTTATTTGTATCTTATTTCCAGAGGAAAAATATTTAAAGGTTGTCTTACCATCCAGAGTGTTCCTTGTCTGTTAAGTAAGGGGTTTATGTTGCAGGGATGACAGCAGTGGTACATTTATCATGAGTAAAAAAAAAAAAAAAAGGAAAAAAAGGCCATTCTGAATTAATCCATTTTACAGTCTGTAGAAGATGATGCTATGTAACTGATTTTAGCAATGATTTAGGTACTGTTGATACCTCCACATTTCTAGATTAATATTTTTTGTTTGACTAGATTTAAAAATAAAAAAACAACTTTTCTTTCTTTTGTAAAGCTGGTTTATGATGTTACTTTATCATTATCGTGTATCTTTAATTAGAGCAAAATGTTTAGGATAAGACTGAGTTACCTAAAAGTGGAAGCTGTGAAAAGATGATGTATAGGAGTTATTTAGTGCAGTTTATATAGGCTGAGAAAAGAACACTGTTCCTTTGAAAAGCTCTTAGGAAGATCTCCAGACCCTTTGGTTAGTGGTTCTGGAATAAGCACGAAATGCTGACAACGGAAAGCAAAACCATAATTGTGCTTATGTGACAGTGCCAAGTAATTTGAACATTTAAAGTAAGTCAGGCACAGGCCTCTTCATCCATATTACGTGACTTCTTTAAACACTTAAAGATGATTTCTCTTTTTGAAGCATAAAAATATCTTCAAATTATTCTGATATCTGTTAGGAATAGGAAGTATTAACCTTTCAGATTATTTTTGAAGCAGCAGACAAATTATTCTGAAGTTGAAATGGGAAATTTTGCACTATCTTATTAAGAAGGTGGGTTTTACTTACCACAGAAACTCTTTTTATTATGTCCTTTTCTGACAGATCTTTCTCATTATTTTACTTAATTTAGTCTTTAACATGATGCAACCAAGGAATAAAATAATTTTACAGCTCCTGCAAATGTTCTGTCCACACATCTTTCGGTTCTCTACTACAAATCTAAGAATATCTTTTCCTTTTCGTGCAATTAGATATTGTGTCCTTTTGGAGGTCCTTTTGTATGGCTTCACAGTCAGCTTTAGTTTTGACTGGCCCAAGTAGTTTTATCAGCTTCAAATAGCCTTTTGTTTAAAAAAAAATCAAAAGCTCATCCTTTGTCCCTTTCTCCAGAAGATGTTGCACAACACAGATCTCAGTTCAGATATTTCCTTTTCCACTTAATTTCCCTCTGTTATGAAAACTCTCTCCTGCCTCGTAATTGCTTTCTTGTTTGCAAGAAGGTATTTTGCCACAGCATGATTGTTTTGGGTTTTTTTAAGGGGTTTTGGTTAACAACCTTTGTAATACTGTTATTTAATGTCCATTGAAGCAAATTCAAGATGGACAAAATTCTTGTTCACTGCAGATTCTGCACTGTAGCTGTTTTCATATGCGTTCCCAGTCCTTAATATTTCTTGTGCCCTTTGGAAATCCAGATAGCTCAAGTCCATCACCACTTACGAGCAGGATGCAAGCTGTGGTGTTCCTGCCTATGTAACTGATGGAAAACAAACCCACTTTCTTCATCTGGGTTTGTGGTCCGTTTTTCCACTCGTTTGCCATGTATACTTTGAATCCCAAAGAAAATACTGATTTATGTAATGCTTAAATATTCCCTTTTCTTTGAAAAACTCTATGCTACCTCTTGTTTTTCTTTCTGTTACATGATTTTTATTATTGTTTAGAGAAAATAATGTGTTGTTGACAGCTAAAGACCTGTCTGCGCGCTTCAGTGTAATTACACCGATCCTCCTTACGTTAGCCCAGCTGCACGCTGCTGCTGAGTCTGGTGGAATGGGAGCTCCTGTCCATGGGAGAGTGGAATGAGTGGGAGACTCCTGTCACAAATTTATGAATAATAGGCCTTCTTGATTGTAGGCATACAGAGAGGTCACAACCCTTGCTTCAGCCAACAGCAGTGGAAACCTTAAATGTAGCTTTCTGGCGCACTGCCTGCAGACTTCTTTTGTGATAAGCTTCTATGCAGCCATTGATGCTTCGTGTAGCAAACCAGTAATACTTTGCTTTATTTTAATAGGATGAATAAATAGAGAATCTAGGTGTAAAGTGTATAATTCTTTCTGGTTAATAGTAGACTATTCGAGCATGTCTCTATCTAAAAAAAATACAGATTGATTGTGTTCAATTCACATGCAGTTATATTGCTAAGTCATGCCACTGTGTATATTTTCTAAAACAACTCCCATATCCTGAAGTTAGTATTTTCTCTTAGGTGTATTTTTACTTCCTAACCTTCTTTTGTCTCTATTAATATTCTGCAGGTACTTGTCAGTGAGGACTCTGATAGTGATGGTATCGTGGCTCACTTCCCTGCACATGAAAAACCTATTTGCTGCATGGCTTTTAACCCCAGTGGTAAGTTATTTTACTGTTTTAACATGATAATTGTAAACAAGATGAAGACAGTAGAATGTCATAGGTATGTGTTCTATTGCTTTGGAGGAATTCAGGTACCATTGTAATACATGTAGATATCTCCTCACTGCTGCTAGGACTTTTGACCTGCTCTGTTGAGTGTTGACTGTGCTGTACACTGGTTAATTTGGGTTCTCTGGAAATGTCAAACTTAAGCTATGTGAGAAGATTCAGTCTGCCACTTTGAATGTAGCAGAAATACTAAGGAATTATTTTCTCTTGGGTATCCTGCCAGCCAGGTATCCAGGTGTTCAGATATGTGGGTATCCAGAGGATCAGCACATGTATTAAGTTGTGCTCCTCCATAAATACGAAAATAAAAGGAATCATTTCACTGGCACTGTTTCTTAAGGTAACTTACACTGCCATTATGTATTTTGTTGATGAAGACTTTGTGATTTTAACCTCTTTCCTGAGTGATATCAACTATAATATGAAAATACTTTTAAGAAATTCCTCAAAGTACCTATTTCTCTCCTTTCTCTTGATGAATGAACAATGACCGTGGCAGCAGAGATAACTACAGATCTTGTCTCCTAATAAATCTTAACTTGACAATTAACATGTCTATGATTCTACTTATGGGCAGGAAAAAAAAAAAAAAGTATTGGTTAATTGCAGTAGTAATCAATGAAACAGCCAGAGAATCAACAGCTTCTACGTGCCTGAATCAACGGTTTCTAAAATATGGCCATGAAGATCCTGAGGATGAAGTCACATTTTAAAGAATAAAACTAAATGTCTGTCACTTATGTTTTCACTTTTACTGACCAGTTGGTCTTATTCTGACATCCCATCTGTTCTGTCAGAACTCTTTAATAGTGGTGCACAGCTCACAGCATTTTCACTGAGGTTTTGACGTAAAAAACTGTATTCTCATCTGGCTGAACTTTCTTCTGATACTTAGAGATTTTTCTGTGGAACTTTGTGTATTTGACTGAGAATCAGCTATGCAAATTCCAGAACAGTAATATTTTTGCTTTGTACTCTGGTAGAAAGGTAATACCTAGAGTTGAGCAGTGCTAATTAAGTGAAATAAATACAGCTGCTTAACTTAGAGTGCTTTATAGATACTAATTAAATGTCTCCTTAAGACAGTTTTTATGTTTGTACAGATTTAAGGAAAATGGAATGTTTATGCAAAACCCAATTAACTTGTTATTTTTAAAATTGAAGGATATATTTGCATATTATTGACTGACTCCTATTATAATTAAGCTCTTTTGGTTTGCTCAGGTACTAACATTACAATCCTGGTACAGTGAGATACTTAATGGCAAAACGCTTTTTTTCTAATTGGTGTTATTTTTGACTGATTGCAAATTATGTAAGTTATGAGATATTTGCAGGAGGGATGACTCACAGCAAGGTATTGAATCATACTGCATGTTCTGGGTACAGCAATATCAAAACAGTTGAAAACTCTTACCTCAGCTGCCTACACTCTGAAAGCAACACTTAATGCAGGACTCTCTATTCTTTATTTAACATCAAGGCAGAATTTTGTTTGAAGCCAGTGTTGTTAGTAACATCATCTTAATCCATTATATAGTGGTATATTGCCAATTAAGCTGATCTCATTACTAAGCAGAACAAAACAAGAGGTGGCTTTTGATACTGTCTTCATCTATTGGCTGGCTGTAGTGAAAAAATGCTTTTACTTATAATTTCAAGCAGTGTATGTGATGCTGCACGGCCACATAGCAACTACAGACTTTTGCTATAAAGGCAAACAGGGAATGCTGATCTGTTTCAGTGTACTATTTTATTTTCTATGGCTGATTAAATAGCTCAATTTCATCATGTCTTATCCCAAGAGCCCCTGAGCTCCACAGGTATTCAGGTCTGTAAAAACTTACAGGATTATGTTTGAAAAAAATCTAAACCAAAGCCACCACTACAGTGGAAACCACTGAAGGTCGATGGATATGGAAGATGGTTATATATGAGTTTTGTGTAGTAAACCAGTAGAACAGTACCATAGCCACTTCAAGCTGTATTTTAAAGGTATCAGTAAGATAACTTTTTTTTGTTTGTTTTTCCTTTTAATGTTTTCTTTCTGAACAAGGAGCTTGCTAGAGTTAAGTTAATTGTGATAAATAGTAGTGCAGAATTTATGGATATCGTTGTAAGAACAGCTCCTGGTAATACATTGCTTCAATATAGTAGTATCAGAAAACAATCCAGTGGTTAGGAGAGAGACTCACTATTGTCAGTAAAGGACAGTCATATTTTTTCCCCTAATCTTTCTTTCTGAAACCAAGAAGAAATCCTTTACTGCATTTACACTGTCCAAGTTATGTTACTGTGGGCCTGATCGAAAGTCTTGCAATGACAAGACTCTGGCTGGTAAGGTGCATGTCTTTTGTGTTTGTCTTGCTTTGGTTTTGAGGCTTTGAGGTTGTTTTTTTTTTGTTTTTCCTCCCAGCACGTTAAATAATCTCTGTGAAGTTCTGAGCTGGGTTCGTTGATAAGGAGAGCTTACTGTATGCATGCTCTTTTACATTAGCTGCATTACAAAGCAAAGTCATGCAAGAACAAGCAGAGGTGTCTCTGCATAGCATTTCATTGTGCTGTGTAGACATTTCTATAGTAACTTTTGCTGGCATTTAGATCTACCTTTTCTTTAAATTTAAGGCAAATCTCTTGAAGTTTTTGCTGGTTTTGAGGTATTCAAAGAAAGAAGAGACTTGGCATATAGTTAGGGGGGTTTTTTTGGGTGTTGTGTTTTTTGTTGGGTTTTTTTTTTGTATTACGTGTATGGATGCTCTGAAAATCTGGTTGAATAATAAAATTACAACCTTGAAATATCATTTCTGAGTTTACTTAGGGGGCACCATAGCTGTTTTTTTTAATGCTGCTTAGCATGTCCCTCTATACCTCTTCCAGACCCTTATGTTAATAAAAGCTTGCCTCTGAGTCAGTTCATTTTAGGGAGACTGTAAAAGTCTCAGTTAGAGACATATAGCAAATCATGTTTAACATTAGAAAGCGGGGAAAAAAAACCCAAACCACTAACCATAAAGGAGAAAAATTGCAGTTCCTGGTAGTTTAGGTTTTCTCTGTGTTTTTTCCTGTGCACATCAAATTTTAGTTTTCAAAAAAAAGTTGTGATGGTTTACTATGGGGAGTGGGTTGCTGGGTTTTTCTGGGGAGTGGAGGGAAGGGGAGGGTTTGTACTGCAGCTGAAAATTTGTGGCCAGGCATCTCATCCGCAAAATCCCTTAGTCCTACGGAATTTCTAAAAGCCGGGACCCTGCATATATTGTTATTGCCTCTCTGCTTAACATTTTTCATTTTAATAGGTAAGATAGTTCAAAAGTAGTTCAATAAAAGTGAAAAAGAACTGGTCCTCCATTGCCATTTGTTGCTGATTGAATCTTTGGGAAACAGACATGAAATGCTAACTGGGTCCTTATTCTGGTGGTAAAAATAAAAATTATGATGTGAGTTTCCTTAATCTGTTCTCTTTGCCAGTTGCGTTGTCAGCTTTGGTGGCAGGGTTTCTGCTGGCTGGTGGGCACACTTCCTGTATAACATTCTTGTTCTGTTTCTGGAACTGTGCTTAATACATCCAATTCCAAGTTTCAAGTTCAGGTGACTTGGCACTGCTGCTTGTTTTCTTTTTTTCTTTTTTAATTGCTAGAATATGAGTATTTCATGTATCGTTTTCTTCCAGAGCAAACTGACACAGTTTCTCTATATGTTTTATTATATGTCAAAATTGTGATTTATTTATATAATGCCATATATGTCAGGGATTACTTTTGTGACTTAGGTGAAGATAAGGTCCCTCTTTTGAAGCACTCATGTTTTGATATTTTTAGACATCCATCCAATATTGAATACATCAAATAGATATTATAGTAATAATCTAGTATTGCCAAGTGCCACGGATGAGATGTTGTCTATTAACAGGAAGAAGGGGTCTGATTTTGCAGTATATTCATTTAATAAGTAATGCATACACATGGTATTTATTTATTTTTTACCACAGCCCCTTCCCAAGAAGGGACGCTTGCACCACAGCATGTGGCAAGGATACTTGCATGTAAGAGGAAGGAGCTGTGGGGCCCTGGGGCAGGTGATGACCAGAACTGGGCTCTTGCCAGCAGAGTAATTCGTGCAGCTTGGAAATGGCCAGCAAGCCGGATGAATTTTGCAGGGAGCTGTGGCTGACAGACCGTAGGCTGGGTGCTGCAGATACGCAGAGTCTTGTGAAGGGCAGTCACTGGCTTTTAGTTTGATCCTAGCACTGTTTTGTAGTTGACTGGGAGATTAATAATATTTTTTCAACCTAATCCAAAAGAAGGATCCATGGTTAAAGAAGAAAATCACATCTTTTAGGAGTACAGAAACATTTGTGAGGGAAATGAGCTACGTTCTGAGAATGGTTCGCTCATATTTGAACACCCATCTGATCCTCTGTGCGAAGCAGCTGCTGCGGACAGTTAAGAGCACCATGTCCACTCCTTCATTTCTCAACAAAGGAAGGCAGCTTCTAACTTTTAGGGAGACTTCAAGACTTTTATTAAAACTTTTCAAGATGAGAATAAATAGTAAAAGGAAGTGAAGTAATATGCTAATAGACTGGGGACTTTATTAATGTACCTCTGGCATGTATATTGATGCAGTGGAAAGAAGAGGCTTATATTTACAAAGAGACTCTAAGAACAGTTACTTTAATTCACTTATTAAATGAAAATCACATTACACTTTAGTGTGGATGATTTTACGTAGTGTTAACATTCCCTTGATTTATTTTAGCTTGAATATTCAGTTTTGTATGAATTGAAGGCCAATTTACTGTGGACAGACTGTCCAGACAAAAATTTACTGCTGTTACTAATTCACAGTAGGTAATTCAGATTAATTGCTGAGACTGCATCTGTGCAGATATGCTCCCAGAGTTGTGCATCATATTTTTCCTGGTTATTTATTTTTTTCTAGGAAAATCTTGATGCCTTTTTGTTGGGTCCAGGAACAAAGCCTGTCTTTACAGGATTACAGTCTATACACCTTGACCACACAAGAATAATCTGGGGTGTTAGCTACGTTGAGTTGCAGGTAATGTCACCTGCATAATTTCCTTTTTTTGATGAACATACATGCTCTGTTACCGTGGCTTACAGGACAACGTACCCTTCCACCATTTCTTGGAATGGTGATTTGGCTTTTTCCACGCCATAAATGTGACATGTTTAGAAATGTCGGTTGTGTACAACCAGTAGCAATTGTGCAACAGTCACCATTGTCTGTTACACAATGTCACACAGCAGTATGGATGCTACAGTGTGTGTTTATTATGGTTGAGTTTTTACCATAATTAAACTACAGCCTGGATAAAAAATTTTGGTAAATATTTCCTTGGTTATTAAGTTGCTTTCCTGTCAGTGCAACATTATGCAAGAATTTGCCATTAGGAGGCTTTAAACTTTTATATGTATATAGTATTTATTTTTATATATTTAGAAATTAACATATAATAAAAAATCCAGGTACAAACCGTTTGCAGAATGTCACAGTTGTCATGATATCGCAGAAGAATCCTATCTGCTGTGTACTGTAATAGACAAGAGCTTATTCTGTCAACTCTGAATGAAGGTGCCCTGGACTAAATTGTGGAAGAATTGTGGAATTCCCGAAAGGAAGGAATACACTATAGGGGGTTACTTCAATTAAGATGTTTACAGAAAACTCTCCAAGCTTTAAACATGTTGATGATAGTCTGCCAGGAATTGTAAGTGTATGCTGGGTCTGAAATGGGGAGAGGAAAGGAAAGGATTAAATGTTACCAATTAGAATTGGTTGCTCGATGGTAAACTGGATTAGTTTAAACTAGAGAGTGTCTAGACTGCAGACTGAAGGAACCATACAAACATCCTCGTTTTTCATTATGTTGTATTAGACACTGTGATTTAGAAAGGAGGAAAAAACCTCACCAATTCTGATGTCAGCCGTAGTCCATTAAAACTAATTCACTTTGTTCCCTCTTCCATCGTAGGCACAGAGATGATTGCTAGTCACTGTTAAAAGCAATAAATACACTGGGCTACACAGACCTCTGGCATGATCTGTTATGGAAATTTCTGTGTACGGCTTCATTCAAATGTTTTGGTTTATTGCTATTCCTTTTAATATTGGTCCAAAGTATTCACTGTTTTACTTTCATGTAAGGTCCTGGGACTCGAGCAGAGTTGTGGATGTGAATACCCTGAATTGAGACGGCACTGAGAGCTGAGGCTTCAGTGTGATTTGGGAGGCATTAGGTCTGCTGCATTATTTTAATTTTTTTTTTTTTTTTGTAAGACATTTCAATATAGAGCCCTAAGGGTATATATAATATTTGGAAGTTGGATTTCCACATGTTTAAAAGGAATTTTTGTTTTTTTTAATGGAAATATGCCCCCCCCCAAAGGAAACGAAGTGTTTAGTTTCAGAGGGCTGTGGGGTGCTATTTCTTATCTTTTTACATACCAAACCTGGAAACTGAGGAGGATGTTACATATTTGAAAAACACACCAATGTGCTGTATTTTTTTGCAAAATACAATTATCTATTTTTTCCTCCACACTCAAGGAATATATTCCAAAATAAATTGGAAATTTGGCTTTCTCGCTACCCTAACTTTTAATCATCTGATTCCTTATTTTTATCTACAGTTCTAAATGGATGTGACCTGTTTCCCTTTTCTGAATGGATTTTTTTCAAGTATGTTCAGGTTCCTGTTTCCCTATCTAGTTAGTATTTGTAATCCTGTACGTTCTGGAAAGGTATTTTCATTGATTGTTATAAAGATATATTAAAAAATAGCGTATTTGTTTTAAGATGTATTGAGTAAGTTTTGGGAGGTCCATAGAACAGCGTAAGCTTTATGTTTCGCTCCTCTGTATCTAGTTCTTCCATGTGATTTTGTAATGCATTTCTAAATAGTTTCTCGATGCATAGTTTCTAAAACATTAATCTTCTGCTCACTGGATATATTTAAATGAGCTCTGGACTGACACACATACAAACATGTATTATACATACACAAAAATACTCTGTTCCTCTTGTGTGTCAGGAAGATTATGGAAAAATGATACAAATGCTATCCACTGCTGGTATGTGTTCTAATGAGAAACCACCGGCAAATAGTTACCCATTGTTTGTAGACCGCATCTCAAAGGAAAAGTTAAAAATACAGTAAAATTTACATGACGGAATAACACTGCAAAATGAACTCAAAAGAAAATACGGCTTGGTTGACTAGCTGGCATGCAAGCTGTGGTGTATGGCTTCTATTCATAGAAGTGAAATTAAAGGATGCAGTTAAACACAGTTGTGAAACGTCCAGTCCAACAGCTGCATTGAGTTTGTTTTTCAATTTCTAGTTGCCTTTCTTGTTTATTAGCTGTGACTCTGAGGTCAGAATTAAAACAAATATTTTAATGGCAGCATTTATGATGTTGGCAGGGAGCGCTACGGCTTAGTCCTGCAAGTTGGACAAGACTCGATCTGGGTGGTGTGAGGTAGTCCCTTCAGACTTGAAACGGAGTCACGATTGGTGAGACTTTTCAAAGTATAATGTCTGTAAATCACACAACTGATAAGCATCCTGGAATTTGCTTTTTAGTTCTTTTAGGAAACTGGACATGCTTAAAGGATTTTAGTTTTAGGAGGCCAGAAGGGAGGATCCTTTTATAGATTTTTACCATGTTAAAAACTAACAGGATTCCACTCTTCATTTTGACAGATCTAAGGTATAAAGGCCTTTATGAACTGTGATAATTAAAACCAACTTGTGTGTAAATTATACACATCTATTCATACTATAGAAATTGTTATAAGTGCTTTTAAGAGTAATTTTAGAGTCTTTGGGGCTGTAGTTTTATTTTAGTAAATTGTCTTTACTTCACCACATTTAAAGGCAAATTATAGATGTTTTATTTGTGCTAAAGCTGAATATTAGTTGCTAAGTACGTTGTTGTCCACACTTGTGTGAGTTCAGTACTGCCATAGATAATACCATAAAAATAGAATCCATAAGGAAGGAAATAAGATCAGTGTTTCAGAAATCAGTTCCAGGCAGATAGATTTTTACCTTATATTTACTATTTCTGTTAGACAAATTTCATGATAAACTGAAAGATTCCCCTCCACCCTCTAGGAAAAGAGAAAATGTTAGAGACACACTAAGCCTAATTAAGTTTTATGAACAGTGAAGCTAAAAGTATCAATTAAAAAAAAAAAATAATCTTTTTATTTAAACGTGGAATGTATATATTTTTAATATATAAACATTTCTCACCACCATTTCGAAGAAGGTAAAATATATATTATTTGGATTTCAAGAGTTACAAAGATCAAGGGTTTAATACAGATTACACAATGGCAGAAGTTACAGAATTTCTTTTCACCTTCCTCCTAATACTGAGGCTTTATATGATGCGGGGCTGTTAAATGTGACAGCAAACAGTTGGTTCAGCCATTTAGTCTAGACCAGCTGCTCATCTTCCTTCAGCAAATGTTATCAACAGACCTGGATGTAACTAACAACCTTTTTTTTAATTCTGCCTGTACCTTTTTTTTGGTTTTTTTGTTGGTTGGTTGTTTTGTTTGGTTGTTTTTTGTTTTTATGCAGGAACCTCAGATTTTGCG
>JAVJGJ010000001.1:109662342-109673173 GCA_035590215.1 Microhierax caerulescens | reverse complement strand
TTTTTTTTTTTTTTTTTTTTTTTTTTTTTTTTTTTTTTAGGGTAAAAGGTATTGCCTACAGTAGTATCTTTTGTCTACAAAATGTAGCTTGTGTGGGACAGAATTTTTGAAAATATAAGCTGAAAAAGGAACTTACTTTGCATTATTAGGAGTCAGTGTTGTAGCTGATATGCATTCTGTTTATTTGGGATGGTTTAGGGTCATAAAATGTGGATTTTCTAGGATTTATAGAAATATGAAGCACAAGGATGAATATTCTTTTTTAGGTTAACTTGGGTTATTGATTGGACTAGATTTGAGGCAACAAATAAATGTGTGTTTTACCCAAGGGAAGCCTCGTCCTAGAGATACTGACATAGAGAAGGAAGTTGAAATGTGTATCAAGGTATAACTAACAAATCACAATTTTTACTTTCCATGTTTGAGATTTTGATTCCAATAAAAACAGTAGAAAAAATGTATTTTGTGACTGTAAAACTTCTGATTGACTAAAGAAGTGCTTTCTAGTTAAGGAGATTTTTGTTGCTGGAACTTAGATGTTTACCAACATGAAAGTTTTTACCTAACAAATATGTGACCAAACTTCACGTTTTCTTTTCCTTTCATCTCTAGGAGTATTTTTTATAATCAATAATAGGTATTCCAATTAAAACAAAAATTTACCCTACGTTAAAATTACTGATCACTGCACACGTTAATCATGTGTTTTGGCAAGGTTTTTGTATAATATATGGAAGATAGATGTGGTTTATAGGTTAAATTTTAGATGGTTGGTGACAGTTTTAATGAACACTTTAAAGTCATATTCATTTTATTGTCTCTAACATAATTTCATTCTCTGCAGTTCGCTAGTTAATGGATAGTCTGGTCATTTATCTAGTGCATGGGTCAGTAAGTTTCTTTCTCCTCTCCCTGTAGAGGGGAGGGTGGGCCAGATCCTCTCTAGCTTGCAAAGGAAGGTACATGTTATATCACTTGTTCTCCCAGACATACACGTTGTGGGATCACAGCTTTAATAGCAGTCCCACAAATGAAGGGTGCTGCAGGAATGCACGCAGGCAGTGTATGCTGCATATCTGCTGCCTTCCCTCCCAGGCAACGCTAGCTTCTTTTTATATATATATATTTTAACAATGCTAGCTTCATAAGACAGAAGGGAAGCTACAGCGTGCTTTATTTTACACTGCTCTACGCCTTGGCATATACTGCAGAAGGAGAATTTCCGATGAAAATTAGGTAGAAATGCCATTTGTTGCCTGTCGCAGTTAATGCATATGTTTCAGTGGCATAAGTTGTCTCAGTCAGGATTGTGGCAGAGTCAGTGGCGGTGAGGCAAGAAGAGAATGTGCTTTATAAAACTGAGAAATCTCGGTGCTTTCTGGCTGCTGGATTCATGCAGCAGTGCTGTAAGTGGGTGTTAGGGTGAATAACCTCTGTGTCTGAAGTAAAATCCCCTCCGCCTCCAGTTGAACTCTGGTAGGATTTTTCCAGGCGGTACGCTGTGTTTCTGCCAGGTTGCTGAGATACTTCTCAGCCCTTATAGAAATTTGAGACCATTAATTTTTGTTTTTAAAGCTGGCACCATTCCTTATGAACATTTAGTGGGGTGCCAGTTATCCAGACTAATCACACGGCTGTATTTCCTCTGATTTTATGTATTCTTCTCTGCAGTTGAATTGGGATAGTCTTATACAAGGGAAGGACAATTTCTGGCTTACCCTGAGAAACAGAACCAGGCTATCCATTGCTGAGGATAAGCTATATAAATCAGACCTTCACAGGACTAACATACGTATCTGGTGGTTTTAACTTTTACACAGAAAGGTACTTTGCAAGCTTTGTACTGATTACTGTAATGCTTTTTGGTCACAAGGTCTTAAGGATGCATTTGTGTGCATAAGGGGAACATGAAAACACATATATATGTAATTTTCACAATGAATAGATGCAGTGTAGAGAAATTAGCCCTAAATTTTAGATACCTCCACTAAATCTGGGGTTCAAATACCAAGTTTAGTTTTGGAGGTTGCCAGGACATATATTCCTGTTCTGTCCACCTTGAGTGGGAACTGCAATGCTGCTGTTCCTCTGTAGTTCCACTTTCTGTAGAAGCCTCAAGTTATGCAAACTAATGTAGCAAATAATTTTGGAGGTTAGCAAAACAGCACAGGAAATAGGACTTAGGTCTTAATTCCTCTTTTTCTGTGATTGATCAATTATCTGTGATAATTGGCTGTGCAGAATCTGAACTGGCCACAGCCTTCTGTTCTCCACACGCGGTTTCTAATGCCTGTCCTGCCGAGGTTCCCAAGGAAGTAGTCCAGGTGCTATGGCCAGTGTGGTTCTAGCAGGCTGCTGTTCAGAGGCATGTGCCTTCTCCTTTCTCTCTTCTATGGTGTATTTGGCACAGCCTTTGACATGAATTCCTTGAAAAAGTCATAGTTGCATAGTAACTGTAATAGTACAAGCCAGTAACTTATTACAGGACTCCCAGTTTCCCATTTTCACTTTTGCTCTTGAGCTGGGACTAGCCGGTTTGGACTTGGACTACAGCATTAGACACTGCTGACAAGCAGCAGAGCCATCCTTTCTATTCTCTTACTCCTTGTTACTGGCAGCATACCTACAAGTGTATCTATTGTATTTGTTTTGGGAATCGGGTTAAGAGCAGAAGTTTGCACATCTATTTGAAGCTTGTTTAAATCTTATTCCTTACTCTTATTGTGAGGTTTGTACCTTGTTTCTCAGTTAAGCTGGGGAGGGATGACTTCACTGCCAAGAACTATATGTACAAAAAAATCTAGTAGGTGGTTGTGGGTAGCCAGGAAAGATGAGAATTATCCTGCATTTGAATTTTTTTAGAGGCTGTGCTTCAATTGCCAATTTGTTAAGGCAAGTAACTAGACTTCCAGCCTCTGAAAAGGACGTTTTGTTACAAGAGCTTACTGGTGGTCTTCTCTTGGGGTAGTGTTTTTCAATAAAATCTTTTCTCTACATGTCTTAAATGTAGACTTACAAGAGTTTGCCAGCTACAGGGTTCTGTCCTGGCTTCTTGCTCTTTTAGAGGGAGCAATAGGTGCAATGTTTTTCAGTACAAGCCCTTAAAAACAAACAAAGTATGATAATCTAAGTAAAACATCAGCTGTAGCTAAGTACACCTTCACTTTGGCAGTAGCACCAACTCTTAAATTGGTGGGATGGAGGAGGTCCATTCTAATATCTGTCATATGTATAATTTACATACGTTGCATAGAGGGGTGTGAATGCATACAGTTACCTTACAAGTTGAGAATGGGATGTGGTTTTGGACCAAGATAGCTTCTACATAAGGTGGGAAAGATACAGGATGTAAGACTTGGTCCTTACGGAGTTAAAGGCAAGGTGGTAAGAAAGATTCCAGAGAAATAGGTTTAGGGAGGAAGAAAGGAGTACTCAGTGAACAAGAAGTGGGAGACTTTTCAAGCTGTGGTAGTTGGCTGAATGAATGGTGGCATAATTCCAGCAGTGCAAGGGAGAGGGGATAGAAGAAAAGTCTGCAAGCAGTATAGAAAACAAAGAGCAGAAATCAAAGCTGTGGGTATGACTTCAAGCCGAGTTATTAGAAGAGGACAGGTTAAAAAGAAAGGGTATGTTGAAAATGAACTGTAAGTATTTCAAACTTTTAGCATTAGGGATTGAAAGTTAATTTTAGGAAAATTGAAGGATTGAGAAGCTGTCACTCACCTAAGGTCATGCAGTAACTCAGTGCTAGAGAAGACTATTACTTAGGATCCCTGATGGTTAATCCATTGCTGGAACAAGTAAATGACATGTCAAATTCAGTTCACTTTTGTAGTTTGATTTTGTTGTTGTTTAATTATGGTAAATGTAATGTCAAAGAGAGACATTTTTCAAATAAAGTAATTAGTAAATAGCTAAACAATGGTGCTGTTTTATAAATACCTGGGGTTTTTTTCTTTTCAATATGGTAAATAAATGATCTGCTTTCCAGGAGTGTTACTTCTGCCAGCTTAGCAGCTGAGAGCTGTGAAGTGCAACACATCTAAAATTTTAAATAATTACGCTTCCTTGGCTCCAGAAGAGCTTTTCCATCCATTAATAACAAGAAAATTAATGTTGGACCAGCAGTAAAACAGATTAAACTGTGTACCCCTTTGGATGCCTGACTGCACCTTTAACGGACCTGAAATTCCTCTGATTATTTAAATGTTCTATATTGAAATGTGATGGTGGCCTTGAGTTAATAGTTAAAGAGGTTTAAATTGGAATGTCTCTGCAGAAGGTTTTCCCATTGATCAGAGCAAGTGGGCAGAAAAATACCTTATTTGATTGTTGGGAAGCATTGATAGTGCCTCACAGATTAACAGAATATTTTTTTTCCTTTCTGTTTTTCCTACCCAAGGTGTACAATCAGACTTCTATTAAACATGTAGATTAGGTAAAGTTTGACGACATCTTTTGCAGTGGCCAGTGCTGTATAAGCCGATTTATTGCAGTACTGATACGGCTGCAACCAGCACCTCAGCTGTGCTTGGACTCTTACAATGACTGCAGCTTTCTCCTCCAGTTTGCATGATAAATCTCTTTCTGGAACATCTCATTCCTGGATGTGTCATCTAGAGTAAAATGAGCTGTAATTATTTAAAGACATTTGGTTTTTTTCTGTTTATTTTAACATTTGCTTTTCAACTTGAATTACTGCCTTTGAAGACAAATGTATTAAAATTAATGTAATGGCATCATATTCAATGAATTGCAATTACAAAGATTGTGTGTCTATATCACATATGCTGGGCCAGAAGGTGAGAAATAATTCATGACCTGTAGCTTGCTAGCACTGCTTTATGGTTTGTTTGTGAAGGAAGAGTGTCAGTAGTGAAATTTTTTAGCAGCAAAAGTGTAAATAAGTGGAGTGTACAGAGAGAAGAACATCTAGTCTGTTTCAACTCAAACTGTGTGTTGAATGACAAACAAGTGGTCTCATAGTGATTAGCCCGGTTGACATCAATGAGAATGCCCTTTTCATGAAATAATTTCAGTGCTGTTTTCTTCTCTAGTTTTTAATTCAATTTATGTATGTTCTCTTTTTTTCTTCTTCTTAAATGCTTCCCTGTAGGGAACTGATTTTCATTTTATAGAAATACTTGCGTAAGTCTAGAGCATTTTCTACCTGAATGGTGAAGACTTTTAAGAATTTCCTAAATTTTCAGTATATCTTAATCATTTAAATTCTCTCTTAAATAACTACTACACTTCAGATAGCTATGATTTAGATAAGTATTGTTTAAAACCAGGCTTAAAAAAAATCACTCTCTGTTTTCTATGAGTTTAACTCTGGAAGCACACTGAAGATGATTTTGAATCTGAGAAGAAGTGCATATGAAATCCTGTAATAAGTGCATCATGTCATTTGGGTGGAAGAAATTTATTTAAAAGAGAGGGCCAGTGTGGTGATTTGTAGTGCATTAACTCCTATTTTTAAATTTCAGAAATATATGATTATCAATAGCTTAAATCCATTGCTACTTCTTAGAAAACTAGATATGTAGTTCTTTTCTGATCTAACAGTGTAACCTATTATCTCTAAAGAAATTTACCCCAAATCAGGATTAAGTAGTAGTTAGTGGCAGAAGTTGCTAGCAGGTTTGAATACAGCCCATTTCCTCTTTGAAGAGGGAGAGAAGTAGGAAATGTTTCTCTATCATTATCAAATTGATGTCTTCATGCAAATAAGATACTAGGCTGCTGGTAAAGTGTGATTAAGTCATTGTGCTTCATCACCTACCTTTTGCTGCAGACAGAAGTCACATAAATTATTTCCATCTATGTACCATTTATAAGCTCTTTTCATTACTACCAAAAAGTCTTGCTTTGATACAAGGCCTTGAGGTGAATGGTCTTAGGCCTCCTTTTTTTTTCAGTATGTCCTGCTTCTGTAATTTTTATAACAATTTCAGTGATTTTTGTAGTCTCCTATTCCTCGCTTCTAAGAGAAAGGAAATATTAGGATCTTAGTTTCTTTAAGCATTAAAAATATACAGTTGTCCTAATCTAACATTATCCATGGTTGCCTTCTATGCTACTGCTGAAAGTTTCATGGTTTATTGAAGGATCGTTTATTAGCTGCCTTTTTAGGATCACCTTTTTGTAGACATTTTAGTCACCTTTTTACAGCAAATTTACATTTTGTTAAAATTTGTCAGGTAAATAAAGTGAATTTTAATATAAAGCTCAACGTATCAAAGAAACGTGGGCACACCTGTAAACATTGTTTATTTGGGTATCCTTGTTTCTGAATAAACTCTGTTTGGATGCATGACAGATTTATAATTAAATCTAAAATATATTATAATTATCAAAGCAGTCATTTAGCACAGCAGGCATTGTTAACGAGGTGTTAGCTTCCTTTCAGATTAAAGATGCAAAAATGTATAAAAAGGGTAGAACTATTTCCTCTCTTTAGTGCCAGAAGCTCTGTAGACTTCAGGGAGGTCAGGATTTTACCCTCTCTGTAATGTTTGCTTTAGTGTTATTCCAACGAAAAGAGAAAAACATGATAATAGGTTTCAGCGGTGAAAATGGTTACTGCAGTCTCTGCAACTAACAACCCCCCAAAAAGCTAACGTAGTGTCTATGGATTCCTTTTGAAATTACAAAGAATGTTAAAAGAAAAAGGGAATCTGTGCCCTTTGATCTTTTGCCCTCATTTACCCAGCGCTCCTCAGTGTGTGTCCTTTAGTTTTGGGAGGGAGAAACCTATCCTGATAAAGTTTTTGTATTTATTGGGCCATTTAGCTGTAGTCAGACAGTGTTTGAAACTGGTGAATAGATTTTTAATATATAAAGCATACAGCTGAGCCATCTGTTGGACATGGGGAATCTCTGACAGTTTCCATACATCCACCCCGAGCTCCAAATATTCAGCGTAAATACATAACTGTCCTAAACGTGTTACAGTATATAGAGATCTCCAAAGCACAGTCATATTTATTCACATAATATTTTTTTATTTTCTTTCTTTTGACTTGCTGGGTTTTTTAATATTTATTTTTAAATATTTTTGATACCTTTATTCATTTTTATTTTGCGGTGAATTTTTTTTACTTCAATCAGATTTTCCTTATTTAGTTACGTTTTTTTGAGACCAAATTTTGTAACTGTAGTGTGTGTCTTACACTTACTTGGAAGTGTACACGGGCTTGGTAGCGCTCATGTTTGGCTGTATTTTGACTAGCATCAGCCTCAGAGAGGGGTTAAGCGAGTATAAATAAAGCTACTGTTCATAGGTCAGTTATATGTTTCATAAAACCATGGACCATATAAACTTTGTCACATCTTAACAAGATACGTATGCAACTGGCTTTGTGAGAGAGCTGCAGAAGAAATAGAAGTCCGTATAATTAGCATGCAGAAGGTAGGAATGCCAAGGAAATGTGTATGGATTGAATCGGGAGCCACTGCAAGTCAGCACGGTTCTGCTGAGCTCTCTGGTCCTGTAATTCGGAAATCTACAAAGCATAATACGAGTGTTGCATGGTATCTATGCTCATGTTTAAAAAATACAATCAGAGAAATTGTTCATATTTCTTACTGCTGTTCATCTGTAAATAATGTATCTGTGCAGTGGCGGTGCTGGTCTCTACATGGCTATGCGTGCATGGAGACGCAAGTTGCATTCCTAAATTAAAGTGTATCAGTGAGTATGTTTCCTCCGTGCAGATGCATGCCTGCTTTGCTAACGTTTGTGCCCTTGGTGTTTTTAAAACAAAGCCAGTGCAGCTTGGACGTGTCGAGTTCTTGGGTGTGTAATTACAGAATGACATTGTTTTGGAAGGTGGAAAAAGCCTTCTGTTGCTCTGAACGACAGCCTTACTTAAAGTGAAGTTCCTCATGAAGCTGAAACCCAAGGTGAAATTGTGTGTACTTCATTTGTATGCATATAATAAACAACCATGCAATTAGATAGGTGTTATAAATAGGATGTGGTGGAGATGCTTGGGCTACTCAGGTTTCGTAGATTTTATAGCAAGTACCCAACCGAGATTTGCTGCTCTCTAATTTTGCCGTTTGGGCTAACCAGCTGACGCCTAGTTGAAAAGAGTTATGTTCCTACAAGGCCACAGAAGCCCTAGTATTCAGTCTCCGTCTCCTTCGGATTGTGGAGAACTCTGTGTACCATCAGCAACTTCAATCCCACCCTTTAGGCCAACCCTCATCTATCAAACCCGGGCTGAGAGCGAGCGAGAGGAAGCTCCCAGATAAACATACAGCAGCGCCTAAACTCCTAATCACTCTGGGCTTCCGCTTCCAGGCCCTATAATTAGAAGTCCTTCTTTTCCTTGTATTCCCAGTTGACGCAAATGCTTTTTGTGGCTTGGCACCTCATTTAGGGCGTGGGCTTAGTTTATGGCCAGGCCAGAGTCTGGTTTAGTCTTCTGATACTGCATAAATAGCTCTTAACCCACAGTCTACATCTGTACTAGTTTTTCCTTTTATGCATGTATTCTCTGTATTTTTTAAACGTTGCTCTCCTGAAAGAAGCTTATTGTTTCCCAGAGAGAATGCGTGGAAAGTAGGAAGCTGTAAATTAGGGCAAATGTATCTGTCAGGCAAAACAAAGCATCAGTAATTATTATTTTTTTCCACCTAGGCTATCTGTTCCTCTTAAACTGTATTTTAACCATCTCGGTGGATTTGAAAAACTACACAGTAAAACAGTCATTAATTTCACCTAGCTGCACCCCACATATTATGGATAAGCAAAATCAGGATTTTTGCAGTGAGATACATACTAAGTAATACCTACCTTACATATAAATGTCCACTGGCTTCTGTGTATGCAAGACTTTCAATTGATTTCAGATGTTATCTGTTAAACAGGGATTAATGCCAGTTTGAAAAATAAGCAGGAAATCCTTGAGAATTATTCACGTTTCATCTATGATTATTCATACATAAAGTACATCATAAGAGAAAACATTTTGGGCTGAACTTATGACAGCTTTAACCCGTATTTCCGTCTAAACAACTTTTTTGGAAAAACTGTCACAGGGTCTTTTTGGAAAGCTGAGTTGAAGTTTCCTGCACTTGAAAGTGAAAGTGAGGTAACGACCAAGATTCAAGTTCATGTTTCTCTACTGGGATTAGGTATTTCTGCTGGAGTGTTGCAGCAGCCTTTTGTTGCAGGGAGAGATGGAGAGAGACACGGAGTAGCTGAGCTGTAATAATTGAAAACTGTGGCTCTTCAGTGTGAAGCAGTGAGAGCTGGAAAATACCACACCAAACCCCAAGTCAAATGTTCTAAAACACCAGTGATTTATTGTTTGAATAACAGTACTAAGTAAGATATTTCAAAATGCTGTTTTATAAATACACGTTCTTTCACATCTGTGGTATTGTGCTTGGGACCTCTGTGTTGATACAAGTTCTGCAATTATATATTTGTATTTCAACTGCAAACGCGAGTATGAAAGGTCCTCCTTTGACTTAATGAAAAATAGTTGCTAATGTGAGCGAAGGGCCTGTTTTCCCTCGGCTTTCATCTAAAAAATGCATTGCTTCCAAACAGTGACAGACAGCAGGATTTTAGATTAGGCATGCAAAATTGCCAAATCAGATACCACCCATCTTTCTATTTTTACGCCAATTCCTTTCCACCCACAAATGTATTATCTTTCACCTCTGTACTCCTTCTGCGAGTAAGCGAAAACAGGAAAATAAAAAAAAAAGAAACCCAAAAAACACAAAACCCAAGAAAGCTGAAGGCAACACATGTTAATAGGGAATCAAGAACTATGTACATCATATGGAACTTATCAGACCTGCAGATAGCCAAGCACATTTCATGGCTTCATTTGTTCAGATGCGATGTATGCCATCAAAAGAACAAACGGGTAACACCGTGTGCTTTATGGATTTGTGTGACACGTTGTTGTGTATGGTCCCAAAGTGAGCTCTCTAGCAATGCCCTGCTCGGGTTAAGTAGAGATTACAAATTTGGGGGGGAAAAAAAAAATGTGAGAAGGGTGAAATTATATCACGTCTGCGTACTGTGGGGTTTATTGCACCGTCCGCAGACACCTGCATTTCTAGCCAATACTGGAAACAAGATCCTGGTTAGCTAAACAGCCGATAGATTTGATGGACAACACAGCCTGGTAATTCCTGTGTTTGCACTGGCTCATGATGATTACGCAGCTCTCTGTCTCCAGCTTCCAGACAGATTTTTGGCTCGTTTAAATTTGGGGTTTTTTACGATCTTCATTGCGCTGTGCCATGTGATGGGATACACATGAAGAATGCTGCGCTCAGATCTCTGGGTGCACTCAACTCTGCGTATGTATTTATAAAAGACTTCTAGCACTTTGGGGGAAGGAAAAAAAAAATCTATGTTTGCTGAAGCTGTCTGCTCACTGTTGAGAGAAACCTTATGTATTCATCTCTTCCAGCTTTTCCTTCTGCAGAGGTCCTTTCTATCTGGAGTAAGAGCTCAAAGGGACCGAAAGCCGACTCAACTTCTGTGTAAAGCTATCTAATGTGTGAGGAGAGGCAAACATGGGACTACGGAAAATAAATCCTTACTGTGTTGAATTAGCTCTTTTGCAATATGCTTGCTCCAGTAATAGTGGCAGCCTCGTTCTAGCACACAAACCCCTGTTTGCTTCCAGCTTCCTCCACTGGAAATGCTATATATTATTGAGGGCCGCACACTTCACTAGAAGGGAAGCGATGTTTCAGAACAGAATTAATGCAAATTGTGTGCATAATCCCACACTAAAGACTTGGCTGACTTACACTTGAGCAACTTTAGCTGTATTTCCTATCAACACAG
>JAVJGJ010000001.1:109643708-109662242 GCA_035590215.1 Microhierax caerulescens | reverse complement strand
GACAGTCACTACAAATCAAGGAAATTGCCAGTTAAGCCAACATTAACATCCAGACCAACCTCAACTCACATGCCTTACCGCCCAAACATAATACCCAAATGCACTCACAGATTTCTTAGCTCCATAACAAACTCTCTTTCATTTCTAACACTCGGCATAGGAGTCACAGCCTCTAACAGTAAAATATGTCTACTGGAGGGAATCTTGCTGAGGTCAGATTGAAGAGTTAGCATTTGGGTGATTTTGAGGAAATGGTTGTGCACAATGTGGGTGGGCTCACGCTCTGTCCAAGCTCCACCAGCATCAGTGGGCAAGCTGAGAAGGAAACTCGTAGGCAATTTTGTCTCTAGATGCAATTTGGATTTCTGACCGGCTTTGTACCTTGACTGCTGGTGGCCCTCATGGTCTCGAAAGCGTTTACCTTCACAAGATCCTTATTTCTGAAGAGTCGTGGTCAAGAGCAAGAGAGGCATATGCCTGTTGGTGCTCACGGGAAGCCTGCGATGATGCTCTGTTATCCTGTTTGGAGGCTCCGGGGCTGGGCTGTGCCTCCCGTGAGCCCAGGCGTGTGCTCACGATCCCGCTTTGGCCTCGGAGGAGGAGGCAGCACTGGGGAGTGGCGTTGGGCCCAGAAGGTCAAGGCTTTGGCTGCTGAAATGTGTCTGTTTGGGCTTAAGGGAAGGGGGATTCCAAGGTTGCCAAGGAGGGAAAACACTCGGGATGCCGATCTAGTGATGTTGTAATGGTGGTTCAGTAGAAAAGTTAATTAAAATTAACCTTTATAAAGAGACTGTTTCTCTGCTGCTCAGTACGCAAGAGTTGGGTGTGGGTTTTTTCAGTTTAATTCTAAATTTTTGTAAGTGGCATATGCTAGCGCTTTAATGGAAACGTGAGAGCTTTCAGACTTCTACTGTATATGTTTGTTTAGCAGCAGTGAGCAGAAGAGGGAAAGATTAATTGTGAAGCCATGCATAAACAAACTGAGAAAGTGAATACTTTTTTATAGACAGGAATAAGATAATCATTTATCCTTTCATTAGGCATCGTATAAAATGTGAAGACCTAAGTTTTTTTTCCTGAAGGATAAAAGATTTCAGTTGTGCTTTACGTGGAGAATCAACACAACAGAGCCTTATGGAAATTCCTGCTTTTCTTTAATAGATGGGTACCTTGAAAATTATTTAGAATGCACTTCAACGTAGCTGTTCAACTGCTAAAATCACTTTGTACTTCATGTTAATTGAATGTTGGAGGATTACTTTGCGTGATAACTTCTTAAATGTCATTAATAAGCAAGGTAACATGAACATTTGTATACAGAAAAGTAGATCTGAAGTTTGTTTACTGTAGTCCTAAATCCTGCCATGATGCTATACTTGTCTTATATGTACAAAATAATTATTTTTATGGTATAAAAACTTAAAGTTTACGGTAAATTGACTTCAAGTTTGTAAATGTTTAAAAACTGGGTTATGGACTGACACATAGTGGGAGAAAAAAGTATATAGAAGTTACTGTGATTTTGCTGATCTTCTAATTTAATCATTTCAGTACATCCATCAGTGACCTGTTTTCAATGAAGTTAGTACTTAATTTAATATTTCACTTGAAAGCTCTCAACTCTTATTTGCTGCCTTTCAAGCAATAAATCAGTTTCTTTCATATATATTTATAAGAAAGATGCTTCTTCAGGACTGCTTTTGGTATGGTCTTTTTGGCTGGGTTTTGATAATGTCTTGTCTTCCAAAAATTATTATTGTGGAAACATCTATCTTTTTTATACTGGCTCTTTCCCAGTGAAGAGCATTTTGGGGTTTTGCTCTAACATTCATCATTTCAATGCTTCATATTGGTCACACAAGTTCTCAACTTTAGTTAGTTACCCAGATTTTTCAGTTGGCTTTTGTAGATGTGTATTGTAATACTTAAGTAGTAATACTGTTAATATGGTTTCGGGTAAAGTTCTGATTCATTTTTATGAAGTGAATCCCTTGTAATTCAGAAATTTTGTGCAACTGTTTTCTTTTGTTTCCAGAAACAAAATGTAAGCCAGGCTAGCTTTTTTAGATAGATATTCTTAAGCCTCTTCTTTCGCAGTGATTAATCTCTTGTGCTTTTGTGTTTCTTTTTTCTTTTTCTTTTTTTTTTACCCAGGGATGTTGCTGGTCACTACTGATACATTAGGCCATGATTTCCATGTTTTTCAAATACTGACACATCCTTGGTCATCATCACAAAGTGCCGTCCATCATTTGTATACCCTTCACAGGGGAGAGACTGAAGCCAAAGTAAGTTAAACTATTTGCTGAAGAATAATCCCCAGGCACCTTATACATTTTGTGTATGTTGGCACTTTAATATTTGTTTCAGCACACAAAGAGCCTTTCTTATGTTATAGCCACAGAAAGGATAAGAGCACAGCATTTAACCTGGACAATAATAAATTCTTGCCCTTTACAATGAGGTGCTGTCAGATTTATTCGGATATGACACTACCTCCAAAGAGCCCAGATTATTAGCTGTGTTTGTACTTAACCTTTTCTCATGTAACATGTTAAACATTTGTCTGGTGCCCATGAAGCAACTGTCAGGGTTTGCTTGCCTTTGATGGTAAAAGCCATAGACAGACAATTAAAGACTTGAAGAGTTAATCAAAAGGCTTTGATTAACTTTTATTTACACTTTAGCATAGTGGGGGAACCTGTAGGAGACTGTAGTGATACTTATTGCACTCCCCAGTTTAAAAATCTCACTCTTAAAGATGGAAGACTAAATTAAGCTATTAGCATAGGGTGAAAAGGCCTGAAATTCTATTTTTAAAAATGTTCACCAAACTGAATTACTGATAAAGTGGAAAAAAGTGAGAGATGACTTTTGCTAGCATCACTCTGGTAGAGGCAGTTACACGTGTTATGCTCGGATCCTTCACTGCGATGCTTTTAGGCATCAGGAGAGCCTCACCTTTGTAGCATTGAGTAACTGTTGAAGAACCTGTTTTAAATACATAAATAAAAATGTCACCACAGGGTAAGAAATGAGTATTGCACTTGCTGATGCAATTACACACTGAAAGCACAGACTTGTGACAGTCTGGCAGATGTAAACTAGTGTGACAGAGGGAAGCCTCGGGCACTGTGATTATGACCCTGACACTGGAAGCTTGAATTATTATGGTACCGTGATTATAGTTCCTTCAAACCATTTTTTTTCCCCTGTGAGTCGTGCAGTTTCCCTTAAGGTTTTTGCCTTACCTTTGTAACAAGTAGAACTTGAAAGCTTGATTTAGTGTAGTAGTGGTTGATAATGTTTTGGTCTGTGCAAAGTTAAATTACTCGTAGTTTAAATACTCTGAAGCTTTGCTGGTACCATTCTAGAAAAATGTAATTACTGTTACAGGCGGTGGTTTACTATAGGAAGGAATAACCCATCTGGAAAGTGAGAGGAAATTAGGAAAAACTGCCCATATGGGATAATTATATATAGTACTTACAAGTAATTTTTATAAATAATATAAAGGGCATTGAGATCTGGGTGTATACATACACTCTGTCGTCTTTTTGAGCATGTACTATAATGTCTGTAATGTTTTAGAGTTATTTTTGTTCTACTTTCTTACAAAAAAATGGGAAACATCCTATAATCAATATTGAAACCCAAAGCATAGGACCCCAGTCACTAGGAACAAAGATGTTCTTCTGTGTTTTACAGCTGATAATTTTGTTTTTAGGGCATACATTGGAAACCAAACATAACATGTTTTAGAGAATAAACCTTTATTGATACATGCTTTTTGGGATATAGTATTAGCATCTCTGTGAAAGCATTACATTAAAATTCTCAGAATCAACATAGTAAAGTTTTTTCTGACTTTGCCACATAGTTTTCATTTGGGATGTGAACAGTATAGCTTTTGGAATGGTATAAAATCGAGAAAATTCTAACTAGTCTGAGGCACATTGCTGGATTTCACAACTCCCTTGATAATTATCCAGCAACAATATCGCATTGGTACCCGTGTTTCTTAATACACATCTATAATGTAAAATATTTACATAATATGATGGATTTTTTTCCTTTTTTTTTTCTCCGTTTTACAATAACAGTGTTTGTAGTTGTTTAGTGAGAAGAGTAGTATGTGGTGCTATTCTTTGTTCCGTAGATTTCGTGTATGAGTAGCGTTAGACAAGAATTTTGGAGACACTTCAATTTAAAATTCTCAATGCAGATATTCTAACATACACACTGGAAGACACTGTACCTCCTTTCTTGGTTAGAATAGTATTTCTACATTTGCAACCAGACTTTTTTTCTGCCCCCACTTCCCAGTTTAAAGCAAACTGTGAATCAAGGCCAATGGTCTTAAAGGTCACCTTCTGTACTGGAGCTATAAAAAGTTCTAATTTATGTTGATGGACATGAGTGATTATCAGTGTCAAAATTTGTTTAGCTAGTACGCATTATAAATTGTTTAAATATCATCATTATGCCCTTGTTATATGTGCTATTTTAATGTCCATACTGAGATCATCTGCTTTTGTACTTGAGACTCTGACCGATAGAGCTTCGCCACATATTTCCCAAAATATTGTTCTTTCACAGCCTGATGCATGATTTTTCTTTTCTTGCTTTGTGATCCAATAGCGTGTTTCTTGCAAGTACTTACTGCTGATATTATAAGACCATTTAGTTAACGGACAATGAACTGGTACATTGGTGATGTGTACAGAAGTTTCACGTACGTATGAATGGCTGTGTGTAAGCTGCTGGACACACAGAAGTGTGATCCCTGTATGGGATCATTGGTTCTGCACAAATTGACTGGACATGGAGTGCACTGTAAGACCAATTTCTTCAAGAAGTGTGGGATCTGCAGTGTATGCTTTGTGTAATACGTGGCATACCGATTCCCCTTGGGGAGCAGAAACTTGGGAACCATATATATATTGGTGTTCCAAATATTGATGGGTATATCTGGTGTTAGAGTAATGTTTGAATTTTAATTTCAGCCAGTTTAGAATATCAGCCCTGGAGTGTATCCCATTTGACAGGGCTGCAGAATGCCCAGTCTCCACTGTACTTTGTCTTTAGTGGTTAGAGAGAGCAGACCAGTTGCTTGGTATTTCTTATCTGTCTCCTAAGAGAAGGTGATAGGAAGTCCTCTCTGACATTAATACACAGAAGCATCTTAAGTGGGTTAAGTTACATGCTTAATGTATATTAAAGAAAAAAAAAAAAGCAGCTGGTGTTGTGATTTAATAATGGTGTTTTCTGATTGATTTACTGCGATCAAGCAGTGTCTCGTAAGTCACTCACCTGTCTTTTTACTGGGTCAGATGTATTAGCTATACAGTTACTGTGACTTAATAAAACAAAAGAATATATGCTCCATCATGCATTAATTTTCAACCTTCCAGACAAATTCTAGCTTGGTTTGGGGTTGAGAAATTTCAGTCTGAAAGGCCATTTCTACCTTTTCCTGACCATTTCTGAAATACAGAGACTGGTTGGAAAGAGATCCGTGGGGGGTTTGCTCCTTTCATGGACAACAGGATCTTGTCCTTAGCCAAAACAGAATTTATGCAAAGCATTTGCAAATGAGTTGGCCTTTCCAGCCTGACAGTGTCACTGAAATCGTACCATTAATGAATGGGATAAAATAGAGACCTTCTATTTTGAATTTTATAAAAAGAAAATTGAAAACAGATTTTAATACAGAATGTTGTGTTTGCATTGACAGTCTATCCTGATAGCTATGCTTATGCTATTTGTAATTTTCTGCTTGATGGAGGAGAAAAGGATGAGGCTGTTGGAAGTTCCTCCACAAGATAAGCTTTGCCTGTGCTGAGATGTTGCCCACAGCAGGTTGTGCTGGTGTTCAGTAGATGAGTAGACGTGCTTTCTGGACAGCCATCATCCCTGGAGTGGTGTCCAAAGGCACCTGCTAGCCATCTTCCAGATTTTTTTGTTAGTGATGTTCTCTTTAGAGCTTCACTGCCATGCCAGTTCACTTGCTGTTGGCTCCATGATGCTGAGAGATATTTAGGTACTGAGCTTGGGTTTCTGAGCTTCCATTCCCCTGAGTACACAATTAAAGGTAAGTAGTAGTGTTCTCCCTGACCACAGCTAGTCTTCGTAACATGGTTTTCCGTTTCTCTCTCTGCATGCTTCGAACAGTGAAACAGAATGTTACCAAGTTTTAAAAGTGTTATTATCGCAAAACTGTGTTGTGTTTGATGACTTTGGGCAGCAAATATAGGAAGAAGTCTTATGTGCTGAATAAAACTTTGAGTCAGGACTGTGAAGATCCAGAGTTCCTAACAAAGCCACTTACTTTTTTGTGTGACTGAAGTGATGAGGCAAGATGGAAAGTGGGCCTGTGCCTCGTGAAGGAATTGCAAGGACAACAGCCGTGAAAGAATGTGAAGTGCTCAGATACTTCATTGGTTTGAGTGATGTGAGTTCCAAGGTCACAATGTTTGAAGTTACTTTCCTGCAGGGACAGAAGTCACTGTTTCAGTTACATTGGATTCATATCCTTTAGTCTTTAAGTGCCACTTATGCTTTAGAATAATTATTTTTTTTTACTTAAGAAAATAAAAAATAGTATGTTTGATGCACTGTGTTACATCATGAAGGTTCATTGCAAGCACTGATTTATTTATTTATTATATATAATTTATTATATATAATATATAAATATATACATATTTATTAATTTATTATATATAACTTATTATATATATTTATTATATAAAGGTTCATTTAACCATGCCAGAGAGGGAGCTGAAGCTCGTAGAGAATCCAGGCTTGCACAATTCAGCTCTAAAGGGGAAAAATGTGCATGTCTACATGGTGCACGTTTTGCTTAAGGATACATTTTCTTGTCCTACAGCTCTTACATTGTGAGTCAACACTTACTGCACTCGTATTTTTACCCAAGAGCATTTTGGAAGGCTTTTAATGAAGGTATAGCATGTTCTGAACTGAGGAAGCTCATTTACTCGCAGATGAAAGTTAGACTGTCACCTGATGATCCTTTCTCTTTGATCTGAAATTGTAAACAGAAAAAAAAAAGTCCCCGAAAACAGTATTATCTCAACCTAGAACAAATAAACGTAATGATAGCATCGGTGGGCTGGTGGCCAGGGTCCTCTGTAATCTTCTATGCTGTCAGACTTCTGTTATTCTGTCTCTCAAACTGGTGTTATAACTGACTTCAGTCAGCATAGGTAAACAGAGAGCGTGATAAAAACATTCCAGCATGGGTTGCCACAGAACATGTGCAATTTTACGCTTTTCTGGGGAATGCATGAATGTTTTTGTGACGTGGTTTCATAGAGACTGTTCAAGGTTGTGTAACATACCGTGCCCAGCTAGTGAAACACTGGAATAGTTTACAAACATTTGATGTAGACCTCCATAGGTAACAGAAGTCTCTTTCTATCTTTGACAGACTTACATAGTTGCGATTATTGAAATAGTCTCTGGAAGAGAGACTTCCTTATTGCCAGGAAAGGATCTGGGGACAGTCCTGAAATAATAAAGATTGATTTAGCAAAGTTGATCAGTCTTTGATGAAAGCAGACAGTAAGAAACTGCTACAGTTAGGGGCAGCTTAACTATCTTGAGGAGACGGAGCTCTAAGCAGAGTGGCATTTGCAATTTCTGTTATTAATAGAGAGCAGCTACTCTGGCTGAGGGACCCTGTGTGAGTGTCTCATTATGCCCAGATTCTGCCATTGTTTTTATATGAAACGACTCATGGAGACAGAGTTGGGTCTGTGTGGGTCTGATAAATCATATTGTGGTAGTCCATGATTTTATTATTTTTTCATTTGTGTTTGTCGCTACATAATTTCCTTGATTTTCTCAACAAAAAAAAATAATTCAAATACAGACCAGTTTTCTAATTTATTTTGACCCTAACCTCCTCAGTACTGCTGCTTTTTCTCATTTTTTAATGATACCGGGTTTTTATTTCTGCCATCTCCCTACACAGCATAATTAAATACTTATGTCCTTCAAATAATACTGTGTTTTCTCTGTGACGTTACATAGCATGCATGAAACTGGGTTAAGTTCCTATTGCCGTGCTAGTCATGCTTTATTGTTGTTGCACTTCACTGTTGAAGTTTTAATTTGATGCAGTGAAATGTGCAAGGATATACATCTTGTACCTGGTGTAACTAGCCACAACTGAACAAAGGCACTAGGGAATAAAAAGAAATACGGCACTAGGAAAGATCAAAATGTGTTTTAATATTTAGTTCCTGTAATGACTATGAAAATACACGGTTCAGTGTTGAAAATACGTGGTTCAGTGTTGTGGGCTTTGTTTTCTCACTATTGCATTATGCCCATGCATCAGGAGTGGATTTGCCTGGGGAGATATTGAGCCCAGTAAAGCTCCTTCACCTTTCTAAGAAAATAATTGATAGTATACATTGTGTGGCAAGTTAGTACAATATTAACTTTTAGAAATATAGAGGCTGGGTATGGGCTGTCAGTCATTCCTGAGAGCAGTGGTAAACAAGGTCACTGCCTGTCCCATGTGATGGTTTGTGTAATCAGCCATTCCTCTGACTGTCCCTTTTTCATCAACTGCTTTTAAAATATTTTTTCTATGTGCTGACCTTCTGTTTTGTTTTCTTTCCTTTCAGTTATGACTTGAATTTTGTTGTTTTGTGAATAAGATGTTCTAATTAATACAGTGTTTAAATTTGGAGAAGCTGTGGGAATAAGGAAAGAATAGCAAAATACTGTTATAGATTTCTGCGAGATAGAACAAGTGAATGTATGTCAGATTTGAAGCCTTTGGTTCAGATTATTTCCTCCAGATTTTCAGAATATCAGAAATAATTTTTTGATCTGTAAGATCTTTGAAAGCTGATCTTCAGTAGATCTGTGGACACACAACGTATCCTTGTAGGACTCCATATATTAAATGACTGTACTGTCTCACTCATGTCAGACTCTGAACATGGCAGCTAAATTTTCATTCTGTTTTCTGGAGGACTTGCATCACAGAGTGCGAAACACAGGGAAACAGTGTAGTGGAAGTTAAAAAGAGGCATAGGGAAAGAGTGATTGAAGGACAACAGGAGAAGGCAGTGTTAAGACTGGAAAGTTAACTTATGGAGAAGGGAATACTTCGATGGAAAGGGCTGTAAGAAACAAATAATGGTGAGAGAAATGACAGCGCTGAAGGAAGCTACGTGGCGGAGAACTCGCTGTATAATGCAAATGTATTGGAAGATTTCTTTCCTAGTACCTGTTAAGAAAACCTTTCTCAGACTGTTCCTTTACATTGAAATACTGCATGATTCCTTTCCAAGTCATGCTGAAGCCTACCAGAATATGTGAAACATTCTTTATTTGTCTCTGATAGGAAAATAGCCATATTGTCCATGATTCTGAAAATCATGCTGATAATTTTGTGAGGGTACTGATTTTTTTTTTTCCCAGCAAAGTTGTTACATTAATACAGAGGACAGTCAGTAGTAGACAGTAGTATAAGAGGTGCAGCATGTCTGGGCAGTCAGAAGTCCATTTGGGTTTGACAGGTACTGATTAGGATTTGTGGAGCAAGCTGAATAGTCTATAAAATATGGACAAAATTTCTGCAGACCTCTTGTACCACAGGAGGCACACAATACCTGGTTTAGACATGGGCAAATTGGAGGATGCGTGCTGTTATCCTTACAACATTCTGTGGTTGTCTTAAGTGCATTCCTTTGGGCCAGAAAAGGCTGTGGTGTTTCTAATGAGGACCTTGAAGCATCCAGGGATTTCACCAAGACTTTTGTATATGCAAGAAATGTAAGTTGAAGCTTAAGGCGCCAAACTGCTCGCAAACTAGGAGGAAGAAAGGGTAGTAAAGCTAGGAGAAATCACTGATGTTCCCACAAAAGAATTCAGTATTGCAATTTAAAATATCTTATGGGCTCCCAAGTTAAACAAAATCTCAGGTCTATAGTTCCTTTTACTGGCCCAGACAGAAGAGGATAGATAAAATTTTGAAATACAGATGTGAGTATTAAATCTGATGTTGACCTTGAGCTATAGAATAAACTTTGTGTCGTGAGAGATCTAGTGTACTTTGTACTTGATTAACATGTATTTGTAAACAGTATGGGATTTTGATTGATCTTTGGTATCTAAACATTACATCATAATTAACAACAAATCCAGAAATATATTATAAATACATGAAATAATAGTACATTAACCTAAAGGACAGCAATAAATTGCAACGCTTAGCATAAACTTGAAAACCACTAATGGGCCACTGTGCAGTTTGTTTATATTATAAGCAGTCAAGAACTCTGTGTAATATACAGTAACAGCGTGGAGGAGAACAGCAATTCTGATGTGATAATTTACTTTTTTTTTTTTTTTTTTTTTTTTTAAATACACACTCAGCTGATTTTTTGAAGTAATTCCTGAGACTGCTGTGATGAGCATTCTCCTTTACAGGCTGGTCCACAGCTTTCTCCCAGGTCTACTGGAAAGTTACGGACATCTTTGCATTGCACAGATGGATTTGGCTCTTTTGATATGAACGTATTTAATTCAAGTAATTGTATGAAATTGGAAATACTCTCTGAATTACCTTCTTGAACTGTCTGTGGTGCTGCTACTCATCATTTATCTGTGAAAGACAAACGAGGCCATTTGTGAGACTGGTAGGAGATAGGTGGAAGTACTGCATGTGTAATGATAGCTTCCAAAATACTTTTTGTCATTGCTGAGTAGGGTTTCATAACTGTATTCCTATAAATCTTAACTCATTTCACACTCATCTGTCAACACTTTTTTTCCTTGTTACTACTGAGTGTTAAAAACTTGTTTGTTCTCTGCCTCTGTGGTTTCAGCCGTATTTTAAGTAGTCATGACTGTGATGCCCACACTCTAACTGCAGCAAGTGTTTGTGATCGTTATTTTAAAGGGAGTGTTTTGGATTACGTTGTTCCAAACTTTCTTCCTGAAGATCAGGAATACTTTTTAATGTTTACATTGAGAAAAAACATCCTGCAATGATTGTTTCCCCATTTCTTGCCTTGTGTTGTCATATGCCAGGGCTGCTGTGTGTGTTTTTAGAACAACGTGATCCTAAGGGTGCATACTGAAAAGTGATATTCGTATAGGAACATACACATTTATGTTACGCAGTACTGTGAGATGCAGTTTTTCTGTATCATCTCATAGAAGCGTCCTCTAAAAATGCTGTACCAAATAATGTAAGATAAGAGAGGGTACGTGGTCGATGTGAGTGAAAGCAGTGGTTTAAAGCGTTTGGCTGTGAAATCAGTTGAAGTGCAGGAGTGAAGAGATTGAAGAGGCGCAGGCGGCCCGAGTCGGTCCCGTAAGTGCGGCTCAGAGGTGTCAGTTCGCAGGGAGGCTGGTGAGGTCCCACAGATAGCTGTGGGCTGAGGGCAGAACGCCCCGAGGCCAGGAGTGTGACACTGCAGAGCAAGACAGAAAAAGGTCTGTGCTGGAGGGGTGGAGCGAGTGAGCAGAACAGGGAAGAGAAAGGAAGAGAAAAGCTGTTTTCTGGAGGCAGGACAGAGAGGTGGGTTTAGAGATCAGGAAGGGAATTTAAAGCTGGATCTAAAACAAATTTGAAAACAGTGATGCGTTCAGAGGGGTCACGACCAATGGCAAACATGGCCTTTCTTGACGTTATTGGAAAACAGGGCTTTTGATGGGATTGGAATTATATTCCAGCAGCCTTAATGACTTTCTTATATTGGTGATCTTTGTTGTAACTGAGAATAGCAATTTGTATACGGTTCTTACGTTTGGTTTCTGACCAGTAGAAATTGTCTCCTTAAACAGCAAGCATTTAAATATTATTGGTGCCATAGTTTTTCTCTGACTACATGGCTTTGGGATTTCTTTTTTTTTTTTTGGCTTTTGTTAATCCCTGTGGGGTCTCTAATCCTTTTTGAGCAATCTATTAAGGTGAAACACTTTGTAGGCAAACTAGGAGCTCTAAGTGCTTTATGTCTTTATGTGTCTTTATGTCAGTAATACCAGAATCACTGAAAGTGCAAAACCTGTCAGATTTTGGGGAGATTGTTTAGCTGTATCATTAGCAGATCATTTGGGTATGTCACCATGGTTGAAAAGAGCAGGTGTGTAGCACTGTTTTTTAGTTTATCTATGTAATGTTGATGAAGCATTTTGTGTCGTGACAGTCTGTCAGCCAGATATCTTGTCACAAGTCACAAGACTTAAATCCTTTTTTTATCTCAAAGGCTTCAGGGCTCAGTTGGAAACTTGCACTTTGATGAATACTTGCTGCTTTTGTCTGGAATAGATGGAGTGCATTTCTGGAATATTTGTCAAGATTTTATCAGTGTTTACTCCAATTTGAGTACCTAGTGTATTGTAAAACTGGCTTCAGTGAAATCTTAAAGAATTTTATTTAGTTTATGCTGTTTAATAATATAATGAAAACTAATCCTTCGTCTGTATGTTTGTTTGCTGTGTTAAATCCCACTTGCGTACTTGGTTCTTTTTAGTCAGCTTTTACCTTTAAAAACATTTTTGGCAGAATTGTTTTAGGATTATTTTTTTCCTCTGATAAATCATGTTAACCTAGACTACTTGTTTTCTTGACTTGTCTGCCAGTATGGCATTGGAAACAAACTTTAATCTCTCTTTTAAAGCATTCCTTCAGGAACAAGAATTTGCTTTCCATCAAAGCATTGTTTAAGGCACACTTAAAAGAGAATTAAATCCTTCTGGACTTTGTATCTGAGATCTATGCAAGGAGTAACTATAGCAGAAAATATTTAGCTGTATTTTTGTATTTGCTTCACGACTAACCATTTTAAGGTAAAGTAGGACTTGTGTTTCTCAAATGGTGGAAGTACTTGTATGTGTGAGACTAAATCTAACCAGAGCCTTTCCTGGGGGACTCTAATAGCTGCTTAGTAAAGCGTTATGTGTAAAATGGAGTGGGTTTATACAGAGATACGGCCAAAATTGTTTGGTTTCTTCTTGACAAAATTTTAAATCCAAAGAGCACAGGTCCAGGGATGCCTGGATGAATGGTGGTCCTGCTGAGGGACACGCTGATAGCAGCAGGATTAGAGACCACTGCAGACAGCTTTTGAAAATACTGGGCATTGATTTTTAGGTTGCTAAGTTATATAGGACACGGTATTTCTGTTGACTTAAAATACAGTTTTGAGTGCCAGTATTTGTCAAAATTGGGCCCAGTGGCGAGATCTCTCTTTTCTCCTCATCCCACCCTTTTCCCCTGTCTGGGTAATCTCTAAAAATTAAAGTAAAGAAGCAAATAACAAAGCATGTAATTGAAATGATTTCCAAACTCTTTTTAGAACTAAATTCTATTTGAAAATTACACCAAGCTCTTGTGGCTTTCTGTAGTACTTTGCAACATGGTTTGTTTTTGTAAGTTCAGGCCTGTTGAAAAGAAAAATCTCAGAATATTTTGAAAAGTACACTGAATTTGGAACTGGGTATTATGTTGCAGCTTATATATATTGAGTACTAAGTTCATTGGTATATATGCCAATATTCAGTTTATGGGTGTATCAAGTTTTTATTCACATTTCCAATTAAGATTTGTTTCTGTTTAAAACATGATAGACTTACTTCCTTTTAGAGGTGTGTATGTTGGTGACTACATTCCCATTTTACTCCTGTTTTCCAGGTACAGGATATCTCCTTCAGCCATGACTGTCGCTGGGTTGTGGTCAGCACGCTTCGTGGCACTTCCCATGTTTTTCCTATCAATCCTTATGGTGGCCAGCCTTGTGTCCGAACACACATGTCACCCCGGGTGGTAAATCGCATGAGCCGATTCCAAAAGAGTGCAGGGTTGGAAGAGATTGAGCAAGAGCTGACATCTAAGCAAGGAGGACGCTGTAGCCCTGTGCCAGGCCTGTCAAGCAGCCCGTCTGGCTCACCGCTCCATGGTAAATCCCTTTTTTACTTCTTTTCCTTCGCCTTACATTGTTCAGAAACCCTTCCTCTTGAGTCGTTAATGCCTGTAACCTCTAAGATGTTTCAGTACTTGCTTGCTGTGTAGCTGCCTGACTCAAAAAAGATTTTTTCCCTACATACCTTTGGAGACGCTGGCCTAAAGATTCCCATAGTCTTCAAGCTTCATCACAGAAATACTGATTTCACTGAAGATCGCAAGATTCTATTTGCCCATGTAATTGGTGCTGCTAACAAATGAGCTTCATAGAATAAGGTGCTGCAGGTATTGTGCAAAAATATGTAATGTATGCAGATATTATAGGAATGAGCCAAGGTACAAATACTTCAGAAAGATAGTTCTAGTTTTGCAGCTTACTTAAGTAAACTATGCTATCACAGATGTGTTAATAATTTCCACACTAAACTGGAAGTTTTGGGGTCTTCAGGTTTCGTTTCCAGCTAGCACGTGACGTGGTTCAAATGCAGTTACCTAAAATTCTCATTGCTCGTCAGCCTCGATCATGAAGCCCATATGGATATCCACAGTAAATACTGTTTGAGGAGAAATGTGGAAACTAGGCAATGTGACGTTAAAGGCGTAGACTTTTGACTACATTTGTGTGTGTGAGCAATGTGACAAATAATGAACAAAGGGAAAAAAAGCTGTAAGAACTGATCTGCACATCCTACTGCTGTGATGGACGTGCTTTGGAGAAGCTAAAAGGACATGAAGGGGGGTTTCTAAAAAAGGTTCAAAAATCATCATTGTCCCAGATTCTTCAGTTTCGTCTTCGCCGTTCTTTTTGCCCTTCTCTTTCATGATGTCTGTACTAGAAGCTGCTTTGTTTGGACTGAGGATTTGCTGCATCCTTACCCCTCCTTTCTATGGGGAGTCAGTCACAGCTTCCATTGAAGTGAAGGTTTAAATAGCAGTTGGGTACGGGCAGCCACCCTTTCCAGTCTGAGAGTATTAAAAATGGCAAGGAACAGTTCCTCTGCCCTAATTATGAGTAGGATTAGAAGCACTTGTGAAAGGCCAACTATGTGCTGTCCTAGTCTTTGCTGCTATAGAGAGAACCTTTGTGGGATTTCTGAATCAAAGGAACATTTTAATGACTTGATGATTATTAAGGGAACCAGACTTGTCTCAGAAGAAGCCTGTGTATTTTCTCCTTTCTTTGGACTTTTCTAAACAAAGTTTTCTGCATAGCTGTTCTGCAGCCATGCTCTTCTGCCTGGAGCCACTGGAAGGCACCCAAAATGCGGTCTGTAGTTTCCTCCTCCTTGGAGACATTTGTGTATCTACCATTTTACTTTCTAACTAGTTGTACAGCAGCTCAGCATGTCAGGCTTGAAACAGGCTGGGGAGTGCTGTAAAGGTTTGCTGTGGCACATCCGATCCCTTTTAACTGTTGACATCATGTAGAGGAGAGGAAGGAACTATCAATTTGTGTAGCTTTCATCCAACCAATTCTGTTTTCTGTCAAGGGAAATGGCAGTAAGTTGTTGCTATTACAGTACTCTTAGGTACGTTTGAAGTTTTGAATAGATTTGACACACTTTTTTTAGGAAGAAACAGCAGTTTCATTTGCTCCAGGATCCTCAGGGGTAGACAGATTTTCTAGGTAGGAGAAAGACATGCATGGATGAGTTACTGAGAGAAAGGGAATAGCATTTATGGGAGCATCTCAAGAGTTTTAAGGCTTCAGTTTTCAAGTGTCTGTCTTGATATATAATAAATAAATCAGATTTTTTTCAAGATCTTTGTGCAGTTGTCATTACCTGAAAATTAGCTCTGTTTAAACAGTTAGCACCATTTGAAGGCTGCACATGAACGCTGAGAATTAAGGCAGAGAATTAAACCTTAGTTTCTGGAGAACTTCACGCAGATTATGCTCATCACGTTTTCACAGTGTAGAAGGCTTGAAGTTGGGCACACAGTAAAGCTGTGTGTTGGCAACTTGCAAATCTTCATATGAAATTTTTCCATGAGGAATTTGTGGGGATTGTATGGAGGAGTTAGGAGAGTTGTCTTTAAAAAAAAATATATAATGTTTGGTGGGATTTTCAACTTTCAGTGGAGGGATTTTGTGTGCATGTGTGACAGCTGGATTAGCCAGAGACCAGTGATTATTTTAATTTGTGAGCCAAGATGTGTTTACTCAGATTGTAACAGCTCCTTATCATGTCATATTATAATGTTAAATTATTGTTGTTTGGAGGAGTTATGGCAGTCTGGTGACAGGAGCGTAGACTAGTATTCAGAATGGAAAAGAGCAGTTCTGGGTGTTAATTCTTTGCTTTACTTTTAACTTGGCTGTGACCCCTAGTAAATTTTATTCAGCTGATTTTGTCTATAGCTTTCTACTATGTAACAAGAATAACAATCTCTGTGTTCCTGGTGTGTGGAATTACTTGAACTTTGTAGTTTTCTTCAAGAAGAATAACTTAATTTCCTTAATCATCCCTCCAAATGCAGATTATTATAATGGAAATAAAACCAAAGAGGATCTCCTGGAGAACACCAGTATTACACTGGGACAAATTATTGATTAGGTGACAGACTGGGAGAAGATCGTGATAAACTGGTTTTATCTCTGGAGAATTTCTTTTGTATGGAGTCATGTCATCATGATTTTCCTGTTACGTCCTTTGCAATCTAGAAAAGTTTCAAGAAACCCTGAGTTAGAAAAACTGCTATCAATCCTTCTGCTAGTATTTTTCACATTACAACAGCGTTGCTACAAGCTTAGGCCGGAAGACCGGACTTCTGTGAGCAAAGTGCTCACTTGTTATCTTCTTTCTTGATTAGCAATTGTAACCTCTTGATGCTAACTTGTGATTAGCTGTTGTTCTTGTAAATATTTTCACAGTTCAGGCTCTGTAATATTTTTCTCGCTTGTTTTTTAACTCTTAGTTTCCAAATGAAACTGTTTGCTATGTATGTAGTAGCCAGGCAGTCTATTTACATTTTGTTCAGAGTACCCTAGGAACTGTTTACCCACACAATGTAAGCCTTTACTGGGGGTGGGGATGGGGATGATTTCATTTCCAAATGAATCATAGTTTGGCTTTGTTCTTTTTAGCAGAATGAAGTAAACTGTTAAATAGAGGATGATAAAAAGATATTTCCTTTGCACCTTTTATAGCTAACACAGATTTTGTTTAGGCTATTCTGTCTGGTAATCTAGCGAGGTTATATTTTTGTCATTCTGTTGGATTGCCAGAGTGTGTGTCAGTAATATCTGAGTTAGGTTGGGATCCTTTTATGGGCTTTTACTATTATAAGACTATTACGACATCAGTTGGTTGTGGGGCTGAAGATTAGGGTAGAACATGGCCTTATGTGACCTTTTTACTTGTATAAAATGGGGCTTATGGTACTTACCTGTCTCACAGGTACACTGTGTAAATTCATGGATGAGTAGTTACAACAGAACTTTGTTCTGGATTCTGCAAATGTATCCCATGTCATCTTCAGGACACCTATATGTGAATAGCAAGGAACATTTAGCTATAAAATTGTAATGCTTTACTTGGAAAATTGAAAGCTATATATATATCTTACTATTTTTACTCTGCAAATTAAAATTCACACTATGTTATTATCATTTCTTCTCGCACCACCAGTAAGTTAAAGTCTCTCTAGCTCTACGTGGAGGATTTTTCTGTTGTTGACTGCAGGAATTTCTACTATCAGAACAAACAGTAACCCAGTAAGTTAAGCGCACATTGGGCCTATAGCTACACTACACATCCACACCTACTGAAAACGTTCAATAATTACATGATATGCTCTGAATTCGTCCAGTCATTTTGTTAGGGATTGAAGTATTTATTTGGATGGTGGAGTTTTGCCAAAAGACCATTCATAATACACAGTGGTTCTGATTCAGATTTAATACCTACGCTGAAACACAGTACATAAATCTAGAATTATGAAAAAACATGTCGTTCTGTATATATTGCGTTGAGACTTTTATTTAGCTCTTTATAAATATTTAGTATAGCACGTTTCATTGCAAAATCTTTTTTGATTTTAAAAACCAGGAAGGTTTTCCTCTCACTTTTTCTTCATTTGTCACAATCGCAATGCGATTAAAATCCAAGCATCAAACTAGAAGTTTGATAAACATGCAGTCTGGGATGCTTTAAATATTTTCACGTTACTTTTCACTATTTCCCAGAGTGAAACTCCTTTTACTAGAAGAATTCTTATGGGAAAGCAGAGTTGAAAGGACTGACATCATCAGCCCTTCCTGAAAAACAGATTGGTTTCCTTTAAGTAACACTCACTTAAGAAACCACCTATTTAGAGAGAGGCAGACAAAAATAGTTTCAAAGAAAATTAACTGTATAATAACTTAAAACACTGGAGGGCAGTTCCTTTCCAGAGTGTAACTCGAGGGCTGCTGCTGTAAGTTGAAAACAGTTGTTTGAAAATTCTCTATTAAGCCTTAATTTTTCTCTTTGTAAACTCTAGCTTCACTGGACAGAAAATAGTTTCTAGAAATGTATAGAAACAATAAAGCAAGCTGCAGGATAGGCACCATTTTTTTTAATGTGCTTTTAATA
>JAVJGJ010000001.1:109631631-109643608 GCA_035590215.1 Microhierax caerulescens | reverse complement strand
GGCACCATTTTTTTTAATGTGCTTTTAATATTCCTATTTGGTTAGTCACTCTGCTCTTCCACAGCATCACACAAGGCTATGTTTTTATCTAAACGTCCTTTCAAATAATTTCTTTCCCAGCTTCGCCTAGAAGTCTAAATTTGTCGCTAAATGCTTATTTTCCCCCCCGCCCCCCCCCCCCGCACCCCCCTCAGGCCGGGGCCGGCCGGCAGGGGGCGGCCTCGTCCCGCCGTGCCGCCGCCCGGCCCCGCTGCCCCTTCCGCCAGCCCGAATTCCATCCGGGAGACTTTGTGTCGCGATTCAAGCTCGCAACAGGCTGCCGCGGGAGAGCCACCGGCCCTGGGAGCCTGGAGGAGCCGTGGCGCTTGGGGGTAGCGATGGGCTGGGCTGCGCCGGTCTGTAGGGGCTTCCCCAGCCGAAGCGATCCTGTGGTTATAGCCCCGGCGGTTCTTGTGGAGCCGTGACCCCCCCCCCCCCCCCCAGTCTCCTCAGGGTGCTCCTGGTGGCTTGGACACCCCCGCCCCCCCGCAAGTCTCCTCAAGGGTGCTCCTGGTGGCTTGGTGACAGGGGGAGACACCTCCCAAAGCGTGGGGATGGTAGTGGGCCACCTGCCTTCCTTACCCAGGGACTGTTGTCTCACGGGCCCTCTCACAGCCCCTCAGGCAGGGGCTGCCCGCCCGGCCTCTCACAGCCCCTCAGGCAGGGGCTGCCCAGAACTAGCCGCCACTTCCCAAGTTCGCACCCACATTTGAAGTTTCTCCTCATGTTTTTAAGGCACTTGGGAAATTCTTACTTTTTTTTTTAACCTGGTGGTAATTCTGCTAATGACTGTTGGAGACCTTCACTTCCTTGTGGAAAGGTCGCAGGGCTGTGCGAGGGCTCTTGGCAGTGGAAGGGCCGCACAAGGCCCCCAGAGCCAGCGGTTACAGCAGCCCCCGATGACACAGGGGAAAGCAGGTAGGAGCAGCTGACCCTGAGCACCAGTTTGGGTACTGGTCAGGAGCTTACTGGTTGTAAATGAGCTGCGGGTTGAGCTGCTTTCACCCCCACCCCCCACCGCTTTTTATTTTTTATAATGGATGGGAGACTCAGTGGAGTGAGAGAAGTGGGTGGTATATCTTGGATAGTTTCTGAAGTGAAAGAAAAAGATCCATTCCTGTCAGGTAAGTAGGGAAGTAGACTGATAAATTCTGTCACAAGGGAAGTTTGTGTCTGTACATAAAGTGTTTTAGAAGTGGGCTTTTGTAAACAGTATAGATCTGAGACTGGGGCAAATGTATGTTTGCCTTTAGATTTGAAAAAGGAGTTGTGAGTATTCCAGATAAATTGAAAATTGAAGGAGACTGACATCAGAAGGGAATTACAGTTCTTGAGGTACAAATTGTAAAAATATAGGGCTGAGTGATTTAGCCCAGTAAATACAGCAATAAAAGCAAACCGTTCCAGAAAGACTGTGGGTAGGCAGGTGGAGGGGAAGTAATAGGTAGTGCACAGGAGACCGCGATGTCAGCGATGGATTGTGAGGTGAAAGGAAGGTGGAAGGCAGAGAGGAGTTGGATTACCACAGATGTGAGTGTCCCACTGAAGTTTTGCTGTCAAGATGGATGATTTCAGTCTTGGTAACATCAAACTGAAGAGAATTTCTATAGGGTCAAATGTTGATGTGTCAGAGGCATGCACTGAGGGAGTCCAAGGAGAAATAGTAACTGGATTTTTAAGTGTTTCTCTGAAAATGACTTAATAAAATGACATTTTGGGATTCAACTGTTCCCTCAATTACTTCCTCTTAATATACAGGAATATACAAAAAGATGGTTTTCCATCTGCGAATCTCACCACTTAACCACGTATATAAAGGACAGGCTAGTGTATTTCCTTCTCGTACATCATCAATAATAAAGTCATACTGCAGATTACACATGCCTTTTGATAGGGTTTTGTAGTTACCAACTGGAAACTGGTAAATAGCAACATTAGTAATGTACAAAAAGGAGGGTGCTCAACTGCTTTATGGCTTCTCAGGGTGCTTTATGGCTCTGTGCAGAGGACTGGATACCCTTGTATAGAGCTTGTTTATACCTTGTATACCCTTGCATAGAACAGTGTTTTAAGGAAAAATGAGTGTGATCAGCATAAAAGCAGTCACTGAGAGCGAGCTTTGAAATAACAAGCCAGCTGAAAAGAGTCAGTCGCTGAAGGAGTGACGCAAGGAAGGTTTTCTGAATGGTGTTCCTGTCCAAAGCACAAAAGGGGAAAGGCCGGGATTAGGTCAGGAGAAGAGAGGTGTAGTACAGGGGAGAACAACAAAAATTTGTTGGTGGGTCAAGGAATGTAAGTGACTTGAGGGAGCTGCGATCAGTGAAATGACAAAAAAGTAGCTTTGCTCACCTGATACAAGCCTGTAATATGTTTGATCAGAAGGTGAGAAAGTAGAATCTAGAGTTTTTCAAGAGACTGTATCAGCTGAAGGAGGAGGTTTAAGTATTGAGGGTGTTGTGTGACAAGTATGGTTTGGCATGAAGGAAGGTGAAAGCATGTGAAGCTCTGCGTTAGTAACCAGTGAGGGAAAGGAATGGGGACAAGAGCTGGAGGGAACAATCATTTTATCTGATGGACCTGCTGAGTTCAAGCCCAAACACCCTGGCAGTGGGTGTTGTGGGGCACAGCCGCTGTTGAAAGGGAATCCAGGGCTGATCCCTTGTGCCTGCGGTCTGAATCAGATTCCCTGTGTATATGATTGGTGATTGATTATGCAGTAAATGGGTGCTGCCCTTGTCTTTTTTTTTGGTTTATTATTCTTAAGTAAGGCATTTAAATCAACTGTGTGTTTTTGGTAGTCTGAAAAATGTAAACGCTTCATGGAAAGAAACGTAAGCATTAAGATTGGAAATAAAATATACTTGTATCTTTTAAAAGGTTTATCTTTACCCTTAAATATGCTGATGGGGCTTATTCTTTTTGCTAAGTCTTTGTGGGCTGTTAAAATCAGTTGCTTTTTCCCATCTCAAGGAAATGCATCTTTGACACTTCTCATGACCTGAGTCACGATGCTGTCACAGAGCCAGAAAACATCCTTAACAGTCATGGGTAAAAGAGCAGAGCTGCCGAGGGTGTGTGGTGGGTGGAAGAGGGAGAGAGATTGCTATGATTTACTTCAGTTCCTATTCTACGGGTGTTTCAGACAAGCCGTTTATTATAATTACGCATGGATATTATTGTCAAGTCCTCATATGCAGTGGTTCTCAAGGCAATTTTTTTTTTCCCCCACATAACTGAGGATAAATTCTGTGTATTCAACCTGGATTGAATTCAGATGCTAAAATATTTGTGCTAATTGTTGCAGCTAGAGCAAGGGAACATAAGGCATAGGTAAAAAGGTGGGGGTGAAAAAAGCCACAATAAGATATAGTTTATCGTCAGTACTAAATTCTAATAAGCTAAGACCTTTTGGTAAGGGGCTGCTATTAAACTTTCCCCGTGTCCTCACCCAGCACAGCTGCATACAGAGGTGTCCTTCAGAACTTCCCAGACCAGTCATTTTGCAGTTTCTAAGACAAAGTGACTATTTTTTCTGGCTGTGACGTCCCAATACAAAAAAATTAAGTTCATAAAGATCATTTTGAAGAGAAGTCTGAGGCACCCAAATTCTCTAAAGTTCACAAAGCCGAAGCATCTCAAGAGTCATCCCTGAAAGAAGGCTTTGAATTCAAAACTGTGTTGATATAAATTATGATTGATAGACATGACAAGCAGCAATAATAGTGCATACTTGTTTTCTCAAGCGCTTCATCATTCACCAGCAGACAGTGTTAGTAAAATTCCCATGTGCAAGAAATTGGAGTAACAGAGACTCTACTCAGTGCCTAGAAGCTGCCTTGTACGATAACCTCATTAGCGGAGTGTTAAATCTGAGCTCATATAGGCCTTTTCCTTGGAAGAGCTTGCAAACTCAAGTTCAGTGCTGTGGTAGCTACAACTGTAGTTTCTGGTCCAGAGCTGGCTTATGGCCACGCACTGGGGAGGACGGGCAGTGCACCTTGGCGTTGCAAAACACTCAGCAGCTATACCTGTAGTAGTTACAAGACACTAATCTTGCAGTCTTTTAACCTGTGAAAAGGTGAAGGTGCAAGGTCTGGTACAAACCGGATGGCGATGCCTGGACCCGTCTCTGGCTGTGGCTGGCGTTTACTGGCCTTTTAAGAGCAGAAAGGCCAGTTTGGCCGATTTTGCTGGTAACCACCATCTGGAGCAAACCAGCTGAAGTGTTACTGCTGCTGCCTGCTTCATGGCTGTGCAAAGCCTGGAGCCAACAGCTGGCAAACAAGTTTTGTTGTTGGTTTTTACTTCAAGTTTTGTCCATAAATGGACTTGATCTTTGCACCAACAATATTTTTAGTTAAATAAGTCCTGAAAGATGATTATTATGCCAGACTTGTATGTGTGGTGGTGGAGGGGTTGTTTTCTAAGGAAAAGCTTCAAGGCACCTTTACTGTGCAGCTCTTTTTGAGGAACTTTAGCACAGCAGATTGGTGTCTGTACAAAATGAGTGGGGGAAACGGCAAGGGAAGAAGCAGACATTTGTGTCAGATTTTCAAGGAGACATTTTTTAGACAAGGCAGTTAACGCTGTGTATGTCCCTCGCAGCTGCCAGTGAGAGATGCCATGGGGCCCTGGGGCACTGGTGCTGTTCTGGCTTCCTCTCCTTTCTGATTACTCTGGACTGTCAATGTAATTTCTTTTCCATGCAGGGAAAGAAGAAATACCCATGTAGGTAGGTGAAATGGCAACCATACATCACTAATTGTGTAAGTAAAGGACAGGTTCAAATCCTAGGTAGAGCTTGAGGTTTGAACTGTTGTCACATAGTCTGTCTTCAGCCAGGGAGAGGTAACGGGCAGCAAAGAGGTTGTGGCAGTTCCTTCTCTCTTCTAACCTTTGCTGAGGAGGTTTTCAGCTATCAGTGGGAGGCTTTAGGATGGAGAGACCAAGTTTTTGAAACTGAAGATAGTAGAAGAAAGAGAAACTTCAGGAGGAAAGGAGTATTACGAGGTCATGTTCAGATTTTGCGTGGATGATGCAGATGAGCAGTTGGAAGAGCTGAAGTTGAAGGAGCTTGGGTGAGAGGGCAGAGGACCCTGCCTCCACAGCAGCTGGGACACTTGGACTGGCGCTTGCATGCCTGCGTAGAGTATTCTGACTTACAAGTTCGCCTCTCACCATCACATGCCTCACCTGGATGCAAATGGAGAGTTAAGTTCTTTCTTAGGACAATCATGAAATTTGGTGCAGCTCTGTTTCAAAAGGTTAGATATCAAGCAGTTTTAAACATTGTGAAAATAACTGGCTGCATTATTTTCTCCCATCTGTTTCAGTGGAATCAAGTTAGTGATAGGTTTTGGACTTGAACCAGTTTAGCTGAGAGAAAAATTTGCTCTAAGTAGCTAGATCATGTGCGTATACATGTTGTAGGTAGTACATAATGTTCTTCCTTTAATGGGTCTACTTGTGTTGGAAATATGGAGGGTCACGGTGTGAAAGAAGTCTAAATATGGTAGGATGCTATTCAAGGAAACTGTGATGTACCTTTAATTCAGAAGCAACCGTTAACTAAAATAATTAGTTTCCTGACTTTTTCTAGGAAAATGTGTAACATATTACAAAGACAGATAAGCCACGTTGGAATAAAACAAAACTTTAAAAGCCCACTTTGGCAGCAATTAGCACTCGTGGTGCTGAGCCTGTTTCTCGGATCGCTATTGAGTTTGTCTGTCAAGCTCTTCCAAACGACTTCTGCGAGCCAGCATTGCTTCCGCGGCGTTCTCTATTCAGGTCACAAGGCAGCGTTTCTCACCAGGGCGCTGCTGTTTCCTCTTCCGACTGTAGTAGATTACAGATTATACTGGAACATGTCTGAGAAAAGGTCAGAAGCGAGGGTGAAAGTCTTGGAACCGAAGCTGGGAAGCTTTCCATTCTCATCCGGGAAACTTTTTGTATTGAATAAAAAAGCAAAGCAAAATAAACTACCACAAGCATGACACTTCTGTTTTTCCTGCCATTTTCTGTCTGCCAGTTAGAAAGGGTTTTATTTCCCTTGCATTATATGATTAGTGAATGTTTAGTTGAGGAATCTTCAGTATTACACTGAACAGAAATAATGGCCAAACACAGTTCATATTTGTGTATCTCAGCCTCCACAGGATTGCATAGCCTGGAGTTACTACAGTTTTATTTACCCAACTAAAGATGTTTATATGTAGTGTTAATGTCAGTAGCCTATGTGGTACGCTTTGAAATGTGGTCTGTTAAATACTGTAAGATACAAAAGCTAATCAAGTGAGTTTTGAATTCTAATGACACTGCATTACTAAGCTTTTTGTATTGGAGTAATGGAAGAAAAATGGAAAAAATCGACATAGAATCACTTTAATATGAGGCTGAGAGGTGCTCAATACCACTTTGGTTTTTCATGTAAAGTGTTTAGAGAAACTAAAATCTTTGTGGTCATTACTTGCCTACCAAAAAAAAACCCAAACAAACGTCTGGGCCAGGTCCTGTTAGCTTTGTTCACTAACAAGGTGGAATTTCTCTGTGCAGAAGAGGATCCCACAACACTTGAATGGAGGAAATATGCCATATACAGTTGAAACTGCCAGGGGAGATGTAATGGGTAAAATGATTTACTTTCAGTTTGGTAGTAAGTTGGTGTTCGCATCCCTTTGGGTGCGCTTTTGGTTTGAAGCTCGGTTGTGAATTCCTGCATTCCCCTCCCATCTTGAGGCTGTTGCCTGTGCAGATCTGTGGTGCCGATGTGTTAGAGCTAGGTTTACATCGGGGAAGAATTGATTTGGTCACGTTAATGTGGTACTACATGTGGACTAGAGAGAAGGACAAAGCCATGGCAGGGCGAGCAGTGAGGCAGCGTCAACGTAATTCTTAGAGGGCTGAATGAAGTGCCTTAGTGTAGCACTGGCTGCCCTGTGCCGTGTTCACAGTGGAGCTCCTGGGGCTGGGGGGAGTGAATCTGCTGCCCTGTGGCTTGGTGTATATTTATGTCATTAGTAGCTGCAAAAATCAGGATGTTTTTCTTCCTCTCTCCTCTGAGATGATCTCTGACAGCAGTGCCCTGAAGTACTCCGTTCAAATGCTGACCAATTTGAAACCTGGCCTGAATTCATCAAGGCTTTTAGTTGATCAGAAGAGGACAAGTTTACTGTATTAATTGCTTTCAGTTGGTTGAATGCTTTTTTTATACAGTGTTACAAGCTGGCAAGTCTAGCAGCTAGGTGTAGCTTTCCTTTCCTATCCAAAACCACACTTTGAATACTTAGGAACGTCTGATTTGATCAAATCTTTAAATCCCACATGCAGGCCTTAAGTGTATTTTATAGGTTTCACAGTGATTGTAAGTAAAATACCGCTGAACAAAACTTGTAGCTGTCAGTAAGTTAACGTTGGGGCGGCGACAGCAGTGGGGACAGCGAGGAGGGCGAGGGCCAAGCCGGACCTGGGAGCTACTCCTGATGGCTTTTCCACAGATGTCCAGCTTTGTCAAAAACCAGTAAATCTTGTGAAGTTTATTTTCCTTATAGCATCTGTGTTTTATAATGGTGATTTTAATTTGTTTTTCCTTTGTCTGCTGGGATTTCTTTTGTCCGGCACTTCCAGGCCTCCCTTTTTCTCTCGGTGGAAGTGAGCCTGTTAATGATGGCTGGCTTGGGAATACACCCCAGCCAGGCCGGCACGGCAGCCGCTCCCTCTATCTGACAACAAAGCTCGTTGTTTTCCTTCTTCACTTTTCTCCTCAACTTAATCCATTTTTCCTTTGATTATTTGTGGAATAAAATGCCTGGAAATGTGTGGCTCGGGTTTTGGGTGGATGATATGATGGCAGTTTCGTTGCAGACTTTCAGCAAACAGGTATGAAGGCAGAACCAAGCGATCATATTTTCTGTGTATCAGGATGCAGCGTTTATCTAATAAATGCTGCACTTTTAAATAAACTTCTGCTGCTCGACTACCAGAGCCACGACATCCTCACTTTTTGCAGCTCCCTTAGTAAACTTAATAGATTTACCAGCAGCTTAAATTGAGACATAAGACTTCTTTTTTTCTTTTATGTTTCTCCAATGGAAGTCTAAAAGGGTGATTTAGGATTAACTGTAGGAGGTTTTTTGACTCAGGCTTAGGCGTGATCAGGAATTTGGACCCTGAGTCTGTAATATTTGAGCGAAAATAATGCAAGTGCTTCCTTCTGCATGTGTCCTGGGCTGTGGCCTGAGTTGGAGAGGGAGCACAGGCAAGTGGGACAGTGCTCACAGGGAAAATAAACCTTAGCTGAAACTGGCTTTAATGTATTACTTGCACAGCTCTTGAGCTGTCATCTGAAAATTTCTTTCATGGCAGCCTGTGGAAAGACAGATACTTAGCTGAAGGGATGAGCCTTGCATGGGGTCCTGAGGGCTGCTAAGCTCATGCTCTGGGTGATGACCAAAGGAAAGTGCCTCCTCGCCTGGGGTGATCTGCTGGAGATATTCAGACTGATTCCTGAGAGAGTGTTTGCTGTGAAATTGTGGTGATGATGATTAATTTTCTTTAAATTAATTCCAATAGAAGGTATTCCTTGAATAGTCAGTAGGATGTGATTTGTGCATAGCTGTCGGTATACAACCAAGTTCGCATTTAAAGTTAAATTGTCAGTGCTAAGTGAAGCTGCTCTATTGAAGCAATAATTCCAAGGTTTGATTCCTTATATGCATTTCCTTACAAGAATGAATATATACTGTCCACATGTGGCAAGGTAACTTGAGGACAGGATGCTGCTGTATGAAAAATGTTTGATATTTCTAGCGGACTTAAACTTTGGCTTATTTGTTGCTTGTCCTTTGACAGTGAATCAACAACTGCTTGAGCTGTAGAAATAATGTTGATGCTTGACTGCATTCTTTGTGCTCTTTTGGCCTGCTATGGCAGTCCTGTGTGCACACAACTCCCTTTTGCTGCAGGAGGAGTGTCCTGCTTCCGAGGGCTGGAGAAATGGAGGGTGACTTTGTCGGTTTTCTGGATGGGTACAGCAGCGTGCCGTAAAATTATGGGGTTTTAAAATGACTTACTAAACATAATGTGTGACACTGTTTTGCTCCAGTGAAATTACTGTACAGCCTTTCCTGAAGGCATAGGGAAGGAGCAGCCCTAGTCATTGGGTGCATTTACTGGATCCCCAGGGCTATGCAGTTCAGACAACAAGCATGTACCTCTCTCATAGGTCTGAGGCAACATACAATGAAGATGTAACGGTATAGAACATTTCCATCAAAAACACAGCTAAAAATAATTCAGTGTAAATGAGAGCAAATATTTTTTCTACAAAGGACGATTTTCTTTAGCTTTACTCATTGGCACCATCTTAATATTGTAGTCGGATTTTCAAGAAAAAATTTACTGTCAGAAATAATGTCTCCTTTTTGTAGCATTCCAGCTTTTAATTTTTGACTTCTGTCACTTTGTTGTTGCATTTATTTACATTTAAGCAACTGAATGTTGCTGCAGGAAATACCGGCAGGCAGTCATTATTGGGACATACGTTAGATATTTACAGCTTTTCCAGTTGTCATAGGTGGATTTTTTTATCATGTTTGTGCTGTGAAGTGCTGTACATTTTGAGCTCTGGTTTAGTTAGGTCTTTGATTCACATTTGTATATATTAGATTAAGCTATACATGTAAAAATTAGATGCTTGATTTCTGAATGTTCGTGGTTTTTTTTTCTCAAGAATCACTTAGATTTTGGTCCCATTCAGCATTTCTTTTACATGTTTTCAGTTCTCTCTGTATAGTTTAGTAATTTTATTGTTTACTTTGTGTTTTCTTATGTGTGAGCCTAAAAATTTGTAGGATGTTGTTGCTACAATTAATAGAAAACTCAGTGATGACTTAATCCTGGAGTTTTCTGAGTATGCTTAACTGCCTTGGGATTCCTCAACTTGTATGAAAATAAAGCAGCTCATCCTGGTGTAGGAAAGACATCTGAAAATGCCTCATTTCTCTGCATGCAAATATTCTGTGGAATCAGCTGGAGGTTTTGCATATGGAAAAACTACATGATGTTGGGAGCAGAGGGCACAGAGTAATTAAATGTGCCTTGAGAAAGGACTGTTACAACACAGTCATTTGGTTCAGTAGTTCATAGTTAATCATTATATTCCTAACAAGTAAAAGAAAACAAATTACAGGCATTTGGAGCCCCCTCTGTAGATAATGTCGCTGTTCGCAGTGTAGCATGGAGTTGCTCATGGTGACTATAGGGGAGAGAAACATTTTCAGAGAGACCTTGATTACATGCAATAGTAACTAATTCGACAATAATGCAGAAAACTATTCATGTTCCTTTCTACAAGAATGAAGAAAGTATTATGAAACTAATCTTAAAATTAATTGATTGCATCATGGTCCTAATTTAAAACTGAGATTGTTTTGGTTTGGGTGATTTTGGGGTGTTTTTTCCCCCTCTTTCCTGTTTCTTTTTATGCCAAGTTGGTGCAGGAAAATTGCTATTAATGAAATCTACTCTCTGAGACTTCAATAGGCTTGTTATTCATTAAAGCCTTGCTATTTCTCTTAAAATGTATTGAACAGTGTTCAGGCCGGATACTTAACACAAAATACACTTTGTAATTTCATCATTTTTGTTATTGTGCTTTTCTAAGATGCAGAGGTCTATGGACTTTGTAGAAAAAACAAATAAAACCCCTAAGCTTACAGTTATGTGGTATTAAAAGAAGGGTAAAGGAAGCATTGAGTGTCTTTAGGATGATGAGACATTCATTAAGATTTTTCCGCCTTCCTTTTCCTATTTTCAATCCATCTGAAGTACCATTAAAGCTTTTCAGGCAGCTTCCTGTGAGAAACCCTTTTCTGTGCTGTTTTTCTTCCTTGAAAAAAGGTGGCTGCTCTTCAGTCAGATTGTATGGATTTGGCCTGGGATTTGTATAATATCTGTGTAGAATGCATCGGTTGTTTAGGAACCTAATTCCCAATATGGCTCCCTTTTGATTAAGAACAAAGCCAGCATTTCACAGCATTATAGGAACACAGAAAAACAAGTTAATGATCTAAACCTTTTAATTCATGGTTGCTTGTCTATTTAAAGTACTTCTGATTCTGTTATAAACAGACTGGCCCCTTTTTTTGTTTAACTTCTTTCTTTGGTTTCTTCACATTTCTTTCTTTACTGTCCATGAAATTTGTAGCTAGTTTCCTTTTCTAACTGAAGAATGAAAGGTTGTGACTACAGAATGATACAGAAAGTAAGAAAGCGTATCTAAACTGGGCGTATATCCAGCACAGAGCTCTTTGAAACAAGCTAAATTTAGGGTTATTGCGATTTTCTTGTTACGTTTTCCCCTTCCCCTTGTAAGTACCTATGTTGGGTTTTTTTCTTCTTTTTTGAAGGAATATAAAGTTTGTTGCTTTTTTAATACATGCTTGATTTTTACATGTAGTTTGGCATGGCTTTATTTTATGTAGTTACTTGTTATTTTCCTCCGGTCTTAGTTCAGCAGATTACTGTTATGTGTGCTTTTATCCATAGAGACAACAAAAGCGACCTTTTCAGGACTTTCAATTACCAACACTGTATGTGGTACTTTAGGAAAATAATTCCCTTCCAGATTTTTTTTTTTTTTCCTGAAAGAGAAATGTAATTCAGAGTTTGTTCTTCAAATTGAACTTGAAAACTTCTTGGTGAACAAAACCATCAGGCAAGCAGCAGCAGCATGAATAGTTTCCCTTCCATGGAAGGGGACCTTATCTCCATATATAAAAATAAATATTTGCTGCTTCCATTGTCATTTATTTTTTTTCTATGAAAGGAATATGACTTTTTTAGATATGTTTTTGCTTACAATAGGGGCTTGTTATTTCTTTGGGGGGGGGGGGGGGGGGGGGGGGGGGGGGGGGGGGGGGGGGGGGGGGGGGGGGGG
>JAVJGJ010000001.1:109564044-109625702 GCA_035590215.1 Microhierax caerulescens | reverse complement strand
TAAACACATTACATTTTGAAAAAAAAAAAAAAAAAAGCAACCTGTGTTATCTTTTAAAATGTTCTAATGAACTCACCTAAATGTTATTTGCCCACTTTTCGCAGACAGAGAAACTGAGGCCGACAGAGGGAAGGGGATGGGGTAACCTTGCCCCTTTGAAACATTCAGGACCATAATTTAGAAATTCTAAGCTCTCAGTCAGATTGCACCACTCTCCAATGACTCTTCAAATTTACACTAGATACAGTCTAGATTTTAAATTACATTGGACATGGGTTATGCAGAAGAAAAATTTTCCGTTAGATGAATGGTGCAATAGTGCTGGGTTAATCTTCTGTTGAGCCATTAGAATGGTCTCTGACTCAGGGACTGAATGTGTTCAATATATAGGAGATCATACAAATTCATACAATTTCACTGGGTTTTATCACTGTTCAGAGATGATCTATTATGGCGGGAAAGGCAGCTGGTTCTACCAAAAGAGCTCTGTCCCCAAAAGCATTAAAACCAAACATTTTTTTAAAATCCAAACAGTGAAAGGCTAGCCTGCTACACAGAGTCTAAAAGATCTTCAGCATGTTTTTTGGCTGATATTACTAATAAAAAATAGGGGGGGTTCTGCAATATTATATTTTTATTGTTTTTTTACATTTTTGCATGTCAAAAGAATATGTCTTAGGTTTGTACCTTCACCTGAAAGGTTTTTTGAAGAGGATGTCTTCATTGATGTTGTGCTTGTGTCAAATTTAGTTCACAGAATTCTTTTTTGTCAGGCTGGTATCCTTTTAATCATGTAGGCATATGGCTGACTGCTTTATGTCTTTCTGTGATAAGACCTTTTCTGTTCATTCCCCGCCAGAAAATATTTCACTTGTTCCAACTAGCCAGAATTTATCTCTGAGTCAGAATATAAAAAGAAAAATGACACATTGGCATTTACAAAATCAATAATTCAGCAATTTTGTGGATGATGTTACATCCCAAATGAGAATCCAAGAAGTCTTGAGCATGTAAGTAGCTCTAAATTTACCTCCCATTCTTCCCTTTCAGATTTCATGCAAATGTCAGTATGGTGATGGCTTTTTTGAGGGTAATGCAAAGAACAAGGGAGATATCCATTAAAAATGTGCTAAAATTAGTGGGGTAAGATACCGCTTTAAAAACGATACACTGTGCAAAATACTTGAACAAAAACTAAAATAAAATCATGGTGTAGATAAATTGTTGAGTAGCCAAAAACATTAAGCTCTCGATCAGGTGATTTTTAACATCAAAGATATTTGAAGTAAGTTAGGGTTTTCTGCATTCCATGCAAGCTTTAAGTGGAGGAATAAGATTGCTGTGTCATACAGTTGCTAAAGATTTTGAGTGTAATGGTTTGCTTCTATCCAGAAAAGGGACAAGTAATGTTCTCTAAAAGGTTGTGCTTGTACATGTCACTGTTTTTCCTTAGGACTTGTCTTTTTCCAGTAAATTTGTAAAACTGTCCCGCTCAGACCTTCAGTGTTTCATGGAAAACACCTGCATATTTGTTGCTTTTGATGCTAATTTACTTTTTCTGAGTTTCGACTTCAGTGTCTGTTTAAGGCTCTTGACTGCTTTTGTCTCAGATTTGTCAGCAGATTTTCGGGAAGGAGACCTAAACTGTGTCTAACTTGAATTAAGTTGTGCATGAAGGGGCTACCCCAGCAGCTCCTGCTTCTGTGGGTGGTTGCGTTGTCAGTGGGACAGTTCACGTGAGCAGTTATGTTTGTGAGCATCAGCATGCTGGTTACGTTAGAGGTCTGCATCTCTTCCAGGGCATCATGAACGGTTATAAGAAATTATTTTGTTTACCTTCTGCATAAATCTTAATAAGCATGATATACAGTGTACTTGTTGGTAATCGAGTTTTCATCTAATTTCTGTGCATTTTTCCCCTTTACGTGAAGACCTTACCTGTTTGGAGCAGGATGTTTTTCCATAAAAGCTCCATGGTGAGTTCCCAGTTCAAACCCAGCATGCCTATAAGTCATTTGCTGTCCTCACTGAAAATAACTCTGTGCTTAGACTTTTTAATTTTGGATTTATTTTTTTTTTTAATTTGTTTACATGCATGGCTGATCCATAGGTGGAAGCACTGCATAATTTCACTTTTAAACTATGGATGCGTGTTCACCATCAGGCATTGTCAAAGAAATGCATTCACTTTTTTTCTTTTTTATCTTTGAGAGGGCATTTAATTTTTAAGTAGCAGAGAAGTTGAAAAAATAAATCATTTCCCAGTGGGCATAAATAATTGCAATATCTTTCCAAAGCAAGCTGCTTTTTTTCTATATAGCTTCCTTTATTATTGTAGCACTAAGTTGCTTACAGACAGAAAACGTCGATGATGACCTCTCAAAAATAAGCCAGATTAGCAGTGAGTAGACAGTAAAGTACTGCAGTAAGAGTGATGAAGCTGCTTATCGCACTTGAGAAAAAAATAAACTGCAGTTCCATTAAAATCAGGATATTTGAAATAATAAGGGGTTTTCATTTTAATATGTAAAATTGCAGCATGTTACAAAAATAAAGACAGAAGAAAAAGCAGTTTTTAACAGGTTTCCTGGTGTTGGAGCTTGGTTCAGTACTTACGCGGTGCTACATAACCTGCAGTCACCTTTTCAGAACGAGGTGGGGGTGAGGCGGTTGAAGTTTTAGGCAACAATAGTGGAAGAAGTTTGAACATCTTCCAACTTTCTAGGAAAACATCGAAACTTTCAGCTAGGAGGGTGAGGGTTTTTTGGAGGGTGGGAATTAGTTGTTGGTTTTGGTGTTTTTTTTTTTAAGTTAAGCTAAGGATACTTATTAGCTATGTCTGTTAATATCTGTTAGAACATTTGTATGTGGCTCTTGTTTCTACTACTAGAAGTTTGTTCCACATATATCACCCCCTCATGTCTCTGTCAAAATGCTGTCTTCGGCAGAAAGAACTTCTTAAGAGCTGTTAGGATACAGACTTCTTAAGTGAATGGCAGAGGACAGCAGATGAGGGGTATGGGAGCTAAACCAAAGGCAAGAAGAGCAAGGTACTAAATATGACACTAAAGAGAAGAAGATGACATTGCTTTATTCCTAGAAAATACCCAGTTACTGGAGAGTCTTCCTAAGAACCATTTCGAAATGTAGTTTACGCTGCATCTAAGTGTTTTGCCTGGTGGTGATCTAAGAACTGCAAAGGCTCTGGAAGAAGAGTTTTGAAAGTGGATTGTCTTAACAAATGGATGTGCCTATTGCCCCTTGCATGAAGCAGCAGAGATGCTTGTCAACCAGAAATGATTTTAGATTGAGGCAAGATTAAAAGGCTTAGATTAAAGAGGGGAATGTATGAAATAGACTCAAAAATTGTTGCCTGTCTTTCACAAGACTCTTTTGTGGTTTGTTTAATGCCACTGCTAGCTCAAAAATATGATCTTTACTAGCCGACAGAGAAATTAGGATAAAAAACACGCTTTGGGTGGGGGAAGAAATCATGTTGTTTCCATTAAGATCTTAATGAGACCTAAATTATGTAAACAAAATGAATGGAAATTTGACAGCTTACTGCCTGGCCAATAAAGGAGCCTACCATTCTTTCTTTGCTTTTACTTGCTTTATTCATGATTTGACAACTGGAAACATTTCTTTGTTTTCTTGTTTTAGGCACAATGGTAAATGAATTACAATGTATGTGTTTTGAGGTAGATATGCTTTTTCTGTAATTTTATGTGTAATTGCAAATTTTGTGCGGTATTTTTATCTTGACACTTTCATTGCTGCTTATGTAGTCTAGATAAAACTTTTACCTTCAGAAATAATGTATTTCCATTTCAGTAGGTTTAGCTGTGGAGCTGTGGATAAGTACTTTTATTTTTATGAATCTGGTGTATTTGAAGCCTATTTATTGGGAATATAAAATCACTGTGATACTCAATCTGCAGACTCCTGCTATTTGATTAATTATTTGAATTTGTAAAGCAGTTCTTTTGTATCATATATATGCAATTTATTTTTTTCAAGTCATGTCACTTTTCTGACTGTGAACTTTGAGACAAATTTAAGAGCTGGCAAGTATTTTATAAGACATAAAGGTTTTTGAGGAACACTCTTTCACTGTACTGCGTAGCCTCTGGTTTTCATAGTTGACTATGGTTTTCCAAATATTTTAATAGTATTAATTCATACTAATTCTTTCTTACATAAAGTAGAAAAATAAATAATAATAAAAAGTAAACTAGTTAAAATATTCTCGTTAGTTATGATTTTTATAAAGAGCTAATGCAATACATTTCCAGAGATTATGGCAGAGTTTGTTTCATTACAGAAGTCAACAAGTGGTAGCTCTTAATCTTTACTTAGTGTGTTCTCAACATGAAAGAACTCACATGCTGTTGCTGAGTCTCTTCATTACTTTTTAAGATCTGACAAAGTGATGTCTTAGTTTTCTTCTTTAGTTTGCTCCCATCACTTTTTGTGCCATTTCAGTAGAAAATGCTCAGGTATGGTCTTCATTGGTTGTATATACATCTACACCTCAGTGCTTCTGCATTTAAAGTGGAAATAATCCCCCAAAATTATGTTAGAAAAGTTAATTAATATCAACAACACCAATTTCCCCAAATATTGTGGCATTTAGCTGGAGCTTGGGATTAACTTGACTTTGAGTAGGTTTGTCATTGGCTTCAGCTGGGGTGGGTGAATGTCACTGTTGGTAACTGAAATGGCATGAAATGGTCTTCAGCTGAGGCACAGCTCTTACTGGATTTGTAGCAGAACAAGAATTATGGAATCAAAAGGGGATTTTATTACTATTATACTCCTGCTGTAGATTTCTGCAGATACAACTGGGATAAAAACGCTGCTGTGTCTCATTGAATCCTTGGTGTAGTTACACAGTTGGGCAGACCCAGACAGGAAAAAGTACATCACCCTTTTATCCACCTTACATCTTTAATATAGTGCCGTTGTTTCTAGTGTGGAAGGCTGAAATTATAAGGGTGAATGGTTTTGGTCCCGTAAGCTTAATTTGCTTGGGTTTAGTGTTGATTCCCAACAACCTGCACTTCTTCCTGCATTGCAATCCCTTTCATTAAAAATATGTCACAATCTTTTGCAAGTTTCTATATTGTGAAGATTCTTTTAAATTAACTGGTTTTAAAAGTGAGGCCAAATGTGCCTTAATTTCAGTTCTTGGAATAGTTTATGAAGTGCTGACAGGCTAAGAGCAAGTACAGAGCAGGAGTTCATAGCAGAAACAAGTCATTCACCACTTACCTTCAACATTATTGTTTTGTTATCATTTATAAAGCTGAGAGGGTGTTTGCATCTACATAATAATGAGGATTTATAGTTTCCAAGTTGTTAAAATATCACAATGACATGAAAATACATTTTTCTAATGGCATTACTGTTACTGAAAATAACTGGGCTTTTGAGGTTTACTGAAGGAAAGAAATTTGAGTTGGAATGTATTGATGAAAATTCAGGGATAAGTAAAATGGTGGTAAAATGAAAGATTCCTTAGTTACAATAGTTCTCAGAATTGACTTGCTGAAATCTCAGCAGTATTTTCAGAAATATGTCTAAACTAATACAATGCACTAGTCTTCTCTTTTTGTGTGTGTGTTTGTCTTTATTTTTTAGCAGGACTAAGTTTAACCACATGAGTAATCGTGTTTTACAAGGTCTGCTCTTTCTGTCTACAAAACATCATTCTTGAAGGGAAAATGTTTTGGCACTGAAACCAACACATAAATGCATGCCTTGAAAGATGTACATCTTAAAGACATGATGTAAATAGAACGTAGCTTAGACTATTTCCTCTACGGTTGTTTATAACTGTGTTTGGTTGAGCATAGGTCTTGGGACTAAGTGCAGAGAACCCTGCAAACATGTATTGTCAGAGTACCAGATTCACTTCTGCTTAAAGGCTTGAAGAAATTGAAGTCAATTACGTCTCTCTAGAAATTTACTCCAATTAGTAGTTGAGATTAGCATTTGCTCCAATTTTTTTTTCCATTTAAAATTATTTTCGTAATCTCAGATTGTGCTGAGTAAAAATTCAGAGTATTACAAAAAGTTAGGATAGTGTAGAAATACTCTCTTTTTAGGCGTTTTCTAAAAGGAAGTGAATGCAACTGGATCATACCTGTACTTATGGTTAGCTTTGTATTGATTGATGGGTAACACTGTCCTTCTGAAGAATCTTGTTTTATATTAAAACAAATAATTTATTGACTGTGGTATAGATCAGTAAGTAACAAGTTTCTAATTAGTGGATACATTTGTATTTTCATTCCTGAAAGAACATTAATGTATGAATGTTTGGAACGTGAAAAGTAAAAATAGTTATCGATACACAGTCTGTTACAAAGTTGGTTAAAAATACTGTTTCTGTGACAGTAGACTATTTCAAAGTGAAAGAAATCTATTCTGAATTTTTCTGAGCAGCTGATACATGCTTAATATGTTAATAGCTGATTAAGTAATCTAATATAGACTGTGAAGCGCCACTGCAAGTAAGGTAATATAGTCATTAACTTTCTGAAACACAGATTTCTGACTCAGTAATCTGTAGCTGTAGTTTTTCACAGTTGGATGTTAAGTGCTTTGTGGTGGTTCAATATCAGAGTTACTGACTATAAATTGCAATTGCTCTTTTGGGACGTTCTAGCTTCTCCTGCATGTGTGAGGTGTTCAGGGCTGGTCTGTCCATGAAGGTTTGTCTGAACCTTTCCATTGACTCTGGTCAGTGTGATGGAATTCCTTTTGAAAGGTTTAGTTTTGGTTTTGTGTTTTATTCTCTCAATGAAACATGTGACCCTAGGCTTGCCACGTGTGTGATTTATGGCAAGTAGCTAGCTTAGCCCCTCTCTGGTTCAGTGAGTCTGCCAGCAAAGCTGGCAGAGTAACACTGCACAAGGTGTTGGGAAGCTCAGTTGTACTTGCTGTAAATCCCTTTTTAGAAACCTGGCTGAAAATACAGTTTGAGTGCAAGCAATTAGTCTTCTCTCCTATTTTCATAAATGACCTCATTTCCGGTGTGCTACACAAAAAGTATTTGCTGCTTTAGGTGAATTCAAGTTGAAGGCAGTGTTAAATGATTGAAGTTGCATGACAGTAATGATGGAGGCTGTATGTTTTTAACCATATGCCGTATTTTCCACATGTCACTTACTGCAGGTAGTTGTTGGAAGGCAATTAAGTGTTTGAGATCAGCTTGAGTTTTGCCATTTATTTCAGTGAGCTCAGGACTGGGCTGTAAGAGACCAAGATGTAGGTCTGTGGGCAGGTGCAGTCTCTGCAGCCAGGTGCAGGAGTGTTAGAGAAGCCCAGCTGGTAGAATAATTTTAGTTTAACTTTCTTTTCTTATATTATTTTTACATTATGTTGATCCATAATATGTTCTTGCTTTAATATCCCTATTGCTTCAGTCTGTTGAACCACTTCACCTGTATACAAGTAATTTGTCATTAGCAAAAGAAAAAAAAGTAGTATGAATTAAGTGCCATTATAATTATGCATAGTGTTTGAAATGCTTTCTGCTGTTTTAAAATATTTTTCCACTGCTTTGTTTGCACATACATATATGCACACACACACATTTCTCAGAATTGAAGATCATTACTTGAAAATGACTGGGTTTATGTGATGGTGTAGTCACAGGCTGATATAATGTGGAACAAGAAATTAATAGAAGAAAAAAGGAAAGAAGAGAGACAGATCGCCAGAGAAGGAAGCAGTGAAATAGAGTAGAGAGAAATACAAAATCAACCAATTAAAAAAAATGGAAAAAAGGGGAACATGTACAAGGAGGAATCCTGTGTGAACTTCTCAAACAGCTTTTCCTTTAAGGAAAGGGTGAGATCTTGGTTTAATAAATTGAGGAAATGGGCAATGCTCTCAACATAGTTTTGAGTTTGTACAAAGCCGAATGTTATATATCTTCAGATTCCTGTAAGGAGGAACACTACAGGCTGTTTCAATAAAACATAACGATAAACCCCTGTATCTGCTACCCGCACATTGTGGAGTTTAAGAGAAGAAAGTATCTGAATCTCTTTTTACATAATATAATCCCTGATTTGTTTTTAACACGTAGCTCATGAGTGTATGCGTTGTTTCCCTTTCCTTGTATCCTCCGCATGTTTTTCCCTCTTGCCCTTTTGCCCATGTCACGTATATCCTAAGGATCTCAATGGCATCAGTACTGTGCTGAGTTATACCCAATCAGCAATTACTGTTAGCTAATTTCTAAGTTTCTTTTGAAAATGCAAGAGAGTATCAGCCACCTGGAATGACTGACCCAGAATCTGTATTTTCATTCCCAAAGGACTTACAATTACAAACGTTTTCGCTTTGGAAGTTGTTTTTATTGAATGCAAATATTCAATATTGGGTCTTTGAAACAGTCCAGCTAATTCTCCATTATGAGCCAGTGCTGTTCTTCAAGTTAATGAGTTCAGTGATCGAGGGGAATTTGGAACCTATTATTGAGAACTGCTAAGCATCTGTAAATCCTGCTAAATCTTAGGAACTGCAGATAGTCACCATTTCTGAGTTAATATCTTAGAATGACCGTTAAGCACAGGGCATCTTAATTTTTGAGAACTAACTTCCATAATTTTATTTTGTTCTTTAAGCAAATCCAAACCAGCTCCACAGATTTCACCCAGTAAGTCTGTGGGAGGAGAGTTTTGTGTTGCTGCAGTATTTGGATCATCAAGGTCATGGTTTGCAAACAATCCTGGTCTGAAAAGGGAAAAAGGTTGGTATATTACAAAAGTGGTCTTGCATTTAAATTTAAATTCTCTATTTTATTTTCTCATTTTCTGATAACTTCTGAGTAGATGGTGCTTATTTATAGATTTTAATCCTGTAACTCAGTGACAGTGGAGATTTTTGGGAATGTGGTTGGGGTGCTTTTTGTAAATAGGACAATTTACAAGAAATTTTAATGAGTGAAATAAATCATTGATCTTTTATTATGATACAGTGACAGAAAACAAACATTGGTAGTTCAGTCCAAAGATACTGTGCGAAGTGTCACTGAAGAAGCTGTGAGGGTAAAGGTGAGGCGTCTTTGCTAAAGCAAATGTACAGCCACATGTTTAGTACTGTGTGATTACCTGAACACACCTTGGTGAGAAACTCTGTTCCACCTTCTCTTATATGAGATACCCCCATGGGTTTTTTTTTGGGGGGGGAGGGGAAAAGGGGTGGGGTGCGGGGGTGGGAAACAGTGTGCTTTGTACAGTTTTCTCTTTGTCTCTCCAGGCCTTTTGCTTCTTTTAAGTCACTTTTTGCCTGCAAGCATATAAAGGCAAGGGACTTAAAGGAATGAGCTTACTATTTCAGTAAACATTTTTTTCTGTTTCTGCTCTGCTACTGAAATAAGGTTTTCTTTCTTCATGCAAACAGATCAATCAAAACAGTTTGTTGTGGAGTCATTGTATATTATCAGTTGTTACGGTAGCCTGGTGGAACACGTATTGGAGCCAAGGCCGCTCAGCACTGCTCCGAAGATTAGTGATGACACACCTTTGGAAATGATGACGTGCCCAAGAGCCAGCTGGACTTTGGTTAGGTAGCTTATTCCTTTTACTTTCTTCTTCTTTTTGTCCAAAAGATGGTAGTGATCTGTGTTTTTTTGGAAGTGGTGAATGAACTGCATCATGATTTTTCACCCTATTTTTATCTTAAACTTCATCTTAAAGACTCTTAAAGTTTTCCATTGGAAGAGAGGACTGGTGATAGCAGCTTCGGGCTTGACTTTTCATGTGGTGCTGTTAGTGCTTACTTGTCTGAATGGGAGCTAACATTTAAATACCTCTGTGGCCCTGGAGCCTACATTGACCTGTTTGCAGATCAATAGAGATCCTTATCAGTTGGTGATTTTAAATGATGGGGTTGTAATTTAGCTTTTTATGTAAGGACTAGAAACAATTATTTTAATAGTGTTAAAGTACAGAATTCTGCCATGAGACATGAGTGAGGTTTCCACAATGAAGCATTGCAAAGAATTAGGCAAGTTACCCTGTAAGCAGATGAAGGTTGCATTTCTTAAGACAGTTGAAGAAATTATTCCTGACATGTGGAAGAAAGTAAACAAAAATTGATGAGAAAATGTTGTCAGTGCTTTTGACGTTTTAAAATATTTTTCTATCGATTTTTCTTGGCTCCTATATTCCTTAGTGCTGCTTATGGCTGGACTAGATTGATCAATACTTGATTTGCCAAGCTATTTAGGAATGGCCCACCCTAATTAAAATTACAACACAGACTTCTAGACCATTATTGTTGAAATGAGTAGGTTGTAATGGAATTGAAAACTCTAATTGGATCAATAGTCCATAACTTTACACAGCTTTATTTTCACAGTTTGTAAATGCTCAATGACTTTACAGTATCAAAGCAATGCTAGTTAACAGAACAAAAAAGTTCCCCGGTTTCTGTTGTGTGTTTGTATAACGTCAGTGTGACATACAGCGGTCCTAAATGTATTTACCAACTTAATCTAAACCGCCTTCTTCATTTTTTTGCGCAATACATGCTGCAGTTGACAAACAAGTATTGTCTTTGCCTCACAATCTGCGCGATTTGGTCCTGCTGCTCAACTGCCTGTGGTGTATTGCAGTGTTTGAACAAGCTAATTTAAATAATTACAAACATTTTGTGAGCTTGTATAGATAATTACATGTGATGACAGAAACACTGATTTACATTCTCTGTATTAGCTTAAATATTAATAGTCTTGTGTTTTACCTCAGAACTCCTCAGTGGAATGAACTCCAACCACCATTTAATGCAAACCATCCACTGCTTCTGGCTGCAGATGCTGTACAGTACTACCAGTATCTTCTTGCTGGCTGTAAGTAGCTGACAACTTTTTGTCTTGTCTCACAAGCATGTTTTAAGCTAAGTGTTGGTTTTTCAGCCTGCATTTATTTCAGTATATGTTCAAACGCAGAGTAGGGCTGTGTGTAACTGTACTAGCAATGGTAGAGTAGTGAATATAGCTTCTTTTTGGTATGAGTCAAAGTTGTGAGGTTGTCACATAGCCAAAATATGAGTGCTTGGCTGGCCTTGAAAGTGTGACCCACTTGATACCCTGAAGTCTTTGGGGTTTCTTCACCTCATTTCTTTGCGTGCTTTTATCCATTTCCTCCCGTGAATTCAATACTCAGTGACAAGCGAGTGCATCTGCATTTTCCCTCTCCCCTGGAACTCCTGATTGCTGGGCTACTTCCAGCCAGAATCTCAGACAGCTGCTTCCCTTGGGAGCTTGGCATCGCTTCCAGGGATGGCTGCCCACCTGCCTCGTCCTCTGTCTTACCCAGCCACATTGTTCACAGGGAACCAATGTGCAGAGCGTTGTCTATGCGGAAACATTTATACACCTATATCTACAGATATATGGTATAAGTATATTTTATATATATAAAAGTCATGTATTTTATTTTGGTTTATAGATAAATGAGTATTCATGTTATTTTTTATTTTGACAATTCAAAAAAAGAGGAGAATATTAACAGTGAGTAGCAAGTCTCTCTTTTTTGCCTAGGGTGTAGTCAAGATTAAAGTGAGGCAACAGTCAAAGTTTCACAAGGGAACAACTCTTGGCAGATGTAGTGGTACTCTTGGGGAAACTAGACCCTCTGCACAGTTGTCAGTGCAGCTAACGCTAGCACATTATGTGACACAGGCATTTTAAAATGCAGAAAGTGGACATCTGGGCCAAAAGGCAGTTTGAATATGACTGGTAAAAGCAACATCGGTGCCAGATTATATCTGTTGCTTCTACCTGCCCGTCTGTTGAATGTGCTCTGAGCTCAAAATGTTGTGGAAACCTACAGGGTTAGGGTCTTCTGTTTTCCATGCTGCAGAGAAAAGGGAAGAAAGCTGAAAAGGTAGAAGAGACTGTGAAAAAGTAATCAACAGTGCACAACACTGTGTTAGATGTGCCTTTTGGCTAGAAGTTTTATGCTGGATTCCTGTGGTTTTTTACTTAGAGGTATGAGAATTCTGCTTTGAGATAAAAGGGTATTGGAAGGATGTATTGTGCTTATATAATATTTCACAGTACAAATACAGATCACTACTTTCAAATGAGTATGTCTAAAATTAGGTGTGAGAGCCTATACTTAAATTTTCATACAAATATTTTGAAGCATTGCGTACAATCAGGTCAACAAATATATTTGTAATTTATATCAAATCTTTAACAGATGGTATTAACTGTAGAGCATAGGTCTAATTTCATGTTGTTGTTTAAGGTAACTGCTGCCACGTAGTCTGCTTATGCTACTGATAATTCATTTGATATTTATATTTTTATCCATTGCTTACACACCTGCTGCTGAGTAGTCTTGAAACAGTCTCTAAAACTAGCTTTATTTCACAAACACTGCCTATGTTTGCAAGTCCTTGCAGCTTGCCTCTTTGGGCCAGATTTCTTTCCCCTCCTTGCCCTCCCCAAATTCTCTGCTCTAGTTTTAGATGTCTTTGTCATCTCTGTTGGTTTCAGCTATTTCCCCTGCATACTATCAAATATATAAATATTGTAAATATCAATTATTGTGTGTAGTATACAGTTATTGCAGTATGGGTCCAAGAGCACAGGATGCTCTATGGAGAATTCTGGACATTTTGTAAAAATCGTTTGTCTGCTTTTTAGTTTCTGTTGAAATTAAAAGCAATGTATTGCTAAAATGTGGTCTGAACAAAAGCCTTTCTGTGAGTATCAGTGCTTTTATACAGAGGTCACATTTATCCCACATACCGAAATCAGGGATTGATGTGGTTCACTGTGTATTTCATTAACGGCTCAAATACTACACATATCAAATGGGTTTGTACTGAAAAGTTTTTAAAGGAAGAAGAAGGATTGGTGACTAAATTCCCACAAAATAATGAATTTGTATTATTTGAACTACAGTTAAGACTTCTAATTCATGTTTTATTTCACATAATAGGAATTCTTTAAGATGGCTGTGGAATGTAAAGAAAATTAGAATAATAATCACTGAAGACAAAAAAAATATCTAGAGAACATAGTAAAAATGGCATTAGCAGGGAAATTTGTGTATATCTGATCTTCTTTGAAGTTTTATTTGTCTTCTGGATTTATTCTATCTGAAGCTACTCTGTGAAATTTCTGAAAAAATTGAGTCAAACCAGGATTCACACAAAAGAGTCCCGGGCACCTGTTAGCTTTCCCCCTATTAAATACATGCTAAAACGAAGTTGTCAGGCTCTGCTTACCTGCAGTAATGTAATGGGTTGACATTAGCTGAAGCCTGTGGTTTGATGTGCTATCACTTCCGTCAGTAAGTTTAATTGCCAGCAAATGGCTAAATAGGGGCTTAGGGTGAATGTTACATCTGTCTGCCACGTTAGTGGTAAGAGGAATTCTGGCGCCGTTTCAGGGTCACTATTTGTATCTGTCTATCAGAGGTAGAATACAGCAGTTTCTCTCAGTTTCTGTATAGCATTTCTGCCAATTGTTTGGCTCCATTAAGTGTGCAGGGGAAATAAAAGCCTGAATGACCAAGTCACAAGGGGGTATGGATAGACCCTTTCTTTGTCCACACTCAGAACATTGCATTAGGTCTCATTATCCATTTATAATAAGCGACCTTTGCCCCCTGGGTCATTGAAAAATACTCAGTGTGTTTTTTAGGACAGAGTACCTCTGTCAGCAGACGGACAGAACAATGAAACGTCTGGCGGTCTGGTTGGAGGGCTATACTGTGCAGGTTTTCATAAATATTCAGTTTGATGCCAAAACACAGGACCAAAATCTTCCTTAGTCTCTGAAAAGTATCAAGCAGGCCAGTGAGTTCTTGCAATAAAAAGAGATTATTCTAAAAATACTGCATTTATTTACTAACACGCAGTTCAGCTTTTAAAATTTTTAAAGAATCTTAAAGATCTTTGATATTCACAGCTCATAAGGAATTAACAAGGAGCCATTGTATGAAGAAATATTTTGTACAACAAGTGTCCAAGACCTTTATCCCAAGGGTATTTGTGAGTGGCTTAGCACAGCTGTTTCATTGCTTTGAGGTCAGCTGTGACATCTGCTGCAGAAACCTGGCTCGGAGTAGGCAGTTCCTACCTACCTGAGCACTTTATCACGGCTATGGCTGGTGCAGGGAGGTGAGGAAGAGGGTAGCAAGAGAATTGGACCTTTCCGTAAGTTCATGGCTTGAAAGTGAACTTACAGGTTAAATTCCACAGCCGGCTGGCCTGCAGGAAGTGTCAGTGTCCTGCTCCTAACTGTTGCAGGCTTTTTGCAGTTGGTCGGGGTGAAAAAAAAACAGTCCTGAGAATCTCCTCACCTTCTGACAGAGCAGCTTTCAGACCTGCTTTTGTTCTCCGAAGAGATCATCCTGCAAAGCCGTGTATTTGCAGTCCTCAGGCCTTCAGTGCTGGGTGTTAGGTGCTAGATGTTTCTCTCCTACCTTTCTCAGATTTAATATGTAAATAATTTAATACATTTTACCTTACTTCTGTGTCTAGTATTCCCTCTTCATTTGCTTGTGTTCTGAGCAAACCCTAAATCTAATCACAACAGAGGAAGGAAATGTAAGTCACATTTTATTCTTCCTAGATGTTTTTCCTATACCATAAATAGCATCACCTGGTATGGTTAGACTGCCATAGCAGACCTGGCAGTGGGAAGAGAGCTGTGTGGGGCACTGCGCACGGCCATAGGAGGGTTTCTGGTGTCCACGGGAACTTGCAGCATAAAGGACTTTCTTCAGAGAATTGCCAAGTTTCATCATTACTTATTCTGTACATACTGCTTGTTTCCTGCGGTTTAGTACTTAGAAATTAAGATGCTTCTGGTGGTATAAACTCTTGAGGCATGCTGCTATGATGCACTTTTTGTGTCCGTGAAAGTCTGCTGTTTGTGTTCAGATTTTTTTTCTAATGAATACTTTTTTTCTCTATTACCATGACCCAAAGTCTTGCATGCTTGATTGACTTAATCTGTGTTTCCTTTCTCTGACTCCTGTGCCTTCCATTTTTGCATGTTTTAATTCATACAAATGTGTGCCCGGTACATAATGGCATTGCAATGAAAATAGATAGCTTTGCATAACAGCAGAAAGTCTTACCTCCTCATTTCATACTTCTTACTTCCTTTCCTCCTTACTCCACCTCTTTGAATTCAGTTTTTCATTGCACTGGAGGAATGGACTGTAGCTGGAATATCTGAAATGTGGACAGTTAACACATTCATGAAAAATAACTGAAATCAGACCCAAAACTGCTTAAATAAAGGTATTGAATAAAATGAGATATGGTTTCTCTCCTCTGGCTCTGGAAAGGGCACCTTCACCTTCCAGCAAGAGTTTTGGCTCATCAGGACCAGTTTTATGGAGATGACCTGCAGTTGTCAGAAGCAGGCCAGTGACAAGAATTAATATATTAACTGGTATGCAGTACTCTTTGACAAATTGCTTACTAAATACATCAAAATTGATTGGACGTTCTGTGTTTAAATTGACAAATGACTGCATTAGGGGAAGGAGGGAAATCCATTAATTACAGCTGCCCTCAACCATAGGAAATGTAATCGTATAAATATAGATTTTGTTAAAACAAAAGTCTCTACTTTACTGTAGTGTTGCTGGTAAGTGTACTTGCACCTCTCTGCTATTAAACCTCCAATAGGAGGTTTTGAAGACAGATCTTTGCAATTGGCTTTTAAATAATCAAAGACCATTTCTGTTGTGTTAAAAGGAATGATGCAGTGTTTCTTTATCCCACTCTGACCGCTTCTGGAAATTGTTTCTCTCTCAAAAAAATGGACATGTAGCCGAGCCTTCTTCTGTCTCATTAATTGTTTATTCTAAATGTGATGTAATTCATATTCCACAATGTTAGGATTCAAACCGGTACTCTGTATTCTCATTCTTTGTTCCTGTACTGGTCTCAAAGTAATACTTGAAGGACTGTTATTTATTTTTGAGTAAGAATTTGCACTTGAGTTAGGCCTGAAGATATAATCAGTTTTATAGACTTCGTTAAGGGATTCTTGAAAAGATTAAGGTCTGTATTTATAGCTGCCTTTGACTTCTGGCTGTTACAACAGATTTTCATTTCTGGACCAACTGTTGTACATATCTTGCGTTTTACTGAAAATGGCTTTCATTAGAAGTCAAACTTAGTAACTATTCATTGTCTTCAAAGGGAGGGGGTTAGCCTTTCCTCACTGTTTGTTTGGGCTAAATGATAACACAATTTATACAGATAATCTCTGTAACTCTGACATCATGTTTGCACTTCCTGTTCCCTCTAATGAAAGCTGTGCACCCTGAGCAAGACTTTTGTCTCTAAGCAACGTTGTGGTTCTTTATAGCCTATTTTATATTCCTCTCATACATTCCAGTGATGGAAATAAAAATTCCGTTCATAGAGCTAGCAAATACTGTGCCATGGAAAGCAGGGCTGAGTAAGAGTGGAGAGTATATTAAATAACTGAGCTATCAAGACAGATACTATGAAAAACAAGCTATGATGCATGTAATGGTAGTCAAAGTGCTGCTGTGTGAGTTACGCCGAGCAGGCACAGTAAGGAATCTGGTCATTCTGGTCTGCAAGCCTTTTTCCCTGCGCAGCAGAGCGTGATGGTGGTCTGGTAATAGGCTGATGAACTGGGGCTGATAATTACATTTAGTGTTCTACCACTTCTCAGCCTTCTACCTCTGTTTTTCTTCTTGCACTCTTTTGTGTGTGTGTATTTAATAGCATATTCTTTCTCACTAATATGAAAGCATAGACATTACAGTACGTGCCTCACCATACACCTAACTCAGAGTGTGTGTACGTAGCGTGTTCTGTGAGGCCGGAGCAGTATCTTGCTCTGTGTATGTTCAATGTCTATCACAACGGAGCTCGATTTCAGATAATAAAACTGATCAAAACCAGAGCCCGTTTTGTAACAACAATTACGGTATCGTGTAGTTACGAGGTGTTCAAAGCCTTTTTGCTCTGTTTCTGTGACATCTCTGCACGGCCGTGGTCAGAGGCGAGTTGGGAGCAGATTCAGCGGTTAGTGCCCTTGGCTGCCCGTTGCAGCGTCTCTGCTGGGCTTTACTGGTGCTGCAGCAGCGCTGCTAGCACTTCAGAGCAAAATTGGCCAGTTTCACATAATCCGCCCATGGAAGGCTGTCTAAACAAAGCTCTCTGACCTTACCCTGGAGTGGGTGAAGCCCACTTGAGTTTATATGAGCTGCCGTTCTGGGAAGCCTGGGAGAGGAGCTGGAACAAGCAGCGGTGTGTGGGTTAATGTTTTAGACTGCCATGGTTTTTATGTGCCGATTGTATGAATGTTGCCAGACTACTGGCCTTTCAGATGTACCCATGCCCTGCAGATGAGGGCCTTTCTGCAAACTTGTGTCGATTGAGTGTAAGGGCTTAAAACTGCAGGAAATACATCCTTGACCAGTCGGAGTGGTGGAGGCGGCACAGCAGAACTACGGGTAACCTGTGGGAAGGCACACGGGGGAGGCTGCTTTATCCGTGCTGGGCGGACGGGAAACCAGCCTTGTGGTAGACTGAGCCAGCCCCGATGACAGGACGTGTTGCATTTTGATGATGCTGCCAGGTTCCCCCCTGATTCTCAGCAGGGGTATTGCAGCTAGCTCTTTGTGAGCTGTTAGCACGATCCACTTAAAGATGGGAAACTGTCTGATGTTGTTAGTTTGGTACTGTGTGTGCAACCGGCACACAGCTGAGATTTCATGTAGTTACTTGGGTACGTATGTTTAGCTTCATTATCCAGATGGGAATTTTTTATGTATTTTCTACATACTCAGTTTGCCATTATTGTTCTTTCTACTTGAAATTGCCTCTAGCTAGTGGATCATTTTCATGAAATTCTGCTTTGCTATTGCCATAGAATAAAAGAATACAACATACCTTTTAAAAAGAAAGTTCCTGGGTCTCTGCATCAGCAGTTTCAAAGGAGTTGTGCAAATGTCCTGTAAAACTCCAGATCCTTAGGGAAAAGATTATAGTTACTTGAAATTCTGAGGACATTTCTATACAGAAAAAATGAGTTTCAGAATTTCAGAAAATTAGTTCCCAAGTGTTTATCATGACTCAAGTATTCTTTCCAAATGATACCTGAAAATATGAGTGTGTGTATACATACATGAATTATAACTGTAAGTGATACAGGTAAAACAGGTTGTAGAACTGTTCTGGCAATTTAAAAAATATTTCATATTTTTTACTGTGTTTAAAACTGTTTCAGATCATATATATATCTTTATATATATAACTTAAAAATGTGTATATATATTTATGTATATATTTTATGACTACAGTTTAAAAATTTCCATCAAAATGGATTCCAAGCATGCATTTCTCTTACAGAATTGTTACATGTATTTGGGATTTTCTAGCAGTAGTTGCAAACAGTGAAAATGGAATTTTCATATTTGCTCCTTACACTTGGAGGCGTAACAGATTGCAAGATAATCTGGATAACCTTCCCATTCCAGAAAAGATGTTTCTAATGGAATTGTAGTTCATGGTACATTTTTAAGGGAAAACTATGTTTCCCTAAAACTGCAACGTGCACTTCCTGCTCCCTACAGGAAACAAGATTGAATGGTAAAGGGAAGCAGATTTAATTTCTGACTGAGAATGGGTCTGATTGGGGTAAATCGGGCAGATGCCATTTCATGAAAGAGCTGCATCGCTGCATGTAAGCGGTGGAGCAAATCAAGATACATTCTTCTGCTGTAATTGGTGTTTGTGAAATAATATAGGTGAGGTGGATAAAAATGAACTCTGTAAGGTCTGTTGGGTGCTGGCAATGTATGTTAAGTTTTTGATACAGATATACACCTGGGCATGTGCATGGCTTCATCAGGTTACTGAGTACTTGCCCATCTTAATCCGTATTTTATAAACTAAATGCTGGAAACAGCACTGCATATAGGAATTAAAATACTTTCAGATGTGTACAAACAACAATAATGAACAAGGGCACATGCTGAAATAGTTCTTTACTATTCTTACATGGTCATCTGGAACTTCTTAGAGAGGGGTCCATCAACACGAAGGGGTCAGTTTTCAAAGCAGTGTACAGGGATTTAGCCGCGCGACTCCTATTGACGTTAATGGGAGTCAAACGGGTAAATCCCCACGCACCGCTTTGAAAATTTACTACTAAGCCTCTTGACTTCTCACTACATACTTTGATTGTAACAGTAATCCATGGTTAACATAATTTTCCCGACAATAATGTCAAACATACTTTTGAAGTCAGTGAATTATAGAAATAGTTACCTCTTCCATAATTCCTTAAAGATGGCCATCAGATGGATTTTGCCATAGGTTTGTGGAGTTGAAATTATTCTTTAACTTGAGAAAAAGTATATATGTTACCTTCTCATACAGAATGCATAGTCTGCTCACAGTCTGAGCATTTGAAATGTTGAACAGCCTTAAGATGCTCAGTACTGTAATACCACGGTCTAGCTCTGCCCAGATTTAAAAGTTCATTATACTTGACTGGTTTCCTATGGGAATTTTGAGAATGGAAGCTGGAGTTAAGCGCAGTGAATGTATACCAGTCCTGCAATGCAACCAGGAGTAATGGTGAAGCCTGAACACCTAATCAGCACCTTTTAGGGGAAAAAATAATATGCCAGGCTGTGGACTATCAGATCAATGTGAAGTAAGGAACAAGTAAAGCAGTCACCAAACCTGGGAAAATCTTTGGGAGAATTCATATCCTGATTACAGACCTAGCTATTCCTTTATGATTAAAGTGCTGATACAGAGAATGGATGGTCTATAAAGCGCCTAATAAACTGTGGGCAATACATAAATAATGAATTAATAAATCCGTAAGTCAGTCAGTGGTGTGAAATAACTGTTAGACTGGCTAAACTCCTGGTTTACGGGCGTGTGTGTGTGTGTGTGTTAGCTTAATTTTATGACGTTTATGCATACAAAAATCTCAGAAAGCCCTAACAGGAAAAATGAGTGGGGAAAAGTTTGGGGTAAAAGGAGATATTTTAATTTGGATGGCATGCTCCTGCAGAAGTTTACAAGCTGAAAAATGCATTAAAACCAGAACTTTGTTCAGTAACATATAGCCACAAGTAAAAATACATAGAGCATATCACCAAACTACAAACAGTTTATTTTAAACATGGCTGTAAGCATTCTGTCTAAAATGAAAATCTGGTCCTTGCTTTATTTCCAAACTTGAGCAGAGGTACAGCCAGCCAGCACAGAGCTGTGTGCTGTAGGAGAAGATTTAGGAATGCGCATGCTGCAAAACTCGCTAAGCAGTTGTTGAACTTGAACTACATGGCAAACCTGACAGAGGGATACCGAACCCAACCTCTGACAGAAGTGAGATCACATCTATAAGATGAAAAAAAGGTGAACCTGTTGGATTTGAAGCGGCTGCGTGTAGACCTAAACCAGAACTGTCATATTCTGCTTGTCATGGGTAACATGATGTAACTAATGCGCCAGTAGTTCCAGAAGTAGCATGAAGTAAATCATTCAAATTGTGGAGCTTAATTTTAAGAGAAGTACTCCCGAAGCTTGTTGACAAGCACATGATTACCTCAGCTCTCTAAACCGCCTATGATTATTTTACGTATAACTTAGGAAGCACAGAAAAAAGCATCAAAATCAGAGGTTAGTGTGTGATTTGTATGAAACTGGGGGATATGTAATTTTTATTCTGCATACCTGTTCACTGTGGACATCACTAGAAACTGCATGTGGACACAGGATAGACTTCTGACTTAATGAATTAGTTAAGAATACACCATTTCTGGTTTTGCTAGGTTTTAGAATCTTATTTCAAATTCTAAATTTTGTGTATTCAGTTGAAATAGAGGAAAGCTCCCTGGGTGTCTGCAGGCATGTGTACAGCGGGCAGCACAGAACAAATAGTCTTTATTGGTCGCCAATGCCTTTGTTTGCTCTTAATTTGGACAAACATACATCCGTCAGAGAAGAGCACATTGGGAGTTTCATATATAACTCTCAATTAAATTGAATTGTGTAAAGCTTATTTGTATAAATGAGAAAATTAAAACCTTTTGGTTCAAGAAGTACACAAAACTAGGTAAAACTAATGATTTATTGTTCACAAATTAAAACCAGAAGTGCACACATTACAATTGAGCTGTAGTGTTTCTTTGTTCCAACACTTCTGTGCTGCTGAAAGATGACAATTTATAATCTTTGAATGAATAAAGATTTGTCTTAGGTCTAGGTATTTATTGTATAATTAGCCCAGCTATGAACAAAACCACTGCTTGTTAGTTCCAATACTCATCAAGCATGTGTATTTGTCTAGGTCTTGCTCACATGTCAGGAATGCCTATGCAAATTATTTGAGGTTGGTATAAATTGTTTGTTTTCTTTATTTGTCACTAAAATCCATGACAAAGTTTCAAAACAATGGGGTTTTTTTCTTCATACTTAGTCATTGAACTGTGTGAATCAGGTCCTGGTGTTCCAGAGGAATATCAGCTCAGCTGTATTTCTGCCTGTGTTTCAGCTTGTGTTGAAACTTTTGTCTCCACAGTCACTTCTGTGCAGTTTTCCTGGCACTAACAGTTATCACACAAGTGAATAAATTTGTGGGGGAAGAGGGGGACGGTATCCCAACCCTTACTTTTAATATTTATTCAATGTAGTGGAAAGATTAATCCTTTAACTGCAGAGAAGGGAGTATGTAAACTTTAGAAATTTACCTTAGATTGTGGGTAAGCACCCGCACCTTTGATTTTGAAGGTAGAAAGTGAGGTGACAGTGTTCATTCAAGTCACTGAAAGAAGCTGAAGAACAACAGTTTTCGTTCAGATTCTGTTTCTCCTTAGTTAAACGTGGAGTGATTCAGTGGAGCTAGTCAGGATGGAGGGACAGGAATACATTCCAGACTTAACAGTTGATGCAGATGACTTTTCCTTCAAGGAGGACAGAGATTAAAGTTACTGCTGTTATTTTTGAGCAGCTCAAAGATGATTTTTTGCCAAATATTTGTGGCAAAGTTCTAATTTTTGCTGTAGGTAGCACTCCAGTTTTTAAAATTTGACCTTGAATGCTTGCTTGTGGAGTTTTTTTGCATTTGTAAGCCATCTTTACAAACTCATGTCGTCTTACGCTGCATAAACAGAAGTTGTAAGTTATAATTCTCACCTTAGATTTTTATTAAACACTCGTTTCCTTTGTACTTTTTTGTTCCACATGTAATCGTACAAATTTCTGCATGCTTGTGTATTTCTAGATGAAACAAACTCAGTTGCATTCTGACACTTGATATATGTTTGTTCCAGATGTTGGTGTAAGAATAGCCAAAAATTTTAAAATTGGCATAGCTCAGGCACAAAGTATTGAATGTATTGTTTTAGGAAGGTACAAAACACCTTCAATTCCCAGTAAAATATCTCCGTGCAACAGGGGCTTGCTTGCTCCTTGTCTGGGTGCGCGCCATTTGTGAGTCTTCCCCAGTGAAAGACAAATTACAGGAGTGCAAGAAAAAAAACAACCACTACATGCTGCAGAGCTTTTGAAGAATTTTAATTTTATTATTTGCTGTCCCTGCATTGCAGTGAAATTCTTTGGACATTGAAAAAACTCTGTGTCGTAGTGTAAGAATAGCTTGGCTGGTGTGTAAGAGGCTGCCGTGAATTCAAATTTTCACAGAATGAAGCTGGAAGATGAAAGATTACTTTTGAGCTCAGATTCCTGGAAATGTCCCTCCAGGCCTAAATTAATCTTGTCTTGGAACTTGATACCAATGCAAGAGGTGTGTGACCCAGAAATGAAGAAAACATTGGTTTTGTATTTTTAGGATGTATTTGTTCCTATAACTTCAAGGGCATATTTAAGTTGAAGAAAATGACCTTATGTATATCTGTAACAAGCAGTACAGCGATGGCAAATCTCCAGCAAGCATCACTTGTCTCATAAGGTCATATCTCCCAGAACACTGTGTGCTCCCACTGCGGGCAGTGGGAGTAGAGCTCTCTTTGCCTGTGGTAAGGCTGGGACCATCATTATGGGATCCTGCTATCAAAACCAGACTCTTTTTAAATGCCTGCTTTTGTGATAGGTGTGGTACATAAATGCTGTTTTATTAAATAGCAAAATAAATTACTGAGGTTTGACCTCAGCTAAGGCTTTATCACTGTTGCCCTGCTGGTGAACTCGAAGGCAGAGCTTTTTCGTGGAATTCAGCATGTCGTCACTTTTTGGTGGAAAGAGTTAACGCCGCGCTCCGAAGCTTCACTGAAACGTGCATTATTGCAAGAGCTGTGCAAAGCTGTGCTTCCTCAGGAAAAGGCATAACAGCGTAGGACCAAAACTGTTCTTAAATTTGAATTTCTTTCTCACTGTAAAGCCGTCTGGAATCTCCAGTGAAACACGAGTATTACACAAGGGAGAAATACAGTGACAAAGCAGGTTGGATGCTGCTCCCTGGGCTAGTGTTTTTGCAGCGAGTCACTGAATAGCAGCTTCCCTAATCTTGACAGCTCTAGTAGTTACCCTTGGGATGGGGGGGGGGGAATCAGAACAGTCCATAAAGTTCCCATTGGTTCGAAAGCAAAAACATCTGCTAGAGTCATGAACAGTTTGTTAGCGGAGTTCAATAACAGGAAAGCCTGCAGTTGATCAGCTGTGCCCTCAGAACCAGGCATTACTGCAGTCAGTAGAATTTATTGTAGGGGAGCCAGGAGATATGGGGAAGATTAGGGCAACAGCAAAACGTGTCAAAATAATGTTTTTGTTTCATTGGTTTCAAATATAAACTTTACCAGTAAGGAAGAAGCGTGGTCATTATGGTTTCACGTTCAGATATTATTTACTGTGAATCGTCAGCTGTTTGTAATCCAGGAAGGTATGTGTATTTTCTTAATACGAGTTTGATATGGGCTAGACAGACACATCCGTAAGTCATTGCATTAGGGCTGTCACGGTTGTAATGGAGCAGATGAATGTAGTTTCTCTATTATCTTGAAAACTGAAGAACACACACTGCTGGAATAACGTCTGTGGTTGCCGGGGTGTATGTACACACACATATGTGCAGGCAGAAACTGTATTGATTGCAATGAATATGGCAGATGCGTGGGATCTCATGGGAAAAACTTGACAGGCTGTGAGAATATGTCCCAATCTATATAGCACTCGGAATAATTCTTTAATAGGTTAAGCCCTGGACTGGATTGGGTATATTGCAGGTTTCAGAATAAAGACACTGATACAGAGGTGTTAGAAATAGCTCCATAGCTGAGGCTGGGTTCAGATAGCCACTTATACAAACAGGATGAAAATCCCTTTATTTCATATAGTGTATGGATTTATGAAAACCCTGTGCTGTTTATATTATAGAGGCGCCGTTCTGTATTTATGGTTACAATTGTGTCTGCTTTGCCATTATAAACTCCTATTATAAGGGGTTTACAACATGGCTGTAAAAATTTGTAGTGGATGGAAACTTGACACGTAAAGGTCAACCCTGTAGTAATATAGTTTTCAAAAATCAATTTTTAAAACTTTGGGTCATTTTTAGATTATGTAAATATAAAAATATTGGTTCTAATTTTAGGATTGTCTGGTATCTTAATGCTACGGCATAAAACTCTCCTGTTTTACCGAAGTAAAAATATCATTGTTGCATTTGCTTCTTTTAATTTGCTTTTGTGGTGTCTGCTCTTCCCTCAATGTGGGCATGGTTTCTTGGTATTGACTCCAGGCCTCTAACAGGCTCCTTACAGTAAGCAGGTACAAGAAAATGAGCAATACCACCTGTTTTATTGTCCGGGGTGCTTGCTTACATTTTGCTTTTTGTAAACTTTTTCAGGGTTCTTGGGTGTGAAGTTTTAGTTAGAGCAACATAATGCTACTGCCATAGAAAGTGAAGTAGCTAGACTGTAAGCTTTGCTAGTGTATTCAAATGACTCAAGAACCCAGCATCGTTAAATGTTAATCTTCACAATAATGAGTCCGCAATTCTCTCTGTTCTTTATGGTAGCATTTGAACACTGAAGTGTGATTTTTTCCCAAAGCTGTATGCATATATGGTAGTAGTTTTAAATGTGGGTTTGGATTTACTGCAGTCCACAGAGATGAAAAGCTTGCATTTTTCTGTTGTAGTGAGTCCATATGAAGATGAATTAGAGCAGTGAATATAGAAACAAAATGAACTTCATTTTGTTCCATGAATTGAGGTTATTTAGGCAGTAGAGACTTGGGTATTTAAGCAGTTACAGTAATGTAAGATTTTCATGATGTTTCAAGGAGAAGGTTGTTGATGAGCACTGTGGACAGATCTGATGTTGAGTCAAACCAAGCATTTACCCAGTCACGAATCTCTGATAGTGACTGGAAGCAGATGCTCCAGTGTCTGTGAGTTTGGAGGTTATGAGTTTCTTGGAGGTTGTGTCTGGACTGTTGTGTTTAATAGCCACTGATGAATTTGTCCCTCAGCTTGAACTAATATATCTTTCTAGTTATCTGTGTCATCTGCAGCTGAAAAAAGTGTTTCAAAGCTGTCCAAAATTATTACACAGTATTACTATAATACAAGAGAACACTTGAATACAGAATTTCTGGTATTCTACAGTCCAGTGAAATAATCTCAGTATTTAGTCTTTGTAGTTAATAAAGCATCAACCTCTGCTTTGATACAGATTCTTAATGAAGAGATATATAGTTACTACTGTGATGAAAAGATGATAAGATGCTAATGAAGCCCTTCCAATTAAATTACATAGTCACATCCTAAAATTCAAGTTGTCCATGAAGCCAGCTTTAAATAAACTATGTTAACATCAAAATGAGAGTGGTAATTTGGTTTGTGAGGTCTTGAAAATAGTCTGGGTTCAAAGTCAGGACATGTCCTGGTGTCCCACGATGGCTTTTGTCAGTGCACTTTAGCACGGTTCAAATTCTGAAAAGTTTGTAGAAAAGGCTTGCATTGCTGAGTGGCATATCTCAGTGTTAAATTTCTCGGGACAGATGGTTGTCGGCTGTATGGAGCTGTCCTGAATGTTCATTAAGTACATAAGGTTAAAAGAAAAGGAGCCAATTGGGTTATCGTAGTGGCTGTATGTATACATTCAAGTCAAAGAACAGAAACCTTTTTATCACTTTTGATGTCAATATTTGAACTCTTCCTGTGGTCCAACGTGTTGTCACAGATTTAGGAAAATAAAATATTGATGTTGCTGTACTGATCACTTAGTGAAAAAGCTTTTTTTAAAAAAGCAGGTAACAGTAAGTCTGAGTTTTCAATTTTCTTTTTTTTTTTCAGTGGTGCCACCAGGGAGCCCTGGACCGATCACTCGACATGAGTCATATGACAGCTTAGCATCTGACCACAGTGGGCAAGAGGATGAAGAGTGGCTTTCACAGGTATGCTTTCTGGGGGGGTCCATTCAGGAGCGAACGAGTAATAGTATCCGCTGGAAGGTAAATTGGCAACTTGCCTCAAAATGGAAAGGAAGTTTCCAGGCCATAGGTATTGCTCTGTGTAAAACTGACTTCACATCTCACTTGGTATGAATTTGATGGCTTTTACTTTTTATACAAACTATACAAGCTCTATTAAAAACCATATAAAGCCCCCATCATTACTGGCACAAGCCATTCCTGGGAAGTTCAGGATGAAGTATGAAGTTTCAGTTGGCAGCAGAAAGTTTCTGCGTTTTTCTCCTGACATGGTCCTTTCCAGATGTGGGATAAAGGAAGTTGGCTTGGCAAAATGATGATGCCTTTTCAATTGTGACCTGTGATAGACTTACTGCATTTTAACATAAAAATGATAGATTAACTGGTTTACTTTCTTTTTTTTTTTCCTGGTTATCAGCTGCTGCATTTCCTACCGATAATTCCTTCGAGTTATGGCTAGATACAAGTACTGTAGTGCTTTAAAATGTCCGTGCTTGGTGGAATATTTTTGGGTGGAATATTGTTATATGAGGTTAATCTTTATAGTTTTATCCATTCTTGATATATTTCAGTCAGTGAAGCTTCTCTTTGAGAAGCAGTAGATGCTTGACTGTTTGGCACAAAACGTAACTTCAGTTTAAGAATGTAGGTCATGAATAATACACTGAAAATTAGTTCCTGTTAGAAATAAAAGGTTGGAGTTAAATAAATAAATAAAAATTACAAATGCAGTGGATTTACCAAAGCAATTATGGGGTACCTGATACATGGAATTTATCCTGACAAATTAGGTGTGTTTCCTTTGGTTTAAGAACAGCGGTGGTGTTACGTAATCGTGGAATGGTGTGGGTTGGAAGGGACCTTAAAGATCATCTAGTTCCAACTGCCCTGTTGGATTAAATGTGTTGCTGGGGTGTGTGGCATAAATATGAAATACTCATGGAGGTGATTTGCTTCACCCACTGTTGAATAAATCATACACAGCATTTACCTAAAATCAAAAGTTTCTACTTCTAAGGTTTCCACCTGTACCAGTCCAGGAGCTGCATTCACTGGGGAATCCACTTACCTGGTCTAAGTTTTCAGATGTGGCTGCACACTGATAGATCTTATTTGCTTATGCTGCCTCTAATTTGTCAGAGCATAAAGATGGTGAAACTACTAATCAGTGTAGCTAACAGGACTTTTACCACTGAGTTCACTGGGGCCAAGATTTACCTGTGGTTTTCCACCTATCCTCTCCAGTACCATTTGGATAGTTTAGCTTATTTTACTGCTCTGGTGACTTTCTGGTACAGTGGGCAACCTCAGAAAAAAGAGAGTAAGGTAAACCTGTGTTATGGGGGTTGGTTTATTAGTAATTCTTGGAAGATGTAAGATGTCAAAGGAACTTAAGACCGCTTGAACTTCATCACATCTGTCCTTCTAGAGGAGTAAATATATTTATAAGAAAAAAAAAGAATCCCAAGTGATGTCACAGAATAGAGATAATTCAAAGAACGCTTCCAGAATGTTTAATTTTTGCTAAGTGAAAAGAGCGATGATAGCTCTTTTGAGCATGAAGATGCTCGCATTCTCGAAGCAAGCCACTTTAGATTAAGCCTAAAGTGCAAGTATGTTTTTCAAAATTAAAGTGTTGTTATCAACAGTAACAGCATGCAGTGAAAAAACACTGCCCTTCACTTCAACTTTTCAATTAGAACAGTGGGTAATGTGTGCTGTCAGTGTGAAGTAGATACAATATGTTTGTCCTGCACACAACAGGAGAGTGAATAGGAACATCTGGCCGTAGCCTCAGTAAAATTGCAAAGGCATCTGTTTACCTCTCGGCTCTGTGACACTGATGGTTTCAAGCTTAAAATATACAGATTACTTTATCTGTGGCCTAATTTACACTGCTACATAAAAGCTACTTGCTTCAGAAACGTCTGCAGTCAATCTGAGTTACGCTAAGATAAATGCAAAGATGGAAATAGTGCTAAATAGCTGTGCGTTTGCTATCTTAACATTAGCAGAGAACTTAGAACATTACCAGTGTTTAAAAGTACTTCTTAAAGAGTTAAGAATTGCTGCTAGTACACACCTATGTCATATATATACAAAAATATATTTTTTGTGAATATCCTCACAAAATTGCAGTTTTGCTGTGAATCTGATCATTGTTTTAGCAGAAATTGATAGGAATCTAATAGTCTATTTTTGTCACCTTAGAAGTGTGAGTGTATGAGTTTACCAGAGCTTAATATTTTCATTTCATATTTCCTTTTTCTAATCTTTAAAGGCTCCTTTTGATTTTTAAAATTGTGTTACAGAAGACTTATGCTTTATTTACCCTTTTATTTACAAGGCCAAATTTTCCTGATCTTGTGAGTTTCCAGCAATGTTAGCATCTTAAATTTTCATGGTAGATGGCTTATTTAAGAGTTTGCCAGAATTGGTACTCATCAGGTTTATAGTCATCAGTATGGTGTGAAAAGAGATTTTAAGAACATTTTGGATGCTTCATTTGCTGAAATAACTTATTTTTCAAAAGTTCATATCTGGACTGTCACTGGAAGTAAATACCTTGAGGAAAATCAGAATATTTGAGATTACAGGCGGTGGGTCTAACAAATAGTGTTCTCCGTGCCTTTTAGAGGTAGGCAGGGAACTGTGAAGCTTCTGTGTCTCTGCGTATATCCATACATAAATATAAATACAGTAAATATCTCATATACACCTATTATGTTATATGTATGTGGTGGTTTGTTGCAAGTAAACACCTGTACTTCTGTTTGAGTTGTCAGAATTTTGGTTAAATCAGTATATGTGTGTGTGTAGCTGCCATTCTAAACTCCACATTTCTATTCCTCCACATTTCTATTCCATCTGAATAGTAAGGAGCGTGACCTGGGCTGTGCCGTGTCTCACAGCACACTTCACCTTGCGCTCTGTTACAAGCCTCGTTGCTTTCCAGCAAGATGGTCTCTGCCAGCAGTATGCTGGGATATGCCAACAGTCGTTATGAGCTTTGATTTGAAGTACAGTTCGCACTGTATACATGTGAAGCAGCCCTGTTTAATGTGTGAACTTTACAAAGCTGTAACAGCTTGGTTTCTAAACACGCATCCCTTGACCTGGTCAGGATGGAGGTTATCAGGGGAGGCGGGTTTTCAGTTCCTCTGTCTGCTCCGTGCAGGCGCAGACCCAAGGGTGTTCCCTTGTTGGTTACACCACAGGGGTAGCTTTTAGCCTGCAAGTTGTAGCGCATTTCATGATAGCGAGGGAAGGAATGAACAGGCTGATGTGAAGTGAGAGCCGGGATGCAGGGTCGGTCTTCAGAACAGCTGAAGAACTGGGGTGCAGTGTCCTCGGGCTGGTGGTTCACAGGCTTTCAAGGCTCTGCAAGAAGTCCTTGGCTTTGGCTAGAGCATCCTTTCTCTAGCAAGGATGTTCCAGATTTTCCCTTGTTCAGCTTTCCTCCCAACTGATGGCACAAACCACGTTTTTTTTCCTTGAGAACAGCAGGATTCAGGGGGTTCAGTGTAAAGAAGGAACTATTCATTATATTAAGTTGCACTTTTCCGTTGAGTATTTCCCCACGTTCCCTTCCCACAGGTCGAAATAGTGACTCACACCGGGCCTCATCGACGTCTGTGGATGGGCCCACAGTTCCAGTTCAAAACGATTCATCCCTCAGGCCAAACTACCGTCATCTCATCCAGTTCCTCAGTGCTGCAGTCGCACGGTCCAAGTGACACCCCACAGCCTCTTCTGGACTTTGATACAGATGATCTTGATCTCAACAGTCTCAGGTAAAAAATAAGATCAATTTCCAAGCTGTTTCACATTTGTTGTGTGAATAACTTGCCTCATGCCTAAATGAGGCCATCTGTGTACAACGTGTAATAGCTTTCATCAAGCTTGTCCAGATGAAAGTCTTAGAAGAGCGTGTGACTCAACAACAGTAACAGTTCATCCAAGCCAAGCAGCTTAGATTCCTTTCTGCTGCCCCTTCTTGTGTAAATGACAGTGAAAGACAGTACAAAGTCTGGTGGCCTTGCTCAGCCCCAGCTCGGCTTTCACAGTTTCTGCATTGCTTAATGAATTCATTTTCTCAGACATGAGTGGGAGCTTTATGCCATAAGGTTTAGACACTGACTGTGAAGCAGTCAGTGTGTTGGAACAGTAATTGAACTTCTGGAATGTTTTTCCCCTCCCTATTTTGTTTTGGTTTTTTCCATTCCTTTGCTTCCTTCCTTGTAATTCTTTTTTCATGTATTTAATTCATCTGGTTTTGGACATTGGCTGATTTGGAATAGGGGCAGGGGGTGGGCCTAGGGAAGGGAAAGAAGGAGAGCGAAGGCAAATGTGGGTTTATATTTACTGGTAGCTAGTGATTTTGTAGAAGTGCTTTATGCACCATGTGTTTCTGTGTCGTGTCCGGTAACCCTCAAGATTTAACGAGTTTCCATGCTTCTGACTCTGCATGTGATTCGAAGTCCAAAGTTCTGTGGTATGGACTTGGATTGCTTGGGACTCTTGTCTGAAACTCTTATGAGTAAAACGAGAGATGGATAAAATGACTAATCCCATTAAAACTGAGCAGATTGTTCTTGGACTGAAAAGACAGGGGTTTGAAATGTGTGATTTCTCCTTGCATGACACATATATCCACCATATGTAAGGATGTAGCTCTCAAATACATCAATTTTTTAAAACTGTATATATGTATACATATACACAAAGAAAGCAGATTTTTTTAAAAAAATAATACAGACATATATTATAAAAGGAATAGACAGTTACAAATATGTCTTTTCTCCTAAACTGACAAAGAAAATGCTGCTGTTCAGGAGAGCGATAGAAGCTTTGTAACCAGTTAGGGTAGGGCAAGCTTTCGCCTTCGAGGCTTGCTGAGAGATACATTGGGGATCCTCACTCTGTGTAGACTCTCAATCTGTCTCTGGGTGGATTATCCAGGTTTTGGCTCCACAGAGCAAAGGAATACAGAAGTTTTTCAAAGGTTGCCTGATTTAAAAATAAACAGTTGCTTAATTGGTTCAGGTGATTCAGGTCTGTGTAATTAGAGCCCTCCTGAGCAACAGTTTTGACACAGGTGTTAACTGTAACTTACTATTTAGGATTCAGCCAGTTCGTTCAGAACCTGTTAGCATGCCGGGGTCGCCACGTCCAGTTTCTGATCGCAGAGGAGTTTCAACAGTGATCGATGCTACTTCAGGTAGAAACATGTTGATTTTGTGTTTTCTTTGATATTTGTACTATTCAGCAATCTTGTCTTTTTTTTTGTCTGGTAACATGTTTACTAACCATTACCATATACTTAAAAGGATATTGTGAATTTCAGCTGCACAATAGGGTAAGTGCTGTCTTATACGAATACTTACTGAAAGCTACCTTAATGATGTGGGTTTTTTCCTCTTACTACTCAAATCTGAAGTCACAGCATTGTGGTAAGATATGAACACAATATTTACATTAAGTTTAACATGAGCTGTAGAATGCTAAGAACTGCCTGAACTAAAAAGCAGAACGTTTGCAAATACTAACGTTGAAATGCTCTTATTAATGAATGCCTAAAGCATAGAATATTATGGTTCCATCTCATTTATAAAATACCTTTCATTGAAATGTAATCATAAGTGTAATTGATTTCTGTGAACAGTCAGGACAACAGGATAGTTTATCTAATGTTTGTGTAATAGGCACATTTTCACTAGTCCGCTCTGAAAGAGCGTGTAAATTTAGTTTTACAGTGGTTATGTTTATCAACATAGTAATATATGTACCATGAGGCTTTCTTCCCCCCCCATCCCCCGGTAGTGGGGTATAGTCTGTATAAAGAAACAAGGACAGCAGAGCTTTATATTCTAGTACAGCTGTATAGCGTCTGAAGGGTTCACACAGCAGGATTTTGTCAAATAAAATCTCTCACAAGTAGAATTATTAAACACACAGCATTAGTCAAACAGTCAAGTCAGAGAGGATTTTAATCTTTAGTGATTTGAAAATCCCTGGAGGCTGCTGATTGGATTGAGGTTAAACTGTAAAAAGAGAATGTAACACATACAGAAACTGGTTTCTGAAGGTTGTTTTAAAGGGAGTTAAAATAAAAGCTCCTGTTCCAGGCTCTGTTTGCTATTGATACAAATTCTGAGGCCAAGGTATTGCATTGTTTGCCAAATTAATTTATTTGGGTATTACAGGATATTCCTTAGATATGTTAATAACTGAGCTCAATAATAACTACATTTACTTTGGATATTGAGGATTGTCATTATAAATTCCATTTCCAAATATTTAAAATTTGTTAAATTAATTCACCTTGAGCTTAGACAAACGTCTGATGCTGGTTGTTTAAAGGGAATTTTATTTGGTTTACTACATGACAAAGTAATTTTTTAAATAACTTTTTTAAACAGAAGAAAACATAAATACATCAGTTCTGATGATTATTTTTTACTAGTTCATATATGCCTTTTACCCTTGAAAGCTTACAAGCTTGAATTGTAGGAGTGCTTCTGTCTGTGCATCTGACACTTCAGTCCAGAGTGATTAATGGCCTAGCTCTTCCTCACTATCAACGTGATGATGCCAGCTGATACAGATAGAGAGATCTGGGTTATCAGGATGGGGATGTTTTTTTCCTCTTGGGTACAAATGAAGCAGTGCCATTACCTATATCAGGGATGTATAATAATTCTGAAATGTAACCATAATGCGTTCTAAAACGGTGTTATTCCATCTACAATAGAAGCAGCGAAACACATAGGACTGTACCTGTTCTATGCTGAATAGCCTTTCCTGAAGTGTGGATGGGGCCTTAATGTGAAATGGCTCATGTGAATGTGATGAAGCTCTATTGGTAATGCCTTTAACATGTGTGTCCGTATTAAAATTGCCAAAGTCAATTGCATACATTGTTATGACACTGAAAATATATTTACTGTACAGCAGTGACTCAGTTTTGTTATAACACCTCATAAGTTTTTTATAAACAATACATGGGTTTTGTTAGGGACATGCTGATAGCAGTACTTTATTTAACTTCACTGCCAGAGAGTTCAAATTGATTTTTGATTCAGGGACTTTACCATCTATTTGTGGTTTTCATATTGCCCATTCCCTGGCCTTTGCCATGCAGAAATTCTTGGTCCAGATTTAGGGTAGCTGTGCCAGATTATGTGTGATGGTATAGGGGTGTGAATTCTGCTGCAGAGAGTAGAGGAGACACAAGCAAAAAACATACACTGTCTTTTGAAATCTCTTGCTGTTGTGACAAAGCCCAGCAAAAGGAAGAGGAGTACTTTTACTTGCTTTTGGCTCTTCTCAGCTTTAAAGATGTGCAGAAAATGGCATTAATCTCACCTTTGAATCTACAGGGTTTATTTTAGATGTACGACATTGCATTTTTTTGTGATATAGTCCACTACTGTAAGTATTCTCATTTCCTGCTATTACTAAGGCTTGCCCTAAATGGCTTATATTCTTTATGGAAAACAAATTTATTGGAAGATACATTTTTAGGTTTGAAGGATTTTTAAGTAGGTCATAAATTTTTACTGCCTAAGCTGAACCAGGAAGTGATTCTTCAGTTATGACCCATGCATTCAAGTCTGTGCACTTTATGAAGATGCTTATCTGGCTGTTTGATTGCCTGTTGCTCAGAGATACCACCAGCGTGGCGCCTCCTCTTATCTAACTCCATCGCTTGTTATTTCTATCAAAAGATTTCAAGTACATGTTTATCATCTTCCATTATTCTTCTGCCGTTCTTGATAGCTTCCTTCCTCCTCCCCCATTGGTGACAACTCTGTTGCTGCATTCAATGAGAAATTTGTGTAATTATCTTAATCATGATTTTCACATTTCTGCAGAACTATGGTATACAAATGACAATACTCTCTGGCAAGACCATTTGCAAAACCCTTAATTTAAAAAGTACAAAACTCTAATACTGTTATGAATAGTGAAAATTTGCAATGGCTTTTTCAAGGTGGATGGCTATATCTGTGAAGATTACTTGGATAAGTTTTAAAAATGCATATTTAAATGTGGTTATCTTGACTTAAAATTCTCCTAAGATACTCTTTTCTGGGTTCTTTTGTGGGGTGGGGGTTTTCTTGTTTGTTTTGGGGTTTTGTGGTTGTTGGGTTTTAAGTCAGATCTTTAGGAAAAGTTTGCACAAATGTAGTTACCTACAGCTACTGGATGTTTGTCCCTCAATGCACATATTTTAGGCATGTGCATCATAGCATCGTAGAGAGAATATACCCTCAAGGATTAAATGCACTGTAATTCCAGATGCCATTCCAGATTGGCAGTTAGAAATGTTAAAGGGATAACACTGAGTATAAATCTTTAGAAAGCAGGAAGCCTTCGATAATAATGCAGCAAAATAACCACTGCTGTACGCATAGAAAATGCACACTGTGTGTAGCAAGCAGGTGCACATGTGTCTCTGTGTCCATTGTACCCAAAGAAGTGCTGAGGCTGTTGGCTGGGTGTTTTGGGTTCAGCAGAGGTGGGATACATCTTAGTAAGTCAGGTTACATATAAGACTTCATTAGAGACCAGAGGTGAAGGCGAAACCTTACAAGTGCCCTGTCTGCAGGAGATACTGCAGCTGAAGGTCACACTACACAACCTAAATCAACGGACCCTGAGACAGAAATCTGTAGAGCGACAAAAAATATACTTGTTGCTGAATGACCTGGCAGTGTTTCGGAAGACCACTCCATGGGCACAGCTTGAAAACTTTGTTACCTGTACACATTGAATGCTGTTCCTTTCTTTGATGTGATGATCATTAGATACGACTTTTGGCTAGCTGAGGATACCTACAGAATGATGGAGACTAATCTAGAAACTATCAGCATAGGCTAGACGTGTAATTGAATATTTCCAGGCACCTTTCTGAATTTTTATACTATAACCTGTGGGTGAACGATGTATGTCATATATGTATATACCTGAAAAAAACAGCTATGACCAGATAGGACTCTACTATTAATAATACAGAAATTGAAGGGTATAAGAAGGTTAGGATATCTGTATGGAAAAGCAACTCAGAACTTTCAGAAATAGAAAACCTCTAGAGAAAGGATTTTGCAGCAGTTCCTAATCACAGTAAATTTGATCACAGCTGTATTGAGTCTGTAAGGGCAAGCGTTTCCCTTAAACTGTAACAAATGTGTTGTAGAGCTCAGGTACTCAGGTATGCTTGGTCATAGCTGTTAATTCAATCCTGCTTAGTTGTTTTTTTTTTTAAAAAAGTGTGTCCATCTGTGTGTGTGTTTATGAAAAGCCCTGTTTATTCCCTCATACAAAGAGGTTTTTGACACTTACCCATCAGTGAAATAAAGATTTTGCTGCGTTGCTAGCAGAGTGGGAGAACATAGACAAAGAAGTCTGATCTCTGTTTTGCATCAACTTTTTCCTTTCCTGCTCAGAGGAGATCTGTTTCATGCTTAGGACAAATACAGAAGTTAGAGTGGGAAGGATTTTAATGAATAAAATTAAGTTGTAGAAGAAAAAGATCCTGAGCCATTTTTTCCTCTTTGTGCATGGGGCAGGGGGGGACCCTTATGTTCCTACCTGAAACGTGGCGTGAGCTGTGCCGCTTTAGGGATGCACGCACCATTTTTTAATGAAGATTGTTTATTACTGGTGTATGAAACTGATAATACTGAGCTCTCTTCTGGTTACTTCAATCAATGCCCACTTAAAATCGGCTTGTAATTTAGTACTTCCCTTTCTTTTGTGTGCAACTAGCTGGTCATGGACAGATAGCTTGTTGCCTGCAGAGGAATTAATGAACAGAAGAATTGTACTCGGGTTTTGTGGGGGAGGCAGGTTGCCTCCCCTCCCTCCCTCCCCTCTGCCTGTGAAGGATCTTTTATTGTTCTTCACCACACCTGTGAGATAGGGACCATGGGACAAATTCTTACTGTCCAGCAATGCTCTCTTGTGGAATTTAATAAACACTTCTGCTGTCACACCTTAAACCATCTGAGCTCTTTTCTGTTGTATGTGCAATCAAATATTTATTTCCAAATGCTGTACACCAGAAAGTGCTGCCTTGGAGTAGCGGAGATCAGTTATTCAGGTAGTAAAGATGTGTGAATGCAGCTGGCAGATGAAGTCACCAACATTATGAATTCCCAGGCTGTCCTTACTGCCACAGGCAATAACTGACAGGGCTGAGTAGTGGCTGGTCTCCCGTTACGGGCACTGGTAGGGCTGGGGAGTCCTGGCGTCACGGATACTTGAGCTGCTGCGCTTGTGCTTGAGTGGAGCCGGGCAGCGCTGGAGGGTCCTTGTTGCAGAGAGATGTAATCAATATGGTCTGGAGTCCTTGACCCGAACCTGTAATTACCTGGATGGTATAAAGGTAGTTTGTTGTTGCAGATAGAGATTGCGCTCAGATCCTTCGAGTATAATGCTGAGCTTTGAAGCCAAGGAAGAGATTTGGCCCTTGGTCTATTCTTTGCAGCAACTGAGAGTTTTTAACAATGGCCCTATAACAAGCGGTTCTTAGAGGGCATCACCTGTTTAGTAACAGCAAAACCGTATACCCAGCACTGCGTGCTTGGTACTTCTGCGTTCTGTCAGCTTCAATTTCAGTGAGTTTAACTTATGGTTCTTTCCTGGAATAACTTGTGAGCCACTTCTGTTAATATCATACCCATTTAAAACATATATTAGGTTACTTATCTGGAAAACATTGTATGTATTTTTCCTAGAATAGTGATAGCATGTGGGATGTATCAGGTATTTTTGTTTTCTCAGTGCAGTAGCATGTGTTTGCATGTGCTCATCCTCTTGCCATCCTATTTGTCCGCATTGACAAATATGTGTGCGTCTGAGCTGCATAATACAAAATTCTGCTACTTAGAATTTTTTCAACTTGATTTATTTCATCTAATTTGAGAAAATGTTATCTGATGATTTTTGAAGAGAGCCTTAAGACAGAACTGACTTCAACAGGCTCCAAGATGCCAGTGCAGCATACATGATTACATTTAGAAACAGCTATGCCCTATAGACTGTGGAGATATGAAGAGAAATTAAGATGACCTGACACTACTGACTGGGCACTTGCTGCTGGATCAGTGCCTGGCTTGGGAAGAAGACTCAGCTGCAGGGATACATGGAGTAGCATTAATGTCTTGAAACACTGGTGGGTGTTTTCTGTAGGCAGGGGAAGTATACTGGAGAGGACAAGCATGGGAATAGTGACTGAAAGGCAGCAGAATCTTTATATACTCATTTATTTTTGCCTCCCTGTGATGGTTGTGGGCGTGTTAGTCATTTAGTTCAGGAGATGGGAACTCGCTCTGCTCAGCATGGTGTAGTGATGTGGGGTTGCTGATACACCACTAGTGACAGCGGAGACTGTTATTCTCCATGCCAGTTTGCCTTTGCTTTAGCTGAGGAGGCTCGTAGTAATTGAAACAATTGCTTCTAAGCTGGTTGTGCTTGGACACATAGGTGTGTATCAGCTTAAAAAAATGGTGCAATGTGCAAGTTAGTTTCAGAGATGCAATTGAAAATCAACATTTTTCTAGACGCAGCTACATTAGGTTGAATTTGACTTCAAACTTCAAGGTGCTTAATTCCCCAGAGGCTGATTATCTTGTTCATCTTGCTAATGTGATTTTTGATAGTTCGCAAGGGACTTGGACAAACAAGAAAGCCAGCAATTTCCATGCTGATGCCATAGCTTACATGAAAGCCTAACTTTGACCTAACCAATATAACCAAATACAGGGTAGCGGGGTTTTTCTTTGTACATGAAGGTGAGCTGCAGCGAGCCCTCCAGGGGCTGTGTTACTGGCCGCTGGTGCAGTCCACTGCTGCTGGAAGACAGTTGTTCTCGTGTCACACAACCCGCTTGACGCATGTACCAGTGGTCCATTAATGCAGGCGGTGGAGTGTCTTAATTGCCTAAGTGTCGCATACTAACTTTCAGCGGGGGAAGCCACCTTCAGTTCGTGTAACGGTTTGTCAGCCGAGAAACAGCAGTGTGCTAGAGCGTGGTCTGGTCCAAACATATAAATGCCCTGGATTTTTTCTCCATAAGCAAACAGAAAATTCACAATAGGTGTTTTGCGTATCAGTAGCTAACACAAACTCATTCTGAGTGTAAGTTTGTCTTATGTACCCCTCGCTTGTCTTTCATTAGCACTTGTTAATGTTCTGTGTAGGTAGCTTTAAAGCTCTGAATAAGTGGAAAGTGCTGATTCTAATCATATCTGACACCACAATCTTCTGTGGAACAACACATGAGCTGAGATTCCCGATGGGCTCCTGTAGGATACAATATTTATTATAGCTTGAGATCTAAGAGCTCCTAGCTACTGTTAAACTTACAAGAGATCCAGAAACCTCAGTGTCTGTACTTGTGTTTTTATAGATTGCACAGAAACAACACACCGTACAGTATCTGCAAAGAAGCACGCTCATTGACATTTCTGCTCGTTTTATACAGTGCTTAAAGAAATGGTTTTACAAATCTGATATTTTTGTAAGTTTGTAATGTATTCTAAGCTCATCTATTAGTCAAGAGTGTTTGAAATGTTCTCAAAATTATTAGATGTGCAAGTGAAGTGTATTTGAGCATCCATCTGCAAATGCATTTTAGTTAGTATTGTTTCAGGGAAAGCTTTTCAGTTTTCCAGTTTTAGAACAGACATTTTTATTTGATTATTTCACTAAATTATTAGGCTGTCCTTTGAAGTGTTTGCTTACTGCTTTCCATGTTTCCTTTGAAAAACCTCTAAATATGCTTCATTATTTCTTGTTGCAAGTGTATCTCCTCCACTTTGCACTGCAGTCTCTGTCAGGTGCTAGGTTTTTAATGACCAGGCTTGCTTGCTGGTTCTGATCCTCTTGAGATCCTCCACCATGTCCTCCCCTGCTTTCAGGAACTGTTCCAGAACGTCAGCCCTTGTCCTCAGGGCTCTGCAGACTCTTCCTTTTGTCTCTCAGCTTCCTCCTGCCCATGAAATACCTGTAGAGGCTTGATGTCAGTGTCCCTAGAGCACAGCAGCTACCTGAATACTATAGGTTGTGATGGCCTCTTCAGAGCAATTAAATCTGTAGATGTAAAACCGAGCATGAAGCAGTGTCTGAAGAACGTTTTTGGGGTTTGGTTTTGCAAGGACTGTTGGAAGTGGTGTGGCAGCTGCTAGGCAAAGTCTCCTAGTTTTATACTGAATCCTGATTTTTTTTTGTCTAGTCTGCTCTGTGTTAGATGGCAGAAATAGCTTTTAAAATAAGTATGGTGGCTTGTTTGTAATTCATGCTTTTTTCCAAGTAGTGAGATAAGTGTGCTGCATTTTAAATCAAAACGCTCTGCACAAAAAGGAAGGAGAAACTGAGGAGGGAGTTGATGAGCTGCTGATCTAGGGTGCAGCCATAGAGCTCTCAGCTGTGCAGGGTACGAGCTGGCCACCAGTGTCATACCAGAAATTACTTTCAATGTGAATTGCTAATTTTCCTGTCACTCGTACTTTGGCTACAGATAATGTTTTTGGTTGGGGTTGTTTTTTAGTTGTTTTGGGTTTGGTTTTTTTTTGTGGATAATACTTTACTATATAATAATTGAAGTGATTGAGGCTTAATATTTCCAGAGCCACAACAAATTGTTCTTTGGTAAATTACCAAGGATTTAATGTCTCATTTCAGAGCTCATCTGGTCCAGTCCACTGCTTGTGGTGGAAAGACTCTGCGCAGCCTGTATCTGGTACTGAAATAGCTTTAAAAAAGAGCATCGGGTCCTCACATTCGGCTGTTTGGCGTGGGTGTTTTAGTGAATGTCAGCATATGCGCCTATTTTCACAGTTGTTAATCCAAAATTGGGAGGTTTTGGCTATTGTTCATTGGAGTATTAATATAGATGACTGAACAGAAGTGTGGGTTTAGGTATATGCCATATAAAACTGAGCTATTTGGCATGATAAATGAGCTAGGCATTTGATCTGTTTTAAGGTGGAGTTTAATACTTTGTGGGTGTGATTACAATCACAGCCTCCTCACCCTGTCTTCTTGCTGAAGTAAGGATGTTCTCAGCTGAAAATAAATATTTATATCTAAGTTGAAATATAGTCTGTTGGTACTTACTTGTATATATTTTATTGCTTCAATGACGTAAGGGGTAAAAAAACAGATGGAAAGTATTTTGTTTTTCTTAATTATCCCATACTGTGAAATACCCATCAGCTTGCAGTCGTCTTGGCTCCTCCCCCTGCCTTGGACTCCATTCCTGGCACGACCCCAGCCAGTTTTTTAATAGTGCTTTATCTGCTGCTTGCATTGCTTTTAACTTTCACTTTTTATTACAACCAAAGCTTAACTGGGTACCGGTTAGTACTCTAGCTATGGGCGGAGTGCTGCAAAAAGCCAAAGCTGGTGCCAGTGAGCAGTGGCTGCAGAGAGCAGCCGGCACGTGGGTGAGCCGGGAAGGGGAGCGCAGGGTGAAAGGAGCCCCTGTTCATCACCATCCTCCTCCTCAGCCGGTTCTTGTGAGCAAGTCCGGAATTGCTGGCCGTGCCTCCAGCTGTGGGCACTCTGCAAATAGGAGATCTCTTATAAAGTCTTGACCGCTGCTGGGGACAGCCTGCCTGGGGCTTGCCTCCTTCCAAAAAGAATGCAGAGTCTTAGGGGAGCACGTAAAGCCAGGTGCTTTGTGTACATAAACCTTCCTGTGCTGTTGCCCTTGGAAAGGTGAAAACAAGCAGGTCAAAGTCAGTAAATGACAGAAAGCAGATTTGGGATTACTCACATCATTAGCACAGGATTTCTCCAGGTAAGAGAAGTGGTATACGAGCCTGTCTTGCCCCGAAGCTGTCTTGCGTTTATGTGTAGGGCGTGGCCCTTTAAAATGGGGCAAGAACAGGGAAAAGAAAAGGTGGTAATATGACTAACATATGGGTTTTGCTGGAGTTTGGCTGCAGATTTAAGGCCTCTGAGTGGATTCCTGGGGCCTTCGTATGCGCTCCCAAAACCAACACGAAGGCCTTTCCAAATATATTTTATAAACTCTGTTTGTAATAGTCTTATCAAAAATGCCCTGTCCCCAGGTCAAGTGGGATGCAGGCCCTCCTCTTCTGAAATCCCAGGCTTGCCAAGTCTCTCTTGCCTGCTGTTTCCCTCCAACAGCGGGCAGCCCTTTGTGCCTCCTGTGCCGGGTGTGCTGTGTACAATACCTATAGGGGCGTCCAGCACAGCTGCTTTCCCTTGAGCTCACATCTGCTCGGAGTGCAGGACCTACACACGCTCGCTTGCCTGGGCTTTTGTCCCAGATGCAGCTGGCCCTGGCTGTGTACAGCCCACCTGTATTTCTGGATAAATCATAGAATTTGCAAGGCTTTGGCACAGAAACCGAATGCTTGCTTGTGAGTATCTGGTTGGGTTTGAGCGTTAGTTTTCGTAACCGGCTCAGTCATTGTCTTTTGCATTACTTTTCCTTTGCTCAAAGTTATGGTGCTGTTGATATGAGCAGGGCAGAACAGGAACTGGAAACTGTAACTCATAGCCTTTTTTTAATGTTGGAACCCTTCAGAAAGTCCTGACTATACTACTATGGGAAAGGAAGCCTCTAGCCAGGTATATGTACGTATTTTCACCTTGCTGTAAAAAAGCAGTAGAAGCCAGTGTTGTAGTAAGGATCTTGCTAGCCCTTTGCCACCGGGACAATTTCCATTAACTGAATTTCCATTAATTCAAAAAGTACCTCTTCAGACATTCACCTATATTGTTTACAGCATGGTATGCTGAGCAAATCACCGTATGCTGTACTGTTTGACTGTCACTTAAAATACATTTTAAAAGTAAGCATAACATTCTCAAACTTATTTGTGATTGAATGTCAAATTCACTAAATGACCGTAGATCATCTACAAGGTTGGTTGTGTTGCTAGTGGATTTTTTAAAAAAAAAACCAGAAAGTTGCCATGAAAGAACTTGGAGAAGAAAAGGAAGTGTCTTGTGTTAGTCTTGGTTTTGGTGTTCCTAGTTAAGCTTTAAAAAACACCAAACAACAGCAACAAGCAGTATGCCACAAAACACTTCCATGTAAGTACATTTTACCACTGAAGTTAGATAAAAAATTCACTATCATAAGCGAACCATTTCCCCCTTGATTTGTGTCCAAAATATGAGGGAAAGCCTTGCAGAAGCATTATGCATTTTACAAAAGAACATATGCATGCATTTAAATCATTTACATTTCATCCTTGCTTTCTCTTATTTTTAACTCTGGTGAATGACAGCATGTTTGGAAAACCAAGGTTGAAAGCAAAGTTTAAACTTTCATGCACAATAAGCTAAACTGCAAGCAGTGCTTCACTACTGCATGATTTTATTTCAAAGTTTTGCTGATGCCTTTTCCTTTCTCTCCAATGAAACTTGTGACTGAAACTCTGGTAATCTGGCTTGGAAAAAAAAAAATTACACTGTAGTTGGTTTGTGCTGGTACTACATTGCCTGCAAAGAAAAAGAATCCATCCTTACTGATCCTCAAGTAAATGCTCAACCATGTGTTTAAAGATGCTCTGGATCAGGGCTCAGTGAGACTTAATTGTTCATCGTTAGGCAGTATTGAATATTCCTCACTATAAAATTGGTTTTGATAAGGGGCTGAGGAGGGGTGGATAGAGGGGCACCAGCTCTGCCTGGTGCAATACCCTGACATGAGTACTTCTCTGCGCTCTCCTGCTGTATGGTAAGTTGGCCACTTGTAACAAATCCACTTATATAGTGGCTAGCTGAAAAACAATTTGAATTTTGGGTATGATGTTTTGTTTAATGTCCTCAGCAGGCATCACTTCCCGTTGCTGTGAGTACAAATAAAATACAGCTTTATTGGCCTAGTTATAGCCTTTTAATAACACTTCAGTGAAAGATTGTGCATGCCATGAAGTGCTGACCGTGTGCTCTTAAGTGATGTAATGTGACTAAAGTACAGCGATAGCTCAGATGGGTAGCAGCCTCCAGCGCAGGTGAGGGTGCACATGCAGCCCACCCTCCCTCTCCGAGGGGGCCAGGGAGCTGGGCTGCCGTGGGTAGCAGAAGAGCAGAAGCATGGGGCAGACGTCCCCAAATGATGCTCAGGAGCAGGGTTTGTCACCTCCTTGGCCCTGGCTGTGCCACCCACGGGCCGGCTCCCTGCAGAGCTGCCCAGCTGACTCGGTACAGTGTTCTCCCACCATAGGGGTGACAAGACCACGGTGCTGAGACCCGAGCTCGCTCTGCGTGGAGCCAGCTACGGTTTATTAGCTTAGGCTCGGTGCCACGCAGAGACAGATAAACTGCTGCAGACATCGGCTGGCCCTCGATCAGGGTGGCTGAGCGTGGGCCCGTTTCTGTGTGCTAACCACGTGGGACTTCTGGGCTTGTCAGAGTTCAGCACACATAGAAGCCGCAGGATTTATTTGTAGATGTGGATTTGAAAACTAGGTATCTACATGTGACTCTCGGATTCAGAGCTCAAAATGCAGAGTAAATTTCAGCTTGTGGCAATTTTTTCTTATTGTTTTCATCTTCCAGACTCTCGGTAAGAGTTAAATTCAGAGTTCTTCATTTATTTTGCTAGTAAAGATTGGCTTACAATTGAGGATATTGTGTGGAGGACCTATAACTTATTTGTATATCCATCCTTCCATGTTTAAAACCAAGTCAAGAAACTAATGAGGTTACAAAAATATTGCTGATCCTGAAGCAAATACAGTTGGAGAACATATGCTTTGGTTTTACATTTCTGCCTCTAAAAGGTGACATGTCTCGTGTTTGTCATTTAATTTAACATTCTATATATTTTTAAACGGCTGTATGATTTGAAATCTCCAGATGCCATGCTTTATGCTAAACGAGGTTGACAGTTTGGTGATGTGGAAGGCCATTATCTCACCTTTGTGCTTCTAAACTATAGCCACTTGCCTTTGCCTGTTCATAATGCATTTACTGCATTACGGCGTAGGAATTTTTAACACCTATTGAAAGCATTGAGTAGGTGTGCCACGCTGATGGGCGCTTTAAGTGAAAAGCAAGCACTGATGCTGTTCTTGGAGTTCGTGTTTCTCTCATTGCTTGTACTGGGGACTCTATAAATGACTGAACTCCAGTAATAAATGCTGACTGGGGTGCTCTGTATTACCATAACGCCTTGCTCTCAAATTTCACAGTGAATAACAGTTTTCTGTGTTAGTTACCTGGTAGTTAGGTGGTATCTTTAATATGCCACTGGAAGGCGAGTGTAAGGTGGTCACTCAACCAACAACAACCAACCCCAGTGTGGCTTGGTGAGATGTTCCTTTAGATGACTGGTGTAACCAAGATAATGCGGACTTCTAAGCCATGCTGGGGGAAGACCACTGGATTTTCACACATGCAGTAGTCACGTTCCTAAATGCTGTGGTCACTCGCATTGACTAGTGTATCCTAAAGGAATATGATTCGATCAAAAAAAAGTGATTTAAAGATAAAACAGTAGAATTGTAGAGGTTTACCTTGAGGTTGATGTACTAAGAAACGATACTCCCGTTTTTAAATAGATTTATTAATATTATGTCCTCTCCTAATGTTTAGACAGTAGCGAAAGGGTTTTGTGTATTTCCACTATCTTCTGTGAACATAAAAGCTCTTCCACAAAATCTTAGCAGCCAAGAATGCAAGTTTAAAAAAAACAGTAAGTTCCAAGAGGTTCTATCTTGTTATTTGGGGATATCAGTACAATCCCATTCCCATAAATTGAAATCCCTCTAAGAATGTACAAATTCTGTGTCTTGTCCTTTTAAAGGGAAATAGATTCTGTTTCTTCGCATTATTTTGGTGTCTTTCAGAGGATAAGGAATACCCATAGAAACAGAAGTCCCCATATTCCCCAGCCGCACTCGAGCAGTGAAGCCCAGGCTGCCCCTGACTGTTGCCAAGCTGTGCCATCCCTGGCAGTCACCGCGAGTGCTGGTGCCACACACGTTCTTCTCTTCACACCCCATCCCTCTGTGCGCCTGAAACATAAGGCCAAGCGGGCAGGTTGTGGCTCAATCCTCCCCTTCTTCTGTTCCCCACCAAGACTCGTGGTGTGTCTTGATAAACAGCTCTAAACGGCTCTATCACTACCAACCGGTGCTATCTATATATCAATAAATGAAAATTCGGGCTTTTGTATCCCATTACCATTGTCCTGAGTCAGCAGGTCTCGCACAGAGTCATTTTTCTATAAACTTGGAAAACGAATAATCATTACTTGGACTGTTAAAGTTCAGTAATACAAGAATAAGTCATAAATATGTCACTTGTATCTTAAAAGCTAACCAGCTAGAAGCTCTCCCTCTTGTCTAATCTGGCCTCCAGTGCCTTTGATCACCATTTTCTCCTCTTTCTCAGCACCGCAGCTAACTCCTTAGTTTTCCACATTTTCCTTTGCTGTTGTGACAGTGTTCTGCTGCAGATTACAGCTGTGCTTAGGCACCATAAGGTTTATATGATTAGTCAGCATTTGGTTTCCATATATAGCAAAAGTACGTCTGGAGAAAATATTCTTATACATATTTCCAGGCAATAGGATCAAAGACCTCTCTAGGTTCTCAATTTTAATTTATCTCTTCTTGCTCGCTGTATAAGGAACATCAAAAAGAACCCATGTTTGCGGGAGGGAAGGGAGCTTTTTGCTGGGTAGCTTTGGGAGCACCATTCATCCAGGCTGGCTTCAAATCCTGGCCTTTCTTCCTCCCTAGCGTTGCTGAGCTGTGAACTTTGTGTTTCATGCCTGCATGTTTCACTGCAGGTATGATTCCTTTCTTTTCTTGAATCTTGTGACCTCTCCTGTTCCGGTTTCCTTGATACTCAGAATTACCCCGTGTCTCCATCGGTCCCAATCGCAGCTGCTGAGCACATCTTCCTCCTTTGTCACAGCATTTTCGGTAGTTCTCAGTCCCTGTGTTGGCTCCTTTTCTGCCATAACATGTGCAATGTTCATACACTTGCAGCCAAGCATTTGAATGCTTGTTCGTATCTCATCTGTGGATTTTTTGGTGATTACCCCCAGCTTCTCATCATACTCGTAATACCCCTCCATATTCGTTTCTGCACAAGAAGCTCATCCTTCAGGTGCCAGCTGTTGAAACACGCAGGACATTTCTGAAGCCCCGTCTGCCGTGATGCCTACCAGAAACATGATAACTCGCAGCACTTCGAGTTAGCTCTGTGCAAGGAGTTGCATGTGTAGGTTTGTGTTACCGTATTAGGTGCTGTATTTATGTTGGTATTTCTTGCAGCTCAAGTAGACCTTTTTTTCTGTCCCATTCATTAGATTCTTACAACTTGTAAAACTTCTGCAGCACGCAGCAGCGTGGGCACAGCTGGAAACAGCCTTAGGTAATTGTCATTAGTAAGCAAACAGAATACTTTAATTATAGAAATTCATATAACGTTTTCATATGAGGACATTTTTCTGAAATATTGGGAAGTGTAGTAAGCCAAGACATTTGAGACCTTTTTGCATCACATTTTTTTGAAAGGCCTTTTTTTTCTGCTGACAGAAGATCTGCATTAAAAAAAAAAAAATAATTAGTTTGATTTCAGTCATCTACTCAACATTTCTAAGCTACTTGCCAAATGATCCCAGGTGTGGGATTGCAGCAGGTAATTTCCTGCGCTGTATTTGTGCGGATGATTTTCTGTGTTAGAAGATGATATCGGCTCACCTGGCCTCTCAGTGACAGAGAAATCCTTTGTTTATTCATTTAGTAGGCAGATTAACCCTAATGAATATGGCTTCCTGGAAATAGATACAGGGGACAATAGCAAAGTGAGGAGTGGGGAGAAATGGGGCAAATTCCTTTTTCTTTCTTCACTTTTAAATAATGGTAGCTTTCATAGCGGGGTGTTCTAAATCAGAAAGGAACGCGAAATATGTCAACCAGAAATTCTTGATTTTTAAACAAAATCTTTTTCTTTTACAGTTCAAAGAGGGTACTGGGGCTTAGTAAGTCTGGTATAATTCTGCCCTATTGAATCTGTTTGAGTGCTTTTTCCCTGTCAAAAAGTAGGATAAAGCGGGCAGCTGAGATACTTGCACTGAAGTCCTCATAGTTGGAGGACCTCGGTGTGTGTTTTATATGGCTGCTCTTCCCTGTTTTGTGGAATATGGGAGGGGTGTGGATGTGTGTTAATTATTATTTCTGTGAACTAGGGGTTCATAATACAAATTCCCTTTGAAATAATTCATACATTGTACTAGGCAACTAGAGAAAAGTGTCAGTGGCTTAAATTATTCTGTTTTTTTTCCTTTCATGGGAGTAAAACTATGGAATGGTGTGTTAGGTGTGCATTGTGTTTGTCACCTGCCTAGCTGTATTATAAAAGAAGGCAGCGTTCATACAAGGCTTAGGATGCACACCTTTCTTTCCCCAGTCATTCTTTCACCTTGAGATGATGCAGAAAGCTTCAAGAAAGCAGACGGTACATTTTCTAGTATTCTTGTTGTCGGATACACACAGGCGTTCTTGTATGAGGTTTGTGAAAGGCTGTACCATTACCCTTTAAACACAAAGAGTAATTCCTCAGGTGGTGTTGACATGACATTGAACTATTGTTCAGAATACAATGTGAGAATCTGCCGGAAAAGTAGTGGAGGGGAATCCAAAGCCCTAGGAAACTGAGAGGAAGATGGTCGTTGACTTTAGGGATATAAATCAGCCTTGTCGTGGTATTACATGCAGATTCGCTGCAGTATCACTCGGGTTATGTTTGAACAGCATGAATAAATTAACTTTATTCAAGCTCAAAGAGAGAATAACATCATGGTGAATTAAGTTGTGTATTTGTTAGTATATGTGTATTTTTTAATGCATATACATGACATCGTAACTTAAAGGTAAAGTGTTTTTGTTTGCTAGCTCAGATCACTGTTGTAAGCTACTAGTCAAAGTGTAGACATAAGTACAATGAATGGTTTTGCTACGTTTGAGAGAGGAACGATTTCTTGCATTTTTATGTGACTGGTACTTGAGATACATTATTCCCAAGGCATGGATGTGTAGACACAGATGTGAAAATCTCTTAACTTCCAACCAAACTTTTCCAGATCTTATCACTATAATTTATTCTTTACTCTCTATAGACTAGAAAAATGTCTTCTTTCACATAACTTTATACATTGGAGGGAAAGGAAAGTTCTCTTCTACCACATGGTAAGTGTTGAAGATAGGATACTGTTGGCTTTAGCATGCTGACTTTTGTAGTTGCCTGTAAAAACTCTAGAGTTTCAGAAGGGAAGCGAAAAAACAGAATTTACCTTTCCACGAAGAATAAAAGTTTCCATTGTTTCTCGGCTACATTGCTGAAAGCATAAATGAGCAGGAACAGATAATTTTTTAAAAGTATACATTTATACGTGGGTGTGTGTATATGTCTATCGGACAGCAATAAATTACAAATGAATTTGTTTGCTTTGTATGGAGATTGTTTTATCCTTCTTAAAGCTACTATTTGTATAACCTTTAACCAAACAGAGAGTAGCCAAAGTATTTTTGAGAGCGAGAATTGTTTTTCTGGCTGGTGTGCGTAACAACTTAATTCACTCCAATTGTGCGGTACAGCGTGCACTCGTGCTGTGCGGTAACTCACCACGTTGATATGCAGACGGTTTGTGAGAGATTTATTATTTTTTTCCCCTGCATGTGAAAGCTCAAAATAGATACATGTCACATTAGGTGTCATTAAAATAGAGCTTGTGATAACTAAATAATAAATTTAGTGGTACCTAATTACTTTCAAAAGATGTTGACACAGTTGCAAAAGAAGAATGTTGCGGATTGCCTTTTGAAACAGTGTAGACTGTCTGTATTAGCCAGGGTTTTTTTTTCCGTTTAGTGCAAACCAAAGGACAACAGTCATTATACGATTCTGTACTTTAAGTATTTTCATAATCCAACATAAATTGGCCCACCCAAGGATTATGTCTGTCTTATAAGGATGTGTTTATATAGTCATTGGGTGAAAGATTGCAGAAGTTGAACCACTAGTTTTGAAAGTCGAGCCAGACCAGGAAAAATCAGGATACAATTTGGCACTTATGGAGACTAAATGATTTCCTTTTTAGCTGCTGATTTCTACTGGGAAATGTATCCTTGGACTGAAAATTGCATCCGGAAAAATGTTTATGTAGTGTTTTTCAAATGACTGATTATTCCTCTAACCTTTAACACGCACTGTGTGTGATTTTCTTCCTTATTAACTCTTTCACAACCAAATGAGCTATTTCCTTCACTGTAAATAAAATTAAGTATATATTTCAGTCATGCAGTATTTTAATGATGCAATAACACAGAAAAAGGCAAGCTGGGGATTTTATTGAGTCAGTAACACAGGGAAATCCGGCTTGTCTTTTCTGTCAGGCTTTCCGAGAGGAAGGGTATCCTGCTATGACAGTGAGGCAGGCACGGAGCACGCTGACTTTTTATCCTGATTACTGCAGAGAAGTGGGACAAAAATATTCATAAGAGACCATTACAAGCAGTTCTCTGCCAGCCAGGGGAGATCTCCCCAAGGCATGTGTCTGAGGTGGAGGGACCGTGCTGCCAACTACTGGCTATTGCTGCTGAATACAGTGAATTAATTCATTGTCGGCTTGAGGGCTGTCTGCAGGGGAATGGATCGGTGCAGCTAGAACAGAATAAGCAGTTTTAGAGTAGCTCCACAGATGCATGCTCCGGCTGGAGCTAAAATGTGTTCAGTGGTGTCATTTTCACATAAAGGCATACCATAATTCACTCTAATCACACTGGTCTGTGTCCTTGTGTAGAACATCTTCATGGGGTGTCTTTTCTTGCATCCAGAACCTCAGGGATGCAGGATGCGAGTTTGCAAACAGGCCGTGGGAATCCCTGCCTGTGCTGGTTTCGGTGTGGGAGCCTGACCATACTCCCCGTAGCTGAGCAAGGAAGCTGCAGGCAGCCCTGTAAACATCACAGGGCAGGACTAAGCCACATGTCTTTAAAAGGCATTTGACGTGATCCTGCTTTGAGTGGACCACGCGTTAACACATGAGTGGGTCTGAAACCATAGTTTCCATTTTGGCAGAGCTGTCTGTAAATTAGGGTTGGTGTTTTCCTATGTAGAAACATGAAGAAATGTAATGATTTAATTCATCCAGTTTCTCTAAAAATTATCACCCAGCCCATCACAAGTAATGTACTCGGTAAAGATTGCTTGAGTGGAAAAGGGGACTGAAGAAGAGCATAGCAAGAACAGCCTTATAATCGCTGCTCCTGATGACCTTGTCAAAAGGGACAGGTTTGTGTCCTGAGAGAGGAAGGAGAGTTGGAAAGAAATTAAATTCCAGCCTTGCCCATCTCAGTGGATTTGTGCAAAGTTGTCTACATCTCTGCAGCTTTCTGGGGCCTGGCACTGGTAGCAGCGTTTGTGATCAGCAGGGTGATCTGTCTGTCCTTCTGACACCAGCTGTGGGATTAGATGATGAAAAATAAAAATATAAAGATGATGAAAAAAATTATTCCTTGTGGCAATAGTATTGGTCATTCTTGGTGTACTGGGGAGAAGGGGAAGTGCGTGGCAGCCGCTATTTTCTTTCATCTCGTCTTCCAATTCTTTTTAATCAATTTCTCCTGCAAAGTTTTGTTTCCGTGCAGTTCTGGGAAGATGTGGCTTTATAAGCAGACAGAGGATGCGGCCCAGCTTACCTTGGAGAGCTTTTACCAGGAGCAGTGATTCCCAGGCAGTCTTTCTCATTTGAGGTAGTAATAGTTTTAGGAAACTCATAGAACGTTAACAGTCAAATGCCTTTTAACCACCTATCGATGGAGTGAAATTTGGCAGATGACAGAGGAACCTTGCGTTTTATTTCTAAAGTCTAAATAGCTTGACCCTGACAGCTGTGCCGAGTCCCTTGAATTTATGAGATCTGAATGTTGGGGTTTGGGTTTTTTTTTTTCATGTGGAACCCAGCAGAGTCTCTGACGGAAACTGTTGACCCTTCTTTGTGCTGTTTCTTTACTGTCTCGTCAAACATCTGGAAAACAGCATGTTTGCAGTCATTTCACAACATAATTTTGCATTTACATCATGTGTTATCTGGTAAAAGTTTTCTTGTTTTTTCAAGGAAAGGAGGAAAAAAAAAAGGGAAAAGAAAAATCAGCAACTCAAAGGCTGCTGTAAGGTCAAGTGGTGACGGTGGATGCTGCCTGTACTAAACATATGTTTAGCTCAGAAAAGCTAAGGCAGTTCCCAAAAATTTGGTAACCATTATAGTACTTCCGAAGTCAGTTCCGGATGTCAGGCCCTAGGTGGAGGGGGAAGGGGCCGCGCAGAGTTCTCTATGGCTTTCCACGAAAGGGCTTTAGTCTGGCAGCTGATGCAGCCAAGGAGCACATCACGCAAGGCAGAGCTAGACAGGAAACGCTTCTGCAAGTGCTGTTTTGAGAGAGGATCATGAGATCAGGCAAGGAGCTGTGAACTTTACATGCAACCAAGGCCAGATAGCATTGCGCTAGCCACCTGAGGGCTTAGAAATAAGAAAGGAAATTAAAGGATCATTTAAGTGGAGTGGGACCAGACAACTTAAATGACAATTTTCATCTTTGAGAAAGGAACACTGAAGTATATTGAATTCTTTGAAGTAAAGGAGGACGATTGATGTAGAGAATATCTTTGTTACATTCCGTGCTCTGGTTTAGCAGCTCTTCTAATACAACCCATCTCTAACTTCACTAAACCGCCTATTTATAGTGCTCAAAAGTTTTGACTTCCAAGCAGACTGTGTCTCCCTAAACTGAGCACTGTATGTGCCTCCTTTTAACGATCTGAAATTAGCTACTTAGGTAACTTCTCAATTTAAAGTCATACTAATAGTAAGCATAATTAGCAAATTAGTTACTTGTGTTTTGATTAACGTGAAGTAGTAAATGTTTTTATGCTGCTCAGGGTAACCCCTTTGAGCGTAATGAACCTGAGGGAGAGCTCAGAACCCTTCAGGAGCTCAGGGTGAGTTGACAGCAGAAGGTTCTGTCCCTTCCACTCTGGGGGTGGTTCAGGATTAAACCTTTGGTCAGAAGCCGCTCGGCGCCAGTGGTGCTCCCTGTTGCTTTAGGAACAATTTGGCAGATGTTGAGCACAGTGACATGGGTCCTGCCAGCACAGGTCCCCAGGATGCTGGTTAGTAACCTGACAGGGGCCCTCTGCTAACGGGATGCTTGCAAAGCAGCGAAGCCTACTGCTGCTGAGGCACAGGGCCATTATTCTTTCTTAATTTAAGTTGGGGTTAAACCCAGAATCTAAAGTTCTGTTAAAACCACCATTGTATGGCAGACAGAAACTGACCTAGCTATGGCTCTGTCCTGCCATGGAAATACCAGTGAAGCCTGTGTGAGAGACCTCAAAATCTGGGCTATGTGGAAGCATTTGCAGGTGCTTTTCTGTATCTCCCAGCTATAACTGAATCTGTTCTACAGTTTATGTGGTCTAAAACTTCAGGGAAAAAAGTAGTAGACAACAGTAAATAATTCTGGTTTGTTGGTTTAGGACTGTAGAAGGGTTTTCTACAGTAACATTCAGTTTCAGTACTGGAGTCTGCTTGCTGGATGGATGTGACTTCTGGACCTTCCTGAACTTTGGAAGTAGGAACGGTGAAAGATTCTTCTTTTTTTGTGATCTTTCCATGTACGGCTATAATTGCTTTATCTACGTGGGCCAGGTTTCCAGGTACCATAGAGATGAGTCTTAACAGGGGAAAAAATTGTGGATGGCAGCAGTTGTGGTTTTGGAAAAGCTTGCTCTGGGATTTTTGTTTAACAGCTATTGGATAGGAGGATGCTTAGTTTGCTAATTTGGATGCCAATACTTAGTACGGTTTTACAGCTCACAGTTATTTCATAGTGGTACTGGCATCTAAGCTGCTTGGGAAAAAGCAGAAGGGGTTTGGGTGTGCATTCAGCTTTTTTTTTTCTGTGATGTGTTTGGCAAGCATTGACGCAGACCTGGGAATTTGGACAATTTCAAGGAATAATAATGACTATTGAAATATTAATTGTTTCTGCAGTTGGAACATTGCGCAGTAGTTTTAAAGGGATCAGATGCAGGGAGATAATCACAAGTACAGATAACCTATGCAGGTATTTTTCCTTTTAAGGTGACATCTGTTTAGCTGTGTTTATAAATAACCTTTTAAAACAAAAGAAACGGACAAAGTACTTCACTCTTCCATGGTGATAATACAGGAGGTGTCTTGGGAGTGTGTTTTCTTCTATCTGTTTCCCTTTTCTCTTCTTTCTGTTTCAGTATATACTGATCTTTTTCTCCAGAAACCGTAGGACAGCAGCACTAAGTATCCATTGCCAAGTTTGTTTCCTTGAGTGCTTTCTAGTAGGAGGTAGAAGTGAAATACACTGAATTAGTCAAACCAAGCTCAAGGGTGATAGCACTTTGCCTCTTTATCAATAAAGTACCCTTTATACAGAAGGAACAATTTGTGTGCAAGAGGCTTTTAAATAATATCTCTGAATGCAAGTCCTGCTAAGCCTAGAAGGTAGTGATGGTTCACTGACTTATTATTTTTATGTAGGCTGTTCTTCCTTGAGGCCACTGAGCCTTCAGGTTTCTCCAAGCCTTTAGTGGTCTGCACTTCACTGTTATTCTTTCCCTGAGAGTGCTGATTAGTGACTTGCGGTATGGATGCTGATTTATCGCAGCCGAGAGTTGCCCCTTGGGGGCTGAGCAGAAACACTCATGAAGGAGCCCTGATTAAAAAGAGTGGTAATGAAGACAAATGTTTCAGAGGGAGTCAAGAGCAAACCAGGCCCTGGCATTCCCACTGCTCCTCTGAGCTTTTGGAGAGGAGGTAACAGTGGCCAAAGGAAATATTTCCCCCTTGTTGTTTATTTCTCATGGCACTGGAAAAATTTTTCTTTTCCTCCTGGGTGTTCTAACTCTCACTTGTTAACTGCTTTTCATGCAGGGTTGCAATTAACCCTTGGCAGATACTTACCATGTTCCCTTTATATTCACTCTATACATAAAGAAGTTTTTATGTTTTGACCTGTTAACCATTTTAAGATTCTTTAAACTTGACAGTTTCATCTAATTTCTCACGTCATTAAATCGTACTTTATTTTCCAACAGTCCATTCACATGAGGTTTGGTGTTTGTTTGGTATCTTTAATCATCTTTTTTCCACACTGCCCTTTTTAATAAGGAAAAAGAATGACAAAAAAGTAATGCTTACAATGAAGGTTTAAATCGGGGAGAGGTCAGAAAGTTCCTATCTAGTGTTGGACGTGTAACTGAAGACAGATTTCAAAAGCGTATTGGTAGGCTCTAGATGGTCCGACACTTCTATTAACTAGGAATTCAAAACAAAAATAAACATAATGATTTCACCCTATTGTAGTTTTTTAAATTCTGTGGGATTTTCCATTTTTAAAGATCAGTGTAGGCTATAATTAGTGTATGAACTAAAAAGCTGAGTACGTGGAAAAACATGCCCAGACTTTATTGGTCTTTGTATTATGTATGCAGGGATTCGGTAGGCCTATTAAAATCCGTCCTAATCTCTGCAGTTACTTTTTTGTCAGATCTGTGTTCACGTGAGATGCCCGTTGATCCAGAGAGGAGATCTATCCGCTGCAGCAGCATTTATGAAAGCAGCAGTGGCTGGCACAGAGCGCCGTTGCTCTCTGCCCCCAACCAGGTGTGGTGCCAGTTTCCGAACAGGAGCTGGTATTGCTGCACAGGGCTCTTCCTCGTGAGGTACAAGACTCTGCACTTGTCCTTGCGTGCTCCCAGGTTTCTGTCAGCCTGTTCCCTCAAGTTCCCCTGAGTGGCAGCCCTGCCCTCGAGCATTTTGACACATCCTCCCAATTTGGTGTCATCTGTAAATGTGACGGCAGTGCACTCGGTTGCTTCTTCAAGTCAGTGATGCAGATGGGAAGGAGGACAGGTCCCAGGGCAGCCCGCTGTGGTACTCCACTTGCTACCAGATAGGGTGACCTGTTAATCACTGCTTGCTTAGCTTGATTGTCCAAAACCAGCAGGCAAAACCAGAAGCAAAGTGCAATTGGGAAGCTGAGATGCTAATCTCACATCTCAGACAAGTCAGTCTGCTGAACGACATAGGAACAGGAGCACTAGTGGATGTGGGAATTGTTCCTGTGCCATCCTTACAGCTTTGATGGCAGTTGTCTTTCCCTTCTTCAGAAAGCAAGCAGTGAGCTGAACCCTTCCTGAGTACTGAGTATGTGTAGATGGCCCGTTTTTGTTCAATGAAAATTTCAAGGTACTCTCCAAATGTTAACTTTCTCATGCAGTTTTCCCTTATGCTTTGCTTTAGAACAATATTCTAACCTATCGTGCAGAAAGTTTCTTTTTTTTCTTTTGAAAACAGTGCAATAAAGAAACAGTTCATCCAGAAAAGAATAGGGAGAAGGGTGTTCTCTGATTGACTGGCCTCGTTCATGATGCACCGAAAAGGGTCAAAGATTGTTTTGAGAAAGTATTTTAAAAGATGGGTCTGTGTTTTCTCTCTGTCTGAGAATCTACTTACAGCTTCCATAGCAGTTCTTGCAGCGTTAAATAAACTTACTGAACTAGGACATCCAAGGCTACTATTTAATCAGTCTCATACTTCAAAAGTATTAGAATGTAAATGTTTTCCAGCATTAGGTTTGAAAAATGAAAACAAAAATTAAGGTCCCTTAATACCATTTTGTTAAACTGAATTATTCTGGATGGTAGTGACATAGAATGAAACAACACTGGGGACTCCACACCTCACGATAGATGAAAGATTGTATGTGATTTGGTGCCAGATTTTTAAAGTTATTGCTCAGCTACTTCGCTTTAAAAATCCAAATGATGTTGGACACTTCAAAACCGACTAAGGAATCTCAAAACTTGTAAAATTTTAAGTAAGTAAAATTTAAGTAAGTTTTGAAAATTATTATTGAAGATACTATTTTGTGTACCTCCAAATTCTATTGTTGTGGCCATATGAAGTTACCTAAATTTACTCCACAAACTGTACAGAGTTCAGGAAAGGTTGATAATGTATCACTAAGTGAAAAGTCATATGAGCTTTTTTACACTAAAAATTGTTGAGTGTAAAGGGGGAGCTATATCTTGTTAGTAACAGTGTCTGGAGCATTAAAAAAATCACAGCAACCAGTGTAAGCTTAGTTGCACCAGCCTTTGTCTCTGAGCCATTGCACTCTTCAGAATTTTGGAAATCTTTGGATTTAAATCTGATTAACTTGTGGGTGTTGGAGAGTTAGTTTAAGGCTGGCATTGCTGCACTAGTCATATTGCATCACCATCAGCTGCCCACTAATTATCAGGAAATTTATAGCTGCATTAGGTAAATGTCACTTCACTGCAGTGGCCTGGAATAAGAGCGTTTTCTGCTCTGAATTAGCACCATCGGCACGTCTCAGTGAGAGTCTATCCAAGCAAGCTAAGGGCTTTATTTATGTACAAGCATATTAGGTTTTTAAGAAAGGGTAGCTGAAAGATGTTGTACTGTTTTTTTGAACCGTAACATGTCCCATCATAAATATGTGTTTATTCATTAGCCATAATCACATGTAAAGTGTTTAAAGATAATTTGCTAATTCCAGAGTGGCTAGGTCTGCGTTCATTAACGTAATATTCTGCTTGTACTTAATCTGTAGGAGCTCTTAGAAAGATAACCCAGAACAAGGATTTCTTGGTCTATATTCCTTCTAGTAAGATTCTGTATTAGGTGATGTAGTAGTCCTACAAATCTGACCAAGTATTCTCAGATGTTGCAGAATTATGAATCTCCTGGATTCATGTTTCCGAGTTGCTCAGCAGAACAGTTAGCCTCTTCAAGTGAGGTTTTGGGTGAACAGTTGCTATTGTCTTTAAGTATGGAAGCAAGGGCATGCAGTTGTCTGTGGTGTACAAATCTCTCAAAAAACCAAAGGATCTCACATTGCTAAAGGCTTGGGATAGAAGAGACTTGAAATAAATAAATAAATATACACACATACGTTAAAAAAACCCCAAAAAACAAAAAACAAACCTTTGTTCTTAATGCTAGAAATAAGGTTTTTAACTCTTCTCAAAAGCTTGTCCAAAAGGCCAGAGTGAAATTCATCATGCTTCAGAATGATACCAGAATATCTGAAGAGTTTGCCACTATGAATTCTTTATAAATACCAGTGTGACTGATGGCTTCTGTTCTATGAATGACAACATCTCAACAATTACACTATATAAAAGGCTGCTTAAGAAATGCTGACTAAATTCTAGACAAACTTATTCTTTACATCTCTTTCAAGGAACTGAATAGCTTTAGTTGTCCTTTCACATTTTTCTGCCATAAAAGCAACCATAACTTTAAGTTATTTAAAATATAAATATAAAAATAAAAATAACTTATTTTTAAATAAGTTATTTTTAAAAAATTATATGTGCCTGAGCTTTGCCTGCTCTAAATTTTTCAGATGATTTCTAAATCCTTAGTTTTTAGAAAATTTAAAGAAAATCTTTGGGCTTTCATTTACAGTGTTGTTTGCTTGCTTACTTTTTATTGCAAATAACATGCAATTAGCAGAAGAGATGTTTAACAAATTTCTGCTGGGTGATAACCTGGAATTATCTATCTTTCATATTGGTTTTCGATAGTCTCCCAAAAGATGACCTTAATTATGTCTACTTCCACAAATAATCCTGTAAATCATGAAACCAGAATTGCAGGCAGAGCATTACTTGTATTTGCTGAGCCCCAATGCACTTTCTTGATTTTTGGGTGTTTATCCATGCAGGAAAGGTACCCACCACACACTGCTGTTAGTAGATTGGCTGTAGTTAATTAGAAAGTAGAAGAGATTTAAAGAAAGTCACTGTCCAGTATTAAGCACTTGACTTCCCTTCTGGTTTTACTCTTGCTGCTTTTATGGTTCAAAGTGATACAGATCAGACAAAGCTTTTGTGTACTGTATTCAGCAGGCCTTTCTTCTGGGTAGCACAAGCATTGGCACAGCCCAACTGAACCACTTACTTCAAAAGGATCTTTTTATTAGATAAGAGCAGATACTTACACATAGTAGTCAGAGGAATATAATTTTTACAAAAGACAATTCTGCCTGCAGGTTTGTTTCAAGTTTGTATTGAAGTTGCTTCCCTTTGTTCTTGGTGAGATGCAAAACCCACAACTGCCCTTCTGCGATACCTCCCGATTCCAGCGTGCAAGCAAAGGACTGAAAATCTGGAAGTAAATTCAGTCTTAAACAGGTTTACTGCGGGCATTAAAACTGTCTTGTGAGAGAAGACTTCATCTCTTGCCGCCACATAGTTAGCGGTATAGAGTTCTTCCCGGTATGCTCAGTAGGAAAGCAGTGATTGCTTTGGTTGTGGTTAGATCTAGTGTGTCTCAGTGCTTAATTACCTTGTCATATGTGAGGGGTGATTTTACTTGGGAATTTTGAATTTGACTTGGGTGGAGCTGGATCAGATGACAAAAGCAGCCATCAGTCAGCTGTACCTTGTAAGCACCTTTCTGTCAACATGCTGAACATGGTTCTGGTGATCCCCATCACTTACTGAAAAGGCTGCCTCGCTCATGGGGGTTTGCAGGGCTCCAGCAAGCAGCTGGGAGAAGCTCTGTTGTCCTTTGCAAGGCTGTAGTTAACAGTTTGTATATGATACCTTAGTTAACAACAGTGAATCTTACTTGAGTTACCATTAAACCAGTCGGATGTTGGGTTGGGGTGGTGTTTCTCTGTGTCACTGATGCCAGGCTTGTCAAAGTTTGGCCGAAGTGCTATGTGCAAGGGTAGTTCTTTTTGCTGGCTGGGGAAGTGCTTAGTTCACAGCAAAGTTGAAATTCCATTGATGCAAATGAGTATCTTCAATCATATACATCCCTAAATACCCTGGGGGTTTTGCTGGAGATACTATTTCGTTGTTTAAAGCCAGTATTCAGAAGGGCCTTGAAGCCTTTACATGAAAGAACTAAAGAGATGAAATAAATAAAACTAAAGGGTATGAGAGAGGGTCCACTGGAGATAAAAAGTATTGTTACTGTATCTTTTTATCTGTACATGTACCTACACAGATCTTTCCAGTTTGCCTGGCTTGCCTTTGGAGAGCTTGCCTTGAAAAGTACAAATGCACCTCCTTGTTTAGTAAGTCGGTACCGTTTGGGTAATCTGAGCTAAGCAAAGTCTGAATTGCGTCTTTGAACGCTGATAGAGCTCCACCAAAACTTGGCACAATCACTTGTGTAAATGCGGCAGCTTTTGCAATAAGCTGACGAGCCAAGCAGGGTTTTGCAAGCTGCTGGCTTGTTCCTTCAGCGGCAACTGGCTTCTTAGGGCCTTTCCTTAGCCATGAGCAAGAGATTATGAGGAGATAAGACCCTGATGAAACACTAGTGTGTTAAGGTGCGTGCATGTGGCACGTGTAGCTTTTAAGATTACCTCTAGAAATAAGCTTTATATCTTTCCCTTGTATTTTGTAGTGCGTTAAGGGTTCACAGTGATGCTAAGCATTGTTCCCAGTGGGAGAATCATCAGCAAAGTCTAGGTTGCCCTTGCCAAAATTCAGTGTTCCCCAGCGCTCGTGATGACCTGTTCAAGGGTGGGTTTTGCCTCCAGATTCTCCCTCACTCTGGCTCCGAGCTTGGTCCATCCAAGGGCTGCATTCATGTTCTTTGTAAATGAAGATCATTCTCTGCTCCAAAATTTAAAACATTCCTGAGACTGCAAACAGCTTACAAGGTTTGCTTCAAAAGATGCCCCATTACTCCCTGTATTTATAGCATTCGTTGTACGTGCTGGTCTCCAGGGAAACAGGTAAGCACAGGGCAATGCTGGGAGAGGAGGACGGTGGCATACACGCAGACGTAGGGAGGGACCCAGCCCCGAGGTCCGTTCAGTCCGTGACTCTGGTGGCTGGTTAATATTTTGTAGGCTGGGTGGGTGGTTGTTCTGGAATGCAGAAGTGTCGCGTGTGTTCGTGTAACCATCAGTGGAGGGCTTCTCATCTGCGATAGTGAATTAATAAACAGCCAGACTGTTCTTGCATAAAACTTTTATACTAGTGCTTTTCTATAAGAAATGACCTTATATAATTAGGTACATTACAATAGTATGAATTTATTATATATATATATATATAAAATGGAGCATTTGGATATTGCATGATTTAAGATCTTGTTACATTTTATTTCAGAAGTGTTCTGACAAACACTGTCTTGGTAAAAGATGCTTTTTCCTCTAAATTTAAACCTGATTGATCATATTCCAAATGATCAATCCAATGATTCCAAAAACTTTGCAAACAGAATACAGAATGGATAAAATAACTCATACAAAAGAACAGTGTTGTTGATGGTAGCAACTTATTGCTAGCTTTTACCATGTTTCATATGGAGCAGTTCAGAATTAAACATGGCACTTTAAAAATACTTCATTCAGTCTTCTCAGGACGTAGGTAATTTTAAGTAACTTTACCGACAATTACTTTTTTAATGGGCCTTGAGCAAAGTGAATGACAGTCTTCACGTTCCCTGGAGGAGCATCTGTCTTTGCAGACAGCCGTTGTTGTGGTTCTGTTCATGGTCTGAGTACGATCTCACCGTGTCAGACTAGTCAGAAAGGCTGTGGTGTGCGGCGCAGGGATGTGGCAGCTGTCCTTCGGGAGAGCCTGTGACACCAGAGTCGAACTTCTGACACTGTTTGTGTCGGGCACGGTAGCCCGATTTCATTGTGAACCTCAGGGCGACTGCTCCCAGCCTGGCATCCTCTTACCTGGGGGCACTGCAGAGGTGAGCCCCAGTGTGTTACTTACCCGCCCGGCTCTCAAATCCTCATTAACCAGCTTGACAACATGAAAGCAAGACAGAGGACACTTGTATGTGGTCTAAGTTTTGGGCACCATTGAGCCAGTTAGTAAAGGAGAGAGCCAACATTTCAACAAGTGTCACAGTCACTTTCTTTTCTCGGAAGGCTGGTGCTGGAGCAGTTCCTGCTGCACACGGCAGCTTGTTGAATGAAAGTAATGAATGTTAATCCAGCCTCATTGTTCCAGGGTCAAATGCAAAAAAACACCAAACCAGACAGGGTGACAGTGTGGTAAATCACGTTTATTTGCCTTGAGTATTAGGTTGGGGGGTTGTCTTTTTTTTTTTTTTTTTTTAATTAGCTATCACTTTAACA
>JAVJGJ010000001.1:109512963-109546166 GCA_035590215.1 Microhierax caerulescens | reverse complement strand
CATGTTCCCTTCAGGTGAAGCTCTAGCTTTGATAATCGGTCATTCAAGCTGTGTTACCACTTTTTATCTACAACAAGCACCTTTTCAAGTTCATTGTGGCCATTTGATGTGAAGCCCAGTCCGGCAACATTCTAGAGCTGGAACAAGCTGTCATCTGAACTGTGCTATAAATGCACTGTTGCATTAAAGGGAGTGTTGTATCTGTCATAATGTAACTGCCACAGGTTGGATGCTTTAAAAATTAATGTATTTTGAAGTCCAAGAATATGATCATACAGAAACAGTTAAAAATGTTTCATTTTGCTTTAGGTAATTTTATCAGGATAGGTGTGGTAGATACTTTTGTCAGAATATATATGATTTGTTACTTAAAATTTTGAAGAACTAGCCCGCATCTGAAATTAATTATAATCTCTTTCAATCAAGTTTGAGGTATCAGTCAAAATCACCCCTAATGTGAGCAGGTACAGCTCCATTGAAGTCAAGTCTGCTTACAATCAAGCTGATTTTAGCCAAGGGACATTTTTAACTTATTTTCTTTTTTTCTTTCTCGGTCCCCACCCCCCTCCCCACCTTAGTAATCTTCTTCGTATTAGTTGCATTTTGTTATATTACATTTGGTTGTAGTCACTTTGGTAGGACAAACACATATCATACAATTTTCTTCCCTAGAAATCATGTGTGCACATTATTTTCAAAATCTGTATTACAAAGTCTTTTATCTTTTTATTAGTTTAGTACTTAAGCCCTAGACATAAGAAAGAAGCCTATCAGTGAAAATCAATTGAAATGCAGTTAGATACAGATCTGATGTACTGTGCAAGGAGGCTTAGACACAGCACAACAAAATCAATTAAGACCTTTCCCGCCCCGCACAGTTTTACCCATCCAATCACTTTTCACACATTCCCTCCATTAGTTTTGCAAGAGATTTTTTTTTAATATGAATTATGATGAATGAGACCCTTGTTATGAATATATAGACGGGTCATTACCCTATGAAAACCAGACTGTACTGGTGCTCAGTGATTAAGGCTTTCTGCTGCTACTGTCAATAAAGTTCAAATTCATCTGCCTCAATCTATGATAGGGAAGCTGTAGCCATTGTTGTCTAATTCACTTAACAATGTTACAATTGTGATTTGGTTTTGTTCATCACAGTAATTTACATAAACCCTTTTGTATTTGTTAATAATTTGGATTAGTCATCAAGCTTAAGGAATGTAATAGATCAAATAAACAAAAGGGAAATAATAATATATTTTAACAAAAAAAAGGCACCAGGCCTACCCAGGCAGATGTTAAGAGCAGATTAAATACTAGTTGCATATGATGCCAGAAAGAGAAATATTTTGGATTGAGAATTTAAATACGTGCATAGAGTGCAGGTTAGATCGTGGGACAGAGGTGTAATGCCTTACTCTCAAAACTCTTTTGCCTTTATGGGAGTGGATGGCTTAGTTGAATTTGCATTTAAACTTTAAATATTAGCCGTGTTAGGGGCAAGTGGCCAGACAGCTCTGGTATATGAATGTTTATGCAAATTAAGATGCAATAAAACAAGGCTCCTTGAAAAATCTGCCCTAGTAAATTAGCGGAAAATGCACCGCCATAAACAGCTGTTGCATTTTAATCAAGCATCTGTAGAGTATATTTTGCTTTGTGTTACAAACAAAACAAAACAAAAAACACCCAGATTGCAGCAACCTCATTTTATATTCAGAAATTAACCCATTCTGCACTGCTAAAAAAGAGTAATTCCTGGGTCACAGCTTTAATGAACCAGGGGGGGTGGCAGGATGTTTAACTTCTTGACTTTCAGGTTACCTTGTTTAATTTAAAAAGCAATGTTTCTGAATGGAAGAATAATTAGCAAGTTTTACTTCTCTGTGATTCTTCGGATGTTTTTGTGCTCGTGCGGTCTTGTAGTTTGAAGCACATTTTATAATGAAATGGATCCGAGTAGGTTTAAAGAGCACTTCTTCTGTACTCCTAGCTTTGCACAAATTAGAATTAATCTTGCAAAATAGTTCAGCTGTCAGGTCTTGTTAGAAAACGTCCATTATATTAATGTGATACGAAATCATACATCTTGGTTTTCAAAGAGTTAATAAACACCCCGAGCTGTGCTGATCTTGTAGCTTTAGCGAGCCTTAATCTGTAAGCTTGATTACCTCCTAACCCTCAGTCGCCTGCCTCCCTCCTAACACAGCGGGAGTTTTACGGCAGCATTAGTGGCATTTTGCCCAGCTTTGGCTTTAGGGAAATCATTCAGTGAGAAAGAAAAGCAGAAGGACTGGATCTGTCTACTGCTGCGAGGTCATTAACGCAGCGGCATGGACGGGCAGCGCGGGAGGAGCTTGGTGGTGGCAGTCCCCTCCGCTGCTGCGCAGGTGACCTCCTGCCACGCTCGTACCAGCCACAGGTATGCTGGCATCAGTGGCTTCCCCAAAACGGCTCGCAGCGCTTGCTCCAGGAGGGCCCTACTCACTTCAAATCACATGCACGGTGTACGGGCATCGGTGTGTATGCCTTGGTCCTTCTAAGTCGTGTAGCTACAGATTTATGTGCTCCAGGCTCTCTGTGCACGTGGAGGTAGACAGGAATATTTAGTGGAGTTTGCTCTGGCTCCAGGAAAAACTCACAAATGGGAATAATTCTTACCCGTTGTACAAGCTGGCTGTGCTTTATTTATAACACTAGCCAAAACGAGCCGCCCTCTGCCTACCTTACTCGCAAGGAGTTATTCTGGCTCCGCAGGTAGCACAGAGGAGTCAATTTAATTTCTCGCGTGCGGTGCTGCCGTTCACAAGGTTTGGCCAAGGGCTCCGCTGATGCTCAGCACGAGCGGTCCTGGTTTGGCCCATTGAATTCACGTAAGGTCCCAGCACAGTTCAAAGTGGCGACTGTTCTTGTGGCCACCTCTCGGCACGGTTTCGTGGTAACAGTCGCAAAACTGATTCACTTCTGTCCCCTGCGGTATCGTCGTCGGCTTCTGGAAAACAGCCTCGGCACTGTCTACTGTTAACGTTCTCCCTTTCAAAAGAAACACTGCCATTAGGTGACACGCCAAAACGTAGCCAGGAGTTTGTTGCCGGGTTGTTTGGCAGGAGAAGACCCTCTCTGTAGCATGACATTGTAGGTGTGGTATATCCAGTTTGGCATATCCAGCTTTGAGTGACCACGGTTGCACCAAGAGTGACCCGTTTGGGCGGTGAAGAGGCAGAGGTCCAGGCTGGACTCGAGTGTGGCTCCGATGAGGGATGGTGGGGTTGGGAGCCCCTCAAAAGGGACTCAAGTTGTACCTGGTTGCTAAAATGTGGGATCTAAAACCTGACAGGGGTTTTTATATTTTGAGCGACTAATTTTGTAAACAACCATAGACACTGTCCTAATTAAAAATTATTGCGTTCGCTTTTAACCTAGGTTTTTGTTACGGGGACAACTGAGACCACTGCTCTAAAATTGAAGAACAAACAAAAAAAACAAATCAAAACCCCCAAACAAACAAAAACCAGCCTCCACAATACTCTTTGTATTTGAGATCTGTTCTGGGGGAAGGCCATGTGTCTTTTATTCCTCTCTTGTGTCTGAAAAGCAGAAGCAGCGCGGTAACGTGCATCTTCCACTTGGCATTTTCTGCGTCTGTCTGGTGGCTGCTTAGAAATGTCTCCTGAGTTGCCAGCGTGCACCGGTTCAGCTGAAGGTCTTCTGGCAACATACTGGCTTACGAAAGAAAAGCAAATTACATAAACTCTAATTTGCATTTCTGAAATGAAGCTGTTGAGGTCGGTGATCTGTTGTCAGGAGGATCGGGTAGCAGGACTTAGCTGTTGGGGACCTTCAGTGGGCTCGAAGGCGCAGCAGTGGAGTGAAAGCAGGCTTGTCGTCCTCATCCACCTGTACTTAGGCTGTCTCCTTGCTGTGGACATGCCTTGTTATGCTTTTTTCTTCAGTGGAAATTCAGACCTAAACCCCTTGGGTACTTCCTGGTGCTGTTTGACTCGGGAGGGACTTCACAACTAGTTGGTCAAGGACGCACCTCGTCACTGTCACCTCTCTGGTGACAGAGCATCTTGCCTGTGGGCTTTAGCTAGCTTGTTTACCGTGTTTATTTAATAAAAGTTCAGCCTTTGCTGCTCTTTTGAAACAGTAGGCATGTGTTTATCCTCATTTCAGCATGCTGTCAGCAAGTATTTCTGTAAAAAAATACTCTCATTGTAACGTTCTCTCTGTTGTTGACTGTGGCACCTCTCATTAACCAGCGAGGGTAAGAGTGGCGTCTGAGAGGTGCTAAGGGTGCAGTCCTGCAAATATATTAATAGGCATTTCTCCTCAAAATGTCATCTTTGTTTAATAATACTTTAGAGAAAGTGTTGATGTTACCCAGTGCTCCCCCCTACTGAACCCACCCCTGTAGTGTGCTACTCCTGCTCGTTTGGCTGAGACTAATCAAATCTGCTTTATTATCCTTGAACTCGAAGGAATTTTCTCCTCTGGATTTGCAGCACAGGAGCAACAGAGTGCCCATGTCTGGGGAGAGGATGAGAATGGAGAACTTGTCTACTTGACACAGAAACAAATACCCTGGTTATGTTCACAACTTTCCTGATGTGTGCAGGGTGGATGGCAACACCTCCTTTTGATCCTTGGAAAATAATAGAATCGTGCTTAAATTAAGCATTCAAGCTAGAGATTCCTGTTTGTTGTCTACTTTTTAACCTCTTTGCTGAATTTAAACACGTACTGATGGTCCAGAGTATTCCAAGTCAGTGTAGAGACTGCAACTCAGCCGTGAGGGTTCCGCGGCTGTTCCGAGCAGACGTGCTGGCAGGTTAGCACGGCTGTGTGCGGGCACACGCTAACCTGCCACCAGCACAGCGCCTGCTTCACGCCTGGCTTTGTACAAGTGAGTTCTGGTGGGTGGGCTCCGTCTTTCTGTGCATATTGCCTGAACAACCCACCAAGCAGCACAGAAGTGATACTTTTAGTGTCCCGGCTCTACCAATTAGCACCAATATAATAGAAGGCCTATAGGAAATAGAAAAAATGTAATTTCTTTACTGTCCTTCCAAGGAGTAGACAATACAGTGCGCTGAGGAGGGAGAGGGGTTGCTTTAAAGTTTTAACTTCCAGCCTTGCTGATAGCTAGGAATAAATACAGAATGTTTGCATATAAATTGCATTTGGCTTTAAAATCTTTTGCTTTTGATATCAGCCTGTATTTTTGCACTATTGTAGAATGCTTGCCAGCGTTTAATATCCTCTGTCTTTTCGGTGACCATGCCATGACCTTTCAAAATAAAAGTTGCCGATCGGAAGTAACTGGCTGAGAATTAGTGGTTGGTATATTCCAGTTTACATAGAAATGTCCTCAGTTAAAATATGGTTCATTCATCGGTCAAACCGTCCTTACTTCCTTTAATTGAATTAAGATGGGCAAATGAGAGATGTGTGCAAGACAGAAAAAATTTCTTTTGCAAATCACTGTTATCCTTTCGATGGTGTAAAACAAATCAATTAGGAACATGTCAAAGCATCTTTTACACATGCACAACTTTGAAGCAGAGAATATTTCATAAAAGTGGAAATTTAAATTGGAAATAGGAGAATGTAAATTAGATTTTACAATTACACGTAATCTAATTTTTCTTTCTGAGAAGATAGATGACTATTATTTGATCATATTTTATAGGCTGTTGCAACTACCACCGTAATCATTTTTATAACTCGTTCATTTTAAAAACATGCTCATGTACCTTTTGTCTCATTGAATTGTAGCAGCAGCAACAACAACAAAAGATTTCAGCTGTTCACCATTAAAATGAGAGATTGTCCAGGTTAGCTGAGAGAAGCAGCTAAGCGCCAGGCCCAGAACAGAGCTGATAATATGGGACTGTCAGAAGTACTTACACTCTGATATCACCCTTTTCTGCTCATCTGTCTGTTGTCAGGAATCCGCTGTTTTCTATGGTGTGGTTTTGGCTTTTTGTGCTGTTATTTCGTGCAGCCTCTTAGCAGCTCAGGTTAGATGACTAGATGAACAGAATAGACTTGTTTCAACTCAAAAGTTTTTAAAGCTGCCATAGTCTTTAAGGTTGCAATTATCTTCCGTAAATGACACAAATACCAAACGCAGAGGCCTATGTTAAGGTGCATTTTGATTTAGGTAAAATAAGACTGTGTATTTTGAAAACTTGAACTGCTGCTTTATAATTCCAATCTGGATTAAAATTGAATTTACAATGAAAAAAAACTTAGAAACAAATAATTTAAAAAACAAAGCAAGACATCATTTTAATTTAAAAAATAAAAGATGATAAGAGTTAGGGTCTCTCCTTTTGTCTTTTATGCAGAGTATTTCTGTATGTTTTTTTTTTAAAGTTGGCTGTCATTAGTTTCTTGTGGGCTGTGCGGGGAGCCAGAGTTTTCACAGTGCCCTATAGACAGGGACTTTGAAAACCAGGGTTTTCATCATAAGCCACGTGCTCTTTCACTTTGGAGGTGTTAGGAAGGGTACCGCTCTGCCTGATCTGTGGTGCAGCATGTTTTCATGCTTTTTTTTTTCCTAGCTGAAGGATTGCCTTGGAAGGAAGGTAGAAAATCCAGCTGTGGTCTAGTGCTAATGGTAAACCTTATCCATAGGCTGCCTTAATTTTGGCTGGCTTCCTTACTGGCAGCTTTCTGTTTGTCCCACAAGAGTAGACGGAAGGGAAAAGAGGAAACCCAGCAAAAAGGACATGGCCATTGCAAGAAGCTCTAAACACATTAACAACAGATTTGGAGTTATTTATTGATGGTTTTGCCCACTGGCAGTATAAAATGCATGTCAGTTGTCATCACCAGTAACAATTTCAGCACATTGTGTTCCTTTTTTATTTACACCAGTGGCAACATGCTTATAAACACCATCACTGGGGGTAGGTCAGGAGGTCAGTGCTCGAGGTTAAGAATGGAAGGGGTCATCGGCTATTAACCTAAGTTTAGCAGCAGATAGTGCAGCCCTGTACGTCCGGGGCCTCAGCGCCCACCGAACTTTGCAGAACTTTAGTATCTCAAATAATTTGGCTGGAAGATACTTTCAACAGTTTGACTTTGGGGTTTTGGGGGGAGGGGTAATTACTTCTCTTACATTTTGTATCTATGTCTCTCTGTTCCTATGGGCTTCCTGATCTTTGCAGCAAAGTAAATTTATGCATTTAGAGCTTAATTCCCTTCTGCTGGGAAGCGGTGGGAGTTTTCCATTGGCTTCAGCAGGAGCAGGGTCAGATTAATCCGACATGTCACAAAATGAAAAAGAGCGGCAGCGGCAGTGATTGAAACCTGAACTCAGAACTGATGAGGTAGAGGCTTTTCATAAAAGAAAAAAAGCAAAGTTTTTCTTTCACTCGCCAGAAGGTTTTCCACTTCTGTCAGGTTTTTCAGGAACGTGCAAACCCAGGCTCTCCAGAAGAACCTGAAATCGGGCTTTGCAGCAGTGGCGAGTAATCTGGGTGTGCAGCCTGGCACATGGAAGGGACCTGCTTTTGGGAAAGTACAGCCCTGTAAAAACAGTTCCCCTGAAGGTGTTTTCAAATGAGCACTGAGAGAGAAAACACGCAAGTGTTCATTGCTCAAAATGTCTTGGCTGATGTGTTTGCAAAGGATGGCTCGTTAGTCTCATTTATTCAGAGCATACATGTTGCAACTGCAAGGCTTCAAGGGGAGAGAGTATTCCCCTAGGATCTTTCACCTCCTTGACTTTCATAGAAGCTTTTGCTTTTAATGCTCTAAAGGCAGAGTAGTTTTTTATTATATACTTTGTATACTGTGTTTTCTGGAACCTTTAAGGGGTTTAAAAATTCATTTAAAAAAAAGGACTACAGGCCTTCACCTATCTTATTACCACACAGGAATGAAATCCATCAGCACTGTTAAATGAGACAAAACTGTTCCCGTTAATGTTCCCTGCATTTATGAGTTACTCTGTGTTTTGAATCGTGTACAGTCCTGAACATCCCTATGCCACTGTGCACTCTAAAATTTAACGTACCTGTCTGAAATTCCCTCCATTCCCATCTTTGTCGTGCATTTGACACAACGGTGTTTCCCCAAGAGCTCTTTTTGTTTCCTCTGCCAGGCAATCTTTGCTGCAGCATCCAAAAACTTGTTTAGAAACCTTTAAAAAAAAAGCCCAGAACTTACAGTTGCAGTTGAATATGTTAGCTTAGTGTTTCCAGAGATACCTAGTGGATTTGAATACACAGATCTAATTAATTTTAATGGGCATAAGCTTTGAATTATGTAAACTATAGTGAGATGTTAATCTTGAACCAAACTAAAATAATTTAAGTAACATTTTAATACACAGTTTATCTAACATAGATAATTTATACGAGTTTCTTTCAAGCCTATGTCTGTTCTGGTAAGCTGTACTTGTGCCAAAAAGCTTTTTTTTTTTCATACAGGATCATGGGGTTTCTGAATTATGCTCTGAGAAAGTTACCTAAAGCTGCCTTTAAATTCCCACAGCCCTGTTGTTTGGAGATTGAGAACTTGATTTGTAAATAAAATGTGCAGCCTGCCTCTCTAACAGGCCTTTTGCTCATCCATGAAAATGTATGTAGTATGATAGTCTTAAAAGAATTTAATTCAGAGGCTGATACATGCTAGATAGCACTTATTGAAAGCACAAAGCTGCATTATTTATAGATATTATATTTGCATAATACATGAAAGGAGGGAAAAAAATATTTTTTCCCTTTTCATTCTGAGGGGAGTGCTCAAAGTCAGGCTTTTCACCGTAAAGTGAATTAGTGACCTGTGCCGGAGGAGGTGGCTCTGTTCGGAGAGCGCGGAGGGGTGAATAGTGCAGGGCAGCCTGAGGTTTAGTGCTTAGTGAAATTGCTCACTCATTACTCACACTATTTTATGAAAATGTTTTCTAAGGCTAGCATCAGCGTTTTCAATCTATGTAACCTATGGGGGGAATTACAAAACCTCTGCATTCGGTTGTGTAACAGGACTAGATTTCTGGATTGTTGCAATATGTGCACACCAATGGTGTTACTATTAATTTTCTGAATCAAATCCTGTGTGAGGAGCCAGATGGCTTGGGAGCATCTTGTCATCCCAACCATTGCAAACACATCTAGCTATAAAAAAAAGAAGATTGAACTGTGATTTCACAGATTTTTCATTAGTTAATCTGGGATAGAGAGGCTTCAAAGATCCCATCAGTTAATTCTCTCAGCACTTGTGGAAATTTCTGGCACATTGTGCTAAAGCTGGTTTGAAATCCAAGCTGAGACTCAGTGCCTTAAAGAAGCTGATCTCCTCTATGTACTGATATTAAAAAAAAAACAAACCAAAACAAAAAAAAAAACCCACAACCAAAACAAACAGAAATAAAACTCCCCTTGTGTGGAATTGGACTGAAGCTGATGTTTTGTAAAACACTTTGAATACCTTCAATATTACCCAGAATAGTCAGGGAAATTGTCAGGATCTGTAATTACTTTCGATCCAAATGCTTCTAGAAAGTGTTTGCTAAATTCATTTAAAAAAAAAAAATACAAAAATGATAAAGGATACTATTTTTTTTTTTCTTTTTGGCTAGCTGTAATGCCACTTTCACCTTTGCAAACAGACCTACTAAATAATAATCAGTTGCAATCTGTGAATTTCCCTCCTCTTATCAATTATTAAGTATCATAAACCTTCTGTTTGGATAATCTTGGCACCACTTTAAGCGTTAACAGTAAATTTATTTTTAATTAAATCTGTGCATTGAGAATAAAATGAGGCTCTTCTGCATACTAAACAGAACACATATGCCACCTCTACTTATTATCAAAAAATCTGATAAAGCTTATGAAAGTTATAAAGGCTAGAGTTCGTTGTTTGTGTCCCATTTAACTTCAGCAGTATTAGTTAATGAGATAACAGCCCGAGTGAGTTACTGCTGGTTCTTCAGAAGCATTTCCTAAGAGCATTCCCCTCTTACAGGGTCCTTTATTTAAAAACAGTTCAAAACAGTCTCGTTCCTGCCCAGAGACAGGTGACCGGGAAGCACGGGTGTGTGTCGAGGGCTGGCTGCATTTCCAGAGCAGCGCTTTGGGATACAGGGAAAGCGGTTTTCCTTGTCAGATGCATTGATCTGAAAGTTTAAAGTTATTATCGTTGTAGGTTGCTGTGGATTTATTTTTTTATTATTATTATTATTATTTAGATGATTATTTCAAGGGCTTTAGTGAAAACTCATCAGCTCGCCGTTCCATGGGAGGAAAACCAGGTCTGTAAAAACAGTTCAGGAATGTTTTGAGAGTTCGGTTCAGGAAACTTTCTGATAACTAGCGTGAGATGCGGCCGAACGAAAACGCCCGTTCACGAGTGGGTTTGTGAACCTTTTTGCTACTAAGAGCAGTATCTGAAATCACCGAGCCTTTCTGCTGGGGGCAGGAAGCCTCCCGCCAGTGCTGTGAATCTCATCATTTATTTTTTCTAAGCGCCCCTTGCAGCTCGGGGCTGTGTGACATTAGCCCGAAGGGAAACACCGGTGGGGCAGCTTGCACTGGGCAGCCATTGTCTTATCTGTCCCAGCAAGAACACGTGAAGCTGTTTGCATAGCGTGCTAACTCTGTCAGGGTCAGTTCCAGCCTGTGGCCGCTAAAAATGAAAAACATGCTCCAACCGGGACGAGAGCAGGGTCAACAGCTGGCAAAGGATATGGCAATCATTTATATAAATATGCTTTCTCAAGCCCGCAAAAACAAAAAACCCAAACCCAACAGCTGGGAAGGGTTGGAAGTAGCCCCAAGGCTGGTTAGTTCCCTTCCAGATGGGGAGGTTAGACCGGGGCTAGCCAGGCTGCTCCACATAGACTTCCGATTCGCATTAGGAATAAAAAGAGTGGAGGAAAGGAAAAAGGAAGAAAAGCTACAAGCATGACTGCTCTGTTTTTCACCTAACTTAATCAAATAAGTGAAGAGTTTCCGAGACGGAAGGCTTGCATTTATTGGTATTCACGCTCGGTTTTCTGTGTTTATCACGGTGTCTGATACACTCCTTAAACTGTTTAAAAGAGAAGCATATATATTATATAGAATAGTTTATATGTAATGTCATGCTCATTTGTAGACAGATTGAAGAATCATGTGAAGATTTATGCTCCGTTCATGTCTTCTGAGTATTTATACAGTCAGATCCAAAGGCAGGCAAGACAAAGAAGTTTGCTGGCCATGCCTCTGAGTGGCAGATACGGTTTATTCCTGTAATTTGCTCTTAACTGTAACTGTGCTTTTAGCTTGTTTTTATCTGTTAAGTCAAAGAAGAAACCCAGCCATAACAACTAGGTATCTTGATGCAGAAAACTTTGGGTGAAAAAAGTCTTAAATGTGCCTGGTTTGCCCCTCGGAGTTCACGAAGACAAATTTCGCTTTCATGGTGCAGCGATACGTGATGCAGCAATTCCAAGTCATCACACAAACGCAGAGATCAGTGCAGGTGGACATTACATCAATTGAGCACATACAGACCTTTACGTTCTGTAGCTTTCATCCAAACACAATTACAAGACCATTTTTCAGGACTGATTTACTGTGTCTTTCGCTGTTGAGGCAAAGCTCCTATAAAAGAGAATTTATACAGAAGGCAGAAGGGGTTAGATTTCTCATTACCGCGGTCAGCGCTGTATCTGTCCTTTAGCAAGAGCTCTAACCTGTAAATTACTGAGGGCATCGCTCCTACCATGTGCTTTGTGCATGACTCTACCACGTGCTGTTCTGTGATGTTAACTGTGCACCATCCCTCTAATCAGTGCTGGGTAACAGATAAGGAAGTCGTAGATCACCGAGGCCTGTTTCCAAAGTTGTCCATAAAGCTGGACGTTCACTAGAAATTCAGAGGCTGCTTTCATAAGAAAAGATCACAGTTGTTTCTTTTTCACATGAGAAATGAATTTCACTTAAGAACTGAAGAAGCTGAATTTTCAGTTATTTACCATCTCCTGAATAGTAATCAATTTGTTCTTTTATTCAAAAGAACACACATCTTCTTTCTTTTAGTATTTGTAATGTGAAACATGAGACTTTCTGTCATAGGTTGAAAGTCCACGTTTTTATTTTAGTTTGACAGAAGTCAGGCCCTTTATCTACACTTTTCTGTGCTCTGTACTTTAAGGTTTTCTTCAGCAGTTTACAAGGCTGGTACTTTTCTGCAGTGACTGCCATGGTAGTTTTCTATTTTACTTTATGATGGCGTCTTCTGCAGATATTAGAAAAGGAGAAAAATCAGAAACCCAAACTCTGCAGCAGCTGAGCTCTTTCAGTGGCCAAAAGCAGCAGGTACATTAGAAACATTCTGGTACATCTGCAGTGGGAAACGCTAAATCTCAGCCTTGAGCTGGAGCAACAAGGCAAGCAGATACTTGGGTAGCTGTGACATATTCTTTCCTTCAACATCATTGCCATCCACACGGCAATGCCAGGGAGGTCCTTTTACAGTCGCTTTGTGGTGTTTTATGATGATTAATTTTACATTATGACTTTGCTTTGTGCTGTCCTGACCAGTGGTGTCAATTCTTTGATGATCATGAAGTCATTACTTGAGCATCCAAGTTCCAAACTGGGATTTCAGTACTTCGTGAGGAGAGGATTTCTGGCCTTTGTGCTGCCCATGCAGATGCGGAACATCCCACGTGTACGGCTGAAGCTGCATATTTTGCATTTACAGTTTGTCATACAAGTACACACACCTGTCAGTATTTGGAAAATAAATTGTGGTCATACAAATTCATTTTCTGGTTCTGCGAGTAGCTCTTTGCAGAGAGGCTAAAGGCATTCCTGGACAGCACTGCAGCTCTTGTAACTACGGAATCACAGCTGTGGTGCAGGGGAGAGAATGTTTTTCAACTGCTGAACATTCAGTCAAAGGGTGTTACGGTTGGAAAAAAAAAATGAAATTCATGTTAGTTGTGTGTGTATTGTATGTATATATTCATGTATGCGATATTAATCTAATGTGTTTGATCTTATCTCCCTTCCTCTTGGAAAAGACCAGTAAAACAAGGTAATTTAAAACTACCTGAACACATCCTTCCACCTTACTGTTAGCCCCTGAAGTCGTAACCTCCTGACCTCGGAGGTTATGGGTCTAGTGCTTTTTATCCTCCCTGATTTCTCAGTATCTGCCCGCTTCCTCCCGACATCGGAGCCTTGTTATATAAGGAAATTGGAAACACGGACCGGGCTGTCCAGGGCCAGCACCCTCCGCCGGAGATAAGGGCCCTGCGCTGGTGCAGGAGTGCTGATTTGAACCGGCGTGCACCGAGGGTACTGGAGCAAGCTGGAGTGTCTCTGCAGGGGCCAGTTAGGAGTACGTTTGCTGAAGAAATTAATTTGCCTTTTTACCCTGATATAGTCACTTGAATTTATTTTTTTTTTTAATGAAAACTATACCTTGAGACTTCTATAGCTTAAAAGAATAGATGTAAAAATCAGAACACTTTAGAGAGGTTCTAGTGCCATAAAGGATTAGCAGGAGGATTAATAGAAGTATTAATAAACTGCTTGATTTGTTTTGTAGTTGCTAGCTTCAGACTTCGGATTTTTCTTCTCTGTAACTCTTTCTGAAGTCTGCTTATGAAGACCAAATATCCGGGCTAATATTAGAGGGGGGTGTCTGAGCGAAGCTCACCTGCAAGGCAGTGAACTCGATGGAAAAATTCAGCTCTGGATGGAGAAAGAGAACACAGTAACGTCAGAGCCAAGCAGAGTCACTTCTAAAGATTGTTGTTAGACTTCTGCCTTGACAGAGTTAATTTCCTGAAGTGCCTACCTGTTTAGCTTCTGTGAAACTAAACTCAGAACAGGATCTGGATAGTCTAAATAGGACAAGAAGTTTAAAGCGATAGGATGATGAAGGTGTATCAAGTTAAAAGACCTAAGGCGGCATGCATTGCATTGAAACCCAAATGTAGTCATTAAGACATCTGCTTTGAAAGATACCTATGTTTACAAAATAATAATTCAGGTATGCTTGTGTAATTTTTGTCGTCTGTAAAGCTTCCTATGTTTAAGACAAACGCTGTTTGAGTATGGCAGTATTGCTGCTGGAGGCCCTCACAAATGACAGTGGTTAGAACAATTACAATAAAACTAAGTTTTGTAGATCTGTTTCTTCACAGCATTTGAAAGAAGCAGAAAGCCAGGTGAGACAAAATTTGAAGTATGTCAAGTACTGTTACGTGAAGTAACTGGTAGGAAGCATCTGAGACTGGTAACATCCATGCTCAAATAATTCCACGTCCAGAATCCAGGTCAAATAAACTTCTCTTTCAGGGCACACAGTCTACCTTACAAAAGCTAAAAATGTATGTTTGTTTTTCACTGTGACAAATCTGGTGCTTAGAGGAATAAGCAGGCAAATGTTACTTGAGGCCAATCCAAGGGAAGTGTGTAGCTGGGCTAAGAGCGCGAGCTTTCCGTGGCCGTAATCTGCAGCTCCTCGACAAAGAAAAGCCACCATCTGTAACAACAGCGCTTCGTGTGAATTGTTGAACTCCGTCAGCTTCTCTTGAAGCATATTGCAGGACAGTTTTAGCTTCATTGATAACAAATAAACCAATTCCTGTTCCTGCGGACTAAGATGGGGTGGGTTGGAACCAGTCCCTAGGTATCTCGGTGACAGTAGAGGCACGAGTGTCTCCGGTGCAGAAATGGAAGGGCAGGCTCTGCATTTGCATTAAACAAGAAAGTAGCAAAATAATACTAGGTAGCAAGAACTTTCCTTAGAAATGTTAGTAATTAAATAGTAAACATACTGTCTGTTAATTAATATCTCTGCTGCTTGGAGAACAATTCTGAAGCACATAAGGTGGATTAAGGGAGGTAAATTTTAACTTATGTACTGGCAGTTTAAAACACATTGTTGATTTAATCTCATTGAACTGCTCGGCAAAGCACAACTGATCCATATTACTGAACAGAACTTGAACAGGAAAGACCAAAGAAGAAGAAAAGACTAAAAAATAAACTGTATGGTAGCAGGCATGCTGAAAGCTTCATGTAATGAGCAAAGAAGAAGAATTCATGAAATTAAACAGTAATTCCTTTCCAGAAGATTAACCAAATGGAAATGTTCAACACACAGGACTGGTTAATTAATAGTTAGGGCCATCATTTTACTGTACCATTTTCCGTTTAAGCAGGATCTCTTAAAACAGAGATAGGTAAAATGATTGAAGTTGCACTACTGTGGTTTAATTATTTTAAATCACTTTCAGGTTTACATGCTATTAAACTAACCCTCTTGTCTTAGTGTTTCTCAGTGACTTGCCTTTAGGATAAATTCCCTTTTCCTCCTGTTACACCAATTGGTAAAGTTCTTGTTAAAAGATGATAATCATTAAGAAAGTCCTGTCTCTATAAATATAGCATCAGAAGGGTTAGTGCCTTGCCACGTATGTATACGTACAGTTGGTCTGAATTTTTGTTACTTGGTGTGAACTTACTTGATCCATACAAAGTCCCCGTAAATGGAGCTATGCTCATTAATTACTCTTTAGTGCTTTTCTGTATGAAATTTCTACCGCAAATACTTTTCCTTAGTAGTCATCTTTGGTTTTGAAGTGGCAAACCCAAGTGAAAATAGTAACTTAAATGTAGCTTGAAGTCCTTTCCTTCCTGCCTTTTCCTAGAAACCCAGTTTGAGAGCGCCCGCCTGCGCCGGAGCTGGCAGAGCGGCGGCTGCGCTGCCGGGGCCCTGCGCGTGCCGGTGCCCGCAGCGCCTCTCGGAGCGGGGCTGAGTGCTAGAACTGCGTGGAACAGTGGCGTGAGTTTCATTTGCCAAGCTTAATCTTTCACTGGGTTACCAGCCCCTCAAAACACACACAAAAAAATCTCTTTAGGTAGAAAGGTTTGCTTTGGCCAGTGATGAGGAGAGCTGTTTGAACAATTTTAACCACATTTTGACTTTGTCCAAGACATGTAGGGTTTGGATTCGGGAGTTGTTTTAACTTAAACTTTTGCTTTATAATGAAAGAAGCAGAGCTAGGCCAAAAGAAAGATTTTCTAGTACAAAACAGAAAATAATTTAAAAGAAAAAACCGTCCCCTCAAATTGAATATATCTTCATTCATGTTTTTTTGCTCCAATACAAAGCAAAACAACATTTAACTTTGGTATTAAACTTCAGTGGCTTGATGTCATGCTGTGGTTCTTACCTGCGTTTAACAGGCACTGATCAAATTATTTTTACTTAATCTCTTGCCTACCAGCTGTGTTCATACCATCTAACGTCACCGTTCTGCCACCTAAAGGAAGGAGGAGTGCCCCATAGCTCCTTCCCCAAAAAGCAAAACCTGGTTTCATTTTTCTTTTTCTCCTTAATTCTTGATTACATTGTTCCATGACGTAGTGAACGGGGGAGCAGGATGCTTCCAAACCTCATCATCACCTGTGATTTAACCTCCAACATTTTAATAGAGATGTAACAGAAAGTAATTTGGAAGGATTTTTTTTTTTTTTTTTTTTTAAATCATGGTTGTACAGCATATAGGCCTCAGTCCAGCAAAGCACTTAGGTACATGCTTAACTTCAAACATGCGAGGAGCTGAAGTCAAGTATGTGCTTAAGTGCTTCCTTTGCTGTACGCTGCCTGCCAGTGACACACCACAGGGTGTTCGGTTTCTACAGTAGCAGGTGAGTCTTTTTATAAATCTCTCCATATTATGAAGTGATTTCATGACACTTTTCAACTTGAAATAATCATCCCTGGGGTTTTTTGGCATCAGATGAATTAAACTCCCTGTATTCATACATGGGTTTGTAGTGTCTGTATTTGAAAATGTATAATTTCACCTTCTGGCTGTGCCAGTTCGCAGAGAAGCCAGATTGTTGGAGCTTTTTTTTCTGCGTGTGAATTTAGAGCAGCAGCAAGAACTTAAAACTCTGTCCACAAGATAAAAAGGTCAGTCGGTATCAATCTGTAGGGAAATTGTTCAGGCTGTAGAGAATTCCTTGATGTTCTAACAGCTTATGTTCTGTTTAGTGAAACAAAACCAGGTATTGAGATTGTATGACGGATGAGTGTGTCAGTCCTGGCAGACCTCATCAATTTGAAATCCTGCATTTTCCTGTTTTTAAAGAAACAGATTAAAAAAAAAAAAAACCAAAACACACTGAAATTTGGATGTGAAGAAGAATAAAGGAGAGACAAGCCCGTGTGTGTACGCCCTTTCACAGCTGGGGTTTTGGCAAAGTGTCATTCCTGCTGTTAAACATGGTGACCTTGCTGCCTATGATTTACTAACTGTTTTACAAATATTTCCTCACTCTGTGAGGTTTGATATGTTCCCCATCCTCAACAGCTCAACAGAGTCACTCAACCACTGAGCCAAACCTGCCTTTGTTTACAGCTTTTCCGGAAATTTTCACAGAGAAAAAAACTTTCTCCTTTTCCAATGTTTTATTTTTAAGTCAACACTTTCTGTGGTTTATTTGTGCAAAGCAACATTTGGGTACAAGGTATTGCACCGTATCCAAGTGGGAATTGCTGCCTTTCTAAAAATAAATCGGGGGTCATGTGAACCAGTGCAGAAAAATCTGAAGATACCAAATATTACAGGACCTTTACATTTGGTGGTTCTTTTTTCCATAATATTCTGGGCCTGGATTTTTCTGAACTTTTTTTCCCACATTAGTTTCTATAATAGAACATAACGTAAAATGATGAAACACAGGAAGGAATCTTCTTTTAAACAAAATTATCAGTGTTAAAAATAACAATCCTATTTTCCCTCAGTGTGCATTTTTTCTTGTAAAGGCTTTATTTAGTAGTCTTGCTCTTAGATATAGCCAAAGAGTTCAGTATTATTCAAGTGGCGTTTTATTTAGTTAGTTAAAGCTTAATTTTCCTAAATGCTAATTTGCCTAGCGTGCCTTTAAAGTCTTTGTTCGTGTTTTGGGCAGGGAACTCGAAAATTGGGGTGCTTTGGAGGAGGAACTTGGACAGCCACATCTGCACTGTTTCAGTGCAAAGAAACAAAATTAGAATGGGATGGGAATGTTTTTATTAAATGTTTTCGCAGTGGAGATATATTTCATGGAAATATCCTTGTTTTGGTGACAGCGTTTCTCAGGGTCAGGGTGGAATTTCTAGTGAAAAGAGAGGAGAGGAGAATAACCTGGGTTGCTTTGGCGAGGGCATGTGGGGCTCCTCTGCATCCAGGTAGCCAGTCGCTCCCAGGAATGGGCATTTCTTCCCATTCTCTCTTCCCTTTCAACTCATACGTCCATTTAACGAATCGATTGTTTCTACTGAAAATGCTGCTGGTTTTAGCAGCAGGCGAGACATACTCTGAAACAAAATACTGGCCTATAAAAAGTCCCTTTTAGTGTTCTTTATTCTGAAATACTGGTTCTCTCTGATATTTCGGAGTAAAGAAATAAAATTAGCTGGTTTACTGAACATTTTGTTGTAAATTTGCAGTTGATGGTACAGGAGGTAAAGAAATTTGAGGATCATGTCTTCTGCTAGGTGTGCAGGTCCCTAAGGGCTGGGTATTCATTTTAAATATACTTCCAAGTGAGAAACCTATACTTAGTTTTCAGTCCTGCTCAGTACATTCTTTAAGCTATATCCCACTGAATGTGTGTTTTCAGACCTCTCTGAAATAGTAAATGTTTTTGTTGAATTTTACATCATTGAAGTAGATTGATGAAGTAAAATTTAAATGACCTACAAAGGCGTCAGCATTGAACTCCTGCAAAACAGAAATGGATACTGTCAAAATACCTTCTCGATAATGTTTTGTGTTTATATACTGTGGCTATATTACATATATTGCATTTTTAATCCTGTGAAATACAAGTGAATTGTAATTCTAAATCTTCCTTTTAAATGCATTAGATTATTAATGCTGTTAAAGGAAATACCCACAAATGGAATTATTTCTGGAGGTTTTGTTTGCTTGCTTTAATCGCTGAGAATCACTCATGCATTTGAAGTGAATTTCTCTAATAGGGTACCAAGTCAAAATGACAGTCAGAACCTTCACCAAACAAAAACAACCTTTCTGTGTTGATGAAAAAGACTTTGAAAACATTTTGTGTCTAGAAATTGTAAGTAGTAATTCAATATTTGTTATTTAATGATGATGTTTTAATGAAAGCTGTGAGGCAATGTCTTTGAATACTGTATCTCTTCAGTTTCAATACATACATGGGATGGAAAAAAGAAAAGAAAACAAAAAAAAAAAAGGGAAAGAAATCCTGAGTTCATTAGAGCCCAGTAGGCACACAGGGTGCAGGGCAGCCTGGTGTCCCACACGGCACAGCCTTGCTCTGGAGAGCACCGCGGCCTGTTTTGGTTCTTCTGTAAGGCAGTAGTGTGACAGATTGAAGAATAAGTGCCTGTTATGTGGCACAACATGTTCAGAAAAGTGGTTAAAAGGGAGTGGAAGTGGCAAATGGGTCTTGAGATTGGCTGCCTGAGGACTAGGAACTGCGGCGCCGTGTTCAACACATGATCCGGAATGTTGCTTGTGACTTCGGGGGGTCGTGGTGAGGTCCGCCGCTTGGGAGAACAAGCCTGCACTCAAATTTTATGTGATAAACTGCTGCATACATTTCTTGGTTTGCACCTATCCTCTAAGAAGGAGACACCACTAAATTTCAATCCAGATTGTCATTTTCATTCTGGTTTTATTGCAGGTGTTCTGGTTAAAACAGGGAGGACGTACTAATATATTCAGTGAATTATTTTCTTTTCCCCCCTCAGGATGTGTTGGGGTTTCATTTCTACTTCTGAACCTACTTTTAAAATGTTCTTGTGCAGTTTGGAGGTTGCGTGACCTCATGCCAGGAAAAGCAGAGTGGCCGAACCAGCACAAGGGCATGGCGGATTGTGCCAGACATGCCATGGCTGTATCTTGATCTAAACCCCTAGCGCTGGTGATGTTCATCGTCCCAGAAATCAAGAGAACACCACAAGCAGCGTGTGTGGCCTTATTTTTTAGTAAGGGAAAGAAGCTGCTGATTAATGTCTTCTTACAAAGCAGCTGTCCGCAAATCCAGAAACCAGGTGCGAGTCCTGACCGTAGGTGTGTTTCGGAGGCGGTTGTGAATTAATCCTGCCTGATGGGGGAGAGGCGCAGAAAGGAGAAAGGGAAAATTACAGGCTTGCTTGTCCCTTGCTGTTGAAAACACAGCAGCCCTTGAAACGTCTGGCTGCAGACTTTAGTCAGCTCACCAATGCTCTCAGCGTGCTTGTGGTTCGAGTATGTGATATAAGTAGCGTAGAGTGGTTTTGTTGCTATGGGAAAAGTGCTAAAAAAGGCTGTATCTCTTGTAGAGCTCAGATCCTTTGGGTATTTAATCTACAATTTCTGCTAAGGACACTCAGAATTATACCTCTGATTCTAAATTGCTTAAATGTTGAAACATATGGTCTTGTGTGCTGTTCACTAGGAAACAACTGTCTGTATCCAAGCTGCCAAATTCACATAAACTCCGACTGTCAAAATGGGGAATCTGCAGCAGCTCAGCAGAACTTTAAAAAAGTGGTTTTACTAAAAAGCAAACCTGACATATAGAAAAACGCTAATTAAACTAGGGCCGTATATCAGTAACAGATAATTAAATGTTAATAGCTGAGAAGTTTTTCAATTAAAAATGAACTGTTTGTGTCCTCTTGATTTCTTCTGGGGGCCAGGTTCGTGTAGCTGTCATTTGTTGAGTTCTCTGCTACAGTAATCATTTTAATAAAATGCAATTATCTGCATAATTAATTTCTTTGACTGCTCTGCTGTGTCCTTCTTTTGCAGAGGCCAGAATGTCAAAGATCAAGTAGACTGGGGAAAATAAAAAATTCATATTGTGAAAGGATATAAAAAAATACTTGGAATTTCAATGCATTGGCTTCTATTTATCTCAAATGTCAAGGGCAGTGTAAAATGTATTTTTAAAATGTGTTTTTGTATGGTTTGAGCCCATTCTTGGCGTAGTTGCGAATCTAGAGGGGCCATTGTTCTTTGAGAGAGTTTGAGGGGGTTTCTTTGTACAAAGTGACAAAAAGAAGACTTGGAGTACTGGGCTGCCATTGTTCCTGTGCGGCGCTGTAAAATTTGATTTGAAATTAGGACCTCAGGGCAAGCTCTTCAATAGCCAGTTTTTATTTTCTGCCAGCATTTTAATCACTCTTGGGCTTAAAGTGGATGACCAACATAATGCCTCTATGTTTAATAGAACAGTTCATATCTTGAAGGCCAGTTAACTGAATTCAGGGATCTGTCATCTGCCCAACATTAGTCTTTTCTGTTTCCTGTCTATTTATGAAGATAGCTCTCCAGCCCAGCCAGCTCTCAAAGAGCAGCAGCTCTTTCTTTTTCTTTCTGTCTTTCTATCTTTCTTATTTTATTTCTTTCTGGTTTTCTATCTTCCCCCCGCCCCCGCCTCTGAATTTCTTCAACGTACCAACATTTCTATCCGTGATCTCTTAAAGGAGGCAGGCAGCGATGCAGCCGTGCAGACATGCAGATGCGAGCGCTGGCTGGAGCATCAGATTGTATTAATGCAACTGCTGAATTTCACCAGATGGGGCGAGGAGGAAGGGACAGATGGGAGAATCAGATTTCGCGGTGAAATGGGATGACGGGAAGGGAAAAGGGATATGTTGGCCTAAGCCTCATGCACCTCGTTGGGATTCACAGGGCAGAGATGTGTGAGCAGGGAAATGAGGGAAGAAATGCTGGAGGTTTTAAAGAGCTGGTGCCAGTCATGTGCCGTGCTTAGGAGATTTGCAGAACAACGGTGCAACGGCAGCGTGTTTTAGTCAAATTGCCAGCGGTTTAGTGTGTTTGGATTATTAACCGTGCAGGATGCGTTCATGCTGTGCTGCAGGTGGTCCATGGCCCTGCGTGCTGGGGGGCAGCAGGCTCACAGCCTGGCTGTCGGCTGTGCAGCTCGTGGTGCAGCTCTGGATGCTCGAGGGTCTGTAGGAGCTGGGGCTGCAGGCAGGTGCACACTGATGTGCTCGTGCAAGAGAGGGCAAAGTCAGAGATGTACTTTGGGTTTAAAGGCAATTAGTAAACTGAAGATAGCAAATAGGAGGTTTACTGGTTTAGAATGTAGCTGCTCTGGGAGCCGTCGTTCCTCCAGCGCCGCTCGACCTGAGGTCCTTGTGCCCGGCTGGCGTCCTGCCTCACACGTGCATCTGAGCGGGTCCTGCGAAGGGAGAGCTGTCCTGCCGCGGCTGGTCTTCTCTGGGGCATCAGACGGGAGTTTGCTGCAGGGTCCAGATGGTTGTAAGCAAAGGTGACTTTCCAGAAGGCAGCAGTACGGTGCAAATCACACTTTTCTGAAAAAAGACACAAGGATTGCAATGGGTGTTCATTCAAAATTTGGGTTCTGTACACTGAGCTTCCTGCCTGCCAGCCGATATCCCTGCCCTCTGTTGAGATTGCTGTCATGAGTGCTAATTATGACGGTGGCGGTATGCATGGTTAGGGAGGGGACTTAAACCACTAGCCTATTTCACATAGACCACTAACTAGTCATTAAGTGGTAATGACTTCTGATCAGTTTGAATGGTCAAAGGTGACACCAGTAGCTTAAAGTAGAAGGGAAAATGTATCATACCCCATTACTGATTATGATCTGTTACACATTTAAAGTACATTCCTAGCAAGCTTAAATTTGGTTTCAGTTTGCCCAAAATGAAACAGCTACACACACATTATGGCCTTCAGAAATTGCTTCAGTCATGATCATCTGATCCCTTTGTCGTCTTTATTTGTATGTGAGCGACAGGATCTAGCTTGTGTTCAACACTTGTGCAGATGCCGAAGAAAAGTGGCTCACCAGAGCTGGAGAACTGTAAGAGGTTAACATATTCAACATCATCAAGCACAGCTTTTCATTCACTTTCAAATGGAGCTGTGTGGGTGGCTGCACAATGTGGGAAACTCTTTTCATTGAAGAATCTGAATATTTTGTAAGGAAGTGAATAGTTGCAAATAATCTTTTCTGTAACACTGAAATAAAGAACAAATGAGCTATTCTGAGAAAATACTGAAGCATTATTGTCTTCAGTCATTTAACAGAGCTATACAGAAAAAAATATTCCAAACTTGACAGATTCATATCCTAATCTTTTGCTCCTTCATCAGGAGACCGTGTAGTTTGTGTAGCTGCTACCAGTTAAAGCAGAACGAGTTAAAGGAATACGTTTGCTTCAGCACTGCATGGAAGTAAACATCCTGGGATATACAACACAATTCCTTAAATTATAAGTGTCAGGTAGAGCTACAGTGATCAACCTATGGCCCGTGGACTGGACGCGTCCTTCAAAACAGCAGCTCACGTGTGCCAGCCCTTGGGCCTCCGTGGCGGATCGGCTGCTAGCCACCCGCTTGTCCACGGCCCCGCAGCTCTTCCTCACCGTGACTCTGAGGTAACATCACTGGTTTAGAGCAAAACATTGCGTCCCTGTTATTTAAAGATAAAATTGTATCTTGGGAGAAGAGGAAAAAAAAAAGAAAAAGTAAAAGATGCCGTATTAGAATTAAACAAGAAATTTGTTCTGTTTTGGTAGTCTCGTTTCCTGCCATCACCTGCTGGAGATGGAGTGGAGATCTTTAGGAAATATTAAAAAAAAAAAATCCAACGTAATGGCTACAGGAGGAGTTCCCGTGCCACTTCCTCTCTTAAAAGTAATTTTACTTTCAAGTTCCCAGGCCACAAGATGTAGTAAGATCCTTCTGTAGAGAGGGCAAGCAGCGCACCTGGCCCTGCAGCTCTCTGAAACGTGACTGCTGGGGATGGAGCCTCCCGATCGCATCCCCCATTCCCTCTGGAAGAGTGACAGGAATGATGTAATGTCAGAATGAAACCTGATTTCATTATTTTATTGAGGCAAAGGAGTTTTTCCCTGACTTACCTATTAACCGTGTTACTGTCTGTGGGGTTTAAAGGACAGGGCCAGGCTGCGGGAGTCCCCAGTCACCCACAGCCCTGGTTTCTTGTATTTCCAGCCATGATACTTGGCAGTGATGCTGCAGGGACATCGGGATTTTCACCAGGAAAGTGGTACTTACCCTGCAGTCTGCAAAGGTGAAGCACTGCAGAAATTCAGGGCAGCCGCCACAGCCCTGTGTGCATCTGTATTCCCCTGTAGATGGAAGTTACAGTAAGTACGGAGCATCTCCAAGGCAAGCCTGAGTAGGTCAGCATTAGCCTTAACTAAGCATGATTAACGTTATCCATCTCCTGGTGTATTTCTTTCCAATCCACTCCAGCTCTTGATTTAATTTTTCTTGTATGTAAACTCAAAGATTTAGCTTCATTAGAATGATTGCAGGGATTCACTGCATATGGCCTTCTTGATCTCTCCAGGGTTTTCCTACCAAACCCTTCAGTCTGGTGGGGGGTGGGGGTGGAATTTAAGAAGTTGCTGACAGCAGGGCATGAAAGAGCTGTCATGAAAAAGTTGCTTGGAGAGGAAAACTGGGAGTGTCCTGCCTGGAGAAATGAGCAGCAGGTTAGGTCAGGTAGGGGAGGAGAGAAGCTGGCCCTGGGACTCTGGCCCCAGTGCTGGGGCTGCTCCTGGGTCAGCACAGGGTCCACTGTGATCCAGGCTAAGTGCTGTTTCCCTGAGCATCATGTAGTTTAGGTGATCAGTGGATTTTAATTAAAAAAAAAAATAATACATGCAGTTGTTCCAAATTACCTGCTTTGCATGTCTGCAGGAGTGTGTCCTGTGCTACCTGAGCCTTTGTTTGGTTTTGATTTTTACAACAAGTTCAAAATACAGCAGCAATTTTTTTCAAGTTTTAGGAGATTAATATTGTATAGGCCATTTTAGCCACCATTTTAAACTCATTTTCTTATCAAAAAAGGACTTCTGGCTTTTTCCACAATATTAGATCTATCATATCAGAGTACTTTATTGAATATTTTATTGACCGTCTGCTTGCCCTGTGCTAACCTGCCTGACATCCCAAGTTTCTCTCTCTCTCTGGAGATGCGATGTCAGCTCTCGTTAAGCAGCTGAGCGTGAATTTTCCCTTCATATTTCCTGTGAAGAAACTCCATCCCAGCAGGCAGGCACCGGGCGCTGGTGCATCACGGGGACGTTCAGAGCTGGAGCCAGGCGCAGGTGGGGGGGCTGAGGTGGTCTCGGTGTACAGCACGGGGGGTTCCCGCAGGGGCTGGCATCAGCATTTTGTATAACTGTGCTTTACACAAATGTAAAGGTATTGAAGAGGAAAATTTCTTCCCCTGGCAAGTTAATTACTTTCATAGAGGGAAAGCTCAAAGCAAAAGTGAAGAGGAAAGTACATCATCTGCTTAAATTAAGCAATCTATCCAGGAATGCGGGTTTGATTTACCGAGCAGTTGCAGTTACAAGTGCATTTTAATTGTCTCAGTTCCTTTTCCAAAATTCGATATCTGTTAATATTTCATTTCACTCTCTGTATGACTACCTTTTGTAAAATTTGAATTCTATACTTTCTTCCTTTCTAGTAAAACAGAAGATTGTTTTGTGTCACCCTATGGTTTTATGGCCATATAAACACTTTGCTTGCAGAGCCTGCTCTTGGCGGCTGTTGGGTTTGAGAGCTCTGCGCTGAGCCTGACTCCCTCTCAGTAATATGCCCGTGGTTTTTGCTGTGCTATGTGACATTTACTAAATAATTTTAATATGAAATAGGTATAAAACTTTCATAATTCTGTAGTTGGCCTGGTTAACGTAGTGGACAATTTCATTATGTGCCCCTCTTCATATGTAGTGACTGGCAGGCTTAATTACGGTGTTGCTTAGCAGGTGTTCAGGGGAAAGAAAAAGGGAATTTTATTCAAACCCATAAAATATTTTGGGCTACCTTTCATGGTGTGTTATTTTAAAATACTGCATTTTTGAACAGACTCTCAAAATAATTAGAAAATGTGTTTTCCTTCAAGAAACACAGATTCGCACCGGAGCCCACCATAGGACAGCTTTTGAATAGTAACTTTACCTGAGCTCTGTTACTGTGAAAGAACTCTTCGAAAGAAAGCAAATTTGGGAGAACAGATCATTGTTTTGTGGTTTTAAGCGTGTTTCCATTGTTGTGGAGTTGAAGAAATGAGCAGAGTTGGTTCAGATTCTATTGCTGTGACTCCACTGTACGACAGACCTGCATTCACAGCAATGTGTCTCTAACTCAAAATGTACTAAGAAGGGGAGGAAATTTCATTTTGTTATTGTGGTTATGGAGGACTGTGGGGAAGTGGGTCTATGGGGTGCAGTCCTTGGGACATGTACTAGTTAGACAGCTTCGGGTTTTTAATGCCCTTTTTTTTTTTTTTTTTTCCAAACTTGGTGTCAGATGTTCTAAGTTAATTTATTTTCCCATTAGTTTTTGCTAATGATACTAAAACCCTTTTTTAAAAGCTTGCCTAATTAATGATCTTTTTGCTCACAAACAAAAACTATATTGTCTTTGAGAAGTGCCTGAGTATTTTAAAACAACGGGCTGTTGGTAGGTTTTATTGTCTCATGAATTTAGGGTCAACACACCTATTATTTGCCAGAGTTAATTTGTGCTGGGTTATTGACTGTCTGGGTTGTTAGGGATATCTGACTCTTGTAAAAGTTACACTCATCTCAAATTCTTGTAATTTTATTCTTTGTGCTCTAGTTGCATGGTGCCACAATATTTAGCTAATAAAAGGAGGGAAACAGTTGCACAAAGGCAGGTATTTAACTTCAGGCTCATGAGAGCCAGGGAAGTAAAACTGTCATTACTCTTGACATTCCTTCTTTCTGTCACTGAATGGTTTTAATTTTCCTTTAGATAAGGAGAGGGAACAGACAGCTTTCTAAAATCCGAAGATGTGTGAAAATGTACAAGATACTTAAGATTTTCAAAAGCGTCTAATTGGGCTTTTCAGATGGCTGCGAACCAAGTTCAGCACTTGCCTACCAAGGTGAAGTTAGGCCAGTTGCAACGAGCTCAGCAGCAGTGAAATAATGCAGCTAACACCAACTCCCGGTAGAAAAATTGAAGAGCACAGTTTCATGTGTAACTCTTGGTACGTCAAGGTGAAAATATACCCCTTGGACTCTCCAAACTGGAAGCACAGCAGAAAGTAAAACTAGCGGTTGGGTTTAAAAATTTCATAAGAAGCCATCCCTTCTGTGTTCACAATTCAGAAATAAATTGCAGACCCGTAGAATCATTACTTCTGTTTTTCCAAGTGTTCGCTTCCATCACAAATCTGAGCTATATGTCCTTGGGGGGTAAAATGCTGGCTGAACTAAAGTATAGTCCTTCCCTGTGAACCAGCCTTCAAACGTGTGATGGCAAGCCATAAGGCTCTTGCGGTGTCGTGCCATCCAAACTTCACTGGATGAACAGAATCCAAATTTGCACCAGTAAGTCATGACCGGTAATGCGGGGACTGGAAAATACCCAGTTATTCTGCAGGGTGTACTGGGACATTGTGTGTTCCTGCGTAGGAAGTTCAGGAGAGTGGTGAGCTTGATCATGCTGTCCTGGTATTGTCCTGGTCAGATACTTTTATATGCCCCAAGATATTATTACTACTTTGGGTGAAAGTTAATGTATTTCCAGAAATAACCTTTGCCTTGTTCTGGGCTGATAAAAACAATTAAAAATTAGTCCTGAGCATGCTGGATCTTCTGCAGATCCAGGGTACACTTGACAGAAGTTTGTTCTGTCAGACAGTTAGTACAGTCACTTCAGATTAAGAGTAGATGGATATTCTGACCTCTAAACCCAGGACTGCTGAGCAGATGACAGTCTGATTCTTTGCTTCATTTCCAGTGAGCTCTGTCTTTTGGCTCTCTGCAGTGGATATTTATTGCATAAAAAGGGGGAAGCATCTGATACTGGTTTAAGATGATGAGCCTGGGAGTTTCACCGACTGCTGTAGCGATTCTGAGGACAGCATCTAAGAAACAAAAGCAGCTAACAATTATCTTCCATTTAGTCTAGAGGCACACAAACTCTGTCATGGCTGCTTTATAAATAACTACCCCAGTCCTCCCCCAATTATTTTTACTAGTCTTTAGTGGGTGTATAGCTTTTAACACTGGAAAACCAAAAGCTGGCTCCGTTTGTTTTCTCATGAAATTGTAGCCAGGGCAGTAAATTCATAGCTAAGCGCTTACTCATTGGCTACTGTATTATAAATAACTCTTCACCTTGGCCCTGTTTCTCCAGCCATTATTCACCGTGAGTAGCACTTACTTGTGAGCAGAGAATAGCAGAGAAGTAAATGATTCTGCTATCATTACTCACAGTTTTAGTACCCTGGCACGTCAGGAAATGAGGCACCGCTCTCCTGGAGTAGGAGTGTCATGCATATGCTACTCCTGGAGTAGCAAAATTTTCTTGCCTGGTAGGACTATATGGGCAAAAACTACCCCAAGGAATGGCTACTGAGTCGGTGCTTTCAAAAATCAAAGCAGAGTGGGGAGGAACTGCAGGTCTAGATATGGGACGTTTGGAAGTGTATGTGCCTGAAAGTGTTGCTGTGGTTTGTCCTTGGGCTCTGTCAGAAGTGCAAAGCCGGGGAGCAGATTACGAGCACTGATGGGAGAGCCATCGCCTCGTTCCTCCTGCTTTCTCCTTGCCATTAAGCTGCTTTGCTTTCAAAGTGTAAATTAACTTAAAGGTTCAAAGCTTTTGGGAAAGATTCCAGACCAAAGGTCATCTTTTCTGGGTGGTTTATTGGCTGTCCTGTGTTTGCCCACATCTCTAGTGTTTACCAGCTGAGGGAGTTTATGAAATTTTGATGTAGGAATTAGGTTGTTGCTCATCTTGTACCTTCTTGCTCGTATTATTGACAGTACCACTGAACTGCTCGAGGCAGATAGTATCTCGGTGATCACTGTGCTATTTCAGCTCTCCACTGCTGACAACATCAGAAGTGTTTTAACAGGGTTTTAATGGGCAGCCTCTGTAGCTCCTTGGAGGGTTGCAAATAGCTGCCGTGAAAAACCTTTTCTGCCGCTCTGAGCTGACATGCCCTCCTTTTCTCATCCAGCTGCTGCTTGTTTATGTGGCTGCAGCACTGTTGACAAGTTCTTCTTATTTGGGCTGGGCGCTGTGGAGACCACGCGAATTAAGCAAGTTGCCGCATCTTTCGGGTGAGCTGTGAAGAATAACAACACGGTTGCGAAACCGCTGGGAAGAGCGGCACGATGAGATGGTAACCCAAACTGTGTTCAGCAATCCCCTCTTCCCCTCTCGTAGCGCTTTCAAAGGGTAATCGTACAAGTTAAGCTAATGTACAATACAGAGCTAGCTTCTCTGTTCTGTTGCTCACAGCGGATTTCCAGTGATGCCCCAGAGCAAGAGTTAATGATTTTGAAGAAAACAACCTTTATTTTTTAGCAGAAAACACAAAAAAAGGATAAATAAATCACTACTACTCAAGACAAAGCGTTAATTTGATAGCAGCAGTTTCTAGCTGACTGGTTGCCTTGCTCTGCTTGTTACCAGAAATGAGGCTCTGAGCACAGCTTTCTTTGCACTGTGTAAAAGCTTTCTCGTCCCCGTTTTGCTTAATATAACTATAATGTGCCCTTTATCACACTTCAACTTGAGTAATCCCGGTTTAGAAATAGTGCAAAATACCCATGGGAAAAAGCACTAGAAACGTACATTATAAAAAACATACAGGCGGAGCTCAAAAGATCCACTGACATGTAAATTTAATTTAAAAATTATAGGTTTTCAATGAGGGCTTGTGTCTTCAATTTACCAGTTTCCATGACTTCTTCAGAAAGTGTTTCTTTTTGCATTCTTGGTGGAAAACACACTGAAGGATATTACAGTCCCCCAGAAAAGTGACTTTTTTTCCCCCTATGTCACAAGAAAAAAAAAAATACCCAAAATATGTACACTTGAAAAAGAAGTAAGAAAAATATCCACTTTCCTGTTTTGTTTTATTTCTCTCCCTTTGGACAAAAAGTTAAACTTTCCTGTAGCCAGCCTTGCATGGAAAAGCATGTCCTAACTGTGTGACTAAGCCTCCTTTTCATTGCATGTGCAAATTTCAAGTATTTCAGATCTTTCCATGAGGCGTGTGAGATTGGATGAAAGAGCTGAAGGGGCGAGTGGGCAAGCAGGAGGAGGGCCAATGGCCAGAGGAAGGCGCAGGCTATAAATAGGGCTCATTATATAAAGTATCGCTGTTCAAAAAGAGTTCTGGCTTCAATAAGAGAATCTCAAAGTTTGCTTGAAAATCTTAAGAATTGCTCCATCTGCTGCATGTTTAAAGGAAGAAATCCCCAGCAAGGCACGGCCACCGCGCTCGGCGTGGGGAGAGCCCGGGTGGCCGCTTGCTGTGGGGCAACGCACCGACGTGCTCAGTGCGGAGATTCTCCTCTAAAGTCCCGAGTGAAAAGTAAAACATGAATCTCTTGGCTGTTAAAACTTAAAAAGGAAAACCTAAAGATCTTTAAAACTTGCCAGGATTAGATGCTCTTCTGAACTCGGTTCTTCTATCTACTCTTCTTCCAACAGACCCCATCAGAAGCTAAACTCCTTAAATATCAGTGTATTTTAAAAGCTACTTTGCTTAATACCCGTTATTTCAGTTTTTAATGCAGTAAAGGCAGTGGCTTTTGTGGTGCTTCATTAAGTCCAAAGCAGCTGTGCAAAGGACCAAATCCTTAGGTTAAGGGAGAGAGAACCCCCCCTTGTTCCTGGAATCCCAGCCCCTCAGTAAGTGGAGGAGCTGTTTCACACTTATTTCTGCCTTCAAGCTGGTGGGTCCTGCTGTGAGTTGCAGCACTGAAAACCACTGTGGTTTTTGTTTCTCTAACTTAATTAATAAAAATAATTCATCAGTAGCTGATGCCTTTCAGAGTGGTTTTTCCCTGAGTCAGCTTACTGGGAAGAGGTTCATTATAAATTATAATTAGAAGAAGGAAAAAAAAATAGAGTAAAGCCTCTGATGTGGTGGACTTCTCATGACGTTACTGTCTCAGCCTAGTTAGTATGAAGAAACTTGCAGCCAAAATGCTGTAATCTAGTTTATATATATTGTTCAGTGTATGAAATGGAAAAGTGTTTTATGAGCGAGACCAGAACTTTCTTGGGGATTGTTGGTTTTAAATTCCAGGATTTGTTATCAAAACAAGTTTCTGAGATGTACTCACCTCATATTTGGAATTACAGAATTGGCAGTATTTGTCTGAGAGCACACCTCAAGTGAGAGAGCTCTAGAATCAGCTATATATATATGTTTGTGTGACATTTTCTACGCTCCATATGTTATGTATCCATTTAGCTTATACCACTGCTGGGTGAGATGTATAAATACCTGCTTGTTAGTGACCTGAGAAAGTCCTCCAGAGGCTTGGTGTACCTGCGGTGTCACCAGCTCCGGAGCCACTGACAAGACCTGAGTGTCCTTATCCCTCTGCGTGCCTCCTGCCTCCCCACCTGCCGTCCTGCCCGGGCGAGTGACTTGTCAGGCGCCGTGGTGCGCAGCGAGGTGACGGTGATGCTGCATGGTGTTCCTTTCTGTTGGGTTTCATCTCGAGTAAGGGAGGAAGAGGGAGCGAGTGCTGGTGTACGTTTATTATTATGCATATTGTTTGTCACCTCTGTTGGTTCAGTTGATGCTTTGAAGTTAGTCTTGCATTAGTGTCGTGCCTGAGGCAAAATTGTTTACTGCTTCACTGTTCATGTTATTTCTCTTGCTTTTATGTTCACTTCTATTTCATAGTTTTGCTCTGCCAATTTGGATATAATTGTATGCAACTTAGCTTTTGGTTTTACCCTGTAACTTTTTCTTATGGGAGCCATCCTTTACCACGCAACAACAGTTGTATGAATAAAAGGCATCAGACTAGCCTTGTTATTACCGAGTTTCCCTTTACAGAAACTTAATATTTTTAATCATGTTTCTTAACATGTTGTAAACAAGGTCAAACCCATTTGGAAATCAGGGCCACATTCATTCAGAAGGGTGAATCGGATGTCGTTATGCATCTTCATCTGGGTGCACGTTGTGCCTTCAGTAGATACGTGGCGATCTGCCTACCCAGGCAGGTTTGGGCTTTAGCAAGATCCGTACAGAGATTTAAAAGGTGACCGTGTCACTGCAGCTTTCTGTTTCAATGTCATGGAGCAGAAAACAGTGTGCCATTGCACGAGTTAGGTCACTACTTTGAATTCTTTCTGCCTCCTTTCCTTTATTTCCCTCTAGCTCTTGAGAAGGGGGTTACTTCAGGCTCCCCCAAGCCCTCGGTCCCGGCTTTGACCCCTGTGAGACCAGAAGGCGGTGGGGGAGGCAGGGCAGGGGTCCCCCGCCACTGTCCCAGGCTCAGCAGAAGATTTCAGCTGCCAGTTGCTGGTTACTGTTGCTCTGTCAGGATGGGCAGGATGTGGCTGTAAAACAAATACATTTTTATCCTACGTGTCTAAGGGTGGGCAAGGTACTGTATAGCCAGTAAAAGGCACTTCCTTGCCTCAGGGTTGAAGAGTTTCCCTAAACTAGACCCTCTGTGTAACTATAGGTTAATTCATCTAAAATAATTTCGAAAATTTCCTTTACATAGCACGTGCTATTTCAGCACGTGAAGCAAATGTAAGTTGCAGGGCCTTAATTAAAAAAACAGTAAAAGAAAACCTCTGTCATGCTTCCCTGCGGGGGCTCGTGCATTTAGCTGAGATTCACGTGTGTCCTGGAGCATCTCCTGCATCCGCCGTGCAGCCAGGGACTGTCCTGGCACAGCACCCATCGCCCGTGGCGCGGGGTGCCCAGGCGAAGGCCATGCACTGACAGAAGAAAGCTGAGATGCTGGTTCGTGCTTTGTAACAGCCATTTGTATTTATAGGCTGATTCTGAAGGGTATTAGATGTATAAAATATGTTTAAATGATGTATTTGACTCTTAAAGTTGCTCCGCTGTTAATGCGCTTTTAAGAGTTTTCATCACAATGTGCTTAGGTGGGAACAGACTTGTAGAAAAGCTTAGGGAGGTTGAAATGTGGGATGCGGGGTGGACTGGAGCTGCTTCTGCCGGCTGTTGCGGTGGGAGGCTGGGCTGGAGCGTGGCTGCGGGCTGCCCTGCCTGCCCTGTCTGCGGCACTTCGCTTGCGGCTGCTTTGCCTCCAACTAGAGCGCGCCCCGGGGCAGCCAGGTATAGATGCAGGTGTTGGCGTACCTGATTCCGGATGCTTCTGGCTTGGAGAGGAGA
>JAVJGJ010000001.1:109440406-109504293 GCA_035590215.1 Microhierax caerulescens | reverse complement strand
CCCCCCCCCCCCCCCCCCCCCCCCCCCCCCCCCCCCCCCCCCCCCCCCCCCCCCCCCCCCCCCCCCCCCCCCAAAAGCCAAAACGGGCGATCAGGCATTCCTCTTCTGCTTAACGCTTGGTGTGGCGGTTGGGCTGCCATCGCTGGAGCCCTCAGCCCCTTGCTGGGGGTTGGCAGCGGGCAAATCATTACAGTTTGGAAAAATGAACCCTGGTTTTAACCAGGTTGTTTTTCTCTGCTGCAGCAGTTGGGGTCACGGGCTCCCAAAGGTTATTTCCTGCCACGGAGTCAACCGGCCAAACGACATTGTTCTTGGGGAGTGCCAACTCCAAACAACATTATGCCCCCAAGCAATTGTTTACCTAACACAGTTTTTGCTTTATTTTACTTCTCAGGCTACTTTGTTTCTGTTCAGGTTCTCACAAAAGGTAAAATAGGAAATGGTAAAATACAAAGTACGGGACAAAGCAATGCCAAGAAAAGATTGATGCTGGTTCAGACTTCGGGAAAAACATGATGTGTGCGAGGGTCTCTGAAACCTGCAAAGGTTCAGGGTTCACTTATTGCAGCTTTGAACATTATCGGCTTCTAAGTGCATAATTATTTTCATGCCTAAAACAATGCAGGAAGCTGCGGAGAACTGAAATATATTGTGAGATTTATGAAGAAATGGCCCAAAGAGCTTTCATATGTAGTTTATAAATGTCATCCACATCTAAATACACAGTGGGCTCACTGGGTAACCCAGAAGGAGAGAGGGCTTGTCATGAAGCATGACAAAGCAATTATTGATCTCACTGAAAGGGGAAGCAGTGCTAAAAAAGCACAGGGGACAACTGAGAGAAGGATGGGACGTGACAGGGAGATGGAAGGAGAGGCCAAGGACAGGTTACCAGAGGAGCGGGCCTGAATCCAAATACCCCAGATGCAAAATCCCTCCGTTTTGGTAAACTTGGATTAGCATTTAAGAACAAACAGAAGAACACAGCTGGCCTTCCAGCTCTATCATTGATTAAACAATATCTGAAAGTCTTTGAAGTCTGGAGAAGTTTGGGAAGCTCAGTCTTGCAGTTTATCTGGAAGGGTTGAAGTATTCCTTCCTGGTTTTCTGTTCTAGCACCTCTGCAAAGGGCCTTTCTGTTGATCTAAATATATAGAAAGGTGTAGGGAGAAACTGGGGTTTTGTGTATGGAAAAGATCTATTTCGAGCAACCGTGTGGTGCTGGCGCTGGAGGCAGTTTCCAGACGCTGCACCCAGGGCCACGTGTCCTGCGTGGTGCGCAGCTCCCGCTCAGCGCACAGCTTGCCTTTCGGCATCACTTGCCTCTTCCCGCTCGGCATGTCATGACAGACAATTGCTTCTGACTAGAAAATCATCTTTCCAAGCTTTATTTGTATATAAACACAGGGTTGTTTCAATACTGGGGGGAGAGAGTGGGATATAAAACCTGGATTTGTAGCCTGTTCTTGGTGTGCGTCATTAAAAATTTGCAGAAATGAGGTCTAGGGGTCAGAAGGCAGAAGTGAGATGCAGAAGACTGGTTTTATTAGTGGTTGTTCCACTATTTGTCACAGTATGTAGTTGAATTCACCCTTCCCTCCTACAAACTGAGAATAAGACTATTTCCATACGGTGTTTAAAAATGCCTACACGGGAGGCAGTAGGTGTGAACTGTTATTTATTTAGAACTGGAAAAAATCATAGGTGTTTATGAATGCCCAGAGGCCAGGATCCGTCCCATATGGGTTTCAGCACATGAGAAAAGATGCTTGAATTGATTTCATCTTCTCCACTGACTTCTTAAGAAACTTACAGGAACCTTGTCTGTAACTTAGTCACCAGTTTTGTGCCTGGAGCAAGGTGGGGTGAGTCTGAACCTCAGTTACTGACATATCATGATGTTTAAGTTTCCGTCTGGCTTTTCACACTGGGCTTCCTCACTGGCTTAGGTTGGTTATTCTTTAGCCAGATGTAGGAAGTCTTCATGCACTGAAATCTGATGCTCTCTTGATTCCACATAGCTAAGAAATAGAAAAATTAGCCCACAAAATTGTAAATTCCAAATATCAAGGATGAGATTTGCTCTGTTTTCTTCTGGACTCCTCAGGCATTTTGTACCGCTGTTGGGAAGTTTTGGCATCGATGTGATGGAGGAGCTGAAAGCCCAGACCTCCAATGAGCTGTATGCTTAGGAAGCAGGAGTTTGGCTTGGTGTTGGGAGCAGGGGTGTGAAATCACATGCGCTGGTTACTGACTGCGTCACCTCCGAGCAGCCAGTTCTCTCTGGGTAGCAGTGCTGGTATAAATCACACTTTTACTAACTGGCTTGAGCCAAATCAAAAGACCTTTACACAAGTACTGGGAATTTTGCTGGAGTAAAACCTCTGGATCTTCCGAGATGAGTGTGAGTTTTGCTAGCTCTGTTGTGCTTCAGGCAGCGATAGTGAATAGTGAGGGTGTAGTGAAATCACTGGCAAAACCAGCGCTGCCTTCAGTGGAGGCAGGACTCCCTCCTCTGATTGAATGCTATAGGGTCACGGTGAGCATTTGGTCTGGGTTCTGAGAGAAAATTTAAAAATGCTGAAGTCCTTAGGAAGAAAGATTTTGTTTTCTTGTTAGCAGTGGACGTTTCTTTTTTAGATTAGTTTACGGTGGCATGTAATTCCAGTGTCTGAAATGCCAGTTCCCTCCAGTAGCTCGGCTGTTCTCTGCCTCTGGAGCACTTGGTTACAACTCGATGAAGGAGATCAACAGCTTCTGGCCTAAAGATTGGACAGTGACGTTTCAGAGCAATTGTAAGAGCTTTATAAACATGAATATCTTAAACACCTTGAAGGAGATGCTCCCTACGCTGCAGCATTAGCTAGATACCTTTATTCACCATTGGTATGAATCGCTAGACATGCTGCCCGTCTTGCACTGGTGAACATTTCCTTGCCTTTGCGTGTGCCAGATGAGTGCTGGAAGGAGAACATTTATTGATAAATGCTGCTGGTTTGAAATAAAAACTGCTGCCTTTCCCAGATGAGTGACTGCCTACTGAGGGGTGGCTTTCTGGGGTGCAGTACCCTCCTCCTTACAGGTGGGCTCTGCTCCCCTTGCCCAGGGCGCTGCATGTCAGGTGAGCTGGGACAAGTCACCTCCCTCCTGCTGCTTCAGTTTCCCCCTGTTCAAAATGAGATTGTGGTCGCATAACTGTCCTTAACAGCTTTGGGATCTATGGGTAAAAGCTGCTCTGCAGCCCCTGGAGTTTACCATCATCGTCAAATAATTTTATGTTTAATAGCTGACTCTTCACACAGTTCCAAAACTACAACAGCATCCCAAGGTTTTGCAGTTGTCACTGAATTCTGTAGGGCTAATCTGAACAGGATGTTACAAACCAACTGGATACCCCAGATGCCTGTGTGCAGATGCTGTATAGAGACATCTTCCTTATCAGTTTAAAAAAAAAAAAAAGTTACAAGTAAATTTTTTTAAGCCAGTACTTTCAGAAGCAATCTGAAACAGTTCTGACATTGAAGTAGTTGTCATTTCTTTTTTAATGGAAGTAATAACCCACTTGTAGATAAGTATTAAGGACAAATTTAGTCTGTACTTGCTTCAGGTAGACTTACATAGTGAGCTTTGTACCGTAAGTTCATGAAAACGGTTTATTTTGACTACTTAGCCTTACAATAGATTTTAGTAAAACCCTTGCATTACTGTAGCCACTGGTCTTAATGTTTCAGCCCCCTCCTCTCTCCAAGGCAGGCTGCGGGGAACCCTGATGTGACACACCAGTCCCTTCCCTCTTTCACTGGAGTGGGGTTGACTCCCACAGAATTTGAGCTCATTTGTCATGTTCTGGTGCTGCATCTTCCCTGGCTGCTTTTCATGCCCTGTTTTATTTCCATATCGCTCTTCATTTGCATTCTCCTCCTCGGCGTTTCTCACACTTGCTCAGGTATCATTCCCTTAGCTTTGCAGAAGAAGGTCTCTGACCACTTTGCAGCAGCACACCATCCATTCGCTCAGATCCTTTCTTTAATGTCTTCAGGGAAATTCTTCCTTCTTTGCTGTCACTAATATCTGTTCCACTTCCTCCTTTATCATTTTTTCTATGTCCTGTTCTCTCTTTTCCTGTCAGAGTTTCTGCAAGGATAGGGAGTGTGTTTGGTCAGGTTGTTCTTTACCATATATACTTTAAATACATCTTATGAAATATTGCTCATATTAGAACCTTGAGAAAGAGAATGTTGAGCCTTTATAAATATTCAGCAGAACACCTCTGGTGCTTTTTAACATCCCAATTCAAAGGGTACAAGAGGCAAAGTGACTAGCGCAGCGTCAGCTCATCTGGCTGGTGTAGATCCTGGGTAAAGCCAGGGCTCCTGCACAGCCGTGTGGTCCGACAGCTACTCCTCTACATAAGGATAAATATTAGGAAAAAAGTACTGCTACTGTTCAGGGAGTGAAGTGAACTAGCAAGTTTGATTCTATAATTTTTCAGCTGCGAGACTTGTGTAACAGGTGAGCTGAATCTGTATTTGCTTTTGGAAATGGTATATCCAGCTGTAGGTGTGGGCCTGTATATATGTATATTGTGTGCCTGCCTCTGTTCATGTGTGTGCAGTGTGTCTGTGTGCATATGCAGTGCAGTAAAATGCTAAAGTTACATGACCAGATTTTTATTTTGCATGAGTGTGCTATGAAGTCAGAACCCACTTGTGTTATACTATAATAAAAGTGGTAATAAAAAGACCGGATTTTAGGCCCATAGCTAAACGGTTAGTTACACATGAACATGCACACGTATTTGAGAGCAAAGGATAGATATGTGGGAGATAAAAGAGAACAAATGGACAACTTCTAATTACATGTATTTTTAGTTCATCTGGTATCCAGATGATCATCCTTGATTCTGACGGTTTTGACAAATCAGTTTATTAGAACTGTAAATGTAACCCAGGACTGTGCAGTAGTCAAGGGAACACCGATTCTTTTTTTTTTTTTTTCCCCTCATATTATATTCAGTCATTTCATTATTGGAGGTAAATACTGCTTGTACTTAGAAACACAACAGCTGGTCTCATGTGAGAAGGCAATCCACAGATTAACTTGCCAAATGTATTACCAGTTCATTTCACTAGACTGAGAACCTAAGGGTATTTTAATAGTTTTGACCTTGATCAGACAAGAAAAAAAAAAAATGCCCTCATTCTCAAGTTGAACCTGCGACTTAAACACTGATCCAGTGTACTGCAGCGTAAAGTGTGCCCGGCAGCCGCTCTGCGAGGCGGGCTGAGGACTGAGTGCTTTATAAAACGAGCAGGTCCAGCAGTGTCAGAAGGTGTGCTAGCGATGCTCAGGTTGGCTCGGAGGAGAGAACCTTTGCCTACTTGTTTCTGGTTTCAGCAGCCATGTAAGGGCTGCTACTGTGCGAGTTTGCATTTGAACAAGGAGGAGGTTTTGGTCATATCTTCACGTGCCTCATTTGGCTTTAGTGTAGATTTTTACTTTAAAACCCAATTGTTTTTATTCAGAGTGAAAGGCCAGATGTGTGCAACCCCGTCACTGCCCCCCGAGCCGTTCCCCTGCCATTTGCAGACCTTGCTCTCCACAGGCTGCGTGCATGGTGCTGCCGGCGGGGGATGCAAAGCGCACTGTATGGAGAGCAGCTCCGAGACCAGCGCGTGCCCGGCGCTGGGAAGGGAGCTTTGGGGGAAGTGAAATTGCAGTGGATCTCCCAGAGGAGACTGTCTTTTAACAGACTTTTTCCCTGTAACAACCTCTGTTCCATGGGAGTCTTCTTCCGAGGAAGGCAGGGTGCTGGACCCTGCAGCCTCTCCTGACGGGTTGCTCTGTCACCTCCCTGGGGACTTCTCACGCCCAGATGTGCCCAGCATCGGAAACTGGGTGAGCTGAGGCTTGTTCAGCAGGAGAAACCGGCTTGGTGGGGCTCCCACGGGTCCATGCGTTGAGGTCTCCAGTGCCTGTGCGTGACGTGGCCTGACTATCTGCTTTCCTTCAGGGAGAGTTATGAGCGCAAAGGATTTCAGGGTGGAACTTCTGAAAGCTCTTGACATTGGCCTAATTCAGTTTCCTTTGAAGTCGAGGGAGCTTTACCGTTCATTTCGTTGGAAGCCAAGCGCCGCAGACACCGAGCACTTTCCAAGCACCGTCCTCAGCTCCTGGCGCAGAGAAAAAAGGGATTGAGCTTCCCTGTCCCGTTCAGAGCTGCGTGCTCTCATCCCAGAGGCCACCACTTCTCCCTTCCCAGTTTTGAGCCTCTCCTTTCCTCTTCTTTCTCCTCCCTTGCTTCCTTCTGCCTGCGGTGCCACAGCCAGGCGCGAGTGCCAACAGATGAAGTGACAAGAGCTGGAAGCCCCCAGCCAGTCCTGGGGTTTGGCGTCTAACCTGTGTGTCTCGTTTCTTAATCAGATCTTTTTCAAAGACTCATGGTCACTTATCGTTAATTCTCTGTAAGAACTCTTAGAAAGAATCTCGTTTTGAGATGTGGGATGGCCAAAAACACTGCAACACTTTTTCCATAAACCCTACATCTTATTTCACAGTCCTGTGACTGCTTTTAAAAATAGCTTCTTCCTACATCTCCAAAATCCCTTCCCCTGCTCCGTGATCTTTGAAGTGAGATAAACCAGACAAATATCAGAATTGTTGGGGTTTTTTTTTACTTTTTCATAACATTTACCAGATTAGCAAATAGGGATTTACTTTGTGCTTCCCTTCTACTGTACTGTTTCTGTAAGAGATAAGTAAAACTCTGTATTATATACAGCTCCCTCGTCTGCAAAGCATTGCGTCAAGCTATCGGTTCCTGCAAAGGAAGAACAGATCCTTGAACTTGAACCTCTGCAACAAAACTCCTTCCATTTGATCTCTAAACCTGTTTGTGCTTGCCAGATCTACAAATTACACCTTCAGATGACAACATCCGTAAAAATACACCTATTTCGCTTCAAGTATCTAAGGCATTCTCTGCGTCCGTGGCACACAACGCGACTGCCATGCTGGCTAGGTCCTGCCATCATCGAGCCTACGAGTAGTCCTTGTTTTACTGAAAGCTCGTTCAGTTGTAATTAAAGCACAGTTTAAAGGTACATCTTTCAGATTCTTTCACTTAAACCTTATGTTGGTTGCTCAGCTGTATTTCTGCTCTCAGCCTGTTCAGGAGTCACTGGTCACTATTTTGACCTGATCCTCTAGTTGTAGCGTGGATGAGATGTACGCTGGGGACTGAGGATGGGCGGCTGGAACAGGAAACTTGTGTGGTCCCAAGAGAAAATTGGTGTTGTGGTATTTTGTAGTTGAATTCAGTAAAAGTATGTTTTATTTGGGGGTTTTCTTTTGGGGAGGGGGGGAATAATTAGACCACGCAAAAAATGCTAAATTTCCCTTTAGTACCATTTCAAGTAAAAACAGAGGCTCTTTATTCCATTATTTCCTTGTGTTTAGAATAACTCCAAATCTGATTTTACTGAATGTTTGAGCTTTGTTTGATACTAAAAAAGCAAGAGTAGTTTCCTTACCACTTTATTCTCCAACTGTGTTTACTTTTTCATAGTAACACAAATCTGTATTTCTGAAGAATTTCAGGGTGATTTAAGCATCCGCTAATATCCACTTCAGCATGTTTTTACTAGTTCTGACATGTAATTTCCTGAACACACTGACACTTCCCACCCTCATATTCTTAAAGCAAACTTTGTTCCGCCAACACCAATTTTTTTACTTGTTCACCAAAATTTCCTCTTTGATTCTGCTAGTTGGCGATGAAAAAAAGTTGAGTTGCCATTATCAGCTCAGATCAATAAATCTGAAGGAGAAGAAAAGAGGAAACCTCAACTCAGGGGAGTCCCGGTCAGCAAACATTTACTGATAAGAAAACACTCGTATATCTGACGCGTCATCAGCTCCTAGTGTTTGCTTACGCCCCAAGTGCTTGTTGCTACAAGGAGAAACTGAACTGCTGCCGGAGCTGGGTTTCCACAGTCCCTCCGAGAGCTTTGGTTATGGACCACCATGCAAAGAACAGTCGAGACTGCTGTTTTCAAGGAATCTGCCTCAAAAGTTGGGTGACTTTAGGAGATGCTTTCAGACCCCCCCAGACTGCACTCAGTTGATGGTTGGAAGGGAAGAGTGCTTGCCCTGGTAGCCAGGCATTGGGTGAGCTTTGCTGTCTTGGTGGGTGAGATACAGAAACATCACTTTATAGTTGCTGTGGCTCATGGTTTTGTGGCCTTGATACTACAGTTAGATCGGTATTTATTGTTGTCATTGGAATTTGATTGTTATTTAAAAAAAAAAAATCTGAAGATAAAATGATACTGATAATAGCAGGGAGTAATGCAAGCGAAGAATTAACCTCATAGTGAGGGAGTCATCCAGTAATGCTTTTTGGTTAGCCCTGTGTCCCGGTTATATTTCAGATAAGCTCTTAGTCTCATGAGCCGGAAAATCTTGAAACAAATACAGCAGGTTCGGTTGTGGTATCTCCACTGAGGAACATTATCCACAGAAGAAATCCTAAGGGGATGCACAAAGTTGCTGGAGTGCTTTGGGGCTGGATTTAAATGTATTTGCACTGCAGGTATCTGGAAAGAAATGAAAACTTTGTTTAATTTGCAGTGTGTTACTTTCTTTAATTATTCAGTAGACCTCTGGCAACTGCCTGATTTATCTGCTCTTTGTCTTGCTGCTGCAGCATTGGATTTGAAGTGTGATCAATCAGTTGTTGGAGTGACACCTATGCAGATTAATTCCTTTTCCCACAAGGATGTCCATTCAATCAGCCATGTAGTGTCATGCGAGTACAGTTCCTCTTTCTTGTTAATGCCTTTAAAGACCGTGGTAAATATATAGGTTGGTGTCTGTGTGGAGGGGACCCTTGCAACAGAGTTTAAACCCATCTTAGTATCTCTTGGGACTGAATGATGTTTAATGCTGTTATTTTAGAGAGCCTGAGCATGTCATAGCAACTTTACAAATAATGTTAGACCATAAGTAGGGATTTGAGTTATAAATCTATTCTATACAACATGAAGAAGCACTTAGACAAGGCAGCTGGCTTAAGCGCCATGCCAGGAAACACAAGGTTACTTGAGCACGCAAACAGTTACTTGAAGTGAAGACTAGCACAGCTATGAATCTTAGCAGAGCTGCTCTGGATGGTTTGCCTACCTCAGTTTCCCTCATTTTAATTAGATTTTGTAGTTTACAGCAGATGAGGGCTTCACAGTACAAACTGGGTGAAAAGTTGAGATCTTCCCTTGGAAGACTGGAGACCTTCAATACACTGGTATCCCTAATGTTTGCTCATTATTTTTGCAGGCAGATAGAGATTTAGTTTTGTTTATCTGTGGGATTAGTTGTTGGGATTGGCTTTGAAGCTCCAAGGATTATATTATGATGTTTGTGCACAACACTTTAGGAAATCTTTGCATTCCTGCAAGTATTACAAACAGTGCTCATCTGTATGGTAGAAATAGCAAAACGGGAGCCGTGCAAGTGGCAGCCGAAGCACCCTGAATCCCCACCGTGGACTGCAGCAGGGTAGAACGAGCTGCTCTCCCTCCCTGGAGGTGCAGGATCAGCACCCGACCTGTCACATCATTCCACGTCAGGTCAGCCCCCCATGTCCCCCCAGCGCAGCAGCCAGGGTGCCCCAGGGCCTGGCCGGGAGGACCATGTTGGCTGTATGGCCCCATCGCAGCGAGGGTGAGACCACCACCAAGTTCCTTGCAGGCCACAGTAGTCCCAGGCGGTAGCCACTTTCCATCCTGACAAACTGGGCTGGATTTAAACCAGTGATTTAGAGCTGAAGGTCTCTCGGTTGTTCCCGCGAGCCCTCGAGTACTCGGGGCACACCTCATTAGTTTGATGGGCGAGAGCGAGTTTTGCTTCTCAGAGTTCGCCCTTCTCGTCTGCTTCACTTTCTCCAAGGACTCCTGGTAAATCTCCATCTAATTTGAGATGAGGCTGTTAATTGAAAAAGGGGTCATTTCAATTTTTAAAGTCTGTTTCGTGCTCAGCCGCTGGACCGTGTTGAAACTGGTTGAAAAGATGTTTCTGATGGGGGCTGCAGTGGGGGCTCTGGGCTGTGGGCGCTGCCCCAGCGGCTCCGGTGGCTCGGCTGGGACCGTGTGTCACGCCGCTGTAAGAACCCGGTGGGGAGGTGCCGGCAGCTTTCCTGGCAGGGTGGGTGCGATGCACAGGGCATCGTGGCTGGGCATTTGTCAGTAATTTCAGTGGGAGGGCTGCATGGGCAAAGGCTGTCTTGCTCTCACTTCAACTGAGTTTTACCACTGGATGCAAATACACTCACAGTAAATTAATGATCACGTCCTGTCTGAATTTCTGTTTCTGGTGGTACGATTTCTATTTCTGGTGTACTCTGAGGAGGGGCTCTTACCTGGAGACGTGAGTGTCTTCCTGAGCATGACTTGGTGAAGCACTGAGCGAAGTTCCCCAAGTGGAGCAGCCCTTCGCACAGTGAAGCCGGAGCTGTTTGAGTTGTACTCCCTGCGATCAAAATCGGGGTCGGACGCTGAAATGGCTTTGTGGATATTGAGAGCTGCGCGCCTTAACCACCTGTTCTGGAAGTTAATGCAGCAACCAAAAATGTAAAGCAGAAATAAGGATATCTACTTGATAATAATACAAAAAAGCCTATCTGCTTTTTAACATTTTAATGTGGGGTGGATTTTTTTAAGTTCAGCAATTTATTAACCAGTAATGACCTAATGGGTTCTTTTTGGTGTTTTTTTTTCCTCCCTCTTATTATCTTCATTTTTGCATTTTCGTGTTTATTCCTTTTTCCTTATTTGGCTTAGAGCATCTCATTTTTTCTGTCCTTTCCTCTAGGAATAATGAAAACCAAAAATACCACACAGTAATGAGAAACAATAGTGTACAAAGATTAACGTCACAAACCCATCACTGACCTCAATAACATTTCACAACATTTAGTTTTCATTACAGTGAAATGTTACTGCATATTTTTTACATGAACTTCTGAAGAAAAATATATGATAGGGCTTTCCAAAAATACACATATGTTGGGTAATAAGATACTTAAATCAAGAGTTTTACACATACACTGATCACATTTGACGAATCAGATGTATGGTATTAATTACTCTGAACACACAGCAAACTGTCTTAAACGTTTAGAAAACAAAGATTTTCTGATTTGCTGATACAGACACGTGTCATACATTCTTCAAAAGGTGCATTCTGACTTTTAGTGCTATTTGCTCCCTTTGGATGATGAAAGAACATTCAATTTTTAAATTGTATCTGTAAAAAGTATTGCTTGGCATAGAGTTTAGGAAAGAACATTTAGAACAGGTTGATCTGTAACACCACAAGCAGTCTGTTTTCTATCAGTGATTCCTAGCCAGCTTATTAAACAGATTTATACAATGAAAGAATCTAATAACAAAAACATTCACCTCCTTTATTACTTGGCATTATTTATGGCTCTTACTTTTTTTTAGCTACCTTTTTATATATCAGAATCTGCCAACATTGTATTTATAAAGTTTATGTACTAGCAGCATTTGTTGGGCAGGGATTTGGGTTATTTTATGTTTCTTTCCTTCTACACTTATTATTACTAAATCTATATACAAATGCTTGTAAAGATTTAAAAAAGACCAACACAACACCCACCCACCCCCAAATCTGGAGAAATGGAATGTTTAAAAAATTGATTCTGGTGCAGTGGAATTTTTAACGTACTTACATTTTAGATATTCTCTCAATAATAATGAAAAATAACGGTGCTTGTGACAGAGCCTGTTCCGAGGCTGAATGTGTCCTCCAGGATTTTCAGTGTTGAATCATAGATCAGGAAGTGTTTACACACCACGAAATCAAAAGTTCCCCCTCTGACTATCAATTCACATCTCTAAATATCTATAATTACTACCCAAAGCACAACTTTGTCCCCAAGAGCTGCTTCCTTCCTTCCTTCCCTCCGCCCGCCGGCCCGTCCGAAGGCGGCGGTGCCACAATGGCGCGTTTGTCGGCCTTAATGGGGCCATTGAGCTTCGTGCCGCTGGGCCCGGGGCAGCCCTGGGCTGGTGCGTTGGCTCCGGGCTGGGCCTGGCACGGGCGCTCCCGGGCCGCTGAGGTGCAGGCCCCCTTCCCTATGGGTAGCTCCTTCTGGCACGGCAGATCTGCAGCGCCGGGGCAGCTCGGGGGGCTGCTCGGGGACGCAGCAACCTGGCGTTAAAACTTCTTTCTTCTGCTGGCAGGGCCCTGCTTGCTTCGATGCTCCTCTGCACGCCCCAGACAGCCCTTTTGTTGAGGTTAGAGGCGCCTTGAGGTGCCTTCTGTGTGTTCGGAGAGAGAAACGGAGGATTGTATTTGAAGCGGGGGGTGGAAGTCTCACGGCAGCGCGGGGCCCCGGGGCCCCACGGGCAAACCGTGAGCGTGGGTGGCTTGCCCAGCCCGCAGCACCCCGGCCGGGGGGAGCAGTTCAACCCGGGGGGGCGCGTGCAGCAGGCGCAGGGAGCCGCTGGGTTCCCCAGGAAACAACAGCAGTAAACTGTTGAAATAAATAAAGAGTGAGCCATAAGGATGGGGAAGTTTTGTATTGAATTCTCTCGATTGAAAATGGATCATCCGCGCTTCCCACCGGGCAGGCTGCTTGGGGGGTGGGCGAGCTTTTTTCCCCCCCCAGCACCTGAAGTTTTGTTGGTTTATAAATGATGGGTCCAGGAACAGACACCCTGGTACCGGCTCTCAGTTTGCTTTTGTCTCCCCCTCCCAGACACGTTCCTCCCGAATGCCCATGCTCCAGCTATTTCAGAAGAAAACCTTTATTTTTTTTCCACTGAGGTTAACCAAGCCTCCTCCTGTTTTGCTGTGTTCAGCACTTAAGGCCAAAGTTTACAAGAAAGGTAATTACAGTCTTACTTTTAATTGTAATTAACTATGAGTAAAGAATCAAAATAATCCAGCTACTCTTTTGCTGAACCAGAGCATTATATATAATGTGACAAAGAAAATGGCTTGCCCTTCAGCCATTAATTTTAGCGGCTCTGTTATTCCTAAATTACACAAACCTCTGGTGTCAGAGGGGAAGGAATATGAATCAACTCAGATATTTCTTTGGAATACGTGGCCCGTAGTTGTGTCAGAATGTGCAATGCTTTTGAAGCACTTCAGACTATGATAAATTAGAAACACATAATTAAGAAAATCAGGAACTCCAAATAAAGAGGTCATGAGTGAAAAATGCTGGTAATGAATTACAAGTGTCTGTGGGTTCATAAGATCCGTATCTGAGCTCAGTCGTTTGAAGGGAGCCTTTACCTTTTAGTGCAGAAGGCGTTGGAGAAGCGCAAGCGTGGCGAGGGAGCTGAGCACGGCGCTGGTTTCGGGGGCCGCGCTGCTGCAAGGAGATGTTATTTGCCTGAAAATAGTAGGAGAGATGTACGTATGTGTATGTAGGTGTGCACTCAATGTAAAGTGAAGATAGGAAACATTTTAGCTCTTATTCCTAACTGTAGTCATTGATTATGACCCAGAATCAAATTCTGAACGTTTGCCCCTAACTGTGACAAATGCTGCTCTTTCTGAACTCTTTATTTAACTGGAATTGAACGCTTGTTTTCTTACCTGACATTTGCCTATACTGTGGTCACTTTTCTTGTGTGAGTGGTAGACGGCCAGTCCCAAGGGAACCGAGGAAGCATGAGGATCAATGGCACCACTGGTGACAGAGAAGGAAGTTGAACCGATTCTTGAAAATGCAGCAAAATGTCAGATATCCATGTTTAAAGCCCCTACCAAGGCAGAGTTTACTTGTGCTGCTGGCAGTTACACAGCCAAAAATCCAAGCTGACACGGACCTTGGCAGCATTATTAGGGGGATCTTCATTTAAAGATGAACTATTCTTGAACAATTTCTCCACTGTATCTGACACAAACAGGCTTTTCTTCAACACCAGACGTGCACGTCGTCTTGCTCCATTTTTTTCTTGGACAAACATATGTATTGTGGCCAATGCAAGGAAAATCCCACTCACTATTTATGTTTGAGTTCCCTGTGTCCCATTAACAATATCCCAGTGTACTCATGGCAGTATAGCATCTTGATCCAGATCCAGCACTGTGTTCCTGGATTCCCCTTTGGACACTTAAGTGCCACAAAGCAATTGGTCTTATTTAGTGACCTTCCATCCCAGAGGCTCTATTTTTTGGGCACTGAAATGGTTTCCTGTCCCTTTTTACAGTTTTGGCTGAGCAGAGAGCACCTCTTACTGTGATTCTGAACTAAGAATATTTACCAGGACTAGCACCATGGCTTGCGACGTCCAGAACTTTGTTACGCTGAAGGATTTTATCTGCTGTCCTGTGACTCTTCTACACTTATGGGAGGTCTCGTTTGGGGGATGCTACTGGCCACATGCAAAGAATTACTGTTCATACACTGCTTGAATGTACTTGACACAGCATATAGTTCTCAAAGGGCAAAAGCTTTCTGTAGGGAAAGGCCCCCGCTGCTGGCACGTTTCCTTCGAGGCTGCTCTACTTTGTTGCAATATAGAGGCAGAAACAAATACATTGGGGGTCGGTATGTATTTTGGTATATATATATTTGGTATATGTAGTGTGGGTGCATGCATAATAGGTTTAAATGTTGGCGAGTGGTTTGTTGAGTGATTTCCGTCGGTAATAATGCAGAAAAATAACAGAATAGCGACTGTTGATCCCACAGGCAGGCTTGAAGGTGAGCGAAGCCAAAGCTGTAGCACTCCCTCTGCCCCGTTCACGGGGCTGTCACAGCCTGTCCCCTCACGTCACAGCTGTATTTGGCCTGGTGTAATGCCTTCAAAAACAAACCGGTGATTTGACTGAAGAGGTTTTGGAAAACAGCAAACCAGGAGGGAAGCCGGCACTTGCACCTGAGCATAAAGTCTAACAATGGTGCACTGCCAGTTAGAATCACCTGCGTTCTTTTTAATATACTTTGATATGTTAGATCACTGGATAGCCCGTAGCTAATGCTTAAAAAAAGTAGTGTAATGAAATGGTTTTCCCTGCTGCATCCTTTCAGACTCTGTTGACGTTCGGCAGCCGAAGCCCTGAATGGAAGGCTAAGCTTTCTCGGCTAGAGTTGGATTCCTTGTGGTTGCTCTTTGTTTTTGTGGACACAGAGATTTAGATGTCTGCAGTCCCTTGAAAACCAGCAAGATGTCTGCTAGCTGGCTGGTTTCGATTCATTCTGACACCACGAAACATGCCCCTTCATTTCACCTCTTTGTCAGCAGCAGAAGAGCTTGGACGCTCTGCAGAAGATTTGATGACACGGTCAAAATGTTTTCACTTGAATGCAACCCGGTGGTGACCCCACAATAAAGGCAATGGGAAGGAGCCATGCAAAGATCAGACGCTAATAAAGCCAGCAGTTAACCTCTCCGGCCTGACTTTAAGGTCCTCTCTGCCCAAGAATGTGTAGCTATATTTTAGCACCTAATGCCAAGAGATCTGCAACAAAGACCTTTCTTGGTTAATGTTTCCCAATTTATCTCTTTCAGCTTTTCCCCCTTCCTTTCCTTTTTTTTTTTAATTCTTCTCCTTTTTTTCTTCTTTACCTGTTTTCCCCTTTCTTTTCCTTACTTTTTTTTAATTTTTTTTCTTACAAAGGATGGTTAGGTACACTCCTTTTTGATGTAAATAAATACAGTCTTTGTACCAATTTTTAAAAAAGTAATGTTACGGGCTGTCATTGCATGACATTTATTTTAGTGTATGTTAATGCAGATTTATTTTGGGATGGACTCTGACTGTTTTTGTTAGCTTAGCTTTGGAAAGCTGGATTTAAAAGCTACCCTCAGCTCAGTAAGTTTTCTGTCCTGTCAATGTCAGCCATTGATTTATCCAAAAAGTCGTATTGTTTACAACGGAGACATTAAATCATAAAACAACTTTCATTGTATCCTGTGCTCAGATAGGCAAAAACATTTCCTAACTGTTAAACCAGCTGGTCTAATCTTTAATGACTTTGGTTCAGTGGCCAAATCTACTTCTTTGTGCTGTTATAATGCAACATTAGATTAGTTACTGTCTCTGCAGTTGCTGTCAGTCAGGCTCTGTTTATGAAGGATCAGGGTATTTTTCATAAATCATTTTTTTCTTCTTTTACTGTATAAAGGATAATAGTACTGTAGCTTTGCAATTGTTTTATGAGGCAGTAATCTTGTTCCGATGAGGATAAACCATGAGGCCAAAGGCAGCAGCGCTTATCTCCGGAGAAGCCAGTTATTGCTGAGGAAATCACTCCCAAACATCAGTTATCACCACCGCAGCGCAGGTTTCACCCCTTGGAAATAGCAACGACGAGATTTGGCATCAAAAATAGTCCAACAAGTCAGGCCCTTTGAACCAAAATGCGATATTTGTGGGATTCCTTTACAATCAGTGCAGAGGCTTCTGAAGGAGGTTTGCTTGATGAAAGGCCAGCATCCCCTGAGCCCGCGGAGCCACGCACGTGCCCATGGCACGGGAGAGCCGGCTGGGCTCACGGAGCCACCACAGCCTTCGGCTCAGCAAAGCTGCATCGTGCCCATGCCAACGACAATGACCCGTTCTCAGAAATCCAGATGGAGAATTTCTGCTTTGCTCTTAGCTCCTTCGCTGTGTCTCTAACGCAGGCTGCGGGAGGAGGGTTTTGCCAGCTGTGCTCCAAGGCTAACGCAGCACTGTACCCGGAGCAGCAGCACCTTGGCAGCAAATTGCCTTTAGCTATACGTTAAAAACATTTTTAGGCCTCTCTGCATTTAAAAGCAACTGGAGGAAAGCAGCTCGCAGCAGCGATGGTGGCACTGAGTCCATGTATTGCAAAACGTGAGCGGTCCCAGGTACGTTTCCCGCGGCGCACATGCTGGCTTCGAAGTAACGTAGCACCCAACCGGCAAACTGCTAAACGTCCTGCATTGATGCACTCTGTCCTTAAGAGGTTTATTCAATTAACAGTTTAAACTTTCATTATATTTTGCCATTTGGTGAAGAGGATTCTTATGCATTTAATAGTTTTATGCATTTACCCATTAGTCCTTTAAGTGGGCTTGCTTGGACGAGCTCTGCCATTTTCCCAGCAGCAGGGCGGGGGCACGGGGAGCTGGGGTGGGCAGAGCAGACAGTGATACATGACACGTGTCGCGGCCGTTTGTATCTCCCTGACCTCCTCAATCCATCTCTCTGAAGGTTGCTGCGCATTAATCCTGCGGCAGCTGCTGGTGCAACCGCTTCTAGGTACTGGGGCAGGTAGCCAAGGGTTCAGGTAGCTGCCTTGCACGCCGAGCTGTAGAAGCGCCCAGATTGGCAGTATATTTTCATCAAAACAGAAACTTAGAAGAAAATGACATATGTTCTTTAACCTAAGGACTGCTGATCACTTTAAATACTTTAAATTAATCCAGCTTCATTTGTTAAAACTAGCATCATCTGCTTAACGACCGAGGGTATGCTGCTTTATACTTAAAAACAGGCACCGCGACAAATCTTGCAAATCTTACCCTGATGCTTTGTGCGAGATTTTCTAAAAATCATTGTACAGCAATATTAATATGGTACGTTAACCTTTAGCCGTATCCCTTTTTAAATTCCTGCTACGCAGCGGCGCGCGGTTCTGGTTTCCCTCCATTGCAGGTATCTCTGGCCCTGCTCCGCCGGCACAGAAAGCCGGGCAGGTCGCGGGGCTGGCTGCCCCCCGTGCAGCGAGCCGGGGTGGGGGGCCAGCCCGCGCCTCTGCTTCATCTGCAGGTGACGTCCATACTGAATGGGCAGGTTCCTACTGCTATCAGAGGCTTCCGTAAGCCGGTTTGCCCAATCTGTTTGCCTTCTGATGATGGCCAAGACTGAAATGTTTGCTGCCGTAGGAAGGAATTTTTAAAAAGTAAAAGAAAGCAATGGCTATGTAATTACAAAAATGTTCAGAAATGCAATAATAAATTGGATAGTTATTTCTCGTGGAAACTCCGTGGAGCAGTAACTCCCACTGGAGGCAGTTATTTCAGACCCCAGAGAAGGACAGAACTACGGCTTATTTTATTTCTGGCATTTTGTACTGAAATAATCAGGATATCATGTCATGAACATAATTACTGCAAGGTCTCAGACCTTTGAACGGTTCTGTCCTCTCACAAACAACCTTTAAATCTACGGCCACCGGAGGAAAGGCATTCCTGGTGCCGTGCCCTTCCAAATCACTTCCATTTGGGTTTAATAGAGCTGGAGGCTATTCCCTTCGGGACTGTTGCCACCCTTTATTTGCCATTTGTCTCCAGTATTGAGGCTGAAGGCAGAGAGAAGGAACAAATTTGCTAAAACCTGCTGATCAGTTTTTACGCTACGTGCAGGCGGTGACTGGTTAGTCCTGTCCCAGTTTTATAGGTGCTTTTGGTTTATAAATTCTCCAGTAAGGTCAGTGTCGACAGAGATGTCGAGGCGTGTTCAGTGCCTTTAGAAATAAGGAAAAACCTAACAAAAATCTTGGGTACGAGACTTCTGCATGTTCTCATTGCTTCTAGTGCTTTCTCCTAGTAGTAATTGGTATTAATTGTTATACCTGTGTTAAATTGAGCAGATTTAATTGACGTAATTTATGGGAACACGAGTATTTGACTTGAATGCAGTTGATCTGTGTGAGAAGCAGCCAGCTGACTGGGAAGGAGGCATTAAGTCAGTGTTTTTATATCGACAGGCTTGACAGGATCTGCTGGGTCGTTTAGTTTCAGAAATAAACCGGGCCGCGCCGTACCCTGCCTGCTCGCCCGCGTTCCTAGCAGTGAGGAGGGCACAGGCTTCCCCTTCAAACCTGGCGAGGAGGGGACTGACACAAGGCCCGGTGCTTTATTTGAGGTTCAGTCCCTCAGAAGGATGTGGTTCTGCAGCTTTCGGTGGGGAATCGCGGGGAAACGCGGAGTACCGGTTGCCTGTGGGCCTGGTGGCTTTTTCGTATTTTGTTCGCGGGGCTGCGCACCGTAAGGAATGGTGCATGGAAACCCTTGAAGTGCTGTGTTAGTGGAGCAGGCAGCTGCTTCCTGTTTTTTTCTTGGGGTTTTCTGATTTTTTTTTTGTTTTGTTTTGTTTTTCTTGTTTTGTTTTATCTTGGGTTTTCTATTACTCTTCCTCACGTTGCCATCAGTTCCCAGCCTGTTGGTTAGAGCGCTGTGTGCTGGCAGGTGGAGCTCCCCGGCCGTGCCCCGTGCCCTGACCATGGCAGCGGCGAGACGGGCACCATCAGGGGGTACAGGGATTCTTGGCCACCGCCGGGCTCCTGCCGGCCTTGGGCCAGCCCAGCAGCTCGCCCCAGCCGTGCCGCGCTCCCCGGCGAGCAGCAGCCCCGTCTCATTGCTTTGCAGCAGGCTCCTCCGCTGCGGATGGATTATTTCCAGCCAAATATGACCACCTGCAAGTTTGTGCTGGTGTTAGCATTTTCATCTCCCATTATTCAAATCCAGCTGGCTTTCCTTTGAAGTGCGTTCCCTCATGTTAAATGTTAACTGTAATTTCTCTTGGCCAAAGAAACAGATAGCGCATTCTTTCCTGTCTGTGTGATAATGGCCACAAGTGTGCTGGCTGCCTTCGGCCCGACCCGCCGCTGCAGCTCGTTTCTCTCCTCCAGAAGGAATGTCGGTGCTCAGCTCTGCTGCGGGGAGCGGGTTGATCCTGCAGAAAGCTCTGGGCTGAGCCTAGCCCCGAGGACTGTCTTTACACATCGGCTGTCTCGTGTGTCCAAACCGCTCTTCCAAGACTGGCATGTGCTTAGGGTAGAGAGAAATGACCCAAAAATCACAGCTAGGGGTAAATTCTGAACAACCCCAGAGTTCAGGGTTTTTTTCAGGTCCAGGCAGGCTAATGTTTTGCTTTTTCCAGCTGTACTAGCATTTTGCTAAACTTATTTCAGTGCTTATCCTTGCATTAAGCACAATAGCAATGGAGGGGGAGACTTGTGACCATTTGAACTTGAAATCCCCAGAGAGCTTTTTATTCTAATAAAACAGCAAAATATTGGATACATGACACCCCTTACATCAAACTCTATCATATTAAGGAAACCTTAGAACTCTGGTCTGCAGTCTGGCCTGATGCATTACAATTCATCTGGGATCAGTATAAGAAATAATTACATCTATTTATTTATTCCACTGTCAGAATGTTGACACTAGTTTTTCATATTGTCTCTGTCATGAAGAATCATAATTAAATAACATGTCAAATGTATTGATCATACATTTATAAATTTGTTTGATATATCATAGAGGCCTTTTGTTATTAGGAGGTATCGCAAAATTGAAGTTTGCCAAGCCACCTACTTCATTCTACATAGGACTTTTTCCTCCTAATTAACCACGAAATTCTGATGGGTTGTCATTCTGATACTGCACAAAGTAAGCTCTTCCTTTTTACTTCAAGTTCAGTATACCGTTTCCCTTCAACCAAAATCCGGCTGGATACATACAGTCATATTAGGCTACAAAATGACATACTTCTGTTGTATTTTTTTCCATTTTTCTGTCCTAATTCCTCTACTTAAGAGGCACTGTCTTATCACAAAGAAGATCAGCTAGAGCTGCCCTTCAGTTTTCCTGCTCTTTCTGCACAAAACAGAGAGCAGGAGCCTTGCCCGCCGTCATTCCTTCCCCCTCTCCATAGCTGCGTGGACCCGACCCAGATACATGAGCAGATGCCGGTTGGTGCCAGTGGCCGTGAATACATGAACGTCTGCTGCAGCTCCAGCTCCCCAGCATGCTCGCACCTTTGGGAAAAACAAATTTTTAGGAAGTTGACAGGGACAAGAAAAATCAGTAACTTACACCTCTAAGTGGTACTGTTTCTTCTAGAGAAAATAGAATTTGCAAAGAATGATATTCCCTGTACATCCTATATGCTACTTCAAAGGATAAAAAGATGACAACAAATGCCTATTTATTTACCCTTTTTTATGTGTTTTCTCCTGTTTTCTGTAAGAACATAAGCTAGGAAGGTTTTACTCAGATTTGGTGGCAGAACACATGCATTAAGATTAAGTTTCTTTTTAAAATTTGCATTCTTTGCTTGGTATGTTTCCTAAATGGGGCAAGAGGGTTTCTTAGTATGTCTTAGCATTAAAATCTAAAGTAACAGACCTTCATTCTAATGAGCTTTGTAAATCTGACCTAAAAAGTGTCGCCTGGAGTCTTTGAAATGAGTTTCCTACAACTTCCTCTGATCTGATTGTGTGTTTTAGGGGAGGTTAAATGGGTTAAGATTCTTAGCTGTCCTAAAGCCACTGGAGTGATTCCTTATTAATCTTTTTCACCCCCTAAGACATCATCTACAGATCTAGGCGGATTTAGTACATAAGATAACGTAGTCAGCCCTGCCATAACTATCCACACAGCTTCTGAAAGGACAAAAGGGTGACAAAAATATGCAGAAATCCTTCCCAAGGTTCATGTTAACAATACTTCCTAGTCTTTCCCTTGCCCATATTCAGCTCTTACTTGTTGCATAAGACAAGTTTTATCGTCACAGGATAATATCTCTGTAACTTGTGATCGAAATTACAAAGAAGTTTCTTGTCCTCCTTGTCCTATGGCAAAACTTGTGAGCATAAGACAGGGTCATCAATTAGCCGATAACCAAGAGCTGCTTGTTCCTGCAGTATGGGCGCTCGGCGGCCGTGCCAGCGGCGGCTCCCTGCCCGCTCCCAGACAGCGTTTCCGATGAGTCTCCTCTTGGCCACCCCCTTGGTAAAGCTGCTGAGTCTGGGCAGAGGGGCTGTGCTGCTGGTGGGTGCCCATCCCTGGAAACATCCAAGGCCAGGCTGGACGGGGCTCTGAGCAGCCTGGTCCAGCTGAAGTGTCCCTGCTCGCTGCGGGGGGTCGGACTAGATGGCCTTTAAAGGGCCCTTCCAACCCGAACAAACCACTCTGTGGTTCTATTCTTTAATTCTAAATAGCAACAAAAAAAGTAAAAAATCCAGAGACAGTTGCATTCGTCTGAGCGATTGATGCTTCTGCCTCAGGCACCCTTCAACAGAACAGGACAGTTCAGGGCTTTGCTTCTGGTGGGAAGGTCATACAGTGCCATTGCCGGGCTTTTACCATAAGGATGCTTTTTTTTAGAAGGGGGAAAAAAAAAAATCTAGTTATCCTTTGGCATTGACTGTATGTTTTACATGATGCCTCTTTACCCCATTCGAGTGCTCTATCTGTGTGGCAGCAATGGGGTTTCCAGTTCCACCCTCTTCTGCTGGAGCTGGTTTGCTCAGAGTCCCGTGCTGTGCAATAAAACGGGAGCGAGGTCTGTGGCCGGAGGGTTTTTGTGTGGCTGTCCAGGGCATAACAGCATTTGGGAACCCCTAGGTGTTAGACAAATAACAGCAATATAATTTCAGGGATCAGCTGCCATTTAATCAACGTCAGGAGATTGTCAATTCCTTCCATGATTTATGGTTGTGAAAATACAGAATGATTTGTAAAATAACAAAAAGCATTCCCCCCCCCCCCATCCCCCCCAAAGTGGCATTTTGAAAACATAGCTAACTGTTTTGGAAGAATTTTCACAGGATTTTGAAGTGCTTGCCTTAGCATGGAGCTCCCTGTTGACATAAGTGTTTCTTAGTCCTTTGCAGGTGCTACCGTAGTCTCACGGAGCTCTCCGGAACCCATTACAGTCTTTTGACCTCAAAAAAAGAAAAACACTTAAAAAGAGTGAGTGGCTTCTTCAAAGCTGGAGCGCCCTGATAAGTAGCCTAAGTGTATGGTTTTCCATGTGTTTTAACGCTTTCTGAAATGTAAGAGCCCAGCCCCACAAACACTGCGGGGCTGGTGGTCCCCACGGTCGCCACCTCGCCGGGGTAATCGCTCCAGCCTCGCTTCGATAATATACTTAAGCGTATGCTTAACTTCTTCCATGCGAAGGAAAGCTTTTAAGCACAGTTCTTAAATCTCAGTGGCTCTAAATCAAGCATATCTTTTAAAGTGCTCTTCTCAGCTGGCCGAACGTCTGGTGACAAATCTTTCAAGGCAAGGGTGCGAAGATCTGAATTTAAATAAAACATCATGTACCTAAGGCAGGCGGTCCTGCCGGCGGGCGTGCGAGCCGGTGGGGAGGTGGGATTCTGCAGGACCCCTCCTAGCACATCGACAAACTCACCTGGGGCTCAGGCTGTGCCGTTTGGACTTTGTGCACTGGTTTGCCTGTCTTGAAAATGAGACTCACTATTTTATTTTCTTCCTGTGCTGCAGATCTCATAGGTCTTCATATTTATAAAATGGATTCAGGGTCGCCAGGTCATCAGCAACTTGTAAGTGCATGTGCTTATGGTCAGCTGCCTGCATTATTGTGTCTGGGACATACAGCAGCAGCAGCAGCACTTCTCAAAGGAGATAGAGCTGCCGCTCTTCCTCTTGAACAATATTCAAAACAGAAATTATTACATTGCATGTGTATTTGAAGACCTCTCTTGTGGTTTTTCAGTCTGTATTTGTTAGACCTCTTGATGGCAGAAGATGAAAAAGTTCACCCTTTTCCAGCAGCTGTGAAGCAAAAATGATGACTGGAGTTGTGCTTTGCCCAGTAAAGGCACCCAGCTTCCATAATTCCCCTTCTGGTGCTTTTGACACCAGCATGCCAGGGATTTTTGTCTGCATGGAGACCAGCTTTGGAGTCTGCAGAGATGTTTCAGGCAGAATCTGGGAGAGCTCAGGAATGTGTGCTTTATTAAAAAAAAAACCAACAAAAAAAGCTGGAGGCAGTTTAGGTATTTAGCCCCTGAAGCATTTTTTGTATCTCTTAATTACTTGTAATCTGACTTTTCTTTCTAATTGAGGCTCCCAGCATCTGTCTAGCTACCAATACTCTTAACTACTAATTTACATTGCAGTTGGCACCTGACCTTACATGACACATGTAAGACTCTTAGACAGATAATCCTGGCTGCTTCTTGAGACTTATGTCGCCATGGAGGGGTCAGTGGTGTGAGACAGCACAGCTTGAGGTGCGAAGTGCCGCGGCGGCTCACACACTTTACCTAGCTGAGTCTGGGAATCCCTTAACAGGCTGATCCGGGCTTTTACACAGCCAGTCCTCCTGCTTTTGTCCCGGGCAGGCATTTTTCTGCCTGTCACTTACAGGCCTTAAAGCAGCATGTCTGTGGTGGTTAATTTGCAGACATCAGTAGGCACATTTCACACTGAATTCCACCCTGTGGGGCCGTGTCTAATTGGACAAATTTGAGCAGCAGGCAGAAAAGCCACCGCAGCATGGAGCAGTGATATATGGGCACAGGCAAAGGGTTGCACTTTTAAAGACACAGCTCCTCCGCTCGCCTGCCCGCGCCCGCCAGGCTCCCACGTTTGGAGCAGGACTGCCCCAGCGAGCGAGGTTTAACGTCCCACGGCATCACCTTGCTGCTACGAGATTTTCCGGAGCCGGCACATCTCTCTCTGTTCATTCATCCCGCTAACGAAGCGCGCTCTGAAGGAGCAGGACAGCGTTTGGTGCAGCCTGAACCCCTGATAGTAAAGGCTTGTTCAGCTTTAAACTGCACAGCTGCGATCCACATTAGATTTTCTTTCGGAGAATTTCCTGCAATATTGCAGCAGGCAAGGTGAAGCAGGGAGGCACTGTTATTAGCAAATAGAAAGGAAGAAAAAAAAAAAGAATTTCAGAACCTTGGCAATAAAAGTGAGTTGAAGGGTTGTTTCTGGTCATAGATGTTTCTTTCCCATTTTGTGTTGCTTAAGCATAATAAATGTCAGATGGCTGGAGTAGCATGTTTTATTAAAATAAGTGAATTTGGAGTTCATGGAAGAGCGCTGCATTGATAGCGTTGTGCACAGGGCAGCTCTGGTTGTGCAAGGACCAGGTAGGGGGGTCCCGTCTGCCTTTCACCCACGTTTGTAGGGACCATTTTCAGGATGGAGAAACAGCCTGAAATCCTACTTCCACGTAGTTGCTCTGGTTGTGGTGTCTCTGCTGAGTTTGCAAACAAAAGTGTCATCTAATGACAACTGCGAAAAGCCCTTTGGAAGGCAAAATTGAAGAATATTATGTGGTTTAGTTGGTTTTCGGTTGGTTGGTATTTTTGATGCTTTTATTAAGTGAATTTGTTAAGTAAAACTTTAATAAATTATTAAGGATTGAGACTCTTAACTCTGTTTCCATAAACTGCAGAAGGGCCACCAGAAGGTGACGGTTTCCATTGCCATTTCTCTGCGGCTCTGGTGGCGTGCTGCAGGTCAGCAAAATGGTCTCTGTGAGAAATCCAGCTCCCAAGTGTCTTGTCTTGAAGTTCTTCAGACTAATTTACAAAATACCAGCTCCACCCCCACCCTGTATATTAGTTTCTTAGACTGCATTCGTACCAGTACATGCATTTGTGTTAGTGACATTTTGATCTGTTACAGGTTCACTGCTTGGGTTTTGTTACTTTAAATGTCTCTGAGAAACTGATTCTGATTTTTCACAGGTAACGGTAGTTCTGGAAAGGATGCTATTCAGTACAAAAGCAAAGTGTTGAAACAGCTTCCTAAAGGATGGCTTTGGTGACAAGTGTTTACATTTTGCATCAGTCAGACTATCGTGTCGTGGGTCTGAACTTGGACCAAAAGATCTCTGCCTCATCCCTGAGAGTGCGGAGAGCTCACTGGGTGCAGCAAGCTGCTCCAGAAAGAAAGGAGAGAAAAAAAGAGCCTGGAAGAGCCTGGCCAGAGTTTTACGCTCATACTATAATGTATTGATGCTCAGGGTATGAAGAAGTATGGTGCTCCTCAGCTTTTTGTGCAAATGGAGCGATCCACAGGGCTGCAGCAGCAGCACAGAGCCGAGCAGCGTCTCCAAGGGAGGCTCCTGGGCTCTGCAGGCACCTCTCTTGCTGCCCCAAAACGCCAAATTATGTGGATGTCATGAAAAGGTCTCTGCCGAACGGCATGGAAGTGATGGCTTCAACTGATAGAAACAGTAATTAGTGTTTTTTCTCTGTGATTGATGTCTGTTTGTATTTAACGTAGGCACTAGATGAAACTGGAAGTCTTTGGTTAGTCAGATATGAGTTTAGAAACCCAAATGGAGTCATTCCTGTGGATATGGTAGAATTTCCTCCTCTCCTTGCGACCTGTTCCTTCAGTCCCGTAGCTTAGATCTGAGGGTTTGCTTTACTTAACTTTTTCCAAATTGAAATAAAAAGCAGCTTACTTTAACATATATCATGGGAGCACTGTGGATTTTTCTCCCTCTGGGCTACTCAAAACAAGCCCTAGGCCCAGCACTACTGAAAACTTGTGTGACGCTGAAAGTGCAAGATTTAATGCCTTGTAACTTTAATCTGTCTCCATAATAAATTATTTATGCAGAATGTGTCAAACACGCATATGTTGCAGAGCAGTAAAACTCGCCGCCGTGGTGGGCTGCAAGGGGGAGGTCGTGCCGCTGCCCACCGGTGCCCTGGCCGGGTGGCAGAGACACCAGCTGCGATTCAGGGTCTCCGCTCTGGTCACGTTCCTGCTTTTCCTACGGGAATGGTGCTGCTTCCCATCACAGCTGGTGGGAGTCTCCCCGTGGAAGCCCGCTCACTCCCTTAGAAACACCCTAACACCTATAAATACCGAAATGCCTTTAAAAGCACGTGAAGCGTTAGACTAACAGCTACCGGGGTATGAGCAAGAAGGTTGGAAAAAACGAGGCTAATAAATATTCAGGGGCTGTTTCGTACGTTGATGGGGAAAGGCCAGTGAGCAGGCGGGGGGAGGGGGTCTGACCCCTGCCTCCATCGCCCGCTTACTGCACTGTCCTGCAGGAGCCACAGGATGGCTTCTGCCCTCTCCATCTCGTGTTTCTCCGGCTGTGAAATGGGGGGTACGTGAGGAGGTGCCAGCCTCGCGCAGCCCCCAGCCCCAGCTGCCCCCCGCCAGCAGCCCGTGCCCCGCACGTCCGTCTGCGGGAGCACGAGTGGCTGGCACAGAGACTTGTAAATACCAGTCGCTGCTGAAGTGCCAAAATTATAATTAAAACGGTTTTCTCTTTTGGCTTTTGTCTACATACTTTCCTAATATTGTCATTTGGCAAAGCCAGGGTGTCTCTCACAATGTAATTGCCGCAGAACATTTCCTTGAAAGAGCAGCAGCACCCCGCCTCCTCCTAACACTTGCATGTGGAAAACACCAACTGTTTTATAGGCATTAGTGAATTATGCTTTTCAGTGCGAGGAGGTACGAACTGTCTGTGCAGCTGAGGCAGCTGTAAACCAGCTTCTGAGATGAAGTGACCTGCCCGAGGCTTCACGTCGGATGCTGTAGCCGAGGCAGGAGCTGCGGTTGTGCCTCTTCCAGAGGGAAAACGTAGAGACTTTTGCAAGACAGTCTCTGTGTGCCCGTGTTATTTTTCTTCTCTTCCTCCTCTAGAGGGTCCGTAGGTAGGAAGGGACCTGTCCCACCCCAGGGCAGCGACGCAGTGGGCCGCGTTCCCGCGGGACCACTGCTCCCCTTACCGCAGCCCCCCCCGCCGGGTTTGCGGTGGGAAGCCAGCATCGCAGAGACGCCGGGCCTGCGCCTCGCCCTGGCGCTGCTGGCAGCTGGCGAGCGTTGAGGTTCTTAAAAAGCCGAAGGGCTCTCCTGGCACCCTGTTAAAGCGTGCCGGGTAATCCCTTTACGTAGTTACCGGCCTTTCCCTGCCAGAGCATCGCAACCTGCGCGGCGGCCGGCTGAGAAGTACAGGTGCCTGGCAGGGACTGGGGGGCAAGGAGTACCGTCGGGTTCGGTCTGTAAAAGAGCAGTTGTGGTAGTAGTAGAATTAGTAAATAAACAGAACAGATCTCGAGAATCAGTTGCAGAACGTACTTTCTATTTTTGGGCAAAACTTTGGAGATCTGGAAATTTTCCAACTGTTTGGAAATGAAGCCTTAAATGAAAAGGATAGCTTGGGGGGGGGAGGCATTTATTTTTGTTTTTTAATCTCTAGTACCAAGAAAACTAATCTTCTAGACAGGGGTTACATTTGAGGGAAGAACAGCACGTGGGCAATTAGGACTTTTTGCCCCCCTCAGACTGATGGAGCAAAGTTTGGGGTAATACGGGCTCAGGCCCTCAGCTGGCCTAAATTAGCACAGCTCCATTCAGGCTCCAGCTGTAGGCACATATTACTGCTCCATTGCAGCAGATCTCATTTATGACATGTTTTTAAAGCAGATCTGTGAAATGATCCAGCTTTAAAAAAATAACACTAATAAGGGTGTAGTTACATGAGCATCTTATCCCGCAGCAAAGCCCGTTTAAGAGGCTCCCAGCCCTTCCCTGACCCTGCCTTCTCCTTCCAACCCCACAGTTCATTTCCCCTCAGCTTTGCTGCTGCAGTTTTGGGGGGTTTGGGGGTGGGTTTTTTCCGCCTTTCTTGCGTTGTTTCAGTGATCAAGTAGAGCATGTTTCCTTAGCACACGTACGAGTCGAACAGAGCATGCGGTGTGCTGTAGCAGAGGGACAGCGATGAAGGACAGGTGAGCAGCGAGCAGGGACACTTCAGCTGGACCAGGCTGCTCAGAGCCCCGTCCATCCTGGCCTTGGACGTCTCCAGGGATGGGCACCCACCACCTCCGTGGGCAGCCTGGGATGTCGGCTGAGGCTTTGGCTCCTGGAGTTAGCAAGGCACGTAGCACAGTTGCAATCAGTTCCTGGCCCTCTGCTGAACCGGGGAAGTAACAATTAGGTTATTAACCAAATTGCACTGATGTTTTTTTGTTCCCAACTGCAGCTTGGTTTCACCAGAGCAGCATTGGAATAGAGGACAAAGTCGAGATTTCAAGGAATCTCAGAATAGTTTACCAGGAAATTCAGCCTGCCGTGATTCTACGCTACATAGCAATGAGACCAAATGCTTTCCTAACCTATTTACTTTCAATGTATCTTGAATATTAGTAATGATGGAGTAAACAGATCTTTAAGTGCATGGTGCCTGGTGAGTGTCTGACACGGTATTTAATGAGTGCAGGAAGGGGTTTTATCCAACTGCCTTCGGTCTGTGGAATGTGTTTTCTCCTTGTTTTGGCTGGACGGATCTTGTGGCTGATCTATTTAAAAATAATTAAGTGAACAGTTGCAGAAACAACATGGTATCTTTGACCTGCACGTGGTACAGATTAGGTGGAAACACCGAGCTTCCCTTCGTATGTGGTGTGGTTATCAGTGCCCTCCGAACAATGCATGCCGATAGCATTCCACATCCTTTCTAAAGGAGCTGAAAAACACGGTGACATGTAACGAAACCTCCCCGGGGCTGCAGTTTGGTGTTGGGTGGGGAAGCAGCCGGGACTCAGAGGTTTGCTGTGGCTGCTTGGGTGATACGGGGAGCTCCTGTCCCTTGGCACTTGCAGGGTGAGTCCCCCCCTGCAGCACACAGTGGTGGCAGCAGTGCCCCAGCATGGGTTTGCTTGTCTGCTGCTTTCTGGGAGCAAGATGTATTACTTGCTCCTCTTTATTCCTTTATACATTACACAGAATGGAAACAAAAATCAGATATAAACACAGAGTCCATCAATCATCACTAATCTAGAAGATAGACCATGATAGTAAATCTGCCTTTTTCTTCTTTTGGGTCTTTACACGCAGCTGTACCACACGCTGTAGTAACACAAGAAGTGCTCGCACGCATGTCGGAGCGTAAAACCAATGTCTGTACACCGGTCAGGCCTTGGCTGGTGTACCTGTCTGCTGTCCCCCCTGCACGCGGCTGGGAGCTGGCTGACCCTCGCTCGGGATCCCAGGGCGGTTGCTCAAATGCTGTGGATACAACCAAAGGGACTGTGGGACAAAGCGTAGCAATTCTTGTTTAGCTGAGTCAGCAATAAAGTGCTTAACCACCCACCCAGGTGGAGACGATGCCCAGAATAGACCCCTAAGTACAGACTGGTACTCGTGGCTTTGCCATTTGGATTTCTTCTAGTAGTAGTTTTTGCAGCGGTGCCAATAAGATGGTGGTGGTGAGAGGTGCTTGTTTACCTTTGGTGGTTATTAGTGTCGTGTCTTTTTGGATGAACCTTTTGTGTGCAACAGCTGTTTGCTGCAACCCGGGGGGGTTACATGATTTGAGAATTTATGGTAAAGACACTCTTAACAGAAGGAATTTGAGCTCGTGAGATTAAGCTGGGCATGCCCAGGTTACTGCAGCAGCATTTTCTGTCCTTCCTTTTTCCTCTAATTCTGTTGATACCAGTTTTATGATCATAAAATTGGTATTAGAACATTAGCAAATGCAAATGTGTAGCCACGTTCTCATCATTTAGCCTGATTTTAATCCTTTGGATAAAGTACTTCGTTTTTATCAAGTCACAGACGTGGAAGTGACAAGCCTGTTTATAACTATCAGTGATGCAGAGCAGCAGCTCCAAAAAAGCCATGGGATTTTGGAATCAGCACTGAGAAACTTTTCCATAAATGCCAGGAATAACATTATATTTGAATATTTAACCCTTACCCAGGCAATTTGAGGACTGGAAACCATATGTGCTTTTCATAATGGGAGCCAAGATGACCCTACATAAAGATAAATATAACTACATAAAAGCATTCAGGAAGGATGGTGGTGTGGTTAAGAGCTGGGCAAGGGCTGGGGAGCTCGGAAGGTCTAATCCCAGCTCAGCCACAGGCTTCTTGGGTGATCCTGGGCATGTAACTTCATCTCATCGTGTTTCAGTTTTTCCATTTGTGAATGAGAGATAATAATGCTGCCCCACAGCCGTGCCCGGAGGATAAACGCGTGGCTGCTTGGGAGGTGTGGGCTCGGGGATGGTGTGGGTGACCACCAGGATGCGTCTCAGCCCAGTGCCGTGCTGAGGGTACATGCTGTTCGCAGTTTTGCCCCTCCTTCTCTCGAGGCTGGTGGAATTAACTCCTGCCTTAATTAGGTGGCGTGTCAGACCAGGGTAGCACACCTGAAGCCTTGCCTGGGAAGTCACATCGTTGGCAAATGTTCCTTGTTCGAATATAATTTAAATTCAAAAATGGGGTGGGGAGAAAAGGGAAAGCTGCCGTAGATGAGACCATCTGGTTTTGCTTGAGCGCTACCTAAGTAACTTGTGTTTATTGGTTATAGACTGGTGTTTTCTTTGTACAGTCCCTGGCCAGGTAGCTGTTGTGCTCGTGACTTGGCATCCACTTCTGCCCGTTGTGAGACTTTCTCAGGAGGTATAAATCGGTCTTCTCACAGGTCTTTGGGAAGGTGGGCTATTTCAAAGTAACCATCAAGACAGAGGCTTTTCTGAATTGGTCACTGAGAATTTCTTCTCGCAGCCCGTGGCCCCCACGGGATGTCATTGTGGCACCATGGGAGCCAAGGCGATGGAGCTGATGGCACACGGGAGAGGCAGCCCCTACAGCTGTTGGCCCAAGGAGGAATCACGTTCCTCAGGCGTGATAACGTCCCTGCTGAGGTGCCATCCCTGATAAGGTGCCTTCCCTGATAAGATGCCATCCCTGCTAAGGTGTTGTCCCTGCTGGGACAAGCATGCAGCAGCCTGCCAGAGGCTGGGCGGCCGGGGCTGGTGCGCAGGCTGGGCTGCGTAAGGTGCGGGGGAGCGTAATCGCCCGTTGTTTGGAAGGAAGAGTTTTGATGTAATTATACCCTTCAGCCATTGCCACACTTTCCTCTCTTTCATCTTCAGGCAGGTCCACACGTTCAGATGTGAAGCTGGAAATGAAACACATCTGGATATCCAAAAATGACAACAGCCTTTTATTTGCTATTTTTGGTATACAACAAAAGCTTTGTATCTTGCTAATTGAACATATGGGCTCTCAGTTGCTTTTTTTCCCCTGCTAAACTCCACTTTTCCATGTGTCATCATACGATTCCAACATTTGATCTGTCGAGTCCATCTTGGCCATGTGTTTGTTGTAATCTACTACACATGTAGGCTTGTTTTCGTGTGCGTCCTGACCTCCAGTGAGAGCTGCAGTTGTTTCCATCATGGGTAGTGTTGAGGAGTTACACATCCTTTTTATCAGTGTATTTGGCCACCGGCAGCTCCTCGCAGCGTGGATCAGGGATCCTGCCAAGCCTCTGAAAGCTGGGTGTTTAGGGGAGCCATATCTGTTTGTATTGTGATACCAGATGCTGTTTTTTTTCAGTGGAACAGAAGTAGAAAGGAAAACTGCCCCAAAATAGAAAATATCCACAGAAGTAAAATGCAGCTTCTCGCCGAGGGAAGCTGAGGGTCAGCGTTGGCTGGTTCGAGTTGGAGCGTAAAGGAAGGGTTGGAGGTGGGTGGCTGGGCGGTGGGCACTGGGCAGACTGGTGCGTGCTGGGGGGTTGGTGGCGCAGCGCTGGCGTGTGCAGAAGGCGGCGCGCTCCTCGCAGGCTGCAGAGAACGGGCTGCTGGACAAGAAAAGAAAAATGCCGTATCTGGAGTGGGGGCTGAGCCCTTCAAAGCAGCCTGTGCCATAAATCCCCCCTGGGATCTTGGCCCCACTGCACGGACGTTCGTGAGACTCGACTCATTACGAATACAGGACCTCTTGATTAGCATGAAAGATTCGTCATCAGAATTATTTTGTGCCTGTGGGGGATCCACTTACTGATTTCCAACTACAGCTCTAAATTGTTCCCATGCTTCATCATGGTTTGATTAGCTAAAATCTTAAGAGTAACTGTTTGAGGCACTTACCATAACTACAAAACAGGTGACAGCGATCAAACCCCAGGGCACGGAGCAGGGGCTGCTGGTGCTTTGGGGTGCAGCGGCGGCAGGCAGCCCCCTCACGGGCTCCTGAGTGCTGGAAAGCCATGTCACCTGCACGCCTTCCAAGTGCTGAGCCCTGCTGCATGTCATTTCCCAGGATAAATGACAAATTAATGAGAAAAAAAAAAAGGGGGAGGTAGGGGGTAACTGTGCATTTAATTGCCCACACATACATGCATGCGTGGCCCCAGCCTGTGCATCCACGTCATGTTACAGCTGTGCTAATAGTCACCTTTCTTGCAGTAAATATTGGGCCAATTTCATCACATTTGGTTTATGTTTATCAACACAGCACTTAAGCAATGGGGGTTTGGTTGCAATAAGGGAAAGAGTCCATTTCTGTCTAGCCCCGAGGTGAGGGAGTGAGAAGCCATATGTGGCGTGGCCAGGCTGGAAGCTCTCCTCCTCTCCCCATGTCGCAACGCACCCGCCCAACTGCAGCAAAAATCAAATATTTGTACTCGAAGACAGAGCTGAGGCAATTTCCACCAGGAATATGCTGTCTCTCACCAGTTGAAAAATATTATACGTGCATCGAGCTATTACTCTGCTTAGTTCTTGACATATGCTGCCAAGCAATTTTGTCTTGGACTCCCTTTTTCTTTTTAGCCAAGAGTGTAACATTAAACAAATCTGCGATTGCACTCGAGGACTTCCCAATCAAGTGAAGAATGAACTCTGAAGCAGAAGTTGTATTTAACAAAACGAACTTACAATTATTATTCATAAATGCACATGTTATGGCTGCAGTTGTTTCACTTCTTTCTTTTACAACCCTGTAAATTGTATACAGAACATAAAGGCTTGACTTCTTAAATAAATGTTTTGCAGCCGCCATAAATTATCTTTCTTGCATTCATAATGAAAAAAAAATCACTGTTTGATGTTTTATATCCTCTTCCCTAAAATGTAAAATATGGTAGTTGGAGCCAGATTTTATCTCATTTGAAAATAAAAGAAGGTTCATTTCCTACTAATTTTTTTCAGTCTTAGGTTTGGCGTTCCCATGAAATGTTGCCCGATCTGCAAAGCAGCATTACAGTAAACTCTGCTTTATCTACGGGTTCGCGTTCGGTTCGTACCAGTGTTAATAGCCGTCATCACGAAAATGAGTTACGAACATAACCTGCAATTATTTAATTTTTTTTTCATCCCTAATGTTGGTTGTATTTCATCTCTGTACGCACCCCGAAGCGCTGGCTGAGTACCGGCTTGTCGAACTCTCTGCGCCAGCCCTGCGAGGACCCTGCCCCACATTGCTGTCCTGGAAGCAGCCCTTGCTAAACTCCCAGCTCACTGGTTTGCAAAGCAAACTTCAGCCTTGTACTATTTACCTTGGCAAGTGCCCGACCAGATTGATGATCTGTAAAGTGGATTTGTTATTTGGCTGTTTGCTTTGGCAGCTCTTGAAAGCAGTTTGCTGATTGCAGTCCCAGATGTCATTGCATACATTACTGTTCACTATAAGTTTCTTTTAAAGTTTTAATTTCAGCCACAAATGCTATTAAGCTTTTTGCACCTTTCTGTCTTTAACTCGTGGATATTAAGTATCAAGAGAAGGCAGCCTTGATTTCCTTAAATCTTCCTCTGATTATCTGTTGGCCTCCTCCAGGTATCTCTGCGGTGCTGGCAGCCGGGAGGAGAGATGCTGCTGGCTTTCCCCTGGCTCAGTGCTGTGCCCGTCTGTGCCACGGGCACGTGCAAGTTGAGCACGTGCACAGTTTTTTAATTGTAGATAACCTGGAAAATTGACGTAGTTGTTTTTATAAATTATCAGGTTCAGCAGGACCAAATACTTGAGTCAGTAAAGTCGAGAACATCGGGAGTAACATTAACTCCAGTCACCCCGTGCATCTTCAGAGGTGGCTTTTCTGGGTTATATCCAGCTCCTCTAACTTTGGTCTTGTTTTTTAAAGGCTCTCAAAACCCAGTAAGCAATTTGGCAAATCAGTAGGCTCAAAATCAGTTTGTTCCTAACGCTGGGTAATCCCAAGTTTGGTTCCGGTGCCAGCAGCGCCTCCGTGCTCTGCTCCCGGCTGCTCCGCTCCCAGCCCTGGCTGCACCACCGCTGGGATTAGGGTTGAGAAGTAGCGGGATGTCCTATTTCCATGGTGCCTCAAAGGGTGTTTGCCCTTCTAAAGTCTAATAAAAAGCTCAGCTGGGTGTTTGCTGGTCACCTCCTGCAAGGGCGGCAGGGCTGCCTCGGGAGCATCGGGAGCAGAGCGGGTGCCTGGCGCGCTCCGGCGTGGCCACATGGTTGCTGGTCCTGGGTCTGAGCCCTGAAACCATCCTTCGTGGGCAGGAGCTTTTTTTTTGTTGTTTTTTTTTTTTAGTGAGGGTACTTTAAGGTTTGAAATATTTTAAGTTGAAGAAGTTAATTCACTTTAAGTAAGTTTACTTTTCGAGGGGAGGATATCATTGTAGTATTTTTGGCCACTGCTTGAAAATTCCTCTAACCCTTTACTATAATAAGCAAATTGAGCAGATTAAAGACACATTACACTGCCAAATGGGTTTTCTACCCAGGGTGACATATATTTTTTTCTGTGGAAAAGGTTGTGGGGGTTTTTGTGAGCTGCTATGCTTTTTTTAGCACTTCCTGTTTTATTGTGTTTGAAGTGTCTTTGTGGTGACCTGTTGGGGTAAGATTCTTCCATATGGAAGTATTTCTTCAACTTTTAATCATTTTGTTTAAAAAAAAAAAAGATTTTAAATCCGATTTGCAGATGTCTCTGGTTTTGTTTGCTGAGAGCTAGTCCAACTCACTACAGTGTTGCAGAAATGTGAGTTGTAATGAATTGTTTATTCACAACATGAAGATGTCACCCACGTATTTGCACTCTTAATTTAGATACCTTCTTTAAAATATCCATAGAAAAGCATTTGCTTTTGTATTAATGTATTTTTCTCTTCAGAAAATTCTATTTCTTTAAAGATTTGGGGTGAAGCTCTGCCTTTACTGAATACCTTGGCCAAACTCCTGTTGGTTTTGGTGGAACTGGGATTTCAGCAGTAGCCCTCGACTCTGTTGTAGGCATCTCTGAAGTCAAGTGATGTCAGGAGAACAAGTGATTTTGTCCTGGAAAAAATCTTGCTGGGGTTTTACATAGGGTCAAAAAAAGTTACGAGTTTATTTTTAAGTCTACGAGACAGAATTCTTCATTAATGTACAACAGAATGCATTTTCCCTACGCTCACGTTGGACTCGCTGGGTCGTAACTGAGACCAGAATTTGGACCACTGCGTTTGCATTATAACTGCATCCTGTTTCCTATTAGTTTTGACACCAACATCTGAATTTCAGATTTCTTCTTGTTTAGGTTTAACTGCTCAATCGGTACATACAACAGACATCTCGGGACCTCTCTGTAGTCGTCTGGCTTGCACGGGGCGCAAGGGCAAAACTTGGCATCTGCGCCGACAGTGCCGGAGCAGCCCCTGCGCTGGAGTTGGTAGAGCACAGTGTGCCATTACCCAGGCAGCTGGGCTGTCCGTCAGGCATCTCCAGACCTTCCCTCTGCATCATATCCTCAACATTTTAACCGTAAGAAAACTGGCTTTGACAGTATTTTTGAGCCCACATGTGAATACCACATGTTGAGGTCTCATGTCTGCAGTTTCACTCCTAATTAAGTGTAGATGTAAGTACTGGGTATCGTATAAGGTCTTTGGCTCTCTGCAATTCACCACAAGCATCTAATTTCCACTTCCTTTGTCTTGGACCTATTATTTATATGAGAAGGGTAGGTGGACTCGGTGGTTACAAGTCTGTTGGATTATTATGTTCCTGTAGCTGTCATCCTGTCAAAGGTCCGGCAGAAATTTGCACTACGGGCTCTTGCTAGTTTATTGGGGGTAAAATCCCTTCCCGTGCCGACGGCTGGCCCAAGGTCTGTGCACCGCTTAAGTCTTACTAAGCCCTGAAAATGGGTCTTAAATGGTATATTGGCCTTGCGCCTGTTCTCAGCACGGAGGTGAATTGCAATTCTTCACGAACAGTGGGATTTCCAGCTCAGCTTGTGCTGTTCGTCTTCGCTGCTGTGAGCATTAGGATGGCTTCTCTAAACCTGCCTAAAACTTTTGATGCTACAGCCCGCGGAAGCCAAGCCTCCTGGCCTTTCCGATCTAACAATAGGGTGGTTTGGAAAATGGTAGCTTTTTGATGTAGATGGGCACAGCCCTCATCTGGTTTGGATTTTGGAGGTGTTCCAAAATCATATTGTTAGCTCCAGGGGGTCTTTTGTGAGCAGCGATACGTGCTGACTTGCTACTGAGACTCGGAGCGCTCCCGGATACTTATTTTTGGAAAACTGAAGTCAAGTAGCTGTATTGTCTCTTGCCTATTACACAGGTGGAGAAATTAAGGTGTAAGATAGACTTTACTGGGCAGGTCAGAGTGGTATCCATGAGATTCAGCCATGAAGCCGGGGAGCTGGTTTGCTATCTCCATTCGCTCTGGTTTCCACAGTGTTCAGAGTGTGTGGGAAGCGACCGCAGCCAGGAAAATCCTTGCAGCCTTATTTGCATCTGCCCAGAGGTGGTCATACTGGTGTAACCTCTTTAGGTGATGCTTTCCGTGGTCCCACCTGACGAACTAACATGAGATGTGGATGTGGATTTGGGACTGACTTTCAAAGTTGACATGGAAAAGATGGAATTACGCACTGGGAAGTCTTTATTGTCCCCAGGTCTCCTTTCCGCTGTGCCCTGGCAGGGCTCCAGGGGCTCTGGGGAAAAGGTGCCTTCAGCTCAGTGGCAACTCTCCAGTTTAAATATTTCACCAAAACACCTCCAACTTATCCAGCTTCCTCAGTAGTTTCCAGACAGTGTCCAACTAGATGAAAATTAGCCAGTGTCTTAGTTTGTAGAGCTACAAAGGTCAAATGTCTGGGAGAAACAAGGTGCTAAGATGCTAATTCTCTCCCTTGAAATGAGAAGGCAGTTCTCTGCTCGATTAAGCAGAAAATGCAGGTGGTCTTAAACATCTGTATTTTTGCCTCCTGTTTTGAATGCAATTAAACAAAATCTGCAGTGATTGCAGGGAGGAGAACCAGCTTCCCATGCAGCCCCAAATCCTGTCCTCAGATCAGTTAGGAGGCACACAGCTTGGGGAGGGAGCCCCTGCGCAGGCTGCAAGTGTGCTAGCAGGGGTGCTGGGCTGGTCCCTGCCCCATCTGTCCCCAACGCGGGACACAGAGGAAGCTCATCCTCGACTTCTGTTCTCACACTGCACCTCCTACACTTCTCCTCTCGGAATCTTGTTTTCCACTTTTTGGAGATTTGTGAAACATATGCTTTGGAGGGTTCCCAGGTTTTTTTCACAGCAAGAGAATTGCTCTCTGCGTTGTAAAAAACCTCACGAAAAAGTACACTCCTTCTTTATAATGGACTTGCCTGGCACAACTCAACAATCCCCACTTCTCATCGCTTTGCAGCGTACTTTTATAGGGTATAAAAATGGTGTTATGATCCATGTTCCGAAACCTTGCCTCTGCTAGCAAGAACATCAATAAACATGGCTTGATAGACACCAGAGCTGCACCACCGTTTCCCTCGGTGCTTTGAACGTGCCCTAACGTACCTTTTGAGTCTGTTCTCCCTGTATGAAACCACTCCTGCCTCTGTTGACCTTTTAATGTATCAAAGGTAATACTGGTGTGCTTGGGAAAAGTCACTCCTCCCGGGATGGGTTTCCAGTCTGGTCACTTACCGTACTTGGAAATCTTTTCTTCACTTTGTCTCATGTCCCCCTGTTTTCTCTTTCCTTGATTTAAATTAATCTGCAGATGGGGAGGTCAGCGTACCTGGAGCTGGCAAAAGATTTTACTTTGTTTCTCCCCCTTTCCCTTTTCTTCTCTCTCTGTAGAATTGTTATTGTTAGTTCTTCGGTCCGTAACTGAGATGATGGGTTGATGTTTGAGCAGTTAGGTGCTCTGTTCCAGGAAATTCTGTCTTTCTTCCAAGGCTTCCAGCGCAGAGGCTCCTTTCACCTTGATCTTTCAGCAGAGCACTAAAACATTTGGCAAGTTTTTTGTCACATATTTTGCTGCTGTCCAGGGTTTTTGAGAGATTCCCCTTGGACAGCTTCCACCTTTGAGCTTGCCCGCTGGAGGAAATACTTCACTTGCGTTTACACAGCCACATCATCAGAACTGGTGCATCCCTCTCATATCTTCGTTAGCCAGTACCTGCCACCCGCTTGCTCACCTGCTTGGGTTTGCTTCCCTCGGGGTTTAAAGGAAGTTTTTCCTCCCGATGCCCTGTGCCAAGCATCCTCATAGATGGCTTTGTGCTGATGGGAAGATGCAGGGACACAGGGACACAGGGCAGGAGGGTGGTTGCTGCACTGGGCTCACAGGTCGTCACTGCTGGCAGAAGGGAGGCTGTTCAAAAGCAGTCCCCTCTGCAAAACGGCCACGGTTTCACTCATCATTTTACACTGGAAAAGGTGTAGAATCTGTTTCTACCTGAGTTACAGGATTCTCCCTAATAATCAGATTTCTTTTCCATATTAAATTATCCAGAAACTTGTGATTAGCCCCACTTCTGAGAGTTCACAGCAGCTTAATTCTACTGTAAAACTGTCAGCAGTGATTTTCTTTTTTTAAGATGGATTTTGTTTCTGGTACAGAACTACTTCTTGCTAAATTCCTTTTCAAGCAAACACACTTGTCATTTTGCAGCCATTAAAGACAATAAACTCCATCTTTGGATTTTTACATGCTGAACTTAGTTTGTAATGATAGACACTTGTTTATAACGCATTGAAGATTTTTGCTAGCTTTCTGGCATAAAAATTGGAGTCTTCTCTTTTGATTCGTGGTTATTAGTAGCAGGTTTATCCTTTCGAATGTATACGAGCTATGATTTAAGTGGAATATTTCTTGTCCACAAGAATGGTAGTCTGCAGAATCCATCTTGCCTTGGCAAGCAGCATAGTTATGATCACTAAACTATTCATATGGACTAAAGCTAATTTCCCAGCAGGATTTAGGTATGGCAGCCCCGAAGGTCACAGGACCTGGTTTGCGGTGCCGGGGTCCCTGGGGAGAGATGGGCTGTTGTCCCCCGGCCAGCCGGGCTGTGTGTCCCCGGGTGGGAACGGTCCTGTGTTTGCCGGGGTGCTAGAAGGTGTATTTAGAGGCTGCTATAAAGTGTGTGCAGAGCTGACTGGCTGAATCAGGCCCTCTGGGGGAAGCAGGCAGGGAGAAACCCCCACTTGGATCATCCCAGATGTGCTGGGAAGGAGCCCCAGTGCTGGGAAAAGTGTGGCCGTTCTTCCTGGATCCAGGGAACTCTGGCAGACAGGGGCAGCGCCTGTGGGGTCAGGCAGGGCGTTGGGGTGTCGTGATTTGGACTTCCAGACACCAGAGTTTCTCCTCCATCCCTTTCTGTGTACCTGATCCCTTTGGGGGGCTTCTGGTTGAATGGTTCATCTCAGATAGGTTTAGGTTGCATTGCTTCATAAATCGCAGCAAAGCACGTCCATGCCATCAGTGCTCCAAAATGGGTGTTATTGAAGGAAGAAAAAAAATAAAATCTTCAATAAAAATCTCCTTCTTGTGCTTCTGAGTTAGAGCATGCTACATTCCGTAAATTAACAGCACAGCATCAGTTATCAGACTTTGCTCTTACCCTTGATATTTTTTTTTTTTTTTTTGCATTTGTTTGGGGTTGATGCACCCAGTTCTGTCCTTTTCTGGTTAGTGGGACATCCACTTGTCTCAGTGATAGGGGTGGAAGGGGATGGCTGAAGCAGCAAGGCAGTTCCCTGGGGGGCAGGAGCCTGCAGGGGATGGGGGTCCGGCATGGTCCCTTCGGTCAGCATCTCCACGGGGGAACATCAGCCTCGTCCGTCTGGTGTCAGGGCGTTTCACCGAGCATCTGGCAGCAGGTTGTAACCCGTGCACCAACGGTCACCTGCCGTTTATTGGGAAACCTGTGCGCAGTGAGCTTTCTCGTAGGCAGTGATCTGATGGGAGAAGACAGAGAAGTTCCAAGATAAAGACGTTAGCAAGAAAAAAATTTGCTTTAATTTGACCCCATAAGAATAATGCCTGTGGGCACACCCTTCTCGCCACCTTTTGTGATTCCAGAGGCCAGAGTGCCATTGTCAAGTAGAGAAACGGTGGTGGTACTCAAGGCAGTCACAGTCCTTGTATGACTTTTTTAAGTAGTTCTTGCTTATTCCTGAAAGCTTTGCTTTTAGCCGTGAACAGCGAGCCAGCTCTGCACAACTCCTGTTTGCATTTGGAGTTGTTACTGCAAATTGCCAAGTGCAAATACGAGGCACGTAGAAGGGTAAATCTCCTGCCCTTTGAGTACAGTCTTTGCCGAGGATGAGAGAGAGATGAGTTAAATGACCGAAAGCCTTAGGCTAGGACATGCCAGTTGCAATAATTTTTTCACTCCATCATCTCACCTTGCAATGTCGCTCTGCCTTATCCAGCCACCAGATGTCTGATGGATAATATAAGTGACAAGGGCAAAACCTCCTCAATGTATGCAGAGGAAAACTTCAGACAGCGAGGACGGGTCTGCTGGCTCCTGACCAGCTGGGTCCTGCCTGTCCCTTCCAAAGCCTGCCTGGCTGGAGCGAAATCCCTCCTTGGACAGGGTATGGTGGGGGATCAGACCTTGGTCCTGCGAGTCACCAAGTGCCCTGGCCCCGCTCCAGCAGCACACTTAAGCAGACACACAACTTTCAGCCTGTGTATCCTGCCGCTGAAGTCACTGGGGCGCTGTGCATGCTTAAAATTGAGTATATGCTTAAGCTGGCTTGGGACCAGAGATTTCAGTGCTTTGTAGGTCCTGTCCTTGCTGGAGCCTAGATAACTAGCTCGTGCAACTTGGCGCTTGCTTTTAATGAATTCACAATCGGGCCAAAAGAATTTATCTTCCCAGACTTGGAAGGCCTACAAGGAAACAACTTTTAAGGGTGTTCTTTTTTAAAAATTTTATTATTTTCTAAACATAAAATTTCACGTTTCTCTGTAGTCCTTAAAGAAACACATTTTCCTAGTGTTCTTGGAGGAATCTAAAGACTTGGAGTGAGCAATTTCTGTAATGCCCAGAGCTGATGGAAAAGTATCCGGGACGTGCTGCCGGGCCAGGGCAGGACTCGCTGCCCCTGGAGGGGCCGTCCGTGTTTTCGTGCCTTCTGGGAAGATGTGCCATTGCACCGGGCTGTCCTTAGGCAGGAGGTTTCTTCTGGGCAGCCCTGGCGCAGACCTGCCTGGTGACCTTGGGAGAATTACTTAAACCTTGACGTTCCAGCTCTTCCCTGGCGTAAGCAATAAAACTCTGGGTATCAGCACCAGTAACTCGTTCTGCCCCAGCTGAGGATTTGGCCCTCTAGGTGTGGTTTGCCATCTCCTCCATTCCCTGACCTTAGTCGCTCAATTAAGAAGCAGCATGAGCAGTTTTCCAAACCAGTTCCTCCTGTAACGGCGCTGTGTCCTTACGGCAGCCGCTCAGCTGCCCCGAACACAAACATTAACATCGCTCTGACGTAAAACCTGAATCTGTCCCATGCCGTTTGTGAAATGCGTTAAAATACTGGTAGGGACGCTGTGGATACAGCAGGCTGTGCACGTAGTGTCGGGCAGAACCCTAACGAACTGGACGTTATCACGGCAAGATTTGCTGCAGAAAGTGGCAGAAGCTCATCGCTCCTGTTATTCCCTAAGGAAAAGCCGGTTACAGTGTAGGTGGGTGGCAACAAATTCGACCACTAACACGGACCCCCCTGCTGTAAGTGACTCAGAGACGCTAATTTTGACGGTGCTCAGGAGCGCTGCGGGCAGGAGCCCGGCACTGCCACGCGTGTGCTGGGCAGGGAGCGGCAGGGAAATGGAGATCGCCCGGCGAGCTCTTCCCAGCCACCCGGCGAGTGCCTCATATTTGCAAGTGAAATTTATTTATCCTGTGCACAAGTGGTTATTAGACAGTAGCTTGGAGCCGACGCGTACATTATCTCATAGTGAGGTAAGACAAATAAATTACAAGTTAGAGGCCCCGAGTGGGATTAGCGATGCACCTTAGGAAAATATTTTGGTTTCTGTTTATAGGTCAGCTGGGCTGTGAAATGTTTCATCTGGAAAAGGTGCTATGAGACCAGAGAAACAGTTGTTCTTATAATGCGAAAAATATTTCAGTTTCATTCTTAACTGGTTGCTAGTGATGGAAACCAAATTTCACATTTCCGGAGCGTCGATGGCTGCTTTCCTACAGATTCTCTCCTGCAAGCTTTCTCCCAGCTGATACAAAACTGCCCCTTTATCTCTCCTTGTTTGTGAACATTGCTCCCACGTTACTTACAAAGAAGAAATGACCCGAAGCCCAGCAGAAGTCTGTGGGAGACCCTGCGTGCGAGGTGGGAGGAGGTGGAGGATGCTCAGGCCAGGTTTGAGGCAGTGTGCCAGGCACATCCCTCCCTGCTGCCCAGTTCCATCAGGCAGGACTTAGGGGGGGGAGCCTTTGCTGCCCACCCCCCCCCCCTTTGCAGCGGGTTTAAAATGCCATTCAGTGGCAGAGGAGCCATACCCACGATGAACTTGGCCTTTCCAAGCATTACACTGTTTCTGTTACACAAGAAAGAGTCTCCTATTACAAGTTGAGTGATATATTAGTATATAGCACGGTTCCAATGTTTTTTCAACACTAAGATTTTTTTAATTCAAATGAAACAATCAGAATTAAATTCCTTGGCTCAGATGGTTACCACTAATTCTCAAGCAATATGACAAATCCACGCTTGTGTCTCAAAGTGTAACATAAGATCTTAGTTATCCAGAAAACCCCGATGAGTTGTCAGATCTTTCCTTACTTGTGGGTAAATATGAGCCTTTTATAATCCATTATGTGTCCTTTGTTCGTGTACACGTATGCGTGCATTTGCACATGCCACCGGATTGATAATAAGTAAGATAAATCTTGCTGTTTTCTTAAGGGAAGTAATATGTTACTCAGGTCCCTCCGGTGGAATTGGCATATTTCTGCCTCTCAACGTGAGCTCGCGAAGACACCGAGGATGCCTGCAAACCTCTTCCGAAGAGTTAAGAAATGACTTGGCGTATAAACAAATAAGCAAGTAGGGATCGTTCTGTAGTGTCACAGAAACAGCAGACGTCGCCTTCCTGCATCTTACGCAGCTTTTCCCGATGAAGGCAATACAACAAAGGCTTCAGCATCATAAAGTCGCAGCTTTTATTCAGATGAGAAGCAAAATAAAATACTCGTCTAAAAAAGCCTCCACTGAGATTTAATGGAATTCATTGTGTGTTTAAATTTCCTAGGCATTGCTGAAAATCTCAATAGTCATCTTATCGTAAGCTTAACCTAAGTCGTAGATCTTCAGAGAGTGGGAAATTTTACTAGGAGAAAAAAAAGTTACTGGATTTTCTAATTTTAACCCGGGCTGAGAATTATAAGTATGTGAATACCACAGGAAAACAGTTCCAACCTTGCAAGAACTAAAAAGTGCTGAAGATCTTTTGTGAATCCTTTTTTAATGAAATTTCCAGAGCTGGAGGTTGAAAGAACATCAGGTGACGTTTTTTCTGCGGTGCAGAATTGTACCTGGTAACGCGCACCCACCCCGACTTGTACAGAGCTCTCAGGTTTTCAGGACATTCTACTTTCTGTCAGGGTTAAACGTAAAGAAATATTGATCTCGAAGGGGGCGTGGGGCTGATCATCACATTCCTGACTTTTTCCAGGCATTGTGATTCTGCAAAGCTATAAAAGAGTTAAAAAATGCCAGAATCTTGCTGTTCAAGGAGGGGAAACTTTTTTTCTTGGAAATTATTTTTGTTACAAAGGGGTATTTTGTTTTTAACATCATAATAGCATCCAGTTATACTGTAGTTTCCGTCTCTTTTCTTGCTTTTAGACCGCTAAATAAATTGCATCCAGCGTTGCCAAAATACACTCGTGTTCCTTTCCAGTGCACCATATTCCACAGGCGCAGACAGCCGCACCTTCTCCGTGGGTGCACACGGCAGCCGCCCGTGCCCGTGCCCGCACAAAGCCTTGGCAAAGCCCTGGGCTTGGGGCACTGCAAACCACAGCGTAAATATCCTCCGATGACAACAGACGCAGATTTTTTGCATTTCATCTTTTAAGTCCTGCCTTGGATGGATGTCGCAGCCTGCGTCCGGTTGTTAAACCATCCCGTCTCTCTCCCGCGTCCTCTTGCTAACTTCGGCACCTCTGGGGAAGGCAGGGGCTGGGGCAGGGCTGCCGGCACCCTGGGTGATGCTGGGGGGCCGGGGGGGGGCTTGGCTCAGCTTTTGCCAGCCCGGGGCTGGGCGGCAGCGCTGCGGTGACACTCGGGTCCCTCGTTTGGTGGCCAGGTGTATTACCAGCGGGCTGGTGTGAAGCTGCAGTTTGGAGGGCGTACAACAGGCGCAGGGAGCATTCAAGGCAAAGGCAGAGTTTAATAAATATACTTAATCATTTATGTTTTGACCTTCACCTAGACTCGTACTCAGGCACAGAAAGCGGAGAGCTGAAAACGTACTTTGTCAAGGCTCCTTTGGCTGATGCAGTGGTAAAACGGGGCAGCTTTGCTCTGAGGAAAGGCAGATCCTTCAGAAAGGAGAGTAAAAGGTCAGAACTAATCCAAAAGGACAAGCAGTGTATGTCTGTGTGTATATTGGGTTTCACATATGAAATCCAGTCATGATAAATCTGATGGCTTTAGAAACATCTACTTTGATTAATGAAAACATAGTTCCCATAGACCATGGGTTTCATACTTCAAAGTTCTCCTGGATTTAGAACCTTAGGTTTTGCTTATTCATATAACATGCAGGAAACTATTTTTAAATGAATAAGGGAGTTTAAAAAAAAAATAGAAAAGGCAAACGTTTCGACATCGGTGGTACAGATAGACTGGATAATAAGGAGCAAAATTAACAAACAACAGACATTTTATTATGCATTTTACAATAATGTTTACATTCTTTCCTCTATATTTGTTTTTCCTTGAAAAGATTTATGTATTTATAAAAATATCTCACTGCTCCAGCTCTGAAAATTGCAGCCTCGCTCACATTTGAAAGCCTTCAGGATGGCTGTGATCGCTGGCCACGTTCCCAATCATCTGAAATGCTTCTCCTGAGCCCGTGGTTAACCCCTCGTGCAGGACTGGAGGAGAACAGCGTCTGTGGGGCGGGGAGGAGGAGGGCGAGGTGCTCCCTAAGGATCTGCCCAGCTCGCACCACGGCACCGCTGTGGTCCTGACCGCTGCCAACCACCGCCTTGGCCGCTGTCCGGAGCTGGGCAGTGGCAGCATGTGGCCCCAGCCGTGTCGGACATGGGCAACCTCCTGCCCAGCCGTCACCTTCATCCCTGCCCTGCCACCGGGCACGGGGGCTGCCTGGTCCACCCCGCTGCTGGGCTTGCTCCTCCCAGCAGCTGCACGTTTGCTTAAAACTCATTTAGAAATAATGACAGAGGAATAAACAGCATTTTTGTTTACAAGTCCGTAGCGCGCTGAGGGACGTAGGAACCTCTTGGCCTCGTTTAGCCAAAAGTTCAAAGGGATTTGAAAGCGTTCGTTGCCTGTGGGGTGGGTACCCCGGCTGAAGGCTCCATTAATTAAATGCACTCACAGGATACAGAGCTGGTGAGTAATGTCCTGTTTATAGCAGAACTGGGAGCGATTCTGGAAAAAAAGAAACTCCGTGGGAGGGAAAGGCGGCAGGGAAAGAGAGTTACTCACAAAGGCTGTAGCTCCTGCCGTGGTTTCCAAAGGCAGTAATTAACACTCGCGCCCTGATTGTCCAGCCACGGGCGGAGGTGGGCTGCTGCAGGGTCTGTCCCGGCTCCGGCGGTGCGTGCGGCAGGAGAGGGGCAGGCGGGCAGCGTCAGCCGTGCAGGGCAGCGTCGGCAGCACCGGCAGCGCGTGCCGCCGAGCGTGGGCACGTGTTCCAACGGCAGGCACGGGACAGGGCCGGGAGGTGCCGCTTCCTCCAGGCTGACATGTCCACGGGTCCCCGGCCGAGCGCGGAGAGCTGCTGCTCGGCGGCATTCCCCCTGGAGTAACAAAGTCGTGGCGTGGAAGCGAATTGGCAAACCCTGTAGGAAAGTTCAACCTTTAATATTTAAACGGGGTATGTTACGACTTGACTCACTACTTCGGGCAAGGAATTTCCATGTGCTGGTTCTTCACCCGCCCGTGGGATTCTCGCTCCCAGCTGAGGCTTTTCTGGGCAGCCCTGTCACGCTCACGCTGCCGTTAGCGGCGCGGCCGGCGCTGAGCGGAGTGGGGCTCCCTTCAGAGTCCGCTCCTGCTCCCGAGGGGCCAGAAACAGCAGGGGCTTGTGATGGGCAGCCCCCCCCTCCCTCAGAGACTGTCTTGGGTGCACCCTGGGGTCTGCCGCCCCCGGGGGTCGGAGCCCCATCCCTTTCCTGAGAAGGATGCATCTTTTATCAGTTACAATTGGCAGGTCATTTCCTCTCCTATTTACCCTGTTATTTTTGCTCACACTTATGTTGCAATATGCAAGGTGAGGCTCAAAACTGTCAGGCTCTTTAATAGAACCATTACTGTATTTTTGGAGAACGAACTCTTTTTGATTTACTGTTCCTTAGAAGACAGGAAATGGAGCTACTTGATTTCATATTTTAAACAAAGCCGTCCAGAGGTTTAATGAAAAAAATTTCCCCTGGCTTTCAAATTAAAGGGCTATGGTGAAAGATTTAGCTTAGCTATTTTGACTTAGAAAAATAACACGCTAGAAGCATTAAAATATTCTGTAAAAATACTTTTTACTACTAGATTTTTTCAGAGAAGAAAATAAGCTGCTTTGGTTTTCTCAGTCTTGGTTGGTAGGGCTGTGAAATGAAAGGACATTTCCAAGGTCTGGGTTGTTTTTTCTCCTCTGTAGAATTTATTTTCCTTTTATATTAAAAGCCTCGAAACAATTGCAACGCAAAAGACAAATTCTGCGCTCGTAAGCAAGGTAATTGACTATGAGTAATAACAGAAGCTATTGCCATTAATAAAATGTGAGAAACGTGTAGCAGAAAGGCGGGGGGCCTGATTCTGCTCCATCCAGCAGCGGCCTGAGTAAAGGGCAGTGCTGGTGGGGAGGCAGATGTCAGTGGAAGGATAGAAATGGGAGGTCGGTATCAGGAGAAAATTAAAGTTTTAATAGGAAGGTCCTGCGTGTGGAGCAGAATTAGCTTGGGGAGTGTTTGGGGCAGCGTAAAGCTAAGCACGCTGGAATTGCAAAACAAAGCTCCTTGGGCCGAGATGTTGGAGCCAGGGCTGCTGCTCGTCCCACGCGCCTTGGGTTGGGGTTGGGTTTTGGTGGTAGCGCCGTGGGTCTGGGATGGTGCTTGGGCATCGTACAAAGGGGGTGATGGTCTTGATATCCACCCGGTTTCATCTCCAGTAGGTAAGGGGAGAGGTAAATGTTCTGCTCACTTGAAAGCACCACGTGGTAGGATGAAATATTGGCACGGTTTTAAGTCAACAGGACTTTTTTCAGTGATTTAATGAGGTTTCACCAGGATTTCACTAGTACTTGCTTCACTAAAATAAGACCTCATTTGCTTCTTTCCCGAGTTGTTTCTAAATGAATTGCTCCTTTTAGGTGGAACCTGGTCCACCATCAAAGCTGCCTTGGGGCGGGGGGACAAGAAGGGCTCGGCTTCACACGTCAGGGTCCGACGCTGGTGGCTCTCAGTGGGATTTCAGCGGTCTGTCAGTGCGGGCGCGGGGCAGAGCCTGCCTTCTCTCAACCCTTCCGTAATCCCGGGGATCAGCAGGAGCTTTCTCAGCCGCCTGGGTTCTGCACTTACCTTCTGGCTGCGGGTTTGGGGGATTTTGAGAGCAGGACGCTCCGCTGGGGTTTATTTGTAAACTTCTCTGCGGCCGATGATGGGGAATTGGATACGTTATCAACTGAGATACCGGGATTGAAAAGGGGAGAGCGAGGCAGCCAGAAAAAGAGATTACAATGTAATAAATAGCAAAGATGCGGTTAGCTGCTATCGGTGTAAGTTTAATGCCATTAGCTCGTGTGCAGTCAGTAACGACGTACGTAGGGCAGAGCACCCCAAGGCTCCTGGGGAGCCACCAGCCCATCGGCCATTTCACGCGCTTCGCGAAATAATTTTCCAAGGTGTGAGGATAGCCAGGACTTCATCCTGTCTTGAGAAGAGTTATTTTACTTTGATACACGTGCTGTCTGCTGATGCAATGGCAAGAAGAACAGGAAGGTCCATGACAATTGGTCTTGTTTTTCCTGAAGCAGTTTTGATTTACGTCAGAGAGGGACAGAGCAGGGACTTGCTGGTAGGAAGGGACCTGCCTGTTCAAGCAAGGTCCCATTTTCTACCCCCACAGCCCGAGTAACCTTGGTCACACATCTGCGCGTTCAGCTGTGCGTGGAGCCCCTTTTATCAGTGTGCATATTGGAATAAGGAGGGATTTGTGGATTCCACGGCAGCGCGGAGCAGATGATGGTGTGCAGACCTCCTCTGCCCCCGCCGCCTGTTACTCACCCGCGGGGTACAGCGGTGGCCGGTTAATCATAGCGGGATGCCTGGACGTGGATGGAATTGCCAGATGTGTGCTCCTGACATGGGGGAGGAGTGAAAAGGGAGGAAAGATAAAACTAGAGCTTCACCAGCCTTACGGTTTTTTACAAGAAAACTTTCCGTGCAGTTAATCCCTCTAACCTGCATTTGCATTAACACTTGCCACCTCACACGTTGCTGCTAAGAAGTTCTGGCAGCTCTTGGCCCTGATTGCGGAGGTAACGCTGCACTTGTCTCCTTTGCTCTCACTCAAGTATCTCAGGAGCCAGAGCCCGGCACTCCGCGAAGTTTGTGCCTGTACACATATGCAGGCATCTTGGCAGAGCTTCAAAAGCCATTTGCCTTATTATTCATATGTCTGCTTATAGGAGCAGAAATGCTCCCATTTCTCACTTTCAGAATAAGGGCAGGCACTAGTAAAAAAGAGATTTCTCATCTCTGGCACAACCCTGCAAACCTGTGGGAGCTCGTCATCTCCCCGCTGCCACCCCGGGGCTTTGGGATACAGATTTCAAAGGCCCCCTCCCCGATAGCTCTCCAGGTATGGGAACAGCCCTGTCAAACCCAACTGAAATAGCTGGGGTCTTGGAGCATGGGCAGAGTGGGGGTCTCAGGGTTGCACGAAACCACAGAAGGATGACTTGAAAAAAGAAGCTTCATAAAAAGACAAATTTTGCTTTTTCTCCTGCAGTTAGGATAGCTGGCAACGTGGAAATGTTGCAGGGACCTAAACATCGTCGAAATTACTTTGCCTCCTCGCTGCATTTTCTCAAACAAGCTTCAAGAACCCTTGCTTTAAAACAAATTAGTAGACTGGAGTAACCTTATACATCCAAAGACCCATTAGTTGTTGAAATATTTGGTCATTCCTCCTCTCGGTTTAAACTGGGATTCATCCAGAGTTCAAGTGCATGTATCACATAAGAGCCACAGTCCCATTTTGTAGAGGTCCATTTTAGTGTTGATGGTTTTCTAGTGCCAGGAATCTACTCTGCAGCCAGGCAAAGAGATAAATCAAAGTTGTGCGCGCCGATGAAATTCAGGAGCCAGAAGTCACCATTGCAGCCCATATAAATCCCTGAATGCCAGCCCCGGTACTTTAGTCCATGCCATTAGAGTTCAAAATTATCTGCCCCTCTTTGCTGATGTATGGATTAACCGGCTGCCCGAGTGTTTACTAACGGTTATCACCCGGTACTTTGGACGTTATCAGAGGAAGGGACGCCTGCCGCGGGGCTTGGTCTCTCACCCTTTCTATTACCACCTGTCAGTGGCAGGGAGTGTGCTGTGAAGCTGTACAGTCACAGACTACAAGTGTAGATAGTTTCTGACGGCTGATCAAAGGGGAAAACCAAAGGCCTGATAACAAGGACGTGTTTCATGTACTTTTAACTCTGAGAAACGTTGGCATTTGCATTTTTTCCCCTCGGTAGGCTGGCAGAAACCAGGCACAATAAACGCTGCGTATTCAGTTACCTAATAGTTGAATAAATGGTATGTGCTTGAAGCAACAAAGCATAACTGTAATCTTGTTCCAAGTGGGAATGATTTAAGTAAGCCTTTGCAGAAGACTTGCTGTATAATAAAGTAGAATAATTTTAATTTGTACTTTGAAGTGATCTTGATTTCAGAATCTAATCTCTGCGTTCAGCACAACACCATACCCTGCTGTGAATGAGGTAATAACTGCAAGTTAAGGAATTATTTTAAGTATCTTCTGTAGGTACGTGCACTCCGTCACAAAAGCTAGCATCTTCGGTGAGGCACTGGTGATGAAAGGGTCTCTGTTCGCTCACGTCTGACCTAACGTTTCACAGTGCAGGAACGGAGAAAACCCACAGATAGCCCAGGCTGAAGGAAGGGCGCGCTTTTTTCCTCCAGGAGACATACATCAACCGCAAGGCTGAAAGCAAGCCGTCCTTCCCTCGTCAGGCTGCTGCGCTGCTGCACTGCCCTGCTGAAGAGAAGGGATTTTAGCTAAAATTTGTGTCCACTAGCAAAGTCAAAACGGTTTGACTGTTTCCATCATCCGAGATGAGAAGGGGGAAGGCGGGTCCCCAACAGCAGCCTGGTGAAAGATCAACTTCAAAAGTAATTTCTAGTTGCCTAACGTGTACTTAGTAACATACATGCAGCTTTTTAATGTTACATGAGGTTTATGTCAGCATCGTTACGCTGCTTTCCTGACTCTCACTACTACGAGAGCAGAACCAAGTCTGTATTTTTACTTGAACCTTTTTGCTTACAACCGCTTGGTCAGAGCTGTTCAGTGCTCAGGGCTCTGCAGCTGACACCGACATTTGAACTAATGTGCCACAATTAGCTTTTCAGGAACTCCAAATGCAAGGGCTTCTTTCTTTCCAGTGCAATAAATAACACGTGTGGAAGTGGTTTGGTCCCAGAGTCTCCCAAACATGTCCCGTTTGTTTGTTGAAAGTGCCTTTGACCGGAGCGTGACCTTGCTGGAGGTGTGTGGGAGCTGGCCCGAGAACTTCGGTCTCCGCCACATGTCTTCCATGGAGCACACTGAAGAGGGCCTTCGGGAGCGCCTGGCCGATGCGATGTGCGAATCTCCCAGCAGGGACATAGTGGGATCAGGAACAGGTACAAAGAAGAGGTGTGATCAGAGATCACGTACATCTCACCCAATGGTGATTTTTTTTTTTTTTTTTTTAAGTTTTGCTTTTCCTTTTCTCTGTACACTCCCTCTCTGATGAATTGACTTTTACGGGGATCTCAGTTAGTGTGAGAGAAGTCATTTATAAAAAGAAATCGGTGGTAGACCACATAAACACAGCCTGAGAAGCGTAAAGAAACTTGAAGAAAAATATTGGTGCCTGAAGCTTCCTTTCCATCCGGCTGTGACGAGGGCTTTCCTCCCTCCCCTGCCAGCTCAGGAGGATCTCTGCGCAGATTGCTGCCCTTGCCCACCCTGCTCCAAACAATGTAATAATCACACACATCCTCATTTTGTGTCCTGAATAGAGCCACTGCAAAGCGCTGGTTCTGTAATCCAAATTAATCCATCTTCATCAGTGTCCATTATATTGATAAATTACATCATCTGTTTAAGTAAATGGAATGGCACGTCCGAGATTATGCTGCTCAGAAGGGCCCAGCGGCAGGAGATGCTCAGAAATGTTAAAGTGCAGTTATTGCGGTTTTATTGTCTCCATTAATTTTGACTTGTTTTAAAAAACGTCCTCTAGTGAAAGGACTAGGCCCATCTTTGATCCGTGCACCTTTTGTGTTGTGAGCAGCAGCTAATAGCAATGGTGCCTTCTGACATCAGCTGCCAGCTCGCTTGTCACTCTTCTGGCAGCTTGCCTGGGAATGGAAAAGAGGACAACCTCTAGCAGAAACGTATGGGAATGCCAACCCGTGGACATGACAGGAAAGCTGTGTGGAGCAGAAGCTGTCTCTTCCTTCTGCTGTCACCGTCGTGTATTGCCCAGAGCCTTGTGCTGCTCCAGGCTCTCCTGGGGAAGGCTCAGGGGCTCTCCCATCAGGGCTCAGTCCCCTGCTTTGCAGGCGGGTGGCTATTGAGCATGTAGCCCGCGGCAGGTCACCAAACCACGGCTACCTCCCACAGCCAGGAGGAGGATGCAGAGAAGCAGAATTGGAGCCCTGGTACAGGTACAGACAGCAGTAGCCAAGGTGCTGTGTGGTGCAGAAGCACCTTCGCAGCCCAGCTTGTCACCTTTCAAACTGTCTTCCCTCTGATTTCCATCTTCAAAAAGATGGAGTCAAGGGGTTGTTTAAGATTTGCTATTAACAGAAACACTCAAGTATGGGTCCCAGTTACAGATCTGGGGCAAATTCTCACCAGCTTGTTGCCTTGGATGTGGCACTTAACGTGTCCGTGACCCCAGTGCTCCGTCATGGCACTGGGGGTAGGGCTGCCTCACGCTGCTGGTGCGCAGTTCCATCAGCTCAGGGCTGGGAAGGTGGAAAAACAGGCTGTGGGAATAGGCAAAGGCACGTATTTCATCACTGATTGACCCATACTGTGATCAGAGTGAACTTTGGGACGGTATCCGCTCCCGAGAAGGGGTCAGCTCCCCTCAGGCTGTGTACATTAGGGGAAAGGTGAGGGGGATACTTCCCCTGAAAGCTGGAGCCATCTGGACATGCCAAATTGAGGTGACTGCCTGCCCCGGAGACTTGATGTTATGTTATATTGTAAACCGAGAGCTTTGCCATAGGCAGAGGTCCCTGTTTTCCTTCCATTTTCACCAAACCCAGCTGATAGCAGCGAGTGCCAGCGTCGCTGGCGTAAGATCAGGCTCACAGCGCTGCAGGTGTAAAGCAGAAAGGAACTGTTTATAGAGATGCCATCACTGAGCTAAAATTAATCCGAAGAGATTTCTCCCTGCTTTTACTCCAGACACATAAATCTTCATAACGAGCGTAAGATAGATGCCATCTCAAAGCAGCAACTGTGAGTAGCATGAGCACTGACCCAGCTCCCCCCATCCCACCACCCTCCTCCCGCTGTTGTTACGCTCTGTGTTTTCCTGCCTCTCGTGGGATTCTCTCTGCCACTAACACACTTTATTCTCGGGATTTGGGCACGTGGTGACTCAGTGCAGCAGAGCGAACCTAGTGATAAGGCTGTGAACTCCTGTGCCCTTGCCGCTTCCAGCCCCCAACGGCTCTTGAGCTGTTCTTCCTAGCAGATGGCCAGAAGCCCTCTCCTGCTCGGATGATACCTGGAGCAGTGCACTTGCTCCAGGAGGCGGCTGTGCAGCACGCGGGGCTGCACGCACAGCAGGCTCCAGCCAGCCCGTGGTCGGGCTGCGGAGCACGGGAAAGTGCTGGCATCTGTCTGCTGGTTAATTAGCGGGGAAAGATAAGTTTTGGAGGTACAGTACCCTTGCTACAAAGAAGAGGTGTCTCTGTTGGCTCATAACAAGTAGGATAGTTTTTACTTCCCCCAGAACCACTTCAGATCTTAACAAACCTAGGCTGAACCGAATTATCTTTGGAAAACACTCACTTTTCTTCCTTGGATTCTCTGCTGCCCGCTCACCTCAATGAAACGATAGCAAAGAGTTCAGCAGAGGAGGCCGCCATAAATCTGCTTGTTGGTAGTTGATTTTTATGTTGGCACTGGTTCCAAAGACAGTATTTATATTTCTGCATTGGATCCAAAATTATGGAAGTTGTAAACCTCCCTCTAATAATCCTAAAATGACTTATTTAAAATTATGCATGCCTTAATGTTGTGCATGCCTTTAACCCCTGCCTGTGCTCCTTGGGTCCTCTTCAGTCCTTAAATATATTTTGCAGAAATGTAATGAAACTTGCAAAGGCTTATTTGAACTGAAACCATGAATTAATGACAGTTTCTCACTCTGAATGTGAAGGTTCGTGCCTGTGCAGTGCTCGGGTCCGCTGCATGGGCAAAACCAAAATGGGCAGTAGGGTGGACAGTGAGACTTTATCAAGTGCTCAACTGGTCCTGACATGCACTTAATGGCAAGAGATAAATAGATTCTTTTAATGCCTTAACTGTTAGGACATAGCTGACACGTAGATTTATATAGTAATCAGGGCTGATACGCTGCAGCAGCGCGGGGGAAACGCGTGCTGGTACACAGACCGCTCTGGGGAACAGATACTCGCCGTGTCTGTCTGTCCTACCTACCCCCTTGCACCGCGGAGCAGGGCTGGCAACGCCTCGCTGGTTCAGCGGTCCTGGCTACTGGCAGAGGCAGAAATGCCCCAAAGATGGGTTACACGGGAAACATCCACCTGGGGGATGCTAAAACCATGAGGAATAATCTGGCAGTTGCAACGAAGGGGAGTTAGATGGCCTGATGGGTCTTTTCCACCTCGGACTCCAGCGAGTTGCCAAGAGGCTGTCAGACAGCGGATGGGAGAAGAACCAGGTCTGGAAAACGACCCCCCAAAAATCTACTTTCCTTGTGACCTAAATGATAACTCCAGTCATCCAGCTAGTTGACTTGATTGGGAAACCAGCTTTTCTCCTTGTTATCCAATTATCCAGACGACCCGTGTCTATCTCAAGTGGAGGCTGCTGTACATAAGCTGTCAGCCTAGATACACATTTCATTCCAAAGAAGTCGTAAATTGGCAAAGATGCAAAAAGATGTTTTTGCTGTTTCAGTTTCTGTCAAGCTCTCACTGAAAAAGAAAAAAAAAAAAAAAAGAGGGTCTTCTCACAAAATGTTAGTGGTCAGTGACCTCTTTTGCTTGCACAGCTTTGCTTTCAAGCAGCTACAGTATTTACATTTGCAGCGTAGTTTCTGAGTATGTGCTGGAGCTTCACATTGCATGCTCAAAAAAAATACGACAGTATTGTGATTTATGAAACTGTGCTTCCAGGAGACAAATATCCCTGACAATATTCCACACAAACTGGACATGCAGAAACTGCCAGCCCAGGCTGGAAATCTTCCCCTCCAGAAGTACTGTAATCAGTAAATTCTCTGATTTATGTATTCCTTCAACGAGTACATTTCTTCCGTTTTCAAATGCAGTTTGGTCATTTCTAGGGATAATATTGAAAATTAGTCTACAATAGGGGACCAAGCCTTTACAGTCTACTTTCTGAAATACATCTGTGGAAGACATTTCTGTGGCTGTCCCCATGCCATGGGAGTTAAGGATGCTGAAGCCCAGGAGAGCTTCCCCTTGTGTTCTCAGCCCGTTCCCTCTGGGCTGAGGATGGCATCCGCAGCCGTGATGCTGATGTGGGTATGGATTCTTCCTACAGCACTCTAGCACGTTCCGTGTACGTCCCAGGGACACACGTTCGTTAGGTCCCCAGTCACATCCACTTAAGATGTAGGCTGGCCTGAAGCAAAACCAGTGGCTCGGTCGGTCCCAGGCAGGGGTCACTAACTCCAGGACAGCGGCAGTGAGCGTGGAACGGAGTGGCTCTGCCTCTGGAGCACCGGCGGGGAGGATACTCTCAATCTTGGGGAGTTTGTCCCATCTTCTCCTCCCTCCTTTGACCTGGGTGAAGGGTTTAGCTGGATGTTAAGTCTGGGCACATCTTCAGGCTTGACTTTCATGTGATTTACCAAATCAAAGCCCGTCCTCTACATTTTCTCGGGTGTATTACTGTAAAGCACATAGCACGGTGACAGAAGGGTAGATTTATTCTTTGGGAGACTTAACACAACAGACAGGTTTCCAAGGGAGAATTGTCAATATATAAAATAAATAAGTATTTATCACTGCTCAGGTGGTTTTGTCAGGATAGGCAACACTACAAACTTTAGTGATAAATGTGCAGCTGCCACCATCAGACCCCTGGTTTTTTCTGCCGCTGGGGTCGGGGCAGCTGTGGAGGTGCAGGATGGGGCTTACTGTGTGTGCAGTGTGCGATCCCAGTCCGTGCCTGGCTGCTGCGTCTTCTCGGTTGCAATCTGTTGGGCTGCCTGAATGTTGTACTTATATTCACATCTAATTTATTTTGACAAAGCATACCCAAATCCACATTGCTGCAGCATTTTACAAGTGGTGGAACTGTTCTGTGGACACACAAGAGTAGAACTGCTTTTTGTGGGCATGTATCCTTTGCTTTTTTAATTCATCATGAAATTTAGAACCATATGATGGCTTGGTTGACACTGCAGTTTGTGGAGCAAAATGACGTTTTTCTCTATCTAGCCTGTCTCAGGAATACATATGAACTTGCAGTGGGAGCCTGTATTAAAAAATGAAAGCACCCCCTAAATTCTGGCATCTCAGAACCAGCACTGTAGGTCTGAACAGGGAAGGATGTGAGTGTGGCACCATCATGGTCAATAGTAACCCACAAGATCTGAAGAATTTGAAAGCAAGGTGTTTAAAGCCCATTAAAAAGTTTCAGTTTAAAAAAAAATAAAAAAAAATAAAAGGCTCATTTTCTTCCAAAACTCCAAGTCTGTCACCTCCCACCCATGGAAAGGTGCAGCAGTGAGGTGCCAACGCCACACCGCACCCTGTGCCTGCCCATTGGAAGAAACTATCTGGATTCCTTCCAAATTTCATGAACAAACTCATAATGCAATGAAGAAAGCTCATATGTTGAAGCAAACTCTTTAACCTGATTAATGGGATGTAAGTAAGTGGAGCTAATTAGACGTGCTGTTAGGGAATAGCCTTTACAAAACCCAGGATCGGTGCTCAGGGCGGTTGGGATCCTGGTCCCCGGCCAAAGCCATGTGGTTACACCAGCCTGAGCCTCTCTGGGGTCTTGACACCTTTGAGCTTCTCAGGGGGATGTTTTTGAAATCTTTACGTGAAATTTGTGGTTTGGAGCGATGAAGTCACATGCTTTTGGGCATGCCTGGCTGCGTGGGGAGCGTGCTCTGCTGCCGGAGGGCGGAGAGGGACCCGCTGCCCCCTGGTCCCCTGCAAGGAGCATCCTTCCTGGGTTTTTTCCAAAAGAGAAAATGCCTGTGGTCACAAGCTGTGGTCAGAGATGAGCAGCCACCTGGACGTAGATGTACCTGTAGATTTAGTGCCAGGAACAGGATTAGCCTTGTACAGAGTCAGAGCTTCGCTGGGTACCTTGCCATCCCTCCCTTTCTTCTTACTTTCTTTTCTTTCCTTGCTTTTCCTTTTAAGTTTTACAAAACAATTTTTCCCTTCCCTCTCCTCAGTTGGCCATAACCCCAACTTGGATATAGGACCACAGGAACACAGACCAATTGATTTTCCCTCTGAAAAGCATTTCTGCAAAGAGATTTCTGCATAGGTTCAATGCAAAATCAGCTTGGGCAGCAAACACACTGGTGTATCAGATAACGTTGATGCTAAAAGCAGCCTTTGAACTTTCAGAATATTCGTCCTGGGGTCAGAGATTAAATTACCCCCTCAAATAAGTCTTAAGAGCTCAATACAGTTCTTCCTACAAAAGGTTTATTTGGACGGGCCTTGTTTAAAAGAAATGAAAATTCAGGGCTCCTTAGGAGCCACCATTTTTGAACTGCGGGGTGAGAAGAGCAGCATTCGCACTGCACACATTTTAACACGGTTTTCTTTGTTATTTCCCACGTGCAACACACAACAGCAGCGCTACGGCGCCTCGCGCTCTCCCGCCCCGTCCCCAGCCCTGCCAGGGCCAGCAAGGGCACCTGTCACTTCCCAACCATTTCCCAGCTTGCTGCCAGCCCCGGGAGGTTTTGGGGGAATTTCTTCCAGGTCGGGGGTACGGGGGTGGAGGGGGTGGCTGCTGACACACAGACGTGCCTGGGCTGGGCTTAGGTCGCTGTGTTTGTGGAGGGAGCTCGCTGCTGGTCCCAAAGGGAGCGTGGGGACCATCTTTCTGCCATTTGATAGCAAGTTGATACCTGCGCTTGCTTACTATCAGGTGTGGTGTGGGGAGATTCCTTTTCTTTTCCTTACCGTTAAATCAAGGCGTTTTTTAAAGAAATATTTTATTTTTGATACAGACACAGCCGGTGAAGTAGCAGTAAAAAACATCACCGCAAAGAGGCACATGGCTTTGAAATGTTTTGGTATGTAACATAACTGTGTTGTTATCAGGTCTTAACTTTTGCACAAAGACTGTTTCTCCTTGTTCTAAAAGCAAACCCTCTGTCAGCTTTCAAAGGATTATGTACATAACATGGCCATAGGGGAACAAAACAAAAAATATCTAAGTGTCTCAAATCATTTCACAAATAACATTGTTCTATTTCCCTCCTTAAACGAACAAGAGTTTCTTTGATTTTTTTTTTTTAAGTCAAATTTAGGATTCTGCTGTTCAGAGCAGAGAGGTCACAAGGCCCTAATGTATTTAGCATTGACTGCCCTCTCTTGTAGTGCGTCTATTAGTCAGTAATTTGATTTGTACCTATTCATTTGCAGTCCCTGCAGGAGCTCTGAGCTGGCCCCAAGTATAATTGGTGCTGTCTCTATTTTTACATCATTAGATTAGCCCCGACTCCTGGCCACTTGTTGTCTGCGCTTGTCTGTCCATTTATACAACCTAATGTAACACAAAATTCATTACTGATCACATTACTTTCAACTCTGAAGCCAGCTTTGTGATAAACATTTTGTTAACCCTTTCTTGCCAGCATACAGACCTGGGGGATAAATGCACTTTCCCTTTGCAGAAAAATCAATATCATAATAAAACAAAGTGCAGTCACATTTCTAGATTTGTCATTCCTCCTGGAGAAAGAAATAGGGAGAAACATATATGAGATGACTAAATGATGTCTGCATCCAGGCATCTCAGGCTGCTGTATACGAAATGAGCTCAGCAGTGTCCTTTCTACTGGAATATAAAGAAGTGACACAAGATAGGGCCAGCACTCTATTTAAAACTTAATTTCTTGCTCATTGTTCTGCAAGTGTTTTAGCTCTTCTGTGCAGGCTGTAATCGGGTTATGACATTATTGGAACTGGACATTTTTCTTCCAGTGCTTTGTCTCAAAGTAGTTAACAGAGAAACGATTCCCCTTCTCCTTAGAGATTTGTTATTGCATTGGGTTTTGTTTTGGTTTGCTTTGGTTTGTGGGTTTTCCTCCTAATGATTAAGCAAATTAATTTTCCTACTGCAATACCCCAGTATTTCACAGGAAAATGTAAAGCTGTGTTCTGTCTAGCTTGGCTTTGCTCACATTGGATTGTTTCGCTGAGTACCTCCTAAAGCCTTAAGCTTTTTGCATCACCGAGGCTTCTGCTATTGATTTCAAGGGGGACACGAGGAAAGCCGCGGTAGGTATTCATTTAGGCCTGATTCTGCAAAGGGCTGAGCACCCGTGCAGCTCTGTTTGCAGCATCATGCCCACGAGGTGATGCTCGCTCTTTGAAGAAATGTATTTTGATGCATGCAAAAGCTGTTGATTTTTAACAGTTTTCTAAATTAATTTTCTGTTTGTACAGCTTGGCTTGGAAATCTGTTATTTTGAGTTTTCTAAATATTTAGAAACGTTTCTCGGTGTTTATTAAATCTTCCCTTTAGAAGTCCGAGTGCTGAAGCCTGCCCCACACCGAGCGGTCCCACACTGAGCAGGGTGCAGGAGACTAGGAGACTACAGGATTTTTCCATCTCTAGTTTCTGTAATGACCTTGTTACTCCTTTCAGGAGTCTTTGCGTGGTGTTCTTACGTAGGGTACGACTTACAGCAAGCGTATCTCTCTTTGTAAGTACAAGAGCCCTCGTCTCCCAGCATTTGAGTCAGGACTGGTATTTTTACAGCTGTTTCATGAGTGAAAACTTGTTGCAGCTGCTGAGGTGGTGGCAGAATAAAGACAAGACAGTTCCTCTCGCTGCTGCCCAGCCCAGCAGCCCCAGAGAGCCTTTCGGTATCGTGCTGGTTGTTACAGGAGCGATGTTAGGTGTGTGCGGCGTTGCCTGGCGCTTGCTCCTGACGCCTGGCCTGGCTGGGCAGGCACGAGTCCCCCTTAGCTCCACTGCTCCAGCGTTGCCACCTGAGCCTTGGGGACACCAATGCGCCCTGAAATCCCCGGACAGCCTTCCATGCCTCCCGCGCCCCTGACGTTAAGGACGAGCCGCAGCTGGGGTCGCGGCGCAGGGCACACCGCGGGCTGGGGGGGCTGGTGGTGCGTGGCCAGCGTGCCACCCCCCCGCTGCCACCCTGCTGTCGGCACTGCCAGGCCGAGGCTGCTCCCCGCTCGGCTTGCTGCAGAGTTCCCGCACAGCTTGCGGTAACTGGGAGAAGTTCGAGCCTGTCGTTCTCTGAGAACGACTGAGGCCAGTTTGCCGCTCCCCTTCTGTGCCCGTGCAGAGCACGACCGTCCCGTGATGCCAGGGGCATCGGCCGTCCCCTGGGTGGTGGGAGGGCGATGGCCCAAGTCCTTGCAGAGCTCTCACAAACTGGGCATTGCCCTCACCCGGGGAGGCGGGAGGGGAGGCTGTAGGATGGAAACCCATTTATGCAATAAATAGTTAAGCAGTCGGACTGTAAAATGGACGCTTCTTAAGAGAGAGAGACGAAGTATGAGTCACCAAACAGCAAAATACGCATTAACGCAGCAAAACCCCAGCAATAAATGGAAGGTCAAAAGCTAAAACAATTAAAATGTTCCAGCGTGAGCCAGCCCTCTGGCCCTGCAGCTCTCAGTCCTCGCAGCCGCAGAGGCCCCTGTGCCACCGCGGGCTCTGCTCCTCGCGCTTCGGCAGCGGGAGGCACAAAGGGGCTCCCAAAGTGCCACCTGCGCCCACCCCAGGGCCCTTCTCCCACCGCTTCGGGCGCCGTATCACTGCCTATCGTTGTGCTGCCGTCTGCAGCCCTGCCATCACCTCTCATCACCCCTGCGCGTTTCTCTAACAGAATATCAGACAAATAGTAACCTGATTTTTCTGATAATCTAGCCTTGCCATCCGCGGCGGAGCTGGAGAGCATCAGGGCTTGGGGCCGTATCCCTGCTTAGCAGCGATGCCATGAGCTGTCTGATGCTCGTGGGGTGCCTGGCAGGGATGGTCAGGCAGAAAGCGGGGGGAGAGGAGAAAAAAAAAACCAACGGGGATTTTGGCTGGGGAAGGATCTCCCTGATCGATGGGGAGGGAGACTCCCGGGAGCGTGCCCGTGGGACCGGGGCTGGTGGCTGCCCCCGGCAGCAGTGTTGTAGCCGGGTCCCCGGCAATGCTGGGAATGGTTAGTTCTGCTTGAGGTATATATCGTAATTTCTGGTATGAAAAGATTAGCTTTCCTTCCATTCCTAGCCTGCTGTCTCCCCACCATGGATAATATATAAAACAGTAGACTTTTATTCATTAACATTTATGGGAAAATGTTAATATTAAACTGTAAGTGAAAAGCCCTATCTTATTGAATTCTTCTGCTGTGTTATTGGGAGCCTAATTACATTTTGCATTTAAATAAAAACCAGATGACGTTCAGGACGGTCAGGCAAGCATTCTGTAAGTGAGAATTTATCTTGCGATCTGGGTAAACAATGTCTCATCATTTAACAGTTATTATAAATAATGGGTTTTTAAGCACTTTGCTGGGAGTTCATATTGGCTCCACACGGGTTGCACTAAGGGAGAGAGAATTTCAGTGACATCTTCCAGGCATCCGGTGAGGAGGAATCATATCCTGAGCTCACTTCTCAAGCTGCAGCAGTTTTCATCCTCCTTTGTTTATTATTGCTCAATATGCTGTGCACAATTGGCTGACAAAAAAAAAGCCTAAGAGGAAGAAAAATGACAAATCGGTTGGAAGCGTTTTACAAATGGAGAAACCAACCAGGCTGCTGCTCCAGCAGAGGCGGAGGGTGTTCAGGACCCCTGCAGAGGCTCATGCAAGTGGGTGAAAGCTCCAGAGGCCTATTTTCTGTAAAATTGGTGCTGTGTAAAAGTTGTGTGTTCACAGAGAATGGGAACGATGTCGAGGCAAAACGTAAAGACGGAGGGATAATACACCAGCTGCTTTTTTCTTCGTTTCTTCAGGTGCCCTCTTAAGTTACGTCACTGGCAATTACACGTTTGGTGTTGCGTGAGCCTGTTTAGAAAAAGAGTAAAACTTCTCAAAAATGGAAATAGCTTTCTCCCCACTTCTGTTGTTTGTATTCTGCATTTCGTTCCTGTCACAGAACAGGTGGCGGTGCTTTTGTTGCTGGCTGGCTTTCAGGCTTTGCTCCGTGTTCCTCAGGCATTAGCCGGAGCCTCTGAGATCTCTCCAAGGCATTTCCCATCACGGGCGGCGAGCAGCTTCCCCGCAGGCTGTCCCGCATCCCAGGAGGGACCTAGTTTCTATGCAGACAGAAATAGGTGGGAAGGGGGTGAATTTTTTTAAGCAACCATTTGCTGTTGTGCAAAGATACAGAATTTGGGAGTGCCCAAGGCTGGCTGGTGGCGTGTCACCTCCTGACACACCAGGAAGCCACCCACCCTGTAAAATGGCTATTCCAGGACATAAACTATTTGTTGGATTGTTCTATGCAAGGCGTTTTATCCCGTTTTCCAAGAAGACCCCCACAGCTAAAATACCATCTTTTTTTAATTTATTTATTTTTGGTGTTTGTTTGTTATTTCCTTGGTCAGCAGCTTTCCCAGTATCTGCCCAACACATGAACTCTGTGTTTACATCAAAAGCCGATGGCGTTGTGAAAGACCACGGCTCAGTATCACTTCTCCAAGTATTCCCAGAGATGTTTTTCTGGGAAGGCCGTGGCAGGAAGGTGCCGGCAGGGTCGGCTGCTGGGACCTGGCCGTTCCCTCTGTTGCAGACCGGTGGCACGGCGTGGGAACAAGGAGCCGGGGGTGGCGAGCACATGCAGAGCCTGGTCGAGGGGAGCGGGACAGGCAGGGTGGCGGCTCCCTGGCAGGCACAGGCAGCCCCGTGGCGGGGTGTCCAGCAGCGGTGCCGTGTGGGGGTGGTGTGCCGCGGGGGGATGCTCAGGCGTGTTGCTGTGCTGGTTTTCTCAAGGCAGGCGCAGCGCGCCCGTGGGCAGCATCTCCCACCTGCTCGCACGCGCCATGCCGAGGAGCTGTTCCCGCTGGGCACGCCAGTGCTGAGGATGTGCTGCACGTGGGAATAACACTTGGAGGGGTTTGTTAGGTTAAACGAGCAGCCTCCCTCCCCCTCCTGCAGCTGCGGCTAGGTGAATTGCGCAGGGGCAGATCCCTAACCTGCGATCCTCCTGTGCTCCTTTC
>JAVJGJ010000001.1:109381062-109400545 GCA_035590215.1 Microhierax caerulescens | reverse complement strand
TTGCCCCCCCCCCCCCACGTCTCCCCCCGCCCCCCCCCCCCCCCCCGCAGCCCATTACCCCACGGGGGTAACAGCCCCGGGCCGGGCATGGGCTGGGGGTGCGGGAAGGACGGAGCAGCCGTCCAGGCTCTTTCCTGCCCCAGGGTTCCCACAGCCGCTTTAATCTGTGTGAGTGTCCGGGGGGGCGGGCGGGTTAAAAACATTATCAGGGGCAACGCAGCTGTTTATTTGGAAGCAAAGCCGGTTCTTAGCCGCCGGCACCGTTTGCTCCGGCGTTGCGCTGAGGCGGAGTGGGAAAGGGGGAAGGGGAGTCTCTCGGTTTATTTCTGTTGTTTACGGCGGGGGGCGGCGGGGGACGCCCCCCCCCCAGCCCTGCCCGGGGCGCTGCGGGAAGGGAGGAGGCGCGGCCGCGCCCCGGCGGGTCTCTGCTCGGGACATCCGACGGGAGGGGCCGGAGGCTCGTGTGGGGCGCCCCGCTGCCCCCTCCGCCCCTCTCCTCGGAGGGGCCAAACTGCTCCCAGGCCCCCGCCGACGGGGAGCGGCACAGGGCCGCGCCGCTTTGCTCCGGGCTCACCGGGCAAACACAAACCCACGGGACAGCAGAAGCACGGTTTTCTTCCCCGGGATGCGCCTCAGCTCCCAAACGTCTCTCCAGGCCCGGGCGGCCCCGGCCCAGCCTTGTCCGGCCCGGCCGAGCCCGCCGCTGCCCCAGCTCGGCCGCCAGGTGGCGCAATCGCGCCGCGGGGGCGGCCCTAGGGGGGCGGCCGGTGGCAGGGTCCTGGGGGCTGGTACTGGTGGCACTGCCAGGATCCCAAGGGTCTGGCTTCCCTCAGACCACGCGGGGGGGGGGGGCGTCTGCAGCAGTAACCCCCCTGCATGCCCCGGCTGTGCCCAGCCTCTGGTCCATCCCTTCCCGTAGCCCGGGCCCTGCCCCCTGCATCGCTGTGGTGCACCTGGCTGAGGGCAGTTGTGTCGATATACGTTCACTTTTCCTATACGTGTGTCCTGTGTGCACACACAAACACGTGTGAGCAGCCGTCCCGTGGGTCGGTAAGGGCCTGGTGCCATTCCCTAGCTTTGTGGGGGTTCTGTTAAAAATGTACGTTACTCCCATAGACACACCCCCCCACCCCCCACCCCGAGAGCAGCAAACGGTTGCTGCAAGATGCCTAAGCACAAACGAGCAGCCAGAAGAGGTGATGGTTTGTCTTGTGCACGCTGGGGTTTGTATTGCCCGAAGTTCTAAGGGATGAAATCATGCGAGAAAGGCTGCTGCTTTCCCTCGCCACGCTGCCATTGCTGTGACCGGTGCCATAAGCACAGGTACATCTGTCCTTCGCCTCTCACTGATCACTGTCAATGGTCCTTGCCTCCAGCCTTGGGCCTGGCACACTTGGTAATTCTTTGGAAATAAGATCTAATTAAAATGAGACAGCGCTGTCGAGGGACTACCTAATTGTCTTTGCAAAATGACCTTGTGGAGATCTTGGCTGGGTTCCCAGGAGAAAGGTGTTGTCAGTGCAAAAGCCTGTGCAGTTGTGGGGAATCTGTTAAAGACTTTTGGGAACTAATGAGCTGGTGGGAGACACTGCGGTGCTGTTGTCCCTGCCGTGCTCCGGCTCGAGAGCTCTCCTCCCTGCCCAGGCCACGTCAGGGCTCGGGGACACCCTCAAAGTGGCTTTACAAGAGGCAAATTGCTCACGCTAGGGTTCAGCCAAGGTAAATACCGACAGCTGTGTATCCCCAGCGTTTCCCTCTGCTCCCCACATGCTAAATATGTGTGCTTTCTCCCCACGTCAGCGAGGGGGGAAGGTGGTCTGGCTGTTAAAGCTTCTGAGGTCCCCGAGTGATGGATGCAGCGGTGCAGCCAGCACCCAGCCCGCCCCGTCCCTCTTCGTGCTGAAGGTCCCCAAGGGCTTGGCTCCGTGGGGATGCTGCGAGGGGCCCCTTGTTCCTGCAGGGCCCCTCACCCTTGGGATGGTTTTTGGGACAAGACCTTTCCCGGTCTCCCAGCCAGCGGGAGAGCCCGCCTCCACGAGAGGGAGCGTTTGCAGGGATTTTTATCCCAGCCGGACTGGTTTTAACCCAGTTCTTTTCAAGCAGGGACACGTCCCTCCAGGTCGGGGGCAGCCGGAGCCCTTTGCCTGTGCAAAGCCCTGCGCGAAAGCCCATTTTCCTGGGGGGGGGAGAACTGGGCAGAAAGCTCGCCTCTCCTGAGGGAACTGTCGTGCTGTCACGCTGCCCTGTGCTTCGGTGACACGAGGGGGAACCCCGCTCCTTCCCCGAGCGGGTGGCATGGTCCTGTCCCTGTGCCCCCCCCGGGGAACAGGCGGGTGTTTTCCTCCTTTTGGCCCATTTGTCGAAGCGGGGAAGAGGTCCCTCTTACTGGGGTGACTGGTGAGTGTTGTGACTGGTCTCGGTCAAGTGTGGGTTAGGGCAGGAAGCTTCTCGGGCTGTGAGAGGGGGGCCAAGCAAGCCCCCCCACTGTAGGCAGCAATGATGGGGAGCACTGGAAGGTGCTGTGCTGGTGGGCAGAGTCCCCCAGGTGGGGATGGTCAGAGGGGCCCTGACCCTGGGGTACCCTGGTGTGGCTCCTTGTTGCAAAACGGGGCTTTTGCAGCTCACACACTTGCCCTGTAACCCGAGGTGTTTCCTGGGACCCCACTTCAGGACTAGGGTGCCCCCCGGTCTCACTGTTCCCCTCTTCAAGGTCTGGCTGCTTTGAGACCCCACCAATGCCTGTGATGCCTCCAGAACGGGCAAGGGCTTCCCAAGAAACTGCCACAAATCCAAGGCCAAAACTCCCACTTCTGGGGGCACAGGATCGGGCCCAGGCACCTTGGCGGCCACGTGCGCTGTGGGCGGTTGGCAAAAAAGATGCACGGCCAGCCCAAGCCCTCGGAGGGGGCCCAGGTCCTGCCTCCCCCTGCCCTCCCCGCGCGTCCCTGGAGCCTGCAAGCGCCCAGACTACCCTATCTGCAAATTGCAGAACAGATTATCAGCAGCCGCGCCTGAGATTAGAGACCCGCATTTCTGTCTGCTTCCCCCCCAGCTGGGGAGGCTGGAGCTGGGTTTGGTGCAGACTCTTTGGCACCATGGGACTGATTACTGGGGTAACCTTTTCCTTTGCTGGGAGCATCTCGAGGAAGGCTCAGACAATTTTCAATTAAGGAAAGGAAAAAAAGAAGAGGAAAGGGAACACACAACAACAACAACAGTTTCTTCCATCAGGGTGATGGGTGGAAACTCAGGCGCATCTCTGAGGTGCTACCAGTTTGTCCAAGCTGTGACCCACTGGGCAGGGAATGGGTTGTTTGGGGGGGGGGGTGTTGATCCTCTGAGCTTCTTCAGCTGCCCTTGGGTGCTGTAAATTCTCAATTGAGAGCCCAGTGAGAAGCCCAGAGATGGTGGGCTTGCAGCTGCAGGATGCAGAAAAGCCACAGGGCTGCTCCTGCTTTGCTGTCCCAGCTGCATGTGGTGCAACACTTGCTTTTGCTGGGTCGCGGAGCCCAGCACTGTGCGGGGAGCGCATCCTCATCAAACTGGAGTGAGACTTTTTTCCTGAGGGTGCTCTGAGGGCTCTGGTTGGGAGAAATGGCAAAAATTTCTCGGTACGCTCTGTTCTCCTGGGCAAAACTGTATGTCCATCTCCTGCGAGCAAACCTCAGGCTTTGGGGGGGCGTGCGGCCGCTTTGCGGGGCCAGCCCGGTCTGCAGCTGGTGGGGGCCAGGAGCCCTGGCCAGCCAGAATGGCTTAACAGGCTTAGCGCGGCATTGTTCTTACAAACAATCACGTGAATTAGTGCAAATCTCATTAGATCCGTGCTTCTCCCGGCCTCCCGTGTTCCTAATGCCAGGAGCAGCGCCTCGTGGGGTTCCGTGCTGGCTCCGGGCCTTTCCAACGAGCTGCTGCTGTGGGTGCTCAGCGCTCGCGGCTGCGTCCCCGTGGAGCCGTGGCATTTTGGGCTGGCTTTTTGCAGCACCATTTGCATTAACCTTCATGGGCAGGAGAGCAGCAATCTAATAGGTAAAAAGCCCTTCCAGGTCCTTGGCTATTTTAAACCCAATTTAAAGCTTTGGTCACTCTGTCAGCGCAGTGGCTCAGCGGCTGTTGCTCAGGGGGGGCTCCTCACCTCCCCCCTGGTTTGGCAGCAGGTGCCCAGCGATGTGCTCAGCACCGGCCCCATGGAGCCCGGCCCCAGCTCTCTGCTGGCCGGCTGCTCGGGTTTATAGCTCTGCCGGGAAGAACTTAGCAGCAGAAGTGGCCAGTGCCCAGAAAAATGGGAACTGCAGGTTCAGCCTGGAGCACTCTGGGGAAGGGAATGGGGTTTCTCCTGTGGGTGCTGTGCCGTGCATGCCTGCTGAAGGCTGCCAGCTGCCGGGCGGTGTTGGGCCTCCGTGTCTTCCATTTCTCCTCCCAAATTGCTCTGAGAAGCAACGCAGGAGTCTCCCTTGCTCCAGAACTGTAGCTGTTCCTGGGATGAAGCACCTCAGCTGGTGCTTCAGGGCCTGAGTTGGGCTCCTGGGAGTCACAGCAGGAAACGTCATGGGAGCGTCAATGACAAAAAATGTGTTTTTTACATCTCTGCTGAAGATCTGTCGCTGCTTCACCTCTTGGCAGGGGAAGGACACGAGCAGCAAAGGACTGGGGCAGGCAGCAGAGCTTGAGAAAGATGCTCCCCAGGGACCTGGGCTCTGGCGGAGCAGCCCAGGATAAGCGAGCATGAGAAAAGCAGCCTTAGCCCTCCGGTCACCCTTCAGATGCGTTTCTGGCTGCTTTTCATCTCACTCTGGAGTTTAAAAGCCATCTTAGTCCAGCACTGACACTGCCGCCAGCCCCGCCATGGCTTCAAAGCAGGGCTGTTTCGGGGTGGTCTGGAGGGAGAGGTGCAGGCAGGAGAGGGGGGCTGTGTCCCGCAGCACCTGCCAGCCCCACGGGAGCCACATCCCTGGTGCTGCCAGGGTCTGGCCTCCAGTGACACCCCCCACACCGTGCACTGTCCCCCAGGGGGTCTGTGGGTTCCCAGGGAAGCGCGGTGGTACAGGGCTGCTCGTGGGGGGCATGCCAGGGACGTACTTTCTCCAGACCCTTCTTGTCCCACTAGCACAAAGCTCAGCCTTGCAGTGGGGAGTGGGGTCACCTCTAAGCCAGGGACTGGTGACCTCTTGGAGTTTTACATCCCCTTTTTACGTTCCCACCTATCTAAATTTCTTCTTCTGCCCCATAGTGTGGCAAGCACCAGGAGTGGTTGGTGACACCCGCTGTTGCGTAGCCAGTTTTGGGGGGATGCTGGGGATCCTGCACAAAGCGTGCTTGTGGGATTAGGCAGCGTTTAGACCATCTGGAAATGAGAGGACAGCGAGTGATGTGGTGCCTGGCAGAGCTGTGATGACGTTGTCCATCAGGGTGCTGTGCCCATCGCAGCTCGGGTGATGCTGACGGATCCCTGCTATTACAGAGGGAATGTTGCCCGAAGCGCTGGGGGGCTCTCGCAGTCCGAGCGAAGGCTGGGCGTGGGGTCTGCTCCATCCCGGGTCACACACGAGGGATTTTGCCCCAATAGTGCTGCTCTGTGCAGGAGCTTGAGGGTCTGAACCCCGTGTTTAAGGCTGGAGGCAAGTCCTGAATTCAGCTAATGGTGATTTCCGTGGATTTACTGGAAGATTCCCGGAGTCAGCAGTCTTATTTGCTTTTCCTTTTTGTCTCTCCTTCAAGTGAGAAATACCAGACAGGCAGCACACTGTGGTACTGGGACTGGGACTATGCTCCCAGACACCCTGCTGGGAATGATGGGCTGCAGGGGAGGCAGGGGGGAGCGGAGGGGCCAGGGCAGACACCCAGGCTGCCCAAGGAAGGATGCGCTACTGTTTTCTTCCCCCAGTGCCTAGAGGATGAGCAGCAAACCTCCCTAGATAGAACACGCTGCCCAGACTCTCCTCTTGGCCTTTATTTGTTTGCCAACTGCCTGGATGTGATTCTCTGGTTTTTGCAAGAGCTTTTGCTTTAGCAAATCTGTCAGGAGAAATGCACTTACCGCTCAGTGACAAAACACGTTCTTGAGATGGAAAAAGCTCTTTTCAAGGAAAACATAACATTTCAATGGAAAAGTAACTTTGTATGCTGTTTCTAATTTTAAAGCTCTGCCTTGGAATGCTCCCATGGACTTTGAAATCAGAGCTGGCTCTTAGGCTTTCCAGGTTTTTATCCACCTTTCCTGGATAATTTCAAATTGCTGCCTCTGTTAATGTGGCAATATTAATCCTGCCTTGGTGGATTTTGCGTACATCACTTCCCTTATCCCATCCCTTTTTTTCTGGTCCGTTTCCTCCCAGCTCTAGGCTATAAATACCTTTAGGCCAGACTCTGGGAACTGCTCAAAGCCCCGTACCTGGCTGATGCCTCCTGGATGGATGAATGAGTGGATGAACGTGCTTCCCGTGTCGCTCCGTACAAAGATTAACTCTTACAGGCACGTGCTTCAAACTAGCGCATCTGCTCATTTGTAAAGCATTTCATCTCCGTTAAGCGTGCTAGCATTAATTTTCCCCCGGTTAATCTGGCCCGTGTCGCGAGGGAGACATGCGGGTGGGTTTGTCCCCTGCATCCTGCGCGGTCCTGGTGGCCGTGCTGTGCCCAGCGCCCCCGAAGCGGGGCGGCAGGCTGGGAGCCGGTGCTGCTGCGGCGCGGGGCCGGCAGAGGGCAGGCGAGAGCAGCGATGCTGCCGGTCCCCGCTTCATCGTCTGTTTAGGAGAGGGGGAACATGGCTACGGGCTACTTGTGCTGTCACATATTGTAATGGTGTAATGGCTACTTGTGTTTTTACATATTGTAATGGTGTAATGGCTACTTGTGATGTCACATATTGTAATGGTGTAATGGCTACTTGTGTTTTTACATATTGTAATGGTGTAATGGGTACTTGTGATGTCACATATTGTAATGGCTACTTGTGTTATTACATATTGTAATGGCTACTTGTGTTATTACATATTGTAATGGCTACTTGTGCTATTACATATTGTAATGGTGTAATGGCTACTTGTGCTGTCACATATTGTAATGGTGTAATGGCTACTTGTGCTGTCACATATTGTAATGGTGTAATGGCTACTTGTGCTGTTACATATTGTAATGGTGTAATGGCTGCTTGTGCTGTCACATATTGTAATGGTGTAATGGCTGCTTGTGCTGTCACATATTGTAATGGCTACTTTTATTATTATTTCCCGAATAAGAGCGATCCGGTCAGGCTGATAGCAGCAGTGGTGTCGGTAGCAATCAGCCCGATAGCAAAGCAGCAGCGTCAGCTGAAGCAGTGGGGCAGGCTGAGGCTGGGGGGCTTTCCCCATCCCTCCCCCCCCCTCCCCCCCCCAGGTGGGAGGTCAGCCCCAGGGGTACCAAGAGCTGCATTGCTGCTGCATCACCCCGCTGCACCCTCTGCTCCACCCGCCCCGGCTGGCTGGGTGCGCGGGGCCGAGGCGCCTTCAGCTGTTGCAGCGGCCGCTCGGAGGCCGCATCCTGCCCAGCCCTGCAGGACCACTGCCCCCAGCACCCCGCTCCCTGGGCTGCTGCCAGCCAGGTCCCCGCTCCAGGAGAGCGGGCGAGCACTTACACTGGAAGATGGTATCGTGGTGCTGGGTGAGCTGTCCTCCGAGGTGAAGCACGGACAGGGTCGTTGAAACGAGGTCGCCCCTTCAACAGGTTTAAGTGGGTTTCACTGTAAAATGAATTTATTTCAACAAAACCTTTTTTGATAAATTAAACTAGCACCACTCTGTATATAATTTCTATAAACAATCTTCTCTAATGTTTACCTAACCTGGGCATGCAGAAACTCTCACACGTTAAATATGAGATGAAAAGGGGCTATGAAAGCTTTAGCTTTAATTTTTTTTTATTTTTTATTTTTTTTAAACAAGAAAGCCAGCATGCCATGGGAAAATACTTTGCTACTTCTGAGCTGAGGCTCTCCAGGCTGCTGCCAAGGATGAAGGAAGGTAAGCCCCTTGTGCTGCCATGGCTTCGTGTGTTTTTTTTTTATTTCCAAAGCTGTAGCAGAGCTGTAGCACAAGGCTCAAAGGGGCTCGCTGGGTGCTGGCACCCATTGATGCACACCCCTGTGTAGCCGGAGCTTGGCAGTGCAATGGTTTATCTCCTCCTGTGTCACCTTTGTTGGGGTCCTGGGAAGCCTGGGACTGTCATTAATTTCTGAATTAATAGTAGAGCATTCATGAATTCATTAATTAAAGGGCTACAGCCCAGCTCTGCTCCAGGTGCTGGTTGGGGACAGCTGAGTTTGTGATTTGAAGGGCTGCAGTGTTTCGGGCTGTGCTGCATCATTCGCCAAGTGGTTTGGATGCTTTGCCTTGATCACCCTGATGGCAGAGCACTGCTGGAAAAGATGGACATGACTCCAGTTGGGACAAACTGTCCAGGTCATAAAAGATAGCTGTAGTGAGCAAGAGATCTGTCTGCAACGAGACCAAAATGTGCCTGACAGGGGACACGTAGGTTTGCGTGGGTCGGCATGAATTTGTGCTGTTTGCCTCTAGCAAGAAGGAAGAGGTGAGCCGGTGGGATCTGTTCCTGTGGACCCCAGCCCCAAACAAAGCGGCCTCCTTCCAGCTCTGCTCCTGGAGGGCAGGTCACTCCGTTGCCTCAGCTCTTTCTTGGGCTGGTGTCTTGAATTTGTAGGAAAAATCTTCCTCTTAAGCAAAGCTCTTGCTGCAGCTGACTTCTCCCTAAGACATCACGGAACCAAGTCCCAGGTCCCACTGTCATGTGCAAATAAGAGGACTGTGCTTTGCAATTAAGCATATAGCTTAATTGGATGGGAGGGCGATAGCAGGAACATTTTTGTTGAATAATTCATTATTTAGAGACACCCTCACAGCACATGACCTGCTCAGCTGTTCAAATCCTTATCTGGAGCCTGTTAAGTCAATGATTTCATCATGAGTTAAATTATTCAGTAAAACACAGACCAAATTTGTCCCCTTTAGGGTTGCCAGAGTATTAATCCAGTTTGCTGCACCATGGGGCTGTTTGCTTGTGGCTCCTGCAGAGACCTGATGCTGTCAGGGGAGCATCCCCTCAAAACCAGCCCCTCTGCTCCCCTGGCAGCGCAGAGCCAGCAGCCCCCCCAGGTGGGATGCCTTCTGCTCCGTAGCGTTTTCTATTGCCTGTCGGTAAAAGTTTCCCCCGAAGTTTTTTGGGGCTATTTAAATGGTTTCCCACAGTCTGTTCAGGCGGCTGCCAAATAACCTGAAACACTCAGTGAGCTGGGTGCTGCTCGGAGCAAAGCAACGTACTGCGAGGCTGCCTGCAGGAGAGAGGAAAGATATGAAGTGACGCAGGAGAGAGGAACGATATGAAATGATGCAGGAGAAGGGGAGAGGAACGATATGAAATGATGCAGGAGAAGGAGAGAGGAACGATATGAAATGACACGGGAGAGGAGAGAGGAACCTGTAGAGCAGGTCCTGGCTGCAGGACGGGTGAGCTGGGTGAGCCCCTCTCTGCCAGGGACTGGGTGGGACCCCGCAGCCCCCAGCCACTGCTGAGACTTTTGTCTTGGTCATTGTCTTCAGTGCAAGCATAGAAACCCTTTCTCCTGCGGGCAGGGAGAGCCTGCAATGAGCTCATGTATTTCTACAGGGCTTTGTGGATACTGGGATTGCAGGATCTGTCTAAAGTGTGTGTTAAAAAGCAGCTTATCTTCCAAGTAAACCCTCAAAAATTCCTGTATCTCCAAGATGTGCTTGGAAGCGATTTATTCTTTTTGTTTTTGGTGTTTCCTTGATGTTTTTCAGCATTATTTTTAATGGCACTGTGTTACCAGAGATCACTTTTGGTGGATAACATGGTATTTATGGAGAAACGAACAGCTAAATCTGGTTATCATTGACATGGCTTATAAAATATGCATAGCAATCAAGATACTGACCATGGCAGTAAATTGAAAATATATTGAAAACATAAAGCATTTTTTCAATTTATTAGTAATATAAAAAATATTCGGGCATTTTCCCCCCTCTTGTTAAAAAGAAAGATATAGAAGCTGTTAGAACTAAATCTGTAGTAGTGTTGGTCCAAATGCCGGCGTGGTGCGGAGGGCGAGCGGTGTGCTGGGTTCTGTGGGCTTCCCGATAGCACACAGCCTGCCCCGGCCACGCTACGGCAGCCCCAGGGGCACGGTCCCATCTGCCAAAGGGCTCCTGGAGGGAGCCCAGCCCAGAGCAGATGCTAACTTAGGGTTAACGCTGACTGCCCTGGCCCGAAGGGGTCCTGGGAACAAGGTCGGGAGCTGCTGAAGGGTCGGTGGCTTCGTAGCGGTGGCATTAAAATACATGACTTTCCCCCACTGGCTGCGGCCCCCAGTGCGGGGTTGGGTCGTCCCTCCTGCCCCCACAGCCCAGCACAATTTGGGTATGTTGTTGAAGGGTTAACCCCAGCAACTGCTGGGTAAGTGTAAAAATATTAATAAGGCTGCTGTGGCTTGCCCTAAAATGGGAATTTATGGTGGTAGTCAAAGCTAATGTTTTGGATCAATACAACATCCCTTCTCAGAATGAAAAAATAAATTAAACAGACTGTCATACGGAGGGTATGTAACCAAATCAATCATATTTATTGCATTTAATCAAAACTTGATTCAGTTAAATTTATTCCATATGATAGCTGTGCGCTTCGCGTGATACACACCTAGCTGAGGTTGCCGGTGCGGCTCGGTGAGCTCTGCGCTGCTCACCGGAGGGAGGGCTCAGCCCCCTGTGTCATTACACATTAATAAGATTAGGGGTATTAATTTGTGTATGATGCTTTGAGCGGCGGGTGGGGGGGTGTATGTGTACCTAGGGAAATGATCACAGGGGCTTTACCGTGGATAAATAGAATGTATTTAGCAACCAACATACTCCCGCTCCCGGCTGCATCCAGAGGGATGCGCTGCGGCTGTGCGGCGCACCGGCCTCGTGCCATACCGCGCACGCCGGCACTGCCCGCATGGCCTCGCGGGTAGGTGTGATGGGGCACAACCTACCAAAAACCCCAGGTAGGGCTGGAGCGGGGCTGAGGGACGTGGCCCAGGCACGCCGGGCTATGCCATGCCCCTGGCATGCTGGCCGGCCCTGACAGAGCCCCCTGCCCCGGCTGGGCCTGGGCTGCCTTCAGCTCCACCACTGATGGAATCTACTCATCCCCGCTGCTCCTTCGGGATGGCTCTTGCCACCGTCCTGCAGGAGCAGGTCCTTGGGAGCGAGGGGCGCTTGCGACTCCCCCGCCTGCCCCCACCACCGAGCACTGCGTTCCCATCCTGGAAGGAGGAATTGATCACATAAACCTTGTTTCTCCTCCTGGAAGTTAAATATTAGAATTCTTCCTAGCTGCATATATAATTCACTACATTAATCTTCCCTTAAAACATGCTCCTTCCACAAAGCCCCTCTGTATTGATCCAACAAAGACAATTATATATTATGGAGGGAGGGGGAAACAGCTGAAATATTTGAGATTGGCCCTTCAGTGGGATTTATTACGTGTCTGAACTATAGTGTCTGCCTATTTTTTATTCTAAGCCTCTATGACAGGGGTCATGTCTTCCTCCATATACTGTACAGTGCTGTGCACTCCGATGGGGCTATATTAAATACTCAGGATGATTAATCACACTGTATAAATAACACACTTCTGTTGTGTTTGGAGGCATGCACGTGTGTGCACGTCAGCAGCCAGAGCACTGTCTCCAGCAACAGGTACAGCTGCCCCATGCACGAGGCACTTGTAGGGTCCTGAGCAACGTGTTCTGAACAAGGTGCTCCTTGGTGTGTGCAGAAGGTTGATCTGGAGACCCCCAAGGTCCTTTCCAGCCTAGATTTGTCCTGGTTCTCTGTTTTTTCCTGGCTCAGTTGGTTGCAGTGACCCTTCCGAGTGGGGTGTAGTTGCAGGGCATCACCCAAGGTGATGCAGAGTGTAAGCCTGGGGGCTTTTCAGCTGCCCTGTCTCTGCACAGGAGCCCATCACCCTCCTCTGCCTCAGGGCACGGAGTTGCAAGAGCGCAGGGGGGATGCCCTGGTAGGAGCAGGATCGTGTGCTGTCTCCATCCTACCCCAAAGTGAGGAGGCAGAGCAGATAAGCTGAGAACGTTTGTGAGTCTGTGTTGGGAATGAGAAAATAATGAATGACCAGGATCGACTGTTTGTAAATGTGCGTGAGATTAATGAGCAAAGGCTTCTCCATAACACAGAAGGCATGAAATCAATCCCGCGCTCTGAGAATAATGAGGGAATCAATAGGATTACGAGGTTAAGGCTGGAGTAAACCTGAATGACAGCTGCAAAATAAATTTTATTTGGAGGACGTGGCTGGGGTTAAATGAAACGTAATAAATAATGTAGAGCATTTAAGGGGTGGGGAAATGGTCCAGAGATGTAAGGAAGAACAGAAGGCCCCACAGTCGCTAAATCTGTCCAGTTTATATCCAGAGCATGTTTTTGCAGGCGTGTGATGAGTGTGACATACACCATGCCTGCGGCTGGGCTAGTGGCACTGCGAGGTTGTGCCCTCTCTGCTCGCTGCCCAGGACATGGACAGGGACAGGAGCGGTGGCAGTGGTGCCGCCGGGACCTCGAGCTGCTGCAGTGGCACCGAAGCAGGACAGGGATGTGCGTGCGTGAGCCGTGTAACGCAGCCCGGGATGTGTTTGGGGTGTGTCGTGTATGAGCTGCAGGTTTGTCCATCCCGTTCCCCCTGTGTTTCTCTTCTGGCGGCCGATTAAAAGAAGTTGACACAACACCATCCCGCTTCCCGGTGGCCACAGACCTCCTGGAGACCTGCTGCAGGGCACGGAGACCTCCCTCTGCAGAGCCCACCACTGCGCTCAGGGCTCACACGTACCCCCGTGCACCCACCCTCTGCATGCCGCGCAGGGATGCGGACCCTTCCAGCAGCGAGTGCGTGAAGCTGCTCCACCTTCGCACCCACGGGGGGCACATCCCATCCTGCTCCGTGCTCCACGGGGCAACCGGGAGCCCTGGGGCTGCGGCTGGAGGGGTTTGGTGTCCTGCTGACCTTGGCTTTGGGGGCAACAGCTGTGCTGGTGGGTGTAGGGCTGGGATTTTGGGCGCTCAGCAGCTTGGGGAGTGGTTGTGGAAGAGCTTGGTGTTGAGTTTGTTGCTCTCTGAGATCTCAGCGACTTTCAATGTCTTGGTGAAAATTGAGCTGCTCTGCAAGACTGGCCGCAGGGGTGGGTGCGGAACCAGCCTGAATGCTGAGGTTGTAACAGTTGCTCTGATTTTTCTGACATGATTAACTCCAGGTCCCGCTCCCCCCTGCTATGAGTTCTCAGGGAAGGAGATCTGGAGTTCCCAGGACATGGTCTGTGCTTTGGAGGCAGAGCCCAGCCCAGAGAGATGTCAGCTGCTTCTGCCCCTGAGGAAACACGTCTCCCAGTCCAGTAGGAGCAGCTCCGAGTGGGGATGGGACAGCAGAGATTTAGCTCTTGCATCTCCAGGTAAAAAATCCCCCTGCTTCCTTCTGGGGCTGGTTCCCAGGGGTCCCCATGGGGCACTGCTCCCCTGGATGCTTTTCCATCAGGATACCCCACGCTGCCAGGGCTTGTCCTCCTGGAGTGGGCCGTGCATGTGCGGCTCAGCCCTGCTAATAACGGCTGCGTGTGTTTTTCCAGTCATTAAGCATATGACTAATAGAGCTGTCCTGGCTACATAATGCACACTGACAACAAGGAGCCTCAGGGGAGGGGAACAGAAATAGAGGGATATGAAGAAAATGGCTTCAATTTATCCCCCAGCCATTAGATGGGTTTTCTCTGTAGGTGTTACATCCCCACCGTGCCACGGCAGGCGGCTGGGGAGCCCGAGTTGCCTTCTGCCACCCTCCCCATCGCAGCTGCCTGGGCTCTGTGTGTCCGTCTGTCCATCCCTGGCCACTTGATGCAGCACAGTGACATCGCAGCTGCCTGGGGCTCTGTGTGTCCGTCTGTCCGTCCCTGGCCACGCGATGCAGTGCAGCGACACTCTGGGCTGTGATCTGCCCCAGTGCGGGGGATGCTGTGGGCTGGTGCCCGTGGGTGATGCCCCTGTACATCCCGACCCCACCACACATTCACTTCAGCTCTGGTGTCACCAGCACAGGCTGTTAAAGGCAGCGCTGGCTGTTGGTATTTTATTCACTGCTGCATGCTGTGTGCGCAAGGAAGGGTTTGCACACACACACACACCCCCCATGCACAGGTGGGTCCCTGCTGCCTGCTCGCTGCCAATGCATCACCGTGTGCCCTTGCACACATGTGCCCGGTCCAAGGCAGCACCTCCACACTGGGGTCCTGCAGACCCACCTGCCTCCCACATGAGACCTTTCTGCAACAGGATGCAGAAAAATGCCTTTAAGTTTCCTTTTAATAGCTCCTGTAAATCTTGTTTTATGCTAAAACTAAAGACACATTTATTATTGTCATAAAGGAGGAAGAACTGGCGAGTCCCTGCCTGGCCCCAGACTGGGTGACTTGGGAAGAGCAGAGGCAGCAGGTTGAGGTTGTTCCTCACCATGTGGCACATTTGGGGACACATCAATGACACCAGGTGGGGCGCAGACCCCCATGCCTGGGATGGGCTCAAGGGGCCCTGAGTGCAGCATGTGGAGCTGTGGGTCAGGGCTCGGGCACCAAGCTGGGGATACGCGTGTCTAAGTGCCCGTTTTTACTCCAGCACCTTCTATGCCATAAGAAGCCATGCAGGATGGGGTGGGTTTTTTTTCCCCTGTTTTTATTTAATATTTTAAAACCATTGCACAGGCAATCTCCATCCCAAATCCCAGCCCAAAGGTCAGTGGAGAATTGGCCCTGCACCTGCAACCTGAAACCAGCTCTGCCTGGCTGGCGAGCCTCACGCTGTGCCTCTAATTAAGGGGCTGGGGGTGTTTTTCTTTTCTATTTTATTTTGAGATGCTGTTTTGAAGAGCATGGCCAAGAATGGGAATTTCATACGGTAAACAGAAAAGCTGTTCTGAAGTTATTTATTGGTTCTCTTTTCCAGCACGTGGACTAGTATTGATTTATTTTGCAGTGTCTCTAGAGGCTTCTTCAAGGTTAAAATGTAGACATCGCATGTTAGGCTGGACTAAATACTGGCAGGAAAACACATTTGGCTCTTTTAATTGGAAAAACATACTCCGTTTATCACCCTGAGGCCAAGACTCTGCCACAGCAGCCCAGGGAGGGCAGGGGAATGTACACAAGTGTGAGATGCTCTGTTTCACGCCTGCTCGGGGGATTCGGTGGGAGCGCAGAGGCCCCCACAACTGCAGCCGGCTCTGGGGTCCCACCGGGTTCTGAAAGTGATTCCTGGGGGGCAGAGGGGGGCAGTGACCATCCCGGGTGGGGAGGCTGGCTGTGAGCCATGCTGGTTTGGGAGCCACATGGCCAAGCTTGCTCCCGGCTCCAGTTTTGCCTCTCTGAGCTCATCCCAACTGATATTGGGGGCCGCCCAGGCTCCCGCAGCCTGGTGAGGATGGCTCGGTGCTGGTCCCCAGCAGCTGATGATGGGGGCTTGTCCCATGTGGAGATGCTCTGCTTCAAGAGCACGTGCTGAGCTCAGACCCCATCACCACCTGTTCGGTCCATAGAGTTGCAACCTTTATTCAGCTGGAGAAGGTGATGGGAAGAGTTCTTCAGCCCTAATAAACATTTAGTCCTTCACATCCTCCAAGTGCTTTCCAGCTTTCATGTACTGCTTGTGCCTCTTTCTTTGGCAGGTTAAGGGACTTGCCCTGGGCCATGAAAGGAGGCAGTATCAGAGACGGGATGGCTGCTGCCGCCGCGGGTCCCCCTTCTCCATCACTCCTGAGCCGGCGGTGAGTGCATGTGGCTGGGGCAGAGGTGGAGAGTTCTGCTGGGAAGGTACAAGCTGAAGTTTAGAAATCATGATGTGTGAATTGAAATGGGAAGCAACGGATCTCGGGAATCACCACAACTGCTACAAGGTGTTCCTGAAGCTGTCAGCAGGCCATCTGCCCGCTCGCCCTAGGTAAACACGGCGCTGCGGCCAGCCCCTCCTTGGAAAGCCATGAGACGGAGGGGTCCCATGGGGTGAGCCTTGCCAGGGTGGCAGTGTGGTCCGGGTGGGAATGGGAGGAAAAGGGCTCCGGTGTGTGCATTTGGAGGGAACCATGCCACCTCGCTTGTGTGGGGGCTCTGGAGTGAAGCCCCGGCTGCGGTGCTCGCTCCTCGTAACTCATCACAGGGACACCCACGGTGGGGGGGGGCAGTGGGTGACTGCGCGAGGGCCGCTGGCCCTGGGGTGCAATTTATGGCTCCGGGAGAAAAATAGCAGCTGGTTTGGGAGCAGAGCAGCGTGCAGGAGGAGCATACCTGGGTCAGGCTGCTGCCTGGTTTCTCTCAGAGCTACTCATTCGAGTGTTGACCCTGCCTGCTGCTCCCTCGTGCCTGCCACCGCCACCCTGGCTGCATGGTGGGTGCAGCAGGGAAGGCGAGGAGCACACCTGCAGCAGGGCATGGGGTGGAAAGCATGCCATACTCCTGTCCCGCTGCACATCACAGCTGCTGGCCCAGCCTGGGCAGTGGGGATGTCACCCCCCACCATGGGGACATTGGGTCCCTGCTGCCCTTCACCGTCAGGCACCTACATGCACCGCTGCTTGCGGTGAGCTGGCTTGGAGGCCATGTGGAGCAGCGAAATGGCCACGGGCTGGCCCCATCCGCAGCCCCAACACAGCGAGGCAGGCAGGCAGCCCTGAAATGGCTGATTAAAAAAAGCTGGGTGACCTGGGATGACACAGGCAGCTGGTGAGTCAGAAACGCGCCCAATGGGTCAGGACTGCAGCATCTCTGCCAGCCCCAAGGGTGGGAGCGGGAGGGAGGGCCCGTGGCTGAGCCAGATCTGGTGGGGGAGGGCCTGCAGGGTTGGGGTGCAGCCCCCAGGCCCGTGCCTGCTGCGTGCCCAGGGCTGTTAGTTGCGCTGTGCCTCAGTTTCCCCTCCGTGCAGAGGACGGCGGTGCCCCTGTCCCCGGGTGCCCAGGGCAGTGGGCTGAGCTTTGCTCCATTCTGGGGCTGAGTGAGCTGGAGAAAAGCAAAACTGGGAAAGAATGAGTATTTTTGCAAAGCCAGGCAAAGGGGTGCCAAGGTCCACCTGTGCCTGGCGCAGCTTGCGGGGAGGGGTGCAGAGGGTCACGGCTTTGGGGCTGAGCCCCCTTGCCAAGGACACTGGGGTCTGTGTAAGCCTGAGGCTCCCCGCGGTGCCAGCCAGCCGCTCGGTCCTGTTCGCTCACAATTCAAAATAAATACAGGGAGTGAACATGACCTTAAGTGTATAGTCTAAAGCTTTTAAAACTCTCCTCTAATTCTTTTAACTTCCCGCACATCTATCCTCTGCACCAGCCTCCTCATTTCTCTTTCTCTACAGTAAACTTATATCCTTTCTGAAGTGCCCAGAGAAGACGCCGCAGATGAAATGTTGCTTTAGCTTAATTTCCTATTCCTAACATATGCTTTAATTAATGTCATTTGCTTTGATTTGCTGCCAGCATGCCAGTGCAGCACTTCCTTCATTTCGCAACCTTTACCATAACCTTGTGGGAATGAGTATCAGGTGTTCCCAGATGATTTCATCTGTTTCAGGGCGTTTATCTTGAGCTCCGCGGCTTTTCTGCGCTGTGTCGGTGGCACCAGCACAGAGCCAAAACCACAGGGTTCTCCTTCGCTGGAAGTGCTGAGTATGTGTGGTACGCAGGGAAGGATGCTTGTACGTAAAGCACGGACCGGTATTTATTATCCATGATATTTACACTTTCTAGGGCTGAAGGTTAAATCCAGGGCGGTGAGGAACACTGCGCACCAGGGGAGAGGAGGGATGGGGCTCCTGGCTCCTGGTTTCTCTGCATCGGGATCGGCGAGGTGTCCCTGCTGCCAGCCTGGGTGCATGCTCATGGTGGTGGAGCAGTGGTGGGGGTCCAGAGCAGAGCCCCTTTCACCCCCTCCCAGAGCTGGCTCCCAGATAAGTGCAGGGAATGGCGGGGCAGAAGCCCCAGGTCTCCCTCTGTAGCAGCGGTTGTGCTGAAGCTCAGTGGCACAAACCTCCTTGGTCCCACCACATGGAGCAACAGGGGGGTGTGGGCAAGAGCAGCATCTCCTGCTGTCCCCACTGCTCCAGCTCCTCCCCAGATTTCGTCTGCTTGATTTATGACAGGTACAGATTGACCAAGAGGACCAAGAAGCCCCTTTTCTGTCCTGCTCACTGTTCCCACTGCACGGCGAGATGCTCGTGCCCACATCATTCAACGCAGCTGCGGATGTGCCATGCCCTCCCCCCAGCTGGAGCCACCTCGGCCTTTCTGCACCATCAGGTCAGTGCCCTGAGCCGCTGTGGGAGAAGGAAAACTGCTAATTTGGGGGGATCTTTTTCCTTCCCTTCTCCCGATGGAGCCAACTTGCTCCCATGCCAGGCAGAAAAGCACCATGACGCTCCCTGTGACTTTCTGTAGCTGGTATGCTTGAGAGCAGCTCCCTGCACAGCACAGCCTGGAAGAATATTTAGCAATTGTCTGTTCTGGCCCCAAATCACTGGCACTTGCATACAGCAGGCCTGAAATGGCCCCTTGCCCAGACAGCTCCGTAAGCAAGGCTTTCCTGTCTTTATTTAATGAATCTCAGCCATCCTTTCTCTCCTTGCTGGAGCCAAGGGCAGATGCAGCTCCAGCACTTCATCTCTGCCCTCTCTCCAGTTTCCCCCCTTCTACCTGCAGCGTTTGGGGTCCCTCAGCAAGTCATGTCCCGCTAGGAGGAAATTCCCAGCTTCTCGGCCCCATCCCAGTTGGCTAGCGTTTCCCTTCCCATTTGCTCCTATTGAGAACCTCCGCCAGGAACAGGAGTGTGATGCCTTTTTGCAGCTCTGTCCCCTCTTACCACGGGGGCAAAGCCAGCCCAGAGGCTGAGCCCTGCTTCCAGAGCAAGGCTTCCAGACCTCGCTGGGCGAGGTGGAAAATGCCCAACATGGGGAACAGCATTTGTCCTGGCTGGCCCTGCCCTGCTGCAGCCCGAGGAATGTGTTTCATCCCAGCGTCGGAGGCGTGGGAGGGATGTGACTTGCAGGGAGCGCGAGCTGCCACATCCCGGAGGCCAGCTGGCAATGTGGGGACCAAACCCGGCCCCAAGGTTTGCCTCTTTATTTATTGGAGATGCTCGGGGGAAATCCTGTCCGGTGTGTCCCAACGGCGGAAGGATGCCGTGGTGAACTTTGATGGGCTCTGCCGCCCTCCTTCCTCGGAAGGGCCTTTTGTTTCCCCCTCCCTCCTCCCCACCGCCAGCTCCCCAGCAGCTCTGCAGCCTCCCAGGGCTGGGGCTGGCCCCACAGCTGCCCCCCACCCTCATCTGTGGGGCAGAAATCGAGGCCATCGTGCTGCCCTCCAACGCAACACCCCTTCTCAAGGCAGCCCCTTCCCTCGGCAGCCTCCT
>JAVJGJ010000001.1:109346296-109369588 GCA_035590215.1 Microhierax caerulescens | reverse complement strand
CCCCCCCCCCCCCCCCCCCCCCCCCCCCCCCCCCCCCCCCCCCAAGAGGGAAAACGGCTAATTGCAGGCACTAATTAGGACTCTAATCCCCCTCCCAGCAGGCACAGAGATGCCCCTGAATGCCGTTAGTTGAAATCACTTAAATGTCGGTCTCTCTGACCTCAAGGGGCACAAACGAAAAGAAATTGAAGCCCGATTTTTAAATTTCAAACAACAACAAAAAAAAGTGACTTTAATGACAAGTTCACTCAATGGAGAGGAAATGTAAAGCTCAGCGGAAGCGTTAATTCCAAGGCAATGGTGTAAAATAGCCTTTTTGTATAAACAAGGCAAATATTGATAACTTGGTGGGGGGGAGAGGGGGAGTCATTTGTTTCATTCTTTGTAGAGCTCCACAGAACGAGCCAACTATAAATTATCGAGAATTTAGGGCTGAGAATTACTTTGGGGGATTATTACTCCCCCTTAGGACTGATCTGTAGGAGATATTAGGAGAACACAGCAAGCTCAGCATTGAAATAGAAATCATGTTGTTGCCAAAAAGCTTGATTTATAAAGTGGAAACATCTTTAAAATGCGCTCGCTATCTTTTTAATGTTCGCCTGCTTCATTGTGGGAGGGGAAAAAAGGAGAGATTATTTTATATTAAAAGGATCATCAAAAGATAAAAAGTTTATGTTAGCAAAGTTCCCTGAACTTTGCATAAAACCGCTCAGCAGAGCCCCCCGCCCCTGGCAGCGCCCGGGAGCGGGGCGCGGGGCTCCGTCCATCATAACTTGTCTCTCCCTCCTCCTAGTTGAGGTTTGTGCTAATGACGATTTTTTTCCTCCAGAGGATTTTCTGGTGATGGTTTTTTCAAGGCTGAATTAGATGTAGCGCAGAACTTGCCCGGTGCCTGCCTGGAGCTGGGGGTACCGGGGGGCCGCCTGAGCCCGACGGGAGCGGGGAGGGGACTCGCCACGGGGGTCTAGAGGCGCTGGCGGTCGCCGGTGGCGTTTTGCGGAGCGGCTCGTTCGGAAGGCAGCGTGGCTCGGTGGAAACCCGCTGTCCGGGGGGGTGCGAGCCCGGCGAGCCCGGCACCGCTGCGGCTGCAGCCGCTCCCGGTCCCGCTGCCGGGGCGGGTGAACGATCCCAGCACTCGCATCGCGCTGTGCGGGACGTATTTATGAATAAGGTTATCATCGTTATCACCCCCTCCGTTTATGTTAAAAAAAAAAAAAAAAAAAAAAGAGGCATTTTCCAGGCGTCGAAGTCTTATTAAATAATTTTTAATTTTTAATACAGTCAGTGCAGGGGCAGTGAAGGGGAAGGGACGCGGGGGATGGGGATGCAGATGTGCATCCAAACTGCTCCCTCCGGCTGCAGCTCTCAGCGCACGCGTTTCCCGCTGGACTGCGGGCATTCCGCAGGGAAGAAGCTGTGGGAAGGGTGGGTAGAGCAGACTGCAACCGGGAGACTTCGTTACAAAGCTTGCTTTGCCATTTCGTCTCCTCGACGAATAGTATGCACTATTATTTAATGGAACAATTGTAATTGTTTTTTAACCTTGTGGCAAACCCTGCTTTGTCTCTCGTGATTCTTAGTGAAATCTCATCCTCCAGGCCTTATTTCTGCAGGGAGTTAATCTTTGCTTACACAGTCTTCCTGGCTCAGGGTTTCTGTCTTTCTGTTATTTTTATTTAGCTCTAGCTGTTGCCAATTTTTTTCCAAGGTGCCAGTCTCTGCAGCATTGCAGTTTCAATCCAGAGATTGCCAGGGAACAACAGTTTGATGAAGTTTATGGCTAATCAGTAAAAAAACCCAAACTCCAAAAAACCCAGTTCACAGGATGTCTGGTCACATTTTTCTGAACAGTTACTGAAGAGAAAATAATGTGTCATTCCTCTATGGAAATGTAACGATCCCAGAGATGTGAACAGGAGGCTCAAGATACTGAAACTGAGTTCTGGCTGGAGTGCAGGATGTGCACAGGTACAAAGATAGCTTCAGTCTTTATGGTAGCAGGTTTTAAGAAGCATATGTAGGAAAATATTGCACAGGAAAAAAAAAATCAATAAAGCAGCTTGCATGTGTGGAAAAGACGCAAACCCCCTTTAGATGTTCAAGTTTCATTTTAAAAGTGGCTTATTTCAGTTTTAAAAAGTCTGTTCCTAATCAACTTTAGTAAACCTAAATAAAACTAGTTTTTAGGACATCAAGGTCTGAAGAAGTATAAATGCTTTGGCTAAGCTGGTGCAGCTTTCCTCTGTGAATAATCCTTTAAAAGTTGAATTTTCCATGGCTCTGTAGGGCATATGGATGCCCAGTTCTCATTACAATTAAAGGGAAATATTTGTCCAGAATCTTTTGAGGCAGTTACAAGAATTTCTGCTAAAGGTTTTTGATCCAAAAGCAAACCTTAATATCCAAGATCAGTGATGGAATGTGAGCCGTCAATTTAAAACTTGGAAGTAACGTAGATATTTAAGGAATGTTTGATCTGCTTAGTCCTAAATTTGGGGTCCTGGAATTACCCTGTTCGGGCAAACTCCTGCTCTTAGAGAAAGGAGCAGGAGCAAACTGCAATGGCTCTTGGCCGTGCCGCTAAAGATGTCGACAGCTTTGGCAAGGAAGACAGAGCTTGTGCACGCCGAGTAGGGCAGGGATGGGATTCTGGTTTCTAATATGCCTCTCTCTTCAAACAGCAGTGCTAGCTTTTGTTAGAGATGGGGGATGCTCACAATTAAGGGTGTTCCCAAAGCTTTCCCCACTTGTCCTTAGGCTGGAGCTGCAGCAGGGCTGGCCAGGGCTGCAGGGGAGGGTTTGGCCAAGCCCAAACCAGCTGGGGAAGATCCCCACCATCGCTCGGGCTCTGCCTCTGCGTGGAGAGCTCCTGGGCACAGGGGCTGCCGATCAGCTCCTGCTCGGCGCTGATGAGCTGGCACATGGCCTGGCACCAACACCAGGGCTGCCCACGGCTTCTCCGAAAGCCCCTGCGGACCCCAGGCAGGGTCCAGCCTGGCCCAGCGAGGGGGCGAACCTGCCCCGCGACGCTGCAGCATCAGGCCACTGGCCACACTCTTGCACAGCTTCTCTCTGAGGTACCTTTGTGCCGTGCTGCTGGTGCTGCCCCAGGCTGCTGGCACCCACCTCTCCATCCTCTGGCACGTTTCTGCCCAACTTCAGCTGTGGCAAAATGAAAGCCCCAGGGAAGCATCCCATAGCGAGAAGCCTGCCCGTGTTTCGAGTTACTGTGGGGCAAAAAGAGGAAATGTTTCTAGACCATGAAAGCAGCCACCCAGCTAACCAAGTTCTCAAGTATGTGAGAAACAATGTTTTATTTAAAAATTAGATGCGCTAGCCAGAAGAAAAAAATACAACTTCACCATTCCAAAATATAAAAATCCCTTAACTGTCTGACCTTCTCATCACTAGGTCATGGTCCTGCCACCAGATAAATCTCTCCTATCTGTCCATAGACTGAGAGTTCAATGTTGCTTGTGTTAGTGACAGTGAATTTGGGGCTGAAAAATGAACTACTGATGAGAACTCCTGTTGAACCTGTATTGTTTGTTATTCTGAGGCAAGGATCTGGCATGGGCTAATCCAGCACTTCAAAGTTAACTGCTCTTACTTTGTATACAGAGCGTCATAGCGGAGTGGCGTGGGTGATAAGAGAAATAAGGGACTGCGGGTTAGGATACACTGGGAAAATGGGACCCTGTTGAAAAAGTCTTTGATCTCTTTAAAGTATTTTCTGAAAGCAAGAATCTATCAAAAAGGAAATGCCATTTAAAAGGCTAAAAGAAACAGCTGACATCCCCAAATTTGTTTTAATCTGCCCCGGAGAGTATTATTTCTAAAGATGCGTTAAGTCAGTGGAAGAAATACTTGTCAAAAGAAGGGAAATCAGAAAAAAGAAGAAAGGTCATCAGAATGGAAACATGGTTCTTGAAACCTCTGCTCACCATTCCTTTCCCTCGTAACAATGAAGACAAGGAGAAGCATCCTTAAGCAGCCATGGACAATTCTCAAGAAGAATTTGGGGTCGCATTAGTCATTATCAGGCACGCAGGCATGTCATCTGCCTCAGTGCTTTGAAACCATCGCTGGAGGCATCTTGGCATGCCCAACAGCTTCTGAGGAGGTGGTCTTTCAGCTGTGATACAGCTTATTAGCCAAGATATTGAGTGATTTCTTGTTTTTCTGATCCTTTCACAACCTGATATGCCATGAGCATCACCCTTCCAGACAGCATCGTAAGGGAGCTTCTGAAAATCCAGTCGTCGCTTTACTTGGCCACATCAAGGATTGTAAAATTGCTGTCTGTCTGTGGAAATCTTTGTCTTTTTGAAAATAGGACTTCAGCTGCTGAAGGGCTGGGGGACATTTTTACCCCCTGAAAGGACAGAAGGAAGCGCTCGGTAGTATCTGAAGCACCACCCACGCCACAGGGACATGCAGGGAGCACCGGTCTGCACATTTCCATGGGCTTCAGAGAGCACCGACAGCTTGTGGTGAGGACGTGACTTGGGTTGCTCCAACAGGACTCAGGTACCTTGTTTCCACACAGTTTTCTCTATGGCAATACCAGTTGAGGTCCTCATGGCTTGCCTGCTTACCACGTGCTGGTTGGAGAAACCCCTTCCCAGCTAATGCATCAGGCAGGGGCATCAGAAATGATTTTTTGCATCTAAACAAGGAAGGTCAGATCAAATTCGTGTGAGGAGGATGAGGTGAGGCCTGAGGGATTTGCAGAGGCCACCTTGTCACCCAGCAGCACCAACGCATGAGCCAGTGTCCCTGGGACACACGGGTACCGGCGTGCAGCGTGGCACGGGGCGCTCAGGAGGATTTTGAGCTCTGATCAGCTTTGACGCGCTCAGCTTTTCTGGCTTGCTGTCCCTTGCCCAAAAAATAAGGCTTTATTGGACCTGGGAGCCTCGCAGCTGCCCATGTCCCCAGGACCAGCCAGGCCTGCTCAGATGGGGGTTAAAACACAAGTCAGATGCCCGCGAAGTGGCCAAGCCTGGAGAGCCCGAAAGGCTGGGAACTGCTGCCCCCAAGGAAAGAAAACTTTCCTCTTATCGCTCGCTTCCAAATCCAACCAACCAATTACACATTAATTAAACTTTGTTTGAACATAATAGAAGCTTTGGCTCCATGTCAGTAACTGCTCCATGGCTAAGGGGATTGGATAGTAATAGAATAAATAAATAAACAAGAGATGCTTATTCTAACAGTTCATTTTAAAACAATTTGTGAATATCATGCAGAGATAAAATGTGCCTAGCATAAACTTAGCTAAGCAATGACTGCTTCATTATCAGAACAAATAATTCACTCGCACATCATCTTTGAATCTTGGGAGGGCTGCAGAATTGTGCTGCTTGTTTATTTTCCTGGCTTTTACTCTTTTTTGCTACATTTCATCTGCGCAGAGCTGTGGGGAAGGGTTCAGCCGGGGCTGTGTGGTGCCAGGCCCCGGCGATGCTGGTCTTGCTTCCACTGCTTTCGGTCCCCAGAGCGGGGCTCAGCCCCTCTGCCCTCCCCAGGGCATCACCTGCGCTTCAGCCCCCAGTGACTGGGTGCCAGACCGTGGTGTTTTGATGCTGTCTCGGATGTCCCGCTCGCACAGGAGCGGGGCTCTGTAGCCTTTCTCCCATGATCGCTTTCTCTGAGGGCAGTTTTCTTGTGTGAATGTAAAAACTGATCTGTTCTCCCCTCTGAAGGGCATCCCAGCGCCGTGCCCGTGCGGGGAGGGAGGGAGAAAGGTGCCTGTCGGAGCAGCTAAGCCCAGCAGGGAGCTTTGCGGGTTGCAGGAGAGCGTCAGGATGGTGCTGAGGAGTCTGGGTGGTCCCTTCTTCATTGGCTTGAGCTAGAGAGGGACAAGTGGGTTGTGAACGTGTCCAAAACTGGACTCTTACTGACTCAGTGTTTTGTGGAAGAGGCTGTTGGGGCTGATGCTTGGCTGCTTGTGCTGCATCCCCCGTGCGTCGCCAGCTGTGGCACAGGCGTGCCATGGGCTCGTGGCCGGTCCTGGCTGGGTAGGGGAGCTGTGGGGCTGGTGCTGGCTCCATGCTCAGCGAGTGGCCCCGTCGGCTGCCCTGTGTTGGCTGGGAGCAGCCATCATACCTACTGCGTGTGGGTGGGTCAGACACCCTCCACCCTTGTGTGGCTTCCAAAAAATGAGCATAAAGGGGGAGAAATTGGTCCGGTCCTGGTCTCCCCCACCACAGGGATGCCGGCCCTGTTTTGCATGTTCAGGGTCTTTGCTGCAGCCTCTGGACACAGCGTCCAGCCAGGTTTTGGGTCTCTACAAAAGGTGATGAGGCCAGGAACTGCTGCTCTTAATCTCCTGATCACTGGTGGTCTAAAATTCACTAGTAGTTGGTTGATCCTGTGCTGCACATGTGCCCAGCGCTTAACATCACCGAGCTTCCCCGTTCGCACGGCCGCAGCCCGACTGCAGCTGCCTCTGGTGCGGGAGGTGTCGCTGGGGATCGGACGCCGCCTGCTCAGTCACGCTCCCTGGAAAGCCTCGAATTCCCAATTTTTGTAATCGGTTTCTGCGCAGCAAAGCTCTCGCCCGGTTTGGAGTTGCGCGTGGCAGCGGGAAGGAGGGCAGGTAAAATGTGGTTCTGCGCGGGTCTTGCTTCAAACCTCCCACCAAAGCCAGGCTGAGCTTTCCCAGAGCTTGGCAAGACGCTGGCAAGGATTTATTGCGGTACTGGGCTATTCTTCTGCGGCTGCTGGTCCCCGAGCAATGGATGATGAAGCAAGCTATTGTCAGGGAGAGCTGGCCCAGGCGAAGCATCCTCTGCGGAGACGCCCATCCGCCCAGAGCTCCTGCCTGCAGAGATTTGGCAGAGGGGCTGGTTATGCAAAGCTACTACTGAGCGTAGAGCCCATGGCTGTGAGTAGCTCCATTGACCTGTAGTAAATTTGGGGAAACAGGCAGGTTTTTGGCCCCTTCCCAGGGCTGACGGGGAGCTGTATAGACCCACTGTAGGCACAGCCTCGCTCCTGGGCAGGGCTGGTGCAGCCCGCTGCCTCCACCGTGGTTTTCTACTCCCCTCTTTCAAATGGGACATGTAATAAGGGCCAGGACATGATATGAGGTGCTCTCTCTTGCTTTTTTTTTTTTTTAAATTGAAACTATGACTGCATTTTCTTGGACCCAGCTCTTTGGTTTGTCATGCCTTCCCCCCAGAAATGCACAACCCATGTTTGTATCGTATTGCAAAGAGATATTTACTAAATGAGTCTCTGCCAAGGGGTTGAGAAATATGTTTTCATTAAGAAAATTAAACTGACAAGTCCCCGGACAGCACATTAGTCGCATTTTTTTTTTTTTTAAGGCCAAAATGCAGCAGCTAATAATAATGATGAAATGTCCGTGCACAGCCAAATTACTAAAATCTACCCTGTGTTTTCCTGGAAAAGAATGTGGAGAGTTGGCAAACTTGGTTGTAGCTGGGTCTGTCGACCGTTGAGCACAATGCTACCACTGCGAGATAGCGAGCAGTTTGCAAGTTAAGCAACACCTTCAATCAGATGTGAGTCCCCATTTGTTATCCTTAAAGAATTTCAGCTGTATATATTATAGTAGTACTTTGGCTCTTTGTATTTATTTTAGAGGGCTATACTAAAGAACATTATAAACTCAGGCATGTCCATGCTATATGAACTCCATATGCTGAAGCTTAATTTTAAATGCCATTAAAAAAGCACTTAACATTTACAATATATCAGTCGGGCTACTTTAGCAGCTTGGATGTACTACAGTAAATGAAATGATTGAGGAAAAAAAAGAAATTCAGAAGCTAGATGTTATAAAAATCCCTGATGCAGGACGTTTGCCTGGTACGAGGCAGTAACTGCCAAATCATGTCCATCTCATTCCTGGTTTTTAATCAATTTCTCCTCTTTTTTTTGTTGCGTTTTAAAATGTCATTTAAAGGCCTAATTTTTTTTAAAAAAAATATCTTGGCATTCAGATTGGATTCCTTATGCAATTTTTTTCAATGTGTGAATTGGGCTGTGTATTCACAAATTGAAATGTCCTACTGTATTTATCCAGGTGCTTACCTGGAGGAGGACAAGGTTAAGAGGAGTGCAGAGTTTATGAATGAAAATCAAATACGGGCATTGGTAAACCACCCCTTTTTAGTCCTGGCTAATTACATGGTAAACATCTGGAATTTATGCAGGGCGGTTAAAAGAGTCAATTGAACCGATTTCGAACAGGGCCCATTTTGTTGCCTTCTCCCCGAGCAGTGACAAAATGGTGCTGGGCCAGCCCGGCCGGGCGCGGGGGCAGCGCGCGGGGGAGGGGGGGATCGGGGCGGGGGCAAATCGGCCTCAGCGCTCGATGGAGAAACGGCGTCGGGATTCGGGCCCTTCTGAGTGGGGGTAATTAGAATGACTCCAGGATGTAGCAGTTCTCATCCTCCATCCCCTTACCTTGGTGGAAAGGAGAATTTTCTGTTCTGCCTGGTCTGGTGAGCCAGTTTGCTCCATTGACTTGGTTTTTTTTACTGGATGGGGAGGAGGTTGGGAAGATGGAGCCAAGAAAACAGTTACTCTGAGGATGTAAAGTGCCTGGTCCTGCAGATCCTGGTTCCTGATGCAGTCTTGAGGGCTCAGGAAGCCCGTGGCCGTGCCCGTACCCATCAGGGCTATCTTTGGATCACAAGACTAGACCATGATGGTATATACTGGTTTCATGGCCATAGATTTATAAAAAAGATACTCTTTAATACTGCTGAGATTCTTTAATAATGTTATATATATATATAAGTTCTTCCATGGTGCGCTGGTTTGTGTGACGTTCCCCGTTTGGTTGCTACGCGTCCGCTAAAGTCAGTGGTACATCGGTGGGACGCATTTTCCGTGGGAGCTCGGCAGTGCTCCTGCCTTGGACGAGGTGTAACAGGCTGCTGGGAGTTTGGGAAATTTGGGAAAGCCAGAGGAGCAATGGCTGGCTGCTCCGCCGCAGGGTTTAACCCTTAGCCTCCCCCCAGGCTTTACGGATCCCCAGTTTTCAGCCTGTTGAAGGGAGCACAGGCCCAGCGTAGGCGCCGTGGTGGGACTTGGTGGTGTGGGCATGGGAAAGCTGCCTGTGCTTGGTTCCTGCTGAAGCCCGGTCACATCTCGTTGCTTTTCACGTTGCACTTGCACGGCAACAAGAAATCTGCATTTTTGAGGCTGCCACAAGCCCTGTGGAGCCCCCGGGGCAGCGAGGGCTCCCTGTCGGAGCCTCCTGTAAGGAGGGATGTGTTGACCCCCCGTGTATCTCTCCCTACACCCACCTTTTCCTGGCACTGGCCCATAACCCCCCTCTCTATACGCAGTTTGTGCCCTGTGTTGCACTAGCCCTGTGCAGCCCATGCTCTGGAAAGAGTGACTTTAATTCAGGTGACGTATAAGCAGCAATAGTGTTTTGTAGCTCATTTGTGAATGTGGATTCGTTATTATTGAATTCATCACGTGGTGGATCTGCCTTTTGGGGTGCTGCTCCAAGTTTCCATCCGTTCTGGCCCAGCTCCAGGTCGCTCACTAACATGTTAACCCTTTGCTTTTCCTAAGGAGGATGTTTCCTAGTTACAAGGTTAAAGTGACCGGAATGAACCCCAAGACCAAGTACATCTTGTTGATTGACATCGTCCCAGCTGATGACCACCGGTATAAATTCTGTGACAATAAATGGTAAGAGAACACCTCTGTTCACCTCCTTTTCCATAAGAAAATTCCAGTTGAATCGACCGTTTGCTGTGCGAACTCGGAAACCAACAGAAATACCTTCCCACGGGAGGGATGCCAACATCCCAGAGCTCTCTTTGATGGAGCAGCCAATGGCTGGAAGTTAAAACCAGACAAATATAAAATAAAATACTCTTAACAGGCTGGGTGATTAACTGCTGGAGCAAACCGCTGATGGAGGTGGTGGATTGTCTATCTCCAAAGCTCTCGAGGCTGGATGTCTTCTCGGAGGAGATGCTCTAGGCCAGGCACCGGCTCCCTGGCCGTGCGCAGGTGTGAGAGGGTACAGCCGCAGCCTGCACTGTACCAGAGGCCCGACTAGATGATCTCATGGTCTGTTTTCACCTTAAAAATTAGGTATTGATGTGAATCGAGAGAAGTTTTAAATTCCTTTCTTCTATAGTAATGTTTTGCTTTCAGGAGCCCAGCTATAAAGCAGAGCGTGGGGTGGTGTACGGAGAGCCCTGCTTCAGCCCCACGGATGCGGCAGGCGAAGGGAGCAGCAATTCCCTTCTTGCAGTCCAGTGCCGGGTCCGGCTTAGAGTTGTGTTTTCCTTTTAATTCATTCTCTTTCTGGAGTTTCTTTCTCTTCTGTTGTTCCTCCCTTCTCCGTGCCTTTGATAGCAAAGTTTCTTACCCGAGGGGCAGCTATGATTTTTGTTTTCTGACGAGGGAAATGCTGTTTTCTCTTTTGATTTTCCTCCCCGAACACGCCCGGCAGCCTCTCGCACTGCGACTATTCGCTGTGGTTTTCCCAAACCCTTCCACCCACTGCAGCCTGGTGAAAAGACGAGCAATGGAAAATTTCATAGTCATCTTAATGGGAACGAACCTGGTGACATCCTATAAAACAGTAATAATTCACTTGCGCGTTAGGGCTGCTCCAGTTTTAAAAAATCCCTTTTCCGTTCGGTTTTGTCCTGGAGTGCCGCTGGGTACGAGGAGCGGGCTGAGGGCCTCTGCGGCAGGGCGGCCACTTTGTCTTTTAAACATTAAGCCCTAGATGATGGATAGTTGTTAACTCTGTTTAATTTAGCTTTTGCCAGCCCTAGAGCTGTTTCCCCTTTTCCTTTTATTGCTGCTGGAAAGTCTCTGTTGCTTTTGGTAATATGGCTTTATTGGTGGTTTATAAGAGGCGAACAATGCACAGTAATGAGGGAGCTGCCATTAAGCGATGTCTCATAGCTGGGTCGTGTCCGTGGGAGGTGGTGGTGGTGGTGTGGGGGCAAGGGGAGCGGGCAGAAGGGTACGAGGAGCAGCACTGTGTGCCAGCTCGTGGCTCTGGGAGCAGCCCCTTCCCACCAGAGCTGCTGCCTGGCCAGGGGCTCGGGGAGCTCTGCATGTACCCATGCCAGTACCGCTCCTGCTTGCAGGTACCTTCTAACTGGGAAGGGTGTGAGACCGTCTCCCCTTGCAGAATGGCCTTTGAAGGCTTCATCCTCTCCAAAAACCCAGATGAGATTTCCTCCTTGTCCAATGCCAACACAAGTGCCATGTAGAGACAGTGCCCTAAGGAAATACCGCGCGGCAGCAGCGATGGGGTTGCTCTGCCAGCCTGCGATGCTGAAACGAGAAGCCCTGGAAGCCCCTCGAGCCCCTTCGAGCCCTGCGCCCCAGCACATCCCCCCAGGGCTGGTGGGAGGGTTGATGGGTTGAGCTCATGGACATGATGCTGTCCTGCCTCCGGGCTGGCGAGTGCTGCCGAGGTGACCCGATCTGTAACCGCTGTGTTCGCAGGATGGTGGCCGGGAAGGCAGAGCCGGCCATGCCGGGGCGGCTGTACGTGCACCCTGACTCACCGGCCACGGGAGCGCACTGGATGCGGCAGCTGGTGTCCTTTCAGAAGCTCAAACTCACCAACAACCACCTGGATCCCTTTGGACATGTAAGAGACGTTCTGCAAGGGTTTTGGTCAGAGGTGGGCCTGCAGTGCTGGCTTTGTGGCTGGACTGGGATGCTGGTGGGGATGTCGCAGCTGATTTAATAACGAGGAGCGACATTTATTCTGTGCTGCCAGTGCCGCAGGGTGGGAGAGTGTTTGGCATTGAGGGAGGGGGGCCACTGTGGATGCCTGCATGCTTCCCCTGCTCTTGGAAATGCCACCTCTGACTCGCTCGGTTGTGTCCTGCCGGATGCCACCAACCTTTTTATTTTCTGCCCGGGAACTTTCCAGGCAGCGCTGTGGGATTTTCAGCCCGGCTGTTGCTGTGCGCGGTACGTACAGCTCACAGAAGCAGGTTGCATAAACTCATTATTTTCCAAGCTGGCTTTGGCAGCGCTGTAAAAGACAAAGTATATTATTTGGAAAATATCAATACATGTGTATTGCGAATGCAGAAGTGGGACGTACAGAGTTGTCTACCACAGTGCAGTTAATAATTGAGAACAAGGGCCTCTCCAGCCTGCCAGGCATATGGGTGCTTGGATAATGCTCTTTATATAAGTCTTTATAATTTTATATAAAATACGGACCTGTCTGGTTTGCACTGTCCAAGCTGAAAGTCATGTAAAAATAAACAAGCCTCGCTGGCTGGAGGAAGGAAAGACAGAGTTTAAAATGCTTTTAGGTTTAGTGCCATCATCAGCTCCTCCTAGTACCACAGGTAAGAGAAACTGCTTTGTATTATCAAATGTGGTTTTTAACCAGCAGCAGTTTGGAGGGGTGAGGGGGGCTCTGGGAAGGTCCTGAACAAGGTGCAGAGCGAGAAGGGCTGTATCTGTCTGGTGCAACGTGATCGTGCATCGAGCTTCTAAAGCAGCCGGTTTTCATGTGCAGTTGTTTGTCCTGACACCACCTAAAACCATACAGCAAGTGTGATTCTGACACAGCTAAACCAGGCAGCGCTTTAGGGGGTTGATTTCAGAGGTGGGATGACCCTACCAGCTGAAAATGCTGTAAAAAAGTCCAGAATTTTTGTGCCGTGTTCCTCATCTTCTGCCGATGTTGAATTTCAAGCAGGCAGCGTGCTGGTGTCGCGCATGGGTGCTGCGGTGCTGCGGCAGAGCCGGGCTCTGGCAGCGTGACACGGGGATAACCCAGCCCCGCGCCGAGCTGGCAGCAGCACCGGCAACTGACCCTCTTCCCCAACCTACTGACCCCAATGAAACATGTGTGAACTTCAAAGACTAATCAGGGCCATTTAATGCTGGTGTTATTAATCACAGGCGATCTCTCCCTTTCACTCTTCTTCAAGGGGGAAAGCACCACGGAAATGAAATGAAAACAACTGTGCCGAGGGTTGCACAGTAAAAATTGTGTAAAGCCCCCAAATGGTGACGTTTCGGTGTCAGCAGCCGTACTGACCTGCCTGCTTTGCACGTGGCGATTTTCTGCTCCCGTGTTTTTCTCTTGGTTGACTGTGTAGCTCAGAATATGACTGTTTATGTTGTAAAATGTAAACTGTAAAACATACAGGATGTTCGATGTGGCCATAAAACAAACAGGATGCGCAGCGCTGGTTTTGCAATTTTAAACGTTCGCTTTTCCTGACTTTGTAATTTAACCGCGATTTTAACGCTGCGTTTTAAAGGGCAGATTTTTCTTCCCTCCCCTTTTAACAGACAGCCTGCTTGTCCTCCCACGGAGCTTCCCTGGCCAGGTGGTGGTGGTGGGGGCTCTGGTTTGTGTTTTGGGGCGATACCCGCAGTGAGAGGCGGTGGCCGCGCTCCGGGTGAGCCCTGCGCAGCCCCCTCGTGCCGTAGGAGCCCGGCAGCCCAGCCCGGCACGCTCTGCCTCCCGCTGCTGGGACAATGCCTGAAATAACCCGCTTCAGCGTGCCCAGGTCGCTGCGCGGTTCGGGCACTGACAACCTGCCGGGCTACCTGGCATTTAGCCCTTCCTCAGACAGTTCCTCGTTAGGCTTCTAAATGAATCGCCTGCTCCAGAGAGGTGGCACTCCACTTCTTGCTGTGCACGCGGAGGAGAGCCCGGCGCCGTGGTGGATTCTCCTCTCGCACTGCTCTCCTGCGGTGGCTGGTGGCCCTGGGGCGGGCAGTGGCACGGCGCAGCCCTCCCAGCCCTGCTTGCGAAGGCGTTACAGCATGAATAATAACAGCTTCTCATTTCTAGGAATTTGTTCCCAGCGACTGCAAACGCTCTCTCAAAGCTCCCAAAGAAAAACAAGGCAGCAAACCCACAGGGTTTGTTTGCCTTCTCGCGCTCCAGCGAAGCCTGCCTGCCATTTCCTTTTGTCTTTGATTTTCTCCAAACCTCAAAACCACGCGGGGCGATGACTTCTGCAGGCTGCTGCTGGGGCTTCGTGTGGTGTGCGGGCACCTGCCCAGCCAGAGCCGGGCTGGCTCGCCCTCCCCGGCACCCTCCGTGCTGCGGGGGCCCGCAGGTGCCGTGGCACCGCGCTCCCTACCTGGCTCCCACCCTCCTGGGCTCCAGCTCCTCCGGGTGCCCCGAAATCCCGCGGAGCACATCCCTGCCTGCAGCTCTTCGCTGCCTGCGAGCAATCCCCTGCAGCCCACGCTGCGATGTGCGGGGCTGGGACCCAAACCGCTTGTTGCTGCTTGGGGGCAGGAGGGGCTCGGAGCCGGGGAAGAGGTGCTGGGCAAAAAATCTTTGCGCTAAATAGTTCTTTTCTGCATTAACTGTTTTTAAGGTGGGCACTTGGGGAAAAAAAACCAAAGCCAAGGAGCTTTTCCAGCTCCCTGTCTACCTGCTGGTTAATATTGAGCGTGGGGAGCTGATCCTGGGGTCAGGCTGGAGCGGGAGAGGTGTTGTGGGGGTCTCGCAAGAAGGATGTGCTGGATTTTGTGGGCTCGTGGTGGCAGACACAGCTGGGGCACGCCGGGCTGCTGGGCTACGTCCCCAGCCACCGCGCCTGGTGTGGGGGGGATGCTGGTGTGAAGGGCAAAGATATCACGATGTGGGGTGCAGCTCCTCAGAGCCTGGCTCCTGGGCACCAGGGATCTCACCTGAAAAGCAGACAGTCAGGAATTTTGCATCATTTTGATGAATTAATTGATAAACAAATCCATGCCTTGACTCTGTGCGCTGTAATAGCTGCTTAACATCAGGGACGAGCGGCCCCAGGGAGTTCATGAAGAGAAGTGTAGGTACATTTGAGGCTTAAAATAAGTAAGTTAAGCAGCTTAATTAGTAAGCCGTGGAGTGGCAGCCCTTGCTGCAATCCACGGGATTAGATTGAAGATTATTGACTGTGCTGGCGGGAGGGGATGCCCGACAGGCTGCGCCGGGAAGCCTGGCTTTCTGACACCCAGCCCACAAACCCCGCCACCGACCGCCCCTCTTCCGCCTCACCCCTCGCTCCTGCTTTGATTACCGCTTATCTGTTGTGTTAAATTATTAATTACAGTCAGAGGCATGGGAGGCATTTTTCAATGCAATCAGGTAAAAACATGCAGGTTTTAAATAAGAAGAAATGAAGTGCAGGGCTCTGTCATCTGCCTGCAAACCCCGCTGCCTGAGCAGGTTTGGCGGCAGGTGAGCCAGCGCCCAGCTCACGCACCACGGCCTGAAAATGTGGGCTGTATATTTTCCTCTTGGGGGATTTTTTGACCATGAAAGGCTTCTTTCACACCAGGCTTAACAACTGCGGAATGCCCGTGTTGAGAACGGATTAAGAAATCAGCAGCCGCTGTAATGTTTAGCTGCGGCGAGGTCTATCTGAGCCTAAAGAAAGCATTGTAAGCCACCTGTGCTTAGAGTAAAATCTTAATTTATGTATTTTCAAATCTTTACATGCAGAGATAATCAGCCTGATAGAGCTTGTGATTTATGTGGGGTTGCTGAGTGACAGGGTTAGTGATTCTGGCAGAGCCGATGCTTTGCTCTCTCACGCCACGTGCATCGGCAGCTGCATACAGCCTGTCTGTGGAGACAAGGATGCTCTCTCCAGTGCCAGGCTGTCACATCCCGTACCCATTCCCCCTGTATTCTGCCTGGGAAGCACCTAGCTGTGTTTTCCAGGTGAAAAATGGGAATGGCTCCTTCATCGTGAACTGGGTCATGTCGCTGCAAGCGCTAACAGATCGGTTGGCTGACCGCAGCTGTAGATGATGCACAAAAATAACCTCTGTGTCGGAAAGGATAACGTAATACTTGTATTTCTTTCAGAAGGTTAGTTCAGGGCATATGGGGAAATACCGAGTGAGTATCCGTGTAGTGATAGATGCTCATGAATGGAATTCCACTTTCTTTAGAGGTCTGGAGTATGTAAACAGCAGGGGTGGAGGGTGCCTGTGAGATGGTCCTCATGGCCGGGTGCTGCGCTCCCGCTCCAGCCCCGGCAGGTGAAGGATGCTTAGGGCAGGTGTGAAGCTGCCGAAGGGGCATGGGGGGTGTGTGGGGTGGGGTGTTGCTGAGGGGCTTCAGCCCTGACATGTGGTGAGGTGGTTCTTCTGGGCGACTTGTTTCATTTAATTGGGCTTTTTTGTTGTTTCGCTGATTGGGCTTTTCTTCATCTCGTGACTCAAGGTGTGTTTAAGGTGCTGAGACTGGCAGCTCTGAAGGAAAATCCACCTTGTTTCTTTCCCACCTGCAGCGCTGGGCAGCACAGCACGCGTGCCCAGGGCACGGCGGTGGCACAGGTAGCTGTAATGGCACAGGTAGCTGTAATGGCGCAGGTAGCTGTAATGGCGCAGGTAGCTGTAATGGCGCAGGTAGCTGTAATGGCACAGGTAGCTGTAATGGCACATGCAGGCCCTCAGCCCTGGCTCCCCGAGACCCTGGAGCAGCCGGCCGAGCTGGGGAGGGTGCCGGGAAGGTCCCTGCTCCCACGGGATCGCGTGGGGCACGGGTCATCTGCCCCACAGCACCCGACAGCGTGCTGTGCCCGGCAGCAAACAGCCAGCCCTCCCGCTGGCGGTGCTTAATAATGTGCATTATAACGTACCTAAAGATACATTGAAGCGTTTAATGTACCTTGGGGGATGGTGAGGGTGACCAGCGAGGGTTAAGCAGCGTCCTTAAACGCCAGGGGTGCTGCCAGGAGGCTGTTCATCAGGGTGGACTTTAATGTGGTTTCACACCCTTCGATGATGGCAGGGCAGGACGTGGGGACACCGTGCAGGTGGCTGCCGAGGGTGCCAGCTTTCCGCACGGCTCGGGGGGGCTGCGGTGGCTCCAGAGCTGTGCTGGAGCCCAGCCTGGCTGGCATCTTTCTCCTGGGGACCAGCTCCCGGGAGAGCCGGTCTCACCAGATGCAGTGCAGCTGGAAGAAACCCCGATGGTTACTGGCAGGCCCCCTCCCCCCGTTTTGGGCGCGTTGTGAACACGCGGAACCACATGAAGGGCAGCGCTGGCAGACGTGGGGGGTAACGCCGGAGAACGGCGGAGGAGTGGGCACGTCGGGTCAGGGGCTCCTGCTTCGGCTGTCGCTGTTAATGACTCCGCTGAAATCAAACCTTTGCCAGAGGGATCAGCCGTTCTCCTGGGCTCCTGCAGCCTGGGAAGGGCGATAGCAGCACACCAGTATTTCTGGCAGGCTTCAGCTGGGACCAGAGCAATTGGAAATTATTATTATTTATTTTTTTTTTTTACAGAATATATAAAGATATTCCTGCAGGGGAAAAAAAAAAAAAGAGACAAGTAGCAAATGAAGAATAGAAGTGGAAGTTGTGACAAGTAAAAGCAGATATTTAATTTAATCCACCCCCTCAACACAGCATTGCTGAGTTTGGTTATGTCATGTGCCCTGTACGTACCTCACTCCTGCTGCTGGTGTCTTTTAATTGCCATAACGGACTTTATCTGCTCTTAAAGTGTGGGGTTATTTTGCTTTGAGATGTGGCCTACCGAGGTTTAGAGCTACAGGGAGTTACAGAGGCTGTCACTTGTGATAGGGTTTTAAGTGATATTGCTGGTTTTCTTGACCCAAATCTGCTGTTTACTGCCTTTACGCTTTAATGCTGATGGCTTTACTTCTTTAATGCTGATGAGCTTGTTATTTCTCTTGAGATTTATTATTTGCCCACTTGGTTTTATTTGATTATCACTGAAAGACTTCATTTTTCCCCTAGTCTTGGGGTTTCCCTCTCGTTTGTCTATTAATTCAGTTTTAGCATGTTTCTGTCTTTGCTCGTCAGGCGCACTCAGGCACTTTAATTAGGTTAATCTCCTACCGATCTTATGAAACCTGCATTTTATTTAGAAGTTGTTTTTTTTTTTATTTGTTTGCTTTATGACTTGCGGCCAAGCAGTTTCCTCGGCGGGTGCTGGTAGGAGCTTTACGTGCCGCCTCGGCAGCTGCGGTGCGGGGGGTCGCCTGCGGCCGAAGGGACGGGGTCCCGCCGGGGGCTGCACCCTGCTTGTCCTTGCCGAGGGCAAGGCTGTGGGATCTCTGTGGCCAGACAGCTACGGCGAGAATCTTTAGTTCATTCTCAGCTAAAGATTTCTAACACTTTTATATAAGATTTCTTGTGTATAGATATATATGTGGTTTCTTTTCTATATAGATATGATTTCTTAAATCTATATAAGGAATATATATAATAAATATTTTTCTTACAGTTCTATTTAAAAATAAGAAATATATAAGAATTTCTTATATATACATACATGTCTCTCCCGTTACTAAACTAGCTTTTTTCAGTCCATTTAAAACTTGAAAAAACCCCTTTTGTTGGATCCTACATTTGAAGTTAATTTTTTTGGCGCGTCACTAAGTCTTCGACTGCAAGAATATCTGCGGAAAGGTTCTTTTCTTCTTGAACCCATCTATTTTAGGAAACGTCTTACAGCTGACCTGAGAAGTGGTGCCCAAATAACTTACAAAGCCCGATGTGATGCTTTACGTGGTCTGCTCTGCTCCTGCGCGTTCCCACCCCAGGGAGGGGGGCTGGGCGCTGGGGGGGGGCTGGGTCCCCATGTGCACCTTTGGTAGCCGGGTGGGAAATGACCAGCGGAGCTCTGGGTGGGGAAGGTTTACGTCTCTTGTGCTAGATCTTTTGGTTGTTATTAGTTTATGCAAGTCGAAGGTGGTGGATTTTGGTAAAGTTTAGCTAGAATAAATCCCAGCTTTGGCCATTCCAGAAGGAACAATTTGTCTGAGCTCATGTTGAAGCTTTTCCTAGGATTTTCCAGCCTTCTTTTTGTTTTTTTTTTTTTTCCCCTCCACATTGTGCGGATTGCCAGGACAAATGTGTGGGCCTGGGAGGCTGCTCCCCTGGCTGGGGCTGGGGTGGGCTGGATGGACCCCTTCCCACACCGGGGTACAGGCACAGCCCTGCCCCGGGCGGCTCTGCCAGGTGACTGAAAATAAATGGGGTGAGGTTTAGGTGGTTTTAGAGCTCGTGTTTTAGGTGCTGGGGAGGTTTGTCTGCGCACAGCAATGTCTGTGGTTGGACTCGATGGTCCGAAGGGGTTTTTCCCAGCTGGATGATTCTACGATTTTAGCGTTTTGCGTTGGGGTGATGCAGCCCCGCCAGCTCCTGTGGGGGATGCAGGAGGGCGGTGGATCCCGGGGCGGTGGCACTGCGCTCCCGTCCCCTCCCGGGGGCAGCTCCTGCGCCGATGCGTGGCATCCCTGGCCCATCCACCATAAAGGTGGCTTTGGGGTGGCCTGTGCCATCCAGTGCTCCCAATAGCAGTTGAGATGGACGGCCCCAGTGGTTGCCGCGCTGGAGGAGCCTCCTTGGTTAACGTGCTCTTTTTGGCACGTGGGGGACCGGATCGTCGGGTTTTTGTTCTGGTCCTTCGCGCCCCAGCTCGATGTCCTGGTGCAGGACAGGGGCCAGCCTCAGCTCAAAGGCTTTTTCACTTTGAAAGAATAGAAGGAAGGAAGAAAGAAGCAGAAAATATATTAAAATGAGAGATTTTATATTAGTTATGTGATCCCCTGGGAGCAACCATAAAATTATGTGGCTTTTTCGTAGCCATTTACTATTCAATATAAAAAGGGTAGTTGCCATAACAACCACTGCATCATATGACATTCGATACCTTGGCGAAACAGGGAGTGCTCTTAAATCAACTCCCCAAATTTCATATGAAAGTAAATACATTTTACTGGTGATTTCAAGGCAGGTTTGCACCGCGACGAGCGATGCGGTACCATTACCCCGCTAAGCTCTGGCCTCTGGGCCCAATCCTGCAAACTGGCAAATGTCTTCAGCCCTGAAGCCGACATTACTCAGCAGCGTGTGAGATTAGATGCTAAAGGAGTATGTTTTCCTAAGTGAAATTAAATGGAAGGAGCAAATGACACCGTTTTTTTCTTGACATTTGTTGCTGACTGGGGAATGCCAAAAAAATAGAGAAGTTGAGCTACATTACAGCTTAAGTTCCAGCTGCCAACTGTGTGATCAGCACAAAGGAGGGAGATGGGGAGGGGGGAGGTTTAAAAGAAAAAAAAAAAATGTTTGTGTAAGCTCACATTTGACTTTGGAGTCGGACTCTGGCGCAATCTGGTCTGCACGTGTGATGTTGAGGGGGTAGGAGTGACATCACCTTCGAGAGCTGCTTTGGCTCCCCTCTGGCCAGCAATAAGGCAGTGAGGTGTGGGGGGGTCGCGGCAAGGGGAGGCACCCTGCCTGCCCGGGCTGTGTGCCATGGTGACCACCTTGGAGGGCAGGAGATGTGAAATGTTTCCCAAATGCCAGAGGGGCTGTTTGGGTCCCGGCAGGCGCAGCCCCCCGAGGGTCCCCGCTGCCAGGTCCCTGCAGCAGCACAAGTGGTGCCTCACAGCCTTGTGTGCCCCCCCAGTGATGCTCCTGGGGACAAAGCTGCTGTTACCCACCTGGGTATGCTTTAGCAGCCATTTTGTTTCTTGAAAATGTGTATTTTCCAGGCAGAGTGTGTGCTTGGGCGGTGGGAGGTGGCATCCCCACCAGTGCCCGTGTTGGGATGTTGAGCGAAAATCTGCTTCCTGAATTTGGAGTTGTCCATATAATTTGAGGGTTCTGGTTGGGATATGTTTGATTACCTTTTGTTGGTTTTGTTGTTTGTTTGGTTGTTGGATTTTTTTAAATACAGAAAAAAAAGTATTGATTAGGCTCCTAAATATGCTGCCATTCCACATAAGCCGAGCTGTTTCTTTTGCAGGCAAACAGACAAGATCACCACGTTGCAGGGAGAGGCTTTCAGTTACTGAGCCAGTGTGCTCAGTGCTGCCCAGGAAACACTGTTTTCCAGTTTCCCTTACTGGTTTTGTGTCCTTGTCCTTTATCACGTTAAAATTCCCCTCTAACCAATGCACCAGTAACTATTTTCAGTGGCAAGACAAGGCAAACGGTTTCTTTTTTAGCAGCTCACCTGTTTCAAACTACTTACATTTTGTAGCGAAAACAATTTAAAAATGTGCATGACAGTGTTTGACCTGACTTCATCTCCCTGTAGCCTTGCAATGAAAAAGGTAAGTGCAGGAAAATATGTATTTATAATTTTAGCAGCATCTTTGAGGCTGGGAGCTGCTGCATCACCTTCTGTCCCGCTCGATGCTGCTGCTGGAGCCCTGCCTGCCCAGCACTGCCCGGCAGCAGCCACGCTTTGCCCTGTCAATTAAAATACTTCTCATTTTTGACACAATTCTTTAAGTTAATCTTTCCACTGATGTTCGTCATCAGAGTGGAATTTACATTTGTTTTGTGTATTTTTAGCCAGTGACCGGTTTTCCGCAGCGGCCTTGAAAACTATTTAGCCTGAATCGCTGGCATTTGGCTTTGTGCAGGCACAGCGTTTTGCAGCTGAGGGCTGGCAGGCGGTTTTGCACGGTTTGTAGGGTTTTTGCACGGTTTGTAGGGTTTTTGCACGGTTTGTAGGTTTTTTGCACGGTTTGTAGGGTTTTTGCACGGTTTGTAGGGTTTTTGCACGGTTTGTAGGGTTTTTTGCATGGTTTGTAGGGTTTCCGAACGCCCGAGGCGCGCAGCAAGCACAAGTGGTGTGTGCCTGTGCAGCCACGACCTCTGTGCTTGTTTTCCAGCCTGCGGTGTTGGTTGTGAGTATGCGGAGGGTGGTCGCTGCCCCCCAAAAAGAGGTGAGGAGTCACCCCGTGCACCTGGTGGGGAGCGCAGGGAGGCGTCTGAAGCACCACAGCTTCCCATTTTCACCCCCAATGTGACATGCTGACCCCCACCACATAGCCGATGGGTTTTTTCCCTTGGTCATATGGGAACGGGCTGTTTTTATGGGGCTTTGCTTTGCTGGAAGCTGTTCCCCATCTGCATCTGTGGACGCTGACTTGATGGTTAACCTCAGGGCTCTGCAGTTCTTGGGTCTATGACTAATGTTTCACACCCAGTGATGGCTGTGGGGCTTTGATCTGGCACATCTCAAGGAATTCTCCTTTCGTGGTCACGCACTCAAAGAAATCCGGCGCTTTCCAGCAGGTGCTTGCACTGAGGCGTGTGGGCAAATATTCCATTTGGTGCCAGGGACAGCGATGCCCAACCTTGTAAACGCAGGGGCTAAATTAAGGCGTTTAGGGGGTTTGTTTTCCCCCTCCCAAACATCCCACAGGTATCAAGCAGTTCACATGAACCTCCAGGCAAGTTTGCAGTCACAACTGTATCCTTGAGTATCTGTCAAAAAGCCTTTCCTGAATGCTTCTGTCAGGCTCCAAAAAGTAATATCCTGTTCGTTCTGGAAATTGTTTGGACTCCTTGAGTTTGAAGACATTATTAAAAAAACCAAAGATTTTTAAAGGGGTCGTTATAGCTCAGCGGATACTACTTTGGAGGGGGAATACAGACTATTCATCCAGAGTGTATCGAAACTCGGGCTCCTAATTTTCCCTTTGGAAATCTCAGTTTGAGGTTGTTTTCTTTGTTCTGACTCTGAGGTCAAGTCACCCGTCCTTGCTAGACCTGGGCAGTTTGGGGCAGGCGGTGAGGAGCTTGGCACACCCCGGCTTCTGCTCCAGACAATGGTTATTTATCAGCTTGGCTCAACTCTTACTTATTGAAAATTAAAATGCTCCTTCTTACGAAACTCTCAGCCCTCTGGCGTTGTTCTTCTTGGCTTTGTTTTACGAGTGGCTGATACATGAAAGCAGAGAAAAGGCTCCAGCCCAAAACCTGAGCCGACCCTCTCAGATCTACACCCTGCACATCAACAGCCGCAAAGTGGTTAAAAGACTTGATGCAAAGCTGATAAAATGCCAAAAATTCCTCATTCTCTCTCTTGGGGAGCAGGGAGGGTTGTCTGGAAAATGTCAACAATAAAAATTGCATTTAAGTGGTATATAATGCAGCCAGCTACTGTGGGCAGAGTTACGTGCAGCCAGACGAAGGGGTTTAAAGAGCACAAGCTCCATGCGCTGCCTCCCGTCCCAGCTGGAGCTCCTCCGCACGGACAGGCATGAAATAGGGTTCCTGGGCACCAAAGCCAATCATGAAGCCAATTATCTTCTGTTTCTTAGTAATTCTCATTTAAAATTGGCTAAATCCACAATTGGTGTAAAGTGCTGCTGCTGCGCTGCATTGCGTGCATCCATCTGTCCATCCATCCACCTACCTACCCACCAGGTTGATGTCACCACCCATTGCGGATTTGGCCCTTTGCCTGTGTCTCCATTGGGGATGGACATGCCCTTGGCAGCCTTCGGGCACACTGGGGTGTCAGCCTGGCTGGGGAGCCCCTCA
>JAVJGJ010000001.1:109324526-109346222 GCA_035590215.1 Microhierax caerulescens | reverse complement strand
TGCCAAGGGAACAGGGCGAAAGCAGTGCTGCTGCTTTGCCAAGCAGAAGGAGTAGAGGCTGTTCTTAAAACCATCCCAGTTCTTAAAGAAATGCAATTTCTTAACCCCCTTTTCTTCTGCAGCATGTGGGTGCTGCCCCCCTTTGTGGGGATCCGTGCTGGGGCAGCTGAGCGGGGGCTGCAGCTGGGGGGGCTGTGAGGGGTGCCCGGACCCCGGCACCCACCCCGAGCTGCTCTGCGAACAGCAGGGGAAAAAAATCTGCTCTTTTGTAGTTTTACCAGCAGATAAAAGAAAAATAGCTTGCTTTATGTTTTTTTTCCTCCCCCTGTGGTTTCTGTGATTTTTTTTTTTTTTTTTTCTCTGCTAAACTGTGTATTTTTCAGCTCAGTAAAGTATTTATTAGGAATCTTTACGGACCAGCCTGCTGGTGAATTATATATATTGTACAGCTTCAGCATGAGCTGGGGAAAAAAAAAATTATGACTTTTTTTCCACCCAGACTGACTCTATCCAATAGCAATAAGAAAATGAGGGTTTACCAGGAACACTTTAAGTTCAGTGCTGCTTGCCAGAGCAGCAGATACCTTTTCTGTCTTGGTTCATGTGCATTTATGTAATGTAATTTTCCCCTCTAATTTGAAAGCTAAGCTAAAGCTAAGCACTGGTGGGCTTTTGTGTCCTGCTAGTAAAGTCCTGCTATGGCTCGGGTTTTTTGTTGTTTTGTTTGGGTTTTTTTTTTATTTGGCTTTCTTACTTTAACATCAGTTGTTTTTCAGATCATTCTGAATTCAATGCATAAATACCAGCCACGACTGCATATTGTGAAGGCAGACGAGAACAACGCTTTCGGGTCGAAGAACACAGCCTTCTGCACCCATGTTTTTCCGGAGACGTCCTTTATATCAGTGACCTCCTACCAGAATCACAAGGTAGGCTGCTTTTCCGCCTAAAAGTGCTTCATTTCTGTTCACGGGCTTCTGCAACTTGCAGCCCTCTGCCGCCGGCAGCTGTGAGATGATCTTCCACATTGCGCAGCGACGTCGCTGCGGTGCTGCGGAGGAGCTGCTTGCTCCAGGGGGGTTGTGCAGCAGAAAAATGCCTGCTTTGAAAGGCAGGCTTCCACCCCAGCGTTACACCAGTGACCAGCCAGGGGATGCAGCTGAGGGGCAGCGTGGGCATCGCTGGGTAACAATATCTTGGCAAACCCCACGAGTCCAGCCCCTAATGAATCGGCGTGCTCATAAACGCTGAGATGTCATTCAAAGCAGCAAGCAAATCTAATAATGACTAGCAAAGCTCGCTCATAAATCTACAGTGAAAAGTAATTATAGTATGTGTACTTAGTGAGACATACGAGGAATGTAACCATAAAAACGCAGCTAAGAGCCTGCTCTGTGGTTAGCACGTGAAGGCAGGAGGGGGTTTGCGTTTGTTTTGGGGGGGAATGTGAAGTACAAAGGGCTTGGTTCTGCGCCGCGGGGGTGTCGCAGATACCCGCGTTCTGCAGGGTTGGCTGCTCTCCTTTTTTTGAGCGTGTTGGTCGCGGCAGTGGGTAGTGTTCTGTCTGAGGATTTGCCAACCCAGGTGACGAGCAGGACGGACAGTGATGTGACAGTGAATTGTCACCTCCCTGTGACAGCGGGTGCGCTGTCACCCGGGCAGGGAGCGGGGAGGGTGCTGGGCAGGGTGCTGCTCCCAGTGCCTGCCTGGGCACGGGCTCCTGCTGCCCTGCACAGCTCCTGGCGGCGCGCTCGCACTGCAGGGCTGTACGAGTTGGGGGTTTTAAAGTGCAGCAGGATTCATAAATAAGAGGACAGCATGAAGTAGCGCAGCTGGAGTCCTCCTGTCACCCCAAACGTGGAATCTGCCATGTGTGAATGTATCGGCTCCTTTTCTACGCAGCCATAGGAAAACACTGCAGGAACAGGAACATATGTGAAATTCTTCCTGCCCAATAATCTGACCAGACCTTTTCCTCCCAAGCAGGGTGACTGTACACCCTTTGATGCTGGAAGCATAGAGCCCTTGCAAGATTTTGCAATTAGTGAGCCAGTTAAAAGGCTCAGAGCAGGAACATGGATGTGTGTGTGTTATGGCAAGATGGGGAAAAGAACCCAGACGTCCCTACTTGGACAGTGAAGTGAATCCTGTTTGAAAAGTTGTAGCTGTTGGTGTAAAATGACCAGTTGCCCAAACATGGTTAACCAAAAAGGCTCTAAAGAGCTTATTTAATACCTACTTAAAATGTCTTGTGTCTCAATAGTGCCTTTCATCCCTAAGGTTCCCAAAGTGCTTCATAAAGTTAATACTTCCACTGTCACTGCCGTACAGCTGCTGCTGGGAGAGGGGTGGCAGCGCAGGGTGGACGTGACAGATTTAAGGAAAATGCCCCAGACGAGCCTTAATCCTTCTGTGAAGATCCTGCGAGGAGATGGTCTTGCTTATCCTCCTAGGCATTAACAACTGAAAACCTGCTCTGGGTGTCTTTTGGAAGAAACAAACCACCAAACCATTTTTAGCTCAGAATTACCCTGTTAGCAAGAAGTGTCCTTGCGAATAATTGTCTTTTTAAACAAAAAAATTGAGAGAGTCTTGGTCATGGAGCTGCCTGTGGGCTCCCAGAGATGGAAAGCTGATGATGGGGGCTGCCCTGAGCACAATCAGTGAGGAAGGTGCAGGTGTTTGCCCCGAGCTCCCTCCCAAGTTGGATGTAGCCAGGGGAAGGAGACAAGGAGGGACTGAAGCCCCAATTCTGCTCATGTCAGAGGAAAACCACAGTCACTAAATTAAAAAAATTAAATTCAGATGTACAAACCTGCTGTCAGGCTGTGGGTTAGGAAGGGCCCTGTGTTTCTTGTGGTTCATCAGCTGACGGGCAGCAGCCAGCGTGGGCTGTGGGAGCAGAGAGGAAAAGCTCCGGCCCTCAGGGCTGGGTAAATTCGGATGTCACCACCTTCCTTCTCCATCACAGATACTGGCGAGCTGTTTTCTCAGGAGTTTTTTGGTAAGGGGTATTTTTCAACTTCGTTAAAAGTGTCGTTGTTAGTTATAGCAACACTCGTGCCAAACGGTGCGAACGCAGACCTTGCTTGTCACCCTCGCTGCTGGCCTGGGCGCAGGCTGGTGCCAGCCCAGCAGTGGGGAGCAGGGCCCCGAGGGCAGCGGGTCCACAGGGAGGTACGTGTCCTCGCCCCCACTGCTGTCACCTCACCTGCTCCTGGGAAAGGGCTTTTCACTGACAGTTGGGTGCCCAGGGAGATGGTCCTACCCGCTGGCATCCCTTCGTGGGGAAGGACAGCGCTGAGACCTGGTTCTGTCCCGTTCCGGCCGTGATACGTGTGAGACCTGTCTGTGACCTTCCTGTCACAGGCGTGTGGCTGTGCAGACACGTCCGTCCCTCTGGGAGACAGACAAGGGATACTTGCAGGAGCTCCTGTGCCCCTGCCAATGTTCTGGTGCTGTTCTGGCATTTTCCAGCTCCTGAAACCCTTTCAGGTGATCTCGTTTGCTGCCCGTTTGCCTTTACAAGACGCCTTGTTAAAGAGGTGGTTCTTATTTCTCACTGAACAGCCACGCACCTCTTCCCCCATTCCTGACCACGGTGTGGCTTTGGTTTGTACCTGCCTTGCAGGGAAGGGACCAGGTGGCAGGACTGGCGAGGGAGAGCGATATTTACTGTAAGCTGTGAGACAAACTAATGAGTATTTTAAAATGAAATTTCATACGTGATTTTTTTTAATAGAATTTTCATGAATTGGCAGGTCTTTCACAGTTCCCTTACAAAAGCTGAGCTCCAGCAAAATGAAGTCTAGTTAAGTCAATTCTAAGGCATTTTGACTCTTTTAATGCACTGTAACTCTGGGGGAGGAAGGCATCTCTTGCCAAAACAGAGCAGCTTTCTCTTGCCCAGAGATAAAGCGCTGTTTGAGCTATGGTTCTTTTCACAGAGGAAAAATGACTGAATGACAGACAGAAAGATATAGAAAATTGTTGTGGGAATGCGGGAGAGCCACTCCATAAGGAATAGGGCGCTCTAACACAGAAAGAGGAAACTTTTTAAATCCGACAGATACAGTCTCGCTAACAAGAGCCCAGAATGAGAACGCAGGAGCCAGAATAAGACCCCGACTGAACGAAAATCACATTCCTGTCCTCATTTATAATTGATGATTTTGTCCCCTTTAAAAGCTGCTCCCACAAGCTCTAGCGCTGAGCTTCCCAGCTCAGTCTCAGCGCGGAATGCAGAGACACGGTCTTTAAATGCCTGAAACCGGTGGTCTCTGCCTTTCGTGGGGTGTCACATAGGAGGGGGCACCCCGAGCCCTACAGACCTGCGGCTGCACCTTCTGGGCTGAGCCGCTGTCACACGCTTGATGCTCGGTGTCCTACTTTTAAAGATCACCCAGCTGAAAATTGAAAACAACCCCTTCGCCAAGGGATTCCGGGGGAGCGACGACAGCGACCTGCGCGTGGCACGGCTGCAGAGGTAGGGGGGACGGGGGGTGTGTTGGGGGGGCGGTGGCAGGGGCACACTCCCACCCACCTTGTCGGGGCTGGGGAGCTGCTGAAGCAGGCATGCTTGTGCATGCTCGTGCATGCTTGTGCACACGTGTGCACTGACCCCAGGCAGCGCCTGCGGGCAGGTGGTGGGTGACACACGGCCAGCAGGCACAGCCGTGCCCTGGGTGGAGATGCAGAAATGGGCTTTCATCCTTGGGCTGCTGCTAATGCGCTGCACCTTGTCGGGGAAGGGGTTAAAATACCTGGGGGGGCATCATGTTTTCTTGTGCTTGAGGGCACTGGGGCTTTTCCTGCCATTTAGGAGCTGCAGAGCTCTTCCTGTAGTTTGGTGACACACTCGGTGTGTTGCCGTTGCCGTAATGCTTGCCCACACCCAGCGGCATGTGATGAGCATGAGCTCATCGCGTTTGGCAAAGGGTGGTGAAGTCATCGGATGGAGATGCTCTAGAGAAGCCAAACTAATATTTCATCTTTCTGTTAATGCTGATCGCTAACTGGTAATAATTTTTCTCACCTCTTTTAGCAAAGAATATCCAGTAATTTCCAAAAGCATCATGAGGCAGAGGTTGGTGTCCAGTCACGGCCAGCTTTCAACAAAGCCAGATGTTAACCCACTTCATGGGAATCACCAGACCCTTCAACATTATCAGTATGAGAACGGTGCTCACATGCAATTTGCAGCTTCAGATACTCAAGATCTGCCACTCAACACCTTCACAGCGCAGAGAGATTCAGGGCTCTTCTATCATTGCCTAAAAAGAAGAGGTAACTCGCATTTACAGCTAGAAAAATATGACGGCAAATAAACCTAAGAGCGCGAGCAGTGAAAGCTCACTGCTAATTCCAGTTCGTTTTGCATCGGTCTCTTAGCTGTTGCTTTTCAAGGATACTGACATGATCAAAGGTTTTCAGAGGGTCAGGGCACAAGAGCTGGGTTTTGGGGCAGTTATTAGTGCTTTTGTCCCGTAAAAGGCAAATTCAGACCCCAAGTTAGAGCCAAAAAAAATAATCAGAATGCATCATTTAGATGGCATGAAGCTATGCTGGAAAATTATCCATTGTCAGGATCAGCTAAATTAGTAATTGTTTGGAGGAGGCCTGATCTGTCCTGAGAAGCTCTGACACTGCCGTTAGCATTAATGAAGTTATACGCATTCAGCACTTTTCCAGGATGAAGCCATTAGCAATTCTCTCGATGCCTGCAGGTTACGGGGCTGTGGTAGCTGGGTGTAAGCATCCCTTCCCTCTTCTCCACTAGTCCTCAAGTCTAAGTGAGCTCTAACTACATTCTTTTCCTTTTAGTCCCGCATCAGATGAGATCATGGCATGTTTTAAGTTAAACGGAAAAATTTTGCACAGAAAAAAAATATCCTTCTATTTGCATGTCTCATTGACCACTAATTTATTTAAGCTGTGAGAATCCTCTGATCATGGTCAAATGAAGAATCCAACAGCACCAGTAATGAGGACCTGCAAGGCAAATGTGTCATTTTAGCAGATGTTTAATCTGCAGATGAATTCACTAATTCATCCGGAGACTATTCCTTGCAAGTAACAGAAAGCTGGGGGTAAACACGGCCGCAGTTGTGACGGGCAGGAGAGGGGCTCCAGCTCCTCGGCGTGAGGCTGAGGGGAAGGGCTGATGACTGGGAAAGGGCACCTTTATCTGGAAGTATTTCTGCAGCTTTCGGTGTGAATAGCTGGGAAATGTGTAGTCACTTTTGTAACGACAGGAAGGCAGGCGGCGATAAGACCCTTTAAGGGACTTCTTGAACTTGTCAGGAGTAACACTGCGGGAGCGTCAGGGCCCCCGTTATCTGGATGAAGGTGCAGTAATCGCCGATGTGAGGCTGGTAGCCCGAGTCACTCACTCAACCTGATCAATGTCACCAGAATGCTTTGAGGCTGAGGGGATTAGCCCGACATTTGCAACGCGATGTCTTTTTGATGTTGTACATTGTCTTTCCGAGCTAAAATGGTTTAACCGGATTAATCTGAAAAAAGCACCAGTTGTCGTGCGACGGTCACGGGTCACACGCTGGGCTTTGACGGGGACTCCGTAACGCCCCGGGCTCTTAGCAGACGGCTGTGACAGGTGCTGGGAGCCCCTGAACGTGCCCTTTTCTTGTTTGCAGAAAGTGCTCGGCACCTGGACCTGCCCTGCAAGCGCTCCTACCTGGAAGCCTCCTCTTCCGTAGGAGACGATCACTATTTCCGTTCCCCGCCGCCGTACGACCAGCAGATGCTGAGCCCGTCCTACTGCAGCGAGGTGGCACCGAGGGACGCCTGCATGTACTCTGGGTCGGGGGCTGAAATTGCTGGTGTCTCGACGGTCGATGACTTGCCACCTCCGCCTCCCCCCTTGAGCTGCAATATGTGGACTTCTGTCGCACCTTACACCAGCTACAGCGTTCAGACAATGGAAACTGTCCCTTACCAGCCTTTCCCTGCTCATTTCACTGCCGCCACCATGATGCCGCGGCTCCCGTCCATCACGGGTCAAGGCTCGCAGCCACCAGGTAACAGCCACTTCAGTGTCTACAACCAGCTGTCCCAGTCTCAGGTTCGGGAGCGCGTTCCTTCTTCATCTTTCCCGAGGGAAAGGGTGCACCCGTCTGTGTGCGAGAGAAAACCCCCCTCTCCGCACCTAAACGCGGCGAACGAGTTCCTGTACTCACAAAGCTTCTCCTTGTCGAGGGAGTCGTCGCTGCAGTATCATTCAGGGATGGGGACTGTGGAGAACTGGACTGATGGGTGACTCTGACGGCCAAGCGATGCCACAGCCAACGTTACTGCTCCAGGACTGTGTTCGATCAGTGTTGATACCTGTGGGTAACTTGCACTTCGGTGAGACAAATGTGCATTTCCAGAGGGATTTGTGTGGGTGAAGAGCTCGTATCTTCAGGCACACAGAGCATTCCATCTCCTGTCTCAGTGGGCTGGATTCATCAGTCTCTGACTGACTCCTGAGTAAATTAATTCTCACATCTTCATTACTGATCCAGTAGAAAACATCTTCTTGACTAACGAGTGAAGTAGCTAGTCATTTTCTTTTGCTTATAAGATTAAACATCCATGAGCAAATTTTGGCTATTGGAAAAATATGAGCTTCACTTTTATGGTACTCAGTCCATGAAGTCACAGCATCGCACAACTCCAAGGAAAAAGTGATCTGTTCAGTTGCGTAGTTCAAGGACTGCTGTGGCAGCGCTGCTTTAGCTCTTTTTGTCTGTAGAAATTACTTCTTCCCCTGGAAGTGACGGAGCCGTAGGAGCGCAGGGGCCAGCGGGGAGGCTCGGCGTGGGGTCAGGGAGCTGCGGTGCTGCCCTGGTACCTCCCCGGCACGGCGCAGGGTTCGTGCCGTGGCGCGGAGAGGAGAAGGCACCGATGCACAAATGTCTCTTCTTCCCCCCACAGCACCATCGTTCGTGGCTGTGGGAAACAAAGAAGCGAAGTGTTATGCCCGAGGCCAAACAGCAAATTAATTGCAGCGTTAGGAACAGACCCAGTGTCTTCAGACTCCCATCCGTTGATCGAGTCACACTTGCTTATTGCAATATATTTATGAAGTTTAAGCTTAAAAGTAGCTAATACTTTCCAGAAATGATTTTTGTATTTGCTGGTCCTTGATTTCTTTCGTATTCAGCTGAAACGCGCCTTTTGTGCTATGTTTTTTTTCTTTCGCAGCTAACTTGGAAAGTTTTCAGCATAAAGGAGGCATAGAGGAATATTTTCTTAATTGTGGGGTGGGGTGGGAAGAGGTCCCATTACCTGTCAGGCTTTACAGTGTACAAATATTTGTAGAACAGGTAAAAATCTGTAACCAGTGTATACATTGCTACTATTGTTTACTGTGGAAGTATCTTGAACTGACTCCTTCAGCACCGGCTTTGCCTACCGGGGTGTCCCTGCGAGGTGAGGGGGGCTCACTCAGCCGACAGCCCAGGCGAGAAGCGGCCTCACCTGGGAAAGCAAGCTGCGCTCTTTTTGGAACAAAACTCCCATTGCCTTCACGGGGAAAGCTCCGGAGCCGGGATATGTCCTGCTCCGGGCTGCAGTGTGACCATCCCGCTGTCCCAGGGGATGCCAGGCAGAGGTGACGTTGGGAGTCTGGTTCTGCTAAAGAGCGTGGTATTGAAGTTTAATTGTGCACAGCAGGGTTTTTTTTTTTTTCCCCTCCCTGCTTCCCAAACGGGCAAAGGCAAAAAGCTGAAATACCAATTTGGAAGTCGAGAGGTGCTTCTGCATTTTGATGAATCCATTCCAGTGAAGAGGCGCTGATGGATGAGGGCGGCTGCTCGCAGTGAGACAACCTGAGGCCACTGAAGCGGAGGTCACGTTCCAACAGGACAATCTCGTACACCCCTTCAGCAGACTACGTGTGTGACTGGTGTGGATTTTGTCATCAGGTTTTGGAAATCACTACAATTTTTGCATGCTGAATAGCTATTTATATACATATATATTATATATATATATATATATAAAAAATTATATATATATCACAAATGCAGGCCACGTGTCCAATTCAGCTTTGCTTTTTACAAATGAAATACTTAATAAAAATGAATGTCGCAAGGTTTTTTTTGGAAAGACATCTATTTAAGATTTTTTTTTTTTTATTACACACCTTTGATGTAAAAACTAAGAATTGGTTAGATAAAAAAAACATATATGCTACAGATAAATCTTTATTAGAAACCACATTAGATACAGGTGGTATGGAATTTTGAAATGTTTGTTACATAGCATGGACATTTTATTTTACATATCAGAACATAAAGTCATTTTACTACTATAAGCTGTCTCTGGCTGCATTTCAATAATTAGTATAAAAATGTTCTGCGGTGAATTACTGGATGCCTGGTCTCTCTTCTGTCTCCTACTGTGCGAGTATACCAACCTCACACTTTCCCAGGGTGCACACTCGGCCCCTTGTTTTTTATTGTCCCAAAGCTACACCGTCAAATTTTAACTGCCCGTGGCAAGACAAAGGGGTTTTGGTTTGTTCACAACATCTTGTGTTTCTTTGTTTTAATGGACACACCAATGGCCCAGAACAGCCCGTGCAGTGCCAGGCTAAGGCAGAGGCAGGCGCTGGCCCGGTAACAAGCGCACTCAGACGATGCTCCTGGACTTACATGCAGCTCAGTTACAATGACGATGGGGAAGAATTAAGGGCTGGAGGCAGGGAGAGAGGTCTGAGGGTGTCACTGCCTGTAAGTTGAAATGTTCAGTTCATTTCTCACAGTGACGCTGAATCAACACTAAACGAGACAAATGCTGCCACTATAACCTAAAAAGTAATGGGGTCAGCAGCCCAGAGTCCAAATGACAAGCTAGACTGGAGCTTTTGCCTGTTTTACAAGTACGATTAACTGAATAACGATGTCATCTTCAATGAATAATCATTGCTTCTATTGTTAACCATTTTTCATCTACCTTCTGCTCATCCATGCAATATTTATTGATTTAAGGCAGTTTAAAAAGTAACTCCTACAAGAAATGTTCCAGCAGCTTTAGTTAATGCAGGGGATGCAGAGGAGACTTGAGCACGTAATTAATCCAGGTTTTAACTGCGAGCACACAGCCGTGTAAGGGGGGCAGCCGAGGCACAGTCTCAAACCAGCCACCGGAGCGGAGCGAGTGCCCGCCGAAACCCTGTGGCAAAGCACAAGCTTTTGGTTGTAAAAATAGTAAAATGTAAAAATAGAGATTTGTGAGTACAGGACCTGATTGTAAAAGGCTGAGTTAGCACATAAATGTGCAAAATTTGGATATATGCTAATCTGGGCTCCTTTTATAGTCAATGGAGAGAGATCAGACATTTAGATTAAAATGGGATGAATCATTCTCTGGTGATGATTTTTTTCCACTCAGAGAGGAATCTAGCTCAGCCGCACAGGCTAGATTTCTCATTTCTATACGGCTAAAGTTGTTAGTGGGATCCCCCTTCTACGTGACATCAATAAAAGAATTTAGACAGCATTGAACAGCGGTCAGCGTACAAACCACATCTGACCCCAGCACAGATCCATAGCTAGCACACCCCCAAAGCACGTTCTAAATGTATTAATTTATGGAATAGAAATGTGTCATTCCTTTTCAGTTTGATTTCTCTCCCACCCCACCCCAGCCCCCCCACTGCAAAATTTCTGGCCTGTTCACATATCCACCCCCAAGAGCAAGCTCACGGGCAGCACTGCTCCGGCCAGATGAGGCACCCAGGTTCCACTTAATCCCTTGTGTGTTTCACAAACCCACAAACCTGGTGCGACTCCCCGCGGAGCGGCATCGCCCCGGTGGTGCCTGCCGGGCAGGGTGCTGTGCGGCTGCGGGCATTCGGAACCGGAGAGCGCAGCAAGAGCGAAGTTATTCTTCAGGAGCTGGGCTATTTGTTTTTCAAATCAGAAACACTAGACGGTGGACATCAGTTAAAAAAAAATCCCAACAACCTGCACAGCATTAAAATAGATCAAGTATGCTTACTGTGTCCGGCTTTGATTTACTACGGTTTAAACAGCTTTTACTTCTCAAGAATGTCGAGAACTTCATGTGTGTGGAGGCTTTTTCTGCTCTAGCTCGGGTTAGACGGCTTGTGGCATCGCAGCAGGGAACGGCAAGCCAAGCGCAGAAAAACTAGGTCCATTTCAAATCAGATTAAGGCAAAAAATCAGCAAGCGAGGAAAACTTGGGTACACACGAGGTCTGTTTTCCATTGATGTATTCTAATCTGTACTAAAAGGCTCGGGGATTTTTTAATTCTGTTTTTCTTTAAGGTAGATGTCCAAATTTAATATTGGCACAAGCAAGCTTAGTTCCACCAAGCCCAGCAGCACTTATGCCAGCACTGAGTTTGGACTTCACTCTAAATAGAACAAATATTTGTATCAGCTTGCTGAGTATGTGAGTAATACGAATATTTGCCAAAATTTAAACAAGCTAAACTTAAGTCATGCCAAAAGCCCCACCATTCAATTTGGTATCATTGGCAGCTCACAGGCTGAAGAGAGGCCTAAGTCTGGAAGAGCTGGGGTGTTTTTGGCAAACACTAATTTTTTTTTTCCCTCTCTCTCCACATTTTGGAAAATTTGTGCCTCTCTGTATTAATTTATGATGTCATTAAATAATTCTTTTTGCAGCTTGTATAGGAAGAATGTTTCTTTTGAAGATGAGAACTCCCCTGAGGATGGTTACAGTGAAAAATTCCAGCAGGAGAGAAAAAAAAAAAAAAGTCCTCTCTCCTTGGCCACTCATGTTTCTGCAGTAGTGTTTGAAGAGCAGAAAAAAATTTACAATATTTTAATTTAAGGACCTGCTCCAAGGAGGTGCCATGCACTTGCCTGTGACAAGAGGCAGCCTAAATACAATGTGATTTGAGGGTTTTTATAGCTGTGATAGTAGGTTGGAAGAGAAATCACGAGCCTCTGACTCGCTGGTGGAGAACATAAAGAGTTTGAGCTGATTTCCTTGTCACAAAGTACAGGATCAATATTAAAAATGAACGAGAAGAAAATATTGGGAACGGTACAACAAAAGCAAAAAGCCTTGTCCAACATGAACTGTGTTTTCATGTGAAAACACTCTCACGAGAGGAACTGCCCCTTGGGCTCTGCCTATAAAACCCTCACTGCAGGCGCTGGTATTTAGATGGCAGCTTCACGCTAGGATTCACAGCCATTCCTTGCATCAGTGCTGTGCGGTATAGACCGGCCTCTGTTGTATTGAACTATATATATATATATATTTATATATTTATATAAAGTGAAGTTTAAAATTAAACTTGGCATGGGCTGCTCAACCCCGTTGAGAAATCGCTTGGGTAACGGCAAGGGAAGTTAATACCCTTGGAGCCTCGTGCCATGGTGCTGGGCGGTTACGGCTGCCAAGCAAGCCCACGTACCTGCCTTCCGTCAGAAGGACCGTTATTCCCATCACGACCAGCAAACCTGCCTGTCTGGCCACTTTTGAGAGTGACTTCTCAAATGTCACGGTGGATTTACGGAGGGTGTGCAGCAAGGTGCCTCGGGGCTGGAAATGGCATCCTGAGCCTGAGTCCAGCTTTGGAACTGGGTCCTGTGAGAAAGAAATTAAAAAGTGTATGAATTAGTGTGAAGGGCTGATAATGTTAGTTCAATTAACATCATAATTTTAATTTCTGCCAGTTAGAAACCAGTTTAACCAAAGAAAAGCAAAACCCACTGCAATGAAAACAGGAGGAATAGCTACGACAGGTCAAAAGGCTCTTGTTCCACAGAAAAATACTGATGGGTAAGAGGTCTGAGTATTTTTCAAATGCCAGCATCTTTCATCTGCTTTTTTTTTGTTGCTGTTTTCCCTATTTTTCAGCAAACACTAATTTTCGACTTTCAGCCATACATAGTTACAGTTTTGATGAACATTTTCAGTGGGGTTGTATTTACAAACTGGAAGAAGTTTGTTGTTTTTTTTAAAAAAGAGAATTAGGTAGGACGTCGACACCACAGCAATGATTTTAATGAATCTGAAAGACAAAATTTGACAGATGTAGCTTCTAGTTAGGGGGTTTACACTGATAGCAGGGAACTGGGCCAAATTTGCGTACTAAGCCTTAGACACTGTCAGCAGGAATGGACGCATCTTTTAACAAGTATTTACTAGAGAACAACATGTGCAGAGAACAATATGTGCAAAACTACCATTTTTCCTGAACAGCCTCTATCTTACGTAAGGCAGACAACAATGCATGCTGCAGTTCAGCGTTCAGCAGAGATGAAAAAGAATATTTTTGTGCCAAAATCATAAGGCTCAGTCCTCTTTCTGTTGAAGTCAATAGGAAAACTTTTATAGACTTCAGCATAGCAAGACCAGCCCTCTAATCTGCTTTTCAACAAGCCCAGCTTGCAGCCTTGGCTGGGCAGTGTCGTTTAGGTATGAGGCATAGCACATTCCAGTTTGATGGATGACACAGCCACACTCTGCAAATTATAGTTTACTCACACCCAGTGCATCTGAGCAGCTACTGAGAGAATGATAAAATTCTGAATCTAAGGCATTCTATTTTATTTAATATCAGTAGTGAATCTAATACACAAATGCAAAGCTCAAAACATAAGAAGAATAAGTCTCAAACCATTGATTATCCCCACTAAATCCAAGCACTCACTTTAGCCTGAAACTTTAGAGCAGATTGCCCTGGACATGAGGAATCAATCACGAGACATCCTGGAAAGGTGATGAACTCGCTTTGTTCATCAGAAGTAATGTAAAACAGTCAGCATGCAATGGATACCTAGGCTGAAAGCAAAGGTGGTGGCTACTGAGCCGCTATGTGCAGGACAAAAATGGAAGCGGGGACAGGTAATCAACTCAATTTATAGTAAAAAATAAAAGTAGCCACAATGTCTCACCCGCAATGATTAGACGTCTTCAGGTAAGGATTTGATCCGAGACTTATTTATGAGAACACCAAAGGTGACCAAAAGGAGAAAAATACCAAGGATTTTAGCCATATAAAAACTCTGTTTTAAATGAATCTGCATGCTTCCTTCTCAAGAAACAACCAGTTCAAAGCTGAGATAGTGTCGTCCCCCACCTCCCCTTTCCCTCCCACCATTCATCATTATGAAGGCAAGTAGACAGGCTAGAGGTAGGAAAAGCTTCCACTGGGATTTCTGTCCAGTATCACACAGAAGGACTAGATTTACACTCGGTGTTAGAGCTGAGCACATGCCTGCTGCCTAGACGCTTGGACAGCCCGCAGCTTTTCTACGTTTCTTCATCAGGAACTTGTAAGGAACAAGGGGGTTTAATTCTGTAGGAACATCGCCCGAGCACGTCAAGACTGGAAGGTGCCAACGCGAGTAGGCCGGGGAGGTGTGCTTGAAAAATCAAGAAGGCAAAAGCTGTACTTCCACAGACCCAGGAGACTTACAGTGAGGCGAGTGAGGGCTGGAATACTGAGGTCCCGATGGATCCCCTGGCCATCCTCCCCAGAGTGATACAGAAACTCGGGAGCGGCAGAGACGTTACGTCAAGAACCTAGAAGAAGCAATACCCCAAAGCTCTGAGAAGGCAGGGGACATGAGGACCCAGCGTGCACCCCCCACCCCGGGCACGTCCCACTGAAGCGTGACAGGGCGTTCGCAGGGTGACCGGGGTGTTGCCGCTAGCTCACCGCATGTTTTAACACCTCCTGTGCACATCGCTTGCTTCCCTCCTAACAACTGCTGAGTTAAACGTGCAAAGAAGCCGCGACTAAGTCCTCGTTTAGACCAGCTACTAACAAAAATCAGCACATGTGAAGCTAAAAAATATTACTTACTTGTACTACTCTTAGCTGTGGTTTCAAAGGAGAAAACAGCTTCTGCTGCAGGCTAAGGACTCCAGTGAAATTCAGGATTTACAAACGCTAGTACCCTCGGCAATGATTCAGCCTATAGCCATTAGCGAACTACTTGCTTCTTGCTTGCATAACGTGAAAATAATATTCACTCACCTCTGGGAAGTAGTTAATTAAATTGTTGGAGAATCAGTTTTCGTCCTATTAACAGCAGGAAGTAAATACAAGGAAAACGTGAACTGGAAAACCAAAAAAGAGGAGAGAAAGGGAGAAATGATGAAATAAATATAACCCCCCTCTTCTTGCAAAAGAGCAAAAGCTACTGGTAACGTGCAGACGAGTTGGCTGAGGACCTGGCAGTCGCTGGTGAATGCGCACGCTTGTGCTTACGTGCTGTGAGTAATGCACCGGCCCTGGGCGCGGCTACGCGCAGTGCCAAGGTGAAGCTCACAGTTCCATGTGATGGGGGCTGGGACCCTGGTTCAACGTTGCGAAGGCTGGCAGTGTTGGGTGAGGTTATGAGCTGTGTGCACTGCAACATCACCTAGCGTGGGGTCAACAGCCTTAGCGTCACGGAGGCAGGTTTAGGTTCTTCTCCAGGTTCACTTGCTTTAACCACTTCTGATAGTACGTAAGGAACTGCGGGTAACACAGCCATGCCTTGCGTGCTATGAAAAACAGGCCTCTGAAAATGTGCAAAAAAGGAGAAAAGTAACTTTTATCCTATTTAAGACAGACTAAACATGCCCCTTCCTCCTGGGATCTCTTATTACTTCTTTGGTTAAGTTTCAATTTTACAGGTACATGGGCCAGTCCTGATCATCACATTGATGCTAATACAAAAAAATATTCACATTAATTTCAAAATGACAGGGTATTCTGCTACCACATATACTGCACGACCCTTTCCTGACAGGCTAATACAGTAATAATTCCTTACTTGGCTCCAACACCATGCTCAGATGTTTCCTTGGAAATATTTCGTTCCTTTCTGTTGTTTCTTACTGCAGATTGAGATTCTTTGTGTGGCAATGGCTCCTTGGATTGGTTTTCCACCGCCTAGCTTCTTTTGTGTCTTTCCCAGTTTTCCTTTACGTAGATACTAAAGCACACCATTTCAATGAATCATGCTTTCTTCTAATAAAATATTATCTGGATTCAACGCCAAAGCCCAGATTTCTGTAAAAGAGATTCAGAATGAGCAATAAGTACAGCAAAAATGATTTTTTGTTGTTCTGTGTTCCTCCCTCCACCCCGCCTCATTTTTAGTGGGTCAGGGGCTCCTCAGAAGACCAGTAGCACTAGAGGAACTGAGCAACTCATTGCATCTGTGCTATTTTATATCCTTATTGCCATCTAAGAACTACCTTTCCTGCTGGAGTCCGTTAGCGAGGTAGGCTAGGTATCGCTCTCTTCTGCATGCTCCTGGGCAGGGCCAGCAAAAGCTAGTTCAGTTCCTGGGTCGACTCAGTATCTGTCCTCTTACTGCTCTGACCCTTCCCACCCCGGTTCCTAAAGCATGCTGACAGCTGCCAAGGGTCAGAGCAGAGGGGAAGGGGCAGGGGGGCCCCGGGGTAAAAGACTTTTCCTGAGCCCTCCAGGCCCGAGGGCAAGCGCTCTGGTTATCCCCCCCATCCTCCTGGCAAGATGGTGGCCCAGCGCCCGCCGGAGCGTTTGGCCCGGCTCCGCACAGTTAGGGTGGGTGCGGAGCCAAGCTGAGCCAGGCTCGCCGGAGACCTGGAGCGGGGCAGAGCGGTACCCAAAAACTCCAGCAGGAGGTCAGAAGGGGTTAGAGAGAAGAGTGAGGCTTTGGCTTCTGCAAGTCACCCCCTCGCCAAGAGCGGTACGAAGGCCCACCGCCCTGCGGCCAGCCTGGGGCACCTCAGAGCTCTGGCGTGTGAACAGTGCCTTCTGCAAAGGAAAACTGGGAATTACCCATATAAAGTGATAATAACGGCTCTCCACACATTTCTTTAACAGGGTACATTCCGTTTTGTAATATTACTGAAAATCACTAGAATAGAAACAAAATAAAACCTGTCCTTTTACTTGCTGCTAATAACAGCCCGTCGTACTGTCCTTGATAGCCACATATGAAAACCCATTCAAGAAATATTTTAACACGGCCTGCTCTATGGTAAAATACTACGCTATAAATGAGATTTCTGGAGATGTTACCTAAATTAGTCTTGTTCAAATGCCTTTGTGATATTTAATCGTAATAATAAAAGTTAGAGTGCTTTTGCCTTTCCATCAGAAACTGGTCTTATATGTTTTGCTAGCCCCACTCTATACGTGGTGTCATGGTGTATAATTTCATAGACACAAAGACACTTCACTACCATAGCTCTCATTATTAAACAATATATTTTAATTGTCACCACCTTTTTCATATAGACATGGGCCAAATCTATCCTTATTGGCTTCAACTGAGCTACACAAGGGATGAATTTGGCTCAATATATATAAAAATACAGCAAGTCAAGTAATAAAAAGAAATGTTTGGGTTTCTTTTTTTATAGCAGTCGATGTTTTTTGCCATAAGAACACACATGCCTGGCCAGTAAAATCCCCTGATAAAGGAGTAAAGTGTTTAAGACTTCATATGCAGAATAGCCCATGGTGTTTAATTACAATAGCAAAAGATGCCATGTTATAAAAGCATTTCTTACCTGGAGAAGGGATCCATGCTCTCCAATGAAGCTTAATTACCCAAGACATGCTGAGATTTTCCCTCCTGGCAATAACCTCTAACACCAATAATGCTGCTATTTCTTTTGACATCTGAATAGCTGAATATTGTTAATTTTTTTCTAATTTCCTTATTTGGATTATAGCCTTGCAGTGTTTTATTTCTGATGAAAGTTTTGAACATTATAAGAGCTTCATTCCTTGGACATTCCTCTTTCTTTCTTCCACTTTTCCCCTTGGAATTCCGTTCTCTCTCAGCCCTGCTCTGGCACTGCTTCTCCCCCATCTCTTTACGCCTTCCCAGCATACTTGGCTCCAGATGTAGATTTATGCATTTCCCTTCTTGTGATTCTTTCCTGCTCCACTAGAAAGGTTTCAGCTTCATCCCAGGCCCAGAAGATCCACGTTTCTGTAGCGGGAATTAAGACATTAAAGAAAACACCAGACTGTGAGTCCCAAGCACTCCTGAGTCATTGCTTTTACAGCTCTCACACACACAGATACACAAATCCACACATGGGGCACAGTGCAGTGACTGGAATGAGCAGTGGAGCTTATAGGGAGTCCTTCGTTTACTCGTGCAAAGAACCCGTCCAACCGATATTATTTTTTGGGAAACTGAGTCTTCATTATTTATTAAGTTATATCAGATTTATAGCTCAGATTTGTGCTGAACTTTTATTAATTCATAAGGAGAAGATTCAATTTTTATATAGAAAAACCTGTTTTTTTTTGAGGTGGGGAGGAAACCTCTCCCTTGGAAAATGATGTGATATTGAGCCATGATTTAGAATCATCACCTGCATTGTCCTCCTCATCCTCACGCCTGCATCCTCGGCTTTTGATGAAGTCAATTTCCTGAGTGCATGTGAGAGCCTGTGGCTGCAGCCTGGAACAATCCTACCTCAGTGCTTCCCTGATGTTGTTGATCCTTTAATTTCCTCCAGCCGACTCCTGCAGGGGACTAGTTCGAAGTTTTATGCTACTCTTTTGGACTAATCATTTACGACTGACTTAAAAAAAAAATAAAAATCACTTGCATACTGCTACTGCTAGATAGAAGGGTTACTAATTGGGATGTACTTCCAGCCAAATGGCAACATCGGTTTAGCAGCAATTCACAAGATCCTAAAAATTCTGCCCAAAGCTTTATAATCAAACCAGTTATTTAGAATCTTACTCTGAAATGACAGTTGCAATCCAGAAAATATCTCTGCAGTGCAAATTTTCACACCTTGAAAAACTAGGCTAGCAGAAAGTCATATAAAACTGATTAGCAGATGAAATTACAGCATCAATAGAAAGATCTCCCATTCTGACGGTTTGGGAGATGGGCTCTTATCATGAGACCCAGTTCTACATGTTCAAACCACAAAATCGAAGAGTATCTGAAATGAGAGACGTGAAAGGAAGACGCATGCTGGACTAGAAGTTTAAAAATATGTGCCTTAGGGGCTAACAGCTGGCTACTGACAAAACAGGAAACAAGGTGAAATACAGAAGGGACACACGTTAATTTCTCCAAGATTACTGACATTAGTACTCAGCAAAATGGAGATCAAAACAGTAATTGATGTATATAAGGAAAACAATATTCATTTAACACTACTTTTGCAATAAAATCTATTAAATTCTGACTTAAAGTTGAGAATCTGATGTTCATCTCTTAGACACCAGCTCCATTGTTTTGTTTTATCACGTTGATTACATTCTCATAGATGCACATCCTTCTAAAGAAGTTCTTTTGAATACCGTAGCTTTTCTGAGCTGTGCTAATGAGGAATATAATTACATTTGTGACCCAGGCTTAAACACACAGGCATAAATGGTCAATTATAATAATTACTTTTGTATTTGTATACATTATAGGCGATAAGATTGTTCTTGAATAACTTTTTTTAAATTACATTAAAGGATAAATTTATACAATAATTTGATATATTGTACACACTAGCTACCACTACAAACTATTGTTAAATATTAAAATCAATACAAGTACATTCCTTCAAATGAAAGCAAAGTCACGCTACATTTTCAGGCACAGAAATGGGCTCTGCTGCTATTTCTGGCTGCATCTGTTAGCCTGGCTCAGGTTCACTCACACAGTGTGGCTAAAAGCTAGTAACTCAACCATTTCACATGCTCATGATAAAAATCTGAGATTCAATTAAAAAATTATTCTGGCATCCTAAATCAAACGTATTCCAAAATACTTGAGGAAACAGAAAGGAGATAGAAAGGCTGAAGTGATCGTTTATATGAATGGTTATGTATGGCAGAAACAGAAAAATCTCAAGCAGCAGCCGATTTATACGCTGCTAATTCCTTCCTTAGACGATCAGACTTAGACTGGTCTGATTTCAGCAGGAAAATCTCTGCATAGAGATCAACACTGGTCTCAAGCATAAGATCCTAATTATTTGAAAGGCATTTGTTTTCATAGCTTTTTTTTTATGTGTCCAAGTCGATGGCATTTTAATGCCTTATTAAATGGTTGTTTTACAGCGGCCCGTCTGTTCAGTCTCTGTGCCCATGTCTGTACTTTGTGCTGCAGGATTTTACCTTTCATGCTAGCCAAAAAAATATTTTCCGAATTCCCTATAAAAGTTTTCGATATTTCCTAAGACAAATAGAGTGGTTTTTTACATACTCTAAAATGACATTGATATGGTAGATATGACATGTATGCCTCTCCATTTACGGTGTGCTTGCAAAAAACGTGAAGGTCTGTGTTCATTAGAGGGATATGCTCGCTAGCTTGGGCCCAATTTTATATGACTTTTTTAATTACATAAACAAATGCAAATGTTTTCATTTCTGTCTTTCTTTAATTCAGCTTAAATCCCAGCAATACAAAATATGTGAACACTCCCCTACCATGTTTTTAGCCCAGACATTGCCAGGGGGGGCTGTGTGTCTCTAAATGCACAAGAAATACAAAAAATGAACTGATTCAAAACAAACTTGAAATAAAAATGAAATTGATGAGAAGTTTTTATATCAAGTTATTCTGAAGCGCATGTAAGGCAAACAAATATTCAAATGTGAGAAGGAAGGTAGCTTTAAAAATGATGAGTTTACCAGTATTCTGACAAGGGTCCCAGTGAAATAATTCTTTTAAACACGTGGTGAAGCCCTTGCTTTGTGGAAGTCAAACGGCAGAACCCCCACTGTCTTCAGTGGGGCCCAAATCTGTAACCCGGTAGCTCTCTCCCATCACTCACCCACAAAGATTGTACTGCCTCACCACTTGTGCCGAAGAATAGCTTTATCAGAGTTGGCATTAAATAACAAAGTCCTTTACTTATCTGTCTTACTAGTCTCGACGAACGTGTGGTATGGATCAGCAAAAATCTGTCAAGATTATACTTTATCTAAATTGCCTGTTTTCAGTTCTTGAGGGTTCTGTAGCAGCAAGCAATAACGAACAGACGACGGAAGCAGCCAGACCTACAAAAGAAATAGTATTTTAAAAGTACCGTACTTAGGGGGAAAAAAGGTTTGCCTTTGTACATAAAGAGCTCTATTCATTAAAAGAAGTTTTTACAAATGTGGTTATTTCAAATAGTCAAAAAGTGTGAAATACACTTAAAATGAGTAAAATTGTGGGTTTTCCTATGGGTTAAATATGTGCCATACTAATAAAGCTCTCCTCACACCTCTTCCTAACTCATAGTCTTTGGCCTCATTCTGCAAGATGTTTTGAATTGAGGGAGCTCAGCACTTTGCTGGAATGGACCATTAGCTGTTCGAGTCCCAGCTCTTAAGATTAACGGACTTTAAAGGGATCCAGAAGAAATCACCAAAACCTGACATCCAGCATGGCACGCAGCACAGCGTTCTGCACCAAGCCCACGAAGTACCTACACAAGCGAGCTCCACGTGCCTACGCGGCTCCTAGCAACTCTACCCCGAGGATCCTGCTGGAGGACAGAGCGCTCCAGGCAGCAGCTAAGCAGGCACAACAAAGGTGAAACGAGAACGGAGACCGAGGCACACAAATCAGAAACATCAAGTAACCTCAAACCTTCCTTACAGCCCCCGATAGGTCAGATTTTAAAGCACAATTTACTTTGAATTCTGCCCAGGTGCCGGGATCTCGCATTACTCCAGATCCACGCACCTCCCGTGTACACATGTACCTGGCGTCAGGGGCTGGGGGG
>JAVJGJ010000001.1:109307555-109324426 GCA_035590215.1 Microhierax caerulescens | reverse complement strand
GGCCCCAGCCCCAGGCACACACAGCAGCTACCCAAGCCTGCTATTTAACGGCAACGGGCTCGCTTCCGCGGGAGGGCTCCCCACGTTCAGAATCAGCTTTCTGATGCTCTCCTTCCCACTCCTGTTTTTAAAACGCACTTGGCGCTTAGGCTGCATTAAAAACACATCAACAGCTTACACATGAAACGAACACCCCTGCTTCATGTTTCATGAAACGTACCCCCGCTGAGAGGTCAGTATTACTTGACAACCCGTAGTAACCTAGCAGTACCGCTGATTTACATGCCAGCTTATTCAACAGAGGTTTTACAAAGTGATGAAAACCTTTACACAACTGATTTTTCAGAGTTTCATTCCTCCCTACTGCTTGAAGAAAGCTTCAAGTAGATTTAAATTGAAAGAAATGTGTTAAAATCAGGTTATTCCTAAGTACCCACTTTTTTAGCTTTTGTCCTTTCAGTTTGCAGCTGCCTATGATGTCCTGAAGTTGAGATATCTGTGTTTTAAACAGACAAACATGTTTAAAGCCATGCACTTATTTCCCTTTGCTTCTGGAACTCTGGTATTGCAGTCTGTTGCGGCACATGTCAGTGAGACACCAGAAATTTAATGTGACAGCTCTGTGATCCTCAGGTATAGAAAACCGAGACGTTTAGGAAAGCATGGCTTTAGGTACAAAAATTCTAAAGCTGAATCTCTGCTGTAGCAAGAAGCCTTCAAAATGCCATAGCACTTGGTTTAACATAGCAAGAAAATTATCAATTACTGAGTTCACGTGCATGGATGCCAGAAATCATCACGATATTTTACAGATAGGTAGGTATAAAATCACATATGTTTCAGCCATATGGTATTGTATCAGCCCTTCGCTAAGGTACAGATTTGCTTTGCTTCGTCTAACAGTAGAGATGGAGGATTTAATAGCAGCTTGCCTCCTTGAATACTAACAAATTGATAGAATTCAATTTATTGCACCATACTTATGTCAGGAGAAACTAATGGATGATAGTCACGTGTTTCTTCAATACAATTATGCTTGTTTACAAAAAAAGAAGTCCATAATTCTGCGCCCAGCGGGAATCCTGTAACGGGAGATGACGCCTTTGCGCCCCACTCCAACCCCCCGTCCCAGAGGAACACGGACGCTCAAGGAGGGCCACTCTGACAGCCAGGCAGTGGGCTACTCTCGGGGTTTCGCCAGGTGACCTGCTCCGTGTTCTGGGGTAGGGCAGCGCTGGTAACGAACCTCCAGCGTTGCTCTCCAGCTAAACGTGAGCTCGAGCCTGGTTCACCCCGGCAGCACAACTCTCCTCCCTCCTGCGACCAGGAGGCGACGCGCCCTTCCGAGTCCCTGCAGCCTGCGAAGGATTTCTCCAAACCATATATCCTTTCCCAAAGAAACAGTAGTGAAAATGTTCTATAGATTTAACCACTGTCAGATGTTCTTTGAGCAGAATATTAATTTCTCTCCCGAGAACATGAACTTTTTGCTGTAATAAGCCACCATCCTCGCCAGCCCTTTGATTTCCTCTGTCAATACTGCCCCCAGACCGTAAGCGCTAGCATCTGTGTCCAGCCTGAAAGGTGTTTGAAACATGGGGAGGCTAAAACGGGAGCAGTTACAAAAGCTTTTTTTAAAACCTGAAAATATTAAATCACACTACGCTAGCCACCGAGACTGTTTTCCTCTCCCCAAACTCATGCAGTGGTTTTACAGCATTAACAAAGCCACAAATAAACTGTTTGAAATAGTAGTTATCTTTAAATCCTTAAAAAGACCCAGAAACCTTTACCTGATTGCCGTTGTCTGGTGAGCTGGTCAGGATTGTCCTGCCTCCATTTTCTTTTTGTCTGTAAAAACCATCCCCTGGCTGGCTGTGTACTCATAATTAATTACTTCTGCTTGCAATGATTCACTTGTCTTTGAATTTGATTTCAGGTTGATGACTTTCAATGCGTTACAGACCATTTGTAAATACGTCAGTTCCTGTTCAAATGTTTTACTTCATACCAAGATATCATCTCGAGATAATCTGAAACAGGTGTGCTGCACCATACCTGCTCTCCATCCCCTAAAACACAGCAGGTGCTGAGCAAAAAGACATCTTTTTAAATTGCAGTAGGTCTTGTCCTGCTCTGAAAGCTGTTCCCTCCCCCTTTTCCTGCTACTTGGCTCCACAGAATCTGCTTGAGCCACCATTTGAGTTTAATCAGAACTTGATGATGATGTGAGTGATGTCCAAAAATCATTGAAAGCTCACTTATCCCATCCCAGTTCATTTCCATGATGCCCAGTAGTACTCCTTACCGCTTTGCTTTTGCTAAATAGCAAGGTGCGCTGTAATGGGTTGGTTTCCCTCAGAATCAATCTGTGGTAGACCACTGTGTGCAGGCTGTGTATTTATTGGATCCAGATAACTGATTTTCAACTGGAAAAAACGTTTAGGGAATCTAAACAGTACACAGAAACTGTAATTGTGGCACAGCCATGGTGTCTTTATCCCCAACACCAATGGTGACTAACTTCAGTGGAGGCTCGTAAGCTCATTGTAGCCCGGAGGTTCTCAGTGGACCTCTACGACTTGTATCAATCTCCAAGCTGTTGTATTTGCAAAGTTACAGGTAGCTGTGCTAGCTGGGTTAAAGCCAGAGCAAGTATACCTACCTACATCGCCATATGCTGTGAGGAAATCGCTTGAGAACATGCTGCAGATCTGCATTTAAATGAATTTAGAATTTAAATTTCTTAGTGCAAGAGAAAATTAACCTCTCCTTCAGATCTAGCAGCTAAGCAGGTAAGATTTCTGCAAAGGCTTGGCCCTTAAAATATGATTTCCATCACTCTACCTTTGCTTGGGTAAAAAGATACGGCAACAAGTAGTTGTACTAGTTCACTGCTGTACCAGGAAAATCTGCTCATTGCAAATTAATTACCTACAAATACAATGCTTCACCTGGGCCACATAATCAAAGAAAATTTCTGGAGACTTGTCTTCTTCCAGCATGTATTATTCTATTACTAGCCATAATGAAATCCAAATCCTTGCATAGCTTACCCATCATTTTAGTTACATTTCTTGCTCAGAAGTGGATGAATTTTCAGTATCAGTTTTCCCACTTTTTGGATATTTCATGTTTGCCAGTAGTCACTCTCCCTGCTTGAGACCAATTTATTCTTTTTCAGTCCACCTAGTCCAATAACTTCAGTTTGAGAAAGGGTACTTTATTCCATTCATTTCACAGATCTTAATATACATTCAGAAAATAGACTGACCAAACCTAGAGAAAAGCTATAAGCTTTCTCCTCATTCCTTTGGAGCTCAGCACCTTCAGCTTCATGTCTTCACGTTTCCTGAAATGATTGAAGAACCTTCTCTAATGTTTCTGAGGCTCTGTCCTGGACAGCCTCAGAACAGCTTTTATGGCCAATTTTTTCATAAGTCTAATATTTAACTGAACTGCTTCCTTTAATTTTTTCATAGCTGCCAAATTTCCTTGTTTTACAAACCAAGATTATCACTTTTCCTAATTGTACATCCAGTAAGGCCAGGGATCAGATCGGGATCACCCCTTTTCATCATTCATTTTATAAACAGTACTTGAGTTACAGGATTTGGCTGCTAGGAGCTCCAGTTTCTGTCCATCTTTCCAGTCATTCATCACGACTGTGATTTGAACAGCCCACATGTGCTCCTCCTGAAGCCCTTAGCTCAGAAGTAGAGGGTTTGATATTTTTTGAGCTGATCTGAAATATCCTGAGTATCAGTAAATTTCAAATTACAAGTATTGTTTTCTCCTGATTTCTCTTCTTACAGAGACCATGGACTGACAATCATGTTGTCACCCTCAGACTTCAAATGTGACCTAAGATTCTTTGATTTCATTCCAAAATTGATATTTTAGCTTATATCTTCATCTGCACCAGCAAGTTCCAGGCTGGCCAAAACTTTCCTGCTTTCTGCTATCTCCTGGTAAGCTTTCTGGGTCATGGCAGTCAGATCGCTGGATGAGACAGTGACCTTGTCAATTCTGTCTTGGAGGTCTGTATCCAGCTTTCCCATCTGGCCTGAGAATTTTGTAGATGTCCCCAGATCTATCTTTCTTGTCACAGGTTCAGTCCTTCCAGAAAGAGCTTCCAGACACTGCAAGTTCTTGTTGAAGTGTCACCTGGCCATCTTTGGTTTCTGCAAGTCCTGCAGAAAAAAAGGTTGGGGGCGGGGGAGGGGGGCACAGAATATATATATATATAAAAGAAAAAAGAAGCAATAGCTTTTCAGATACTGGTACTTAAAAACACTGTCTGGATGTTCTGAATTAATATTGTGTTAGAAGCAGCCAAATGGCTGCATGCCAAGACTCAAGGTGTATTTTTATGGCCAAGCTATAAACCCACAAAACAAGTGGTTTATAATGGAAATTCTGACACACTTTTAATATTAAGAGCAGAAATATACTGGTATATTTCTAAGTAAGTATGTGACAGCTGTGGTGCTCACCTGTCAGCTGTACTGCCTGAACAAGTTCGTTTTGATGGCAGGATCCCTCCTTTATCTCATCCTGTGTCAGCCGCACGGTTTTGGGGCAGATGGGACCAGCCATACTCTGCAATTCATTCTGGAGCCTTTCAAAACCTTTTTCTGGCTGATTACAGGGAAAAGCAACTGGGAATTCTCAGAGTACTGAAGCCTGTGGTGTTCTGAAGCTATTAGCACTGACTTGGCTGCAGCTTTCATCAGCCAAAAGAGGAGTGTTTTCTGTTGACACTGGTCCTTTTGAGCAGCATTTCCCACAGGGTGACAGGGTGTCGTGGTCAGGAAGAACTGTGAGCCTGAGCAGATCTTGCTTTCAATTCAAAACTCAATCAAAAACCATCCTTGGGAACTTGTTGGTACCAGAGCTACGGATCAGCCCATGCATGACAGGAGAAAGGAGCAACCTTGAGTAACATTTAGGGTATTTATCAGTTTTCATAGGCATAGAAATTATTGGCATGCTGTGAATGTGATAACAATTAAAAAATACTGGTAATAATGATAAAGGACTAAAAAGAATTTCATAAGGCTGAAATGTCATACAAATAAATATTATACCTAACAAAATAACACCCTAATTTGGAAAAAGACACGGGCCAGTTTTATTTGCAAATAAATGCTCTAACTGGTCACCCACATTAGTAGCCTCCCATCAGCATAACATTTACAACAGATCTGTATCTATACGTATCAAGGGAAAGCAGGGGGGAGAAATGTGAAAAGGCAGAGCCATTTTCCATCAGCAATATTCAAGATGACATTGTTCAAAACAATGGAATGCACTCTCTGTATCTGACCTGTCTGTGTGGCACATATCAAACCTGAGATTTCCAAATACAGTTTAGGGGGGTTATGGATACTTTTCCCACCCTGAGCATCTTGATTTGCAGTCAAGTTCTTCAGGAAAACCAAGAAAGAAATGAGGCAATCTTTGACTGGCAGGGTAGAAGTTGAGACATGCATACACACACTTACAAACACATCTTGAACTTATTTCATACTTCACACACAAGTTGGAGAGAAAAGATTGTGACTCAAAGTGAATGAAATCTAAACAACTGACAAATAAACACAGGGTGACGGATTAAACTTTCCAAGTAGCATGCAAGCCTCCTATACTATAAGATTAACTTTTGCTGCTCTTAATGCACAGATTAAGTATGCAACAGCAAGTAACAATGCAGAAAGCTTTTTCTTTTAAATAAAATGGAAAGGAAATGAAAACCAAATTACGTATTACTTAAAAATAATCTATCTGGAGATGAAATAAACCATTTGTGACTATGAACCAGGTTTCATACCTTTACTTCCAACATCTTCAATTAACACCTCTAGGAAATTTAACACAATTAAATTAATGTTCTAAAGGGTATGCTGGATCGAGGGAAGCACAGCCTGGGGCATACTAACAGGCTGCAGTCTTTAAGAGAGTCTAACAGCTTAAAGACATAAGCAAATTTTACTTGCATCTTGAGGATATTATTCATAAATTTACATTAGCTTAGTCTGGTAAATTCTAAGGACTTTTGCAGAATGCCTAGAGATTAAATCAAAGCTAAAAAAAGGCATTGTTTTGTTTCAAATGACGAGCAGGCTGCTCGTCTCAGATTTGAAAGCCTCTGTGGGTCTCCACAGAACTTTCTGCAAAACGCAGCGATCTAAGCCAGGACTGAAACACCACTGACCAAACCAAAGAGTTGAATCCCACGCAAGAATCAGGTGGAAGCTGACAGAAAGACAGCATATGAATAAATCCCAAAAAGATGCATCTAGATACATCCGTAATTAGGTACTTGGAAGTTTCCAAATGGCTGCACATTCAGGAGAAAGCCCATGCTTACGCGAGCTTGTGCTTTCCATGCTGAACTGAGAAACACGGGGGTTGTTATGAGCTCTAGCGTTTTTCTTTGGAAATACAACTGGTATGTGAGACTTAAATGCCTCGGCTTTAGTCTGGATTAGGAGATCATTATAAGGTAAACACCCCCCCACCCCTTTTATCAGTTACAGCCCATATTGTTTCAGAATGCGGCACAAAGTGTGTTGCTGCTCTACTTAGTCGACGTAGCTTTAAAATCTGCAGACCTATGTACCTGGTCTACGTATAAGTTAATTATTTTATTGGCCCTTTTCATGTTTCTATGTAGACAAAAGATGGATGAGGGTATTTTTAATATTCTGGTAACGGAGGTTGTGTTCAGACAAACTTCTGCCATCAACAGAAGTAGAGGATCCTGCCTCCTGCTGTCATTCCGTACCTTTTCTGACCGAGTGCTACCTAGTACACTTTGCACTATTTACCCCAGTAAGCTTTTTGGGTGCTCCAAGCATACACACACAGATGTAGTTAGAAATTAACATTAATTTTTAAAATACAAAATCAGTTCTGATGCAACAGCTGAAGGACAGCATCAATGTGTCTAGGGAAAGAGTCTTTGGCAAGAGAGTTTATTTTTCTTTTTGTGGAGATCAGGCTTTTCTTTATGATTAGTCTCATATGTTCCTTGCTGGTTAACTTAGGTTAATTTTAAAATATAAATTAATGTCTACGTTAATTTAATCTCTCTTTTTGGATGCTGTTGGAATGGAGCCCCAGCGTGGGTACATGCCCAGGTCTTCTCCAGCTGCGCCTTGCAAATGAGGAAAGGGAAAGAGATTGACAGCAGCTCCGGCTGCTCCCCGACCAGCCCTGCAAACCTCCAGCAGCCACAGTGCTTGCTTTGGCCCAGCCCTCTCGCTTTTATTAGCTCCTAGCTGCTTTTCTGGGTAAGAAAATCAATGGAAAATGGATTTTTAAAAACATTTGCTTTGGTGTAAAACAAAGATAGCCCAAGAAAAGTACTTCAGGCAGAAATCTCATGACTGAAAAAATAGACTGGTAAGGTTTTAAAACCAAGTTTAGAGTTAAGGGGTTTCTTCGTTTTACTTTCTTTGGAAACAATAGAAACTAACAAACCCTTTTTTTTTGGCACAGTGATGCTTAGGACCCTGGAGGGTCTGAGTATCTCCTTCTGGCTCAAGAGATTTTTCTTAAGTAGTATTAACTATTTGAATATTAAAGAAGTATACACAACTTCCACCATTGAGATGTAAAAGATTTAACAACTCAGACCCCTACAGTCCAAGCAGCAGAAGAGCTAGAATATTTCCACGATGGCAGAGGAGCAGGATGTGGAAAGTTGGAAGGTCACTGGAAAAAAACTTGTGCCACAGGAACTCCATTTTGTTCCATTTTGAAATCATCAGGGGAAAATTGAGAGACGCAAGCCATGAGCATGCATGCAACCCCAAGGAGGGGGAGCGCAGCTGCTGCAGCTCCGAGTCTGCAGCGGGCACTTCGGAGAGCCGCTTCGTTGGTGTTCCCCAAAACGGCCACCCTACACCACGCAAACCCCCTTCACCTGCGCATTGCACAGAGGCACAGAACTGATCCAGCGTCTACGAACACGTCGTATGTACTCAGCGTGGATGGAGCAGAACAAATCCTAAAATCAGACAAAGATAAATGTGTTTCTCAGGCCGTGTCTACACTATGAGCAGATGGGCTCTGTCCCCCACTGCCAGGGCTGGAGAGGACACGTGGCTGGGTACGTCTGGCCATGTATATGGTTGGACGGCACAAAACTCAAAGAGCTTTGCAGAACCAGTGTTTGCTGAAAATATTACGCTCACCCTAGCAGGAGCCTTGCTGGGCGGACAATGTCAACCTGCCAAATATAAAAAAAATGAGGTTTTGTTAAGCTACTTGTTATTAGCTGCTCAAACCTTGACTGCAGCTGAGTGAAGAAACCCCAACATTCCCACGACGAACACATGGCTTAACCAAAATACGGGAGGTCCTTTCCTCAGAGAAGATGACAAGCCGAGGAATAATTGTTAAAATAAATACTTGAAAACTTGGCTCTCTTTCTTCACCTACACAAAAAGGAACAGTTAAATCCATAAGCCAAAGTTTCTGACTAACTTTTACGAAGTATTTCTCCTTTGAAACAGTTAAACAGCATGCTTTGATCTTTGTATATGAAATACTCCATCTTTCAGAGTAATCGTAGGCAATGTCCAGTCTCATTTGAAAGTATAATTTGTGGCTTTAATATTTACAATGTTATTTTGAGGAAACACAAAAAAATATATTCAGTGTTGTTTATGTCTGGTTTGAAGTCACAGATGTTACAAATTGAAGTTACGATATGCAAATTTTTCACTTCTTTTGGAATTTTAAATTGTGCCTATGGGACAAAATTTCTTCCTTCCCAAGGCTCCTTGCCTGACTGATCTCCAGTTGCTTTCAGCACGATTTGATTTCTACCTGACATTAGAAGACAGAAATTGGCTACAAATAAATTCTGGATCATATTAAGGATTATTTTCCTTGCCAAGGAATATTATTCTATAAGTCAATATAGTATAAACCACTATAGTAAAGGAATATTTATATATGAATTATTTCCATACAAAGAGAAATTGATTAAGAAATACGGCACATAACTTTCTTATATCAGCGTAACGCTACCGTACCACATATGTAGGGCTGTCTGAAAAGGCGCAGCCTGGGGTAAAGGCTGCGGTACGTGGTGGGAGAGACTACTTGGAGCGTAGACTAATGGCAAATGAAAAGTACAGAGGATGCTCGCTGACTCTAGCACAAAGCACATTGACAAATGAAACACAGATCAATACAAGTAAAAGTTTATATTGACAGAAATCTTACCTAATATTAGACATACCATTTTATATGTAGTAATATTATTTTTTTTTTTTTAAAAAGGGATTGGCTTAGTCCTGTAAACTCTTTAATGGGAGTACCTGCAAAATTTTCATGTTTTCCTGTCTTATTTGTGATTGTTTTTATAAGATTAGATAAACTGTACTGCCTTTAGTTGCCTTAGGAATAACATCTCTAATCTTTTGACAAAGTAAGTCATGCAATACTCCTTGTGCAAACAAGAAGGACTGGACAAGACGACAGCAGTCTCATTTTTTGGAATGACTTTACTGCATCCTCTCCAAAAGAAAATCGGTATGTGCTCCTTTATATGAGAAAATACAATATTCCTGCATGTAGAAACCAGTATTTTATTTGTAGTAGCATTTATCTGATCTGGTTTTTAAACAGAAATAAATGCAGTAGATGTCTTTAAAACCCAGAAAGAAAAAAGGCTCACGAGCCTTGAGAACCATTGTTACCAGAGAATGAGTTTTCCCAAGAGGCACCAACAAAATTAAAAATAGGTGGCAAAGATAAAATTAATTAAATGCTTATAAAAAGGAACATCCACTATCTGTGTTCCTTTCCAACAGACATCTCCATCTGGAATTTATTTTTAGGATGCTCATTCCTTCTCACAGGTTCAATGCTACCCATTTCACACCATTTAACTATTGAAAGCTCTTGAAATTCCGGACCAGAGAAGCCAGAGCCCAGTGTATTTCACAGTGATGTAGCTAATGTGTCAGACTTGTAAAATAGCTCTTAGTGGTAGACCTCCATTTAGAGAAAGACGGAAACTAGCTTTAAATACTTAAGGCTTTAATATCTAGTCCATTACGCTGCAGCAAGGTCTTGTAAAGAGTCAATTATGGGATACTTCTGATTTGATCCACATGCAAGGGAAATCCGCTTCTTTGCCTTTAAACCTCTGTAGTAAGTGTCCTGTTTAAATAATTAGTGACACTTTTTCTTTGATCAAATTGATTCACATTGTTATTCTTTTATGTTAATTTAAAACTTAATCCATGTAAAATCCAAGACAGATCTTAATCCATCATTCAGAGAGCTTTTACAAAAAGGCACTATCATGAGATTGTCCAGAAAACACGACAGGTTAAAGACAGCAGTGAACCAACTTGAAGTAATTTTTTTTTTTTTCCTGAGGGACGGGGGGGGGAGTCTTCTGGAAACCTGTGAATCAACAACCAAGTTAATACTAGGAGCATGGGTGAGCAGTGCTACAATTTGGAAAGAATTGTAAGCGGAGATGCAAAGCTAGCAGCTACTCCAGCACAGAACCTATTCTCCAGCATATTTAATGATGAAGCCAAAATCTGAGCGTTTCCTGCCATTAAGAATGTGTTAATCATGGAAAATATTTTAAAATAAACTGCAGTTACTTTTACTTATATTCTTGCTTTCTATTCAAAGCTTAGTTGTCCAGGTTACAGGGAAGTTACTAGCAACAAAGTTGGAAGGGTTTTCAGGCCAGACCGAGCTAGTTAGGTTACTCAGCCAGTAGGCTACACAGAAGAAAAAATGCTCTCAATATTTACGATTCTACATGCATGCCATTGTCTTTGGTAAGATATTTCTATAAATCTATGAATGAGAAGCTGTGAATAAAGTTACCTGCACAGTAGATAAATATTTAAGTTTTGTCCAAGCTCATGCCAACTCCTTACTTGTTGTACACTTTCAAATAATTTGAATTAGTATCTCTACAGGGAGGTAAAAATGAGTTTACAGTCTCAACTGAACATGAACTGATTATTTCTGGACAGAAGAGTTAGATTTTACCATAACATTTCAGATGTTATGGTAAAATTCATCAATTTTCATAAAATGTTCAGTATTATTTCCTAATAATAATTAAAAAGTTATGCTCCTAGACAGCAGCACTGCCATTTAATGATAAATGAGGCACAGGAACTACTTTGCTAAAATACTGCTCTATGTTTCTTCAAAAGACTTGAAGGAGTAGTACTTAAACCCTCCAAGTGTTTTTCTAAAATATTACTGCAGCACTGTAAAAGAAATAATAACAGATGATATTTCACAATACTAAAAAAAAAAAAAAAAAAAGGAAAACAAGATAACCATTTTGTTTAACTGCATGACAAAATCCTTGAGTAAAATTCTTTTTGAAAATGACTAATGGAATGTAATTGCTGCAAAATTTCCAGCTGAGCATGAACAGCTAGGTCTTGAGGACCTCTGCTGTTCAGGCAGTGCACTGTACAACCACGTGTCCAGAATATCATCTCCACTCAATAGCGATGGTTACAATTTTGCCTTATCTTTAGAAATTACTCTGGCTGCAGAGTCGCACTCAAATTTTAAAAACGATCCAATTTAGTATAACCACCCCAGCACTTTTGTAACAGCGTATCTTTTCAGCTATCTACCACTTATAGAGACTGCCATGAAAATTTAAATAGCCAGTATTTCAATTCACCTGCTTAAATTTGCATATTGATGATGAAACTTGGGAGTTCTGTGTATATTTCCTTTTCACCATTTCAAATAGGGTGGAGTAAAAAGAAACTTGCAGATAACACCGGAGACACGGCAGCACCAAAGATATGGTAGATACAGTCTGGTGAGCTGCACCAAAGACACGGCAAACACAGCCTGGTGAGCTGCACACTGATAAATCCGACTGAAGATAACATCTTTACAGAGTTCCTTCTGTATAGGGATACTCTCCATTTTCTAGGACAATGGCAAATCAAAATACGTACCACCCAGAAGCTGCAGACAACGGCAATAGCCCAGCGAGGCTGCCTGGGGACTGCAGGGCAACTCGCACAGCACAAGGATGCTCCCGCGAACCGCCCGGATCGACCCACCACTGACCGAATGCCGCTGGCTACAGTCACCAGTCCCCCTTACACACAAAGGAGAAAGACCTAAGCTAGGGCTACAAAGGGCACAAGGAGAAAGAATGTCTTGTTATTAAAGTAAGGAGGCACTTCCAGGGAGCACGAGGAAGCTCAGCATTTTATTCTGCCCTTTACGCTTTGGGACAACCACCCTCTCTGTAACACCTGAGCACTGTGCGTGCAGGATTCATACCCAGCCTACAGACTCGCACGTGCTACAGACTTACAAAAGCTGCTGGGGCATATGCTAATCTTGCTTAAGCTATTAATTGCCCTTTATTAAGAAACAGTTTTTATTGCTCAGGAAAAGCTAGCTGGACAGTAAAATTTGGCCCCATCACTTGCTGTTGGCTTTCGAACGCCACGTGAAGCAAGCCGGCACAAACAGGGTGCAGGCAGTGTGCTAACCCCACCCGCGGTGTCCTGCCCTTGACAAGTATTCTCCTTTTAGAGGTATTAAATCTTGGCAACATCCATTGCAGTTCCCACTTAAGCTGAAGTAAGTACATGTACAGAAGGGCTCTGTCAACATATCTGAGTGGAAAGATGTTTGGATTAACTAAGAAAACCTATTCCAAATCTCAGATAATAAAATGTCCTCCTAAATCCTAATTGCAACTTTCATCTTGTGTCTTAGGCCTTGCCACCAGCTGATGTGCCGATACAGATCAAGTGTTTAGTTTGATAAATGCGGCTTACTAGGGTCTTGGTATTGCTGACTGACAGAGTAGCTGAATAGGATCCAGGCTTCTAAAGGTGATTATCTGCCTTAAAGAAGGAAGAAGATGAATACAGGACAACCTTGTTTGTCATTTTGCGCACTTAATCAGACAAAGCTCATAATACTAAGAGCTTCTCTATACTATCAAAAATAAAACAAAAGCAGCTTTCAAATAAATTACACTACCATTTTACAGAGGGGGAAATCCACAAGCATGCATTGGAGAATTATCTTTTAGTTGCTATTTTCCAGCAAAAGAACTTATAATTGGAACACTAAATCATATTCCCAGTCTTTTCCTTAGACTGTTGAGTTTGGAGCTTATTGCAGCCAGATCTCACTATACAGGACACATAAAGCAGCATTCTTGTTTTAAACAATATATCCAGGTAGAAAGTCGCTAAATAACAAGACCTGTCCTTTTAGTTTAAATTGTTATCTAAAAGAAGTAGAAATAAAATGTTCTCTCAAGTTAGATATCAGCCTGACAAGGCTCAGTCACTAACACCCCTTTTCTCTTGAGATAACACCAGCAGTATGTGGTCATTGCTGTATCTTCGTGTCTGTACAAAAAAAAAAAAAAAAAGCATAAAGCAATTCTAATGTAATATGACAGAGTGGTATATTTCTCACTTATGGATTTAACTTACATAGCATTATGTTTAAAGAAGGTCAAGTGAGCAGTGTCCCATTACACCTTATTTTCAGCTTTGTTTTATATGACAAAAAAAGAACAATTACATTTTCATGAAGTTCTCTTTGCTTTCAAAAGGGAAAATCTGAGAAGGGGAAAAAGGGTCTACTCTTGGTTCTGTTTTAGGGTTAATATAACATCTACAACTCTGTTTCAAACTTCTGTCTACTTTGTAAAAAAAAAAAATCTGTGACATTTACTTTGCATTTCTTTAACCAAGAGTTTTGATTGAATGCTACTATAAATACAAGCGAGGCATTAAAAACAGAGGTAATCAAAATACATACAAATAAACAGCATTGCCAGTGGGGAGTACTCCACCATTTAAATGATAACTAAAACAAAAACCCCAAACCTGAAGAAGCAATGAAGATGCCTAAGTAACATGGCTTTAATAGTAGTATTTCAAAAAGAATGAAAGGAGTCAAAAATCTCAACTGAAATGCATTCAACCCAGAAAAAAAAATTACACATCCAGAACTGCCAATAACTTGTTATTCCGATTATTATCAAAATTTAACGGCAGCTGAATTCCTATTTCACACTGAAAAGTCCTAGTCTTCAATGTAGATCCCATACAGCAAATATTTAAGCAGCCAATTGTCATAAACCAAATTCTGAAGTAAAGGCCGTTCTCTCTAAAGCCTTTGTATGCAGCAGGCTCTTCGACACCTACAGCTCTACTCACCAGTGCAGCCTTGCACGGGCCAGCGTTGACACTAAGAACTGCACTTTTTGGCTGTTGACTGGTATCAGAATAAAAGTACTTCAGTTCACAATTTCAAAATTTTACAACCGATTATTGGCAGCATCATTTATTACTATTAATTTCATAGCTGAAAGGTTTTGATTATCAACTCTGTCAATCCATGCAATTTCCAAGTGTATTGTAACCAAACCTAATTCTACACCTAAATCATTAGAAGGATAAAGTTGTTATACTTGTAATGGTATTTGTCCTACTTTGAACATTACCAAACTGTGTTCTCTAATCCTTTAGGAAACACCATAATGAGGCTCATCTAATGGCTTCAACTAGTTAGGAAGGCAAACCAAAAGATTTAGCTCCTCAGTCTGTCTCTAAATCTTCTAAGTGAAAGATGATTTACAGTTAAGCTATGAAAAATGTGACCACTCTCAAGTCTGGAAAGTCTCAATCTGATTTCAGCAAACTTAAATCACGAGAAAAGATTGCGTCTCGCTGACTACAGATTTGCTTACCTAGGGAATCAGCATCTGGTGTGAAACATTCATTAAGTTATAAAAGGTTTATAGACTTGTCTGAGCTTCTATTAGGAAAAATTGTTAGATTTTTCACTGAAAACACTGATCTGAAAGGTTAAGTTTATAGTTTCTGTGTTTGATACCTTAAAAAATGTTTTTCTGTCCCACTTCAAAAAACATTATAAAAGCAAATCAAAAATAAATCATTATTGTGAGAAAAACCAGAGTCATCCCAATACCTTAAGGCAAACATTTACAGAAATTAAAAGAGAAACCAGGGGAGTTCTTGTTATGATGAAACTAAATACTCATCCTTTTGAAATTACTTGACCTCCAAAGTATTTGAAGAACAAAAGTCCTGACATTACAGAAGCCGTAAAGCATTTGTAAAGACAATACTACGTTTTGTTTAGAACTTAAAGATTTAGCAACTAGTAATTTTGCAGCAAGCAAATCAGGAGGTGAGAAGGGGAATGGAACCTATGTAATTTAATTAAAATATAAATTTATTTGTGCAAGCTTTTGAAGGTTGATGCTTGCCTTTTGCCTTGTCAGAGACTCAAGCTCCATCACACCCTAGTACAAGCTCCATCCCCCTCTGAATGCGTACGAGTCTCTACTCAGACTCACAAACAGGCTAGAATTTGCAGGATGGCTCCGCACCCAGCAGTACCCAGTGCAAACATCAACAGCTGCTTGGCATTAATAAAACTCAAGTCTCCAATAAACCAGTGGAAGCTGTTTTGGTGAACTGAAATTTTAATTTCATAATTAAACCCTGAGCACAACAAAAAAGACAAAACTGAACCTGCAGCCAACTCAAACAACAAGTCATGACCAGGACTGAGAAGCTGAATTTAACAGAAAGTTACAGTCTGGGGAAAAAAAAAAAAAAAGAAGAAAAAAACCAAAACAAACCCCAACAAAATCTGAAACAAAACAAAGAGGGAGAAATCAAGGCTGATAGTGACCTAAATATGGATTGAAAGAAATGGATTTCAAACATTTGAGCTGAGTCTTCGCTGGTCCAAGAAGAAGCACTAATGCCTGTAGGCTTTGGACTGCCTCTCACCCTTTGGGAACACTGTAATTACAGCTCGTGCTCGCCTCTGCAAGCTGGGACATGTCCCTCAAGTCCCCTACACCACAAATCCACCTCACGGACAGCAGGAGTGAAGCTCAAGTAAGTGCTGGAGTGGGACTGTGAAGAAGAGCATGGGAGGAAGCTGGGACAAACAGCCAGAGAGAGAGAAGCCCTTGTTATCAGAGGACGTTCTGGGGGAATAAGAAAGTAACTGGCTTGTGTAGATAAATTCAGTTCTGCTGGTGGCAGAACCTCATGCTGACCCAATGACATCAGGAGCAAAACACATGGTCTCCTATAGAGAGGTGTGGAAAAAATGAGAGAAAGCAACCCCCCAGAGGTAACCTCGCTAGAGATCTTCACTGTTGGTGCTACCATACAAACCAGGGAGAGCATCCTTTCTTGTCAAGATTTATAAATATTTGTGATAGTTGTTATTACTATGCTTAATTCCTTAAGAATTCACTGTTCTTCCTAAACAACAAGTACATATGTTTTATTATTTTCTTTCTTAGGCCTTGGGCTTCCTCCATCTCAGAAGATCTCACCGTTGATTTTTTTTGTTCCCTTAGTAAAGTGCAGCCGCACTGTCTGCAGAAAGGCAGGGATGCGGATGCCTCTGCGCTTGCCACCAGTATTTGTCACTTAACCAGAGAAGTCCTCCTAAATGACGTGTGGGAACCTTGCACTCTAAAGCCAGAAGAATTGGCTTCAGATATAAGCGGTTAAGTAAACAGCCTAGGGAATATGCAAACTACGTCTGAAAGTCAATTTGGTTTTGATCCTAAGAACCACTCCTAATTAGGGTCAAAGAGAAGTACTTCCTTGCAAAAATATTCTTCTGTCTTAAAAATAAAGTTTTGTACCTTAAACAGGAATTTTATTACTAGTTTGACGGCCAGACAATAATCACCTAGGTATATAAGCAAGTCTGCTATAGCTGACACCACTGTGCAATAGTAAAACCCTGCGGGGGGGGGGGGGGGGGGGGGGGGGGGGGGGGGGGGGCGGCGGGGGGCG
>JAVJGJ010000001.1:109264618-109307545 GCA_035590215.1 Microhierax caerulescens | reverse complement strand
GCAATAGTAAAACCCTGCTCCCCGCCCCCCGCCCCCCCCCAAAAAAAAAAAAAAAAAAAAAAAGAAAGAAACCAGAAATGGCTAGAAAGAAAAGCACAGACTCAGAAAGGAAACTTTAAAATGTTTTAGATTAGAGGTGAATGCATATCCAATCTGTTTATTTGTAAAACCAGTAAAAAGATTTGGAATAGCCACAACTTCATCATATTTAAATGAAACTTAAAGAAAAGATTAAAGCATGCAAGTATAGCACCATGGGTTAACGTGCCCATTTTACCTTCCTCCCAAGAACATATTCCAACAGAAATCTGGGAAAGAAACTGTTTTCACGGCCTGTTCAAAGGGCTGAGCATTGTGCAGTGTTGAGTGGTTTTCAGTTTGAATAGCAATATAAGCACACCTGCTGAAACATTATTCTTCAGTTAATGTTTACTTGGGGAATAAGAGTTTGGGTCTTGCAGTTTCTTGCTACGACACCATTGAAAACGGAATTTGAAAAGGTTATTGCTGTAGTACCTTTTCAATGATCTGCATCTGACTGTTGATCTGTTCTGTGCTTTTGTCTGTTGTTCTGGTGTGCTTACCCAAAGTCTTTGTTATTAGCAACTTGCTGTTCATAAAACCTGTGAAAAGTTTAGTTTAACTAGTGATCAAATGTAGGCATCTTCAAAACCACAGTCACTTTTGTGGCACTGGGTGTAACCTAAAATTGGAAGCTCTTCAGTATTATGTATCCTTACTTTAGCCCATTGATATAACTAAATTCTATATGAAACCTTTATGATACATGAAAAAGCCCTTCCAGTGCTCAAGGTATTATAAAGCCAAGTTATTATTTCTGTTCAATGCGGTGCTGACAATAACAGAGCAGGGTGCTGTATGACTAAGGCAGATGAAAATGAACATCTGAAGCAGTCCATGAAAGCTGCAAATTGCTCACTTGTTCTAAAGAATATATTCAAAGTTTGCTTTGAACTTCCCTCTGCTGTGAATAATGACTGCGAAGAACAAGAAAAAGTGGAGGGAGCAACATTTTCTGACTTACAGCTCCATTGTCCTCAATGGCACTCACTCACACACACACACACACACGTTAGGAAGAACTACAGTATTAAGGAGAAGTTCCTTTATAGATAGTCATGAAAAGGTTTGATTCATGGTCACAATCATGTCACAGCATTGCCAATCTATCCACAGTACACATCAACAAGTAATTTGTATTTATTTTATAAATATTTCTATAGTATTTCAGATTTCTAGAAGAAACTACTCTGACAAATGGTAGACACAGTATTATTGTTTTCAGTAACGACTCCAAAGCAAAATAAGGTAAAACTACTGTCAGATAACATACACAGAAGATGCCTATATGTTTTGCCAGAGAGACTTAATTTTTTCGCTCCTAGCCCTGATCGTACAAATTATTCACACATTCTTCAGAAAGGGGATTTAGTTGTAGGCAAATATGCCAGGCTGACAGCTCAGGAGAAAAATACTCTGTTTAAACACAGAGCAATTAGAAGTTATAGCAGTCTACTACGTCATACCTACTTACTAAGGTGATTTAACATGGAGCGAGAGTATCTCTATAGGTTAACTCCTGGTTTTACCACCCATTCATTCATATTTACCCAGAATAGTAACAGACAATTACAACACATAAGATTTTCACATTGCAGATTTAAGTTGTTTTTCACTTGCTTCACAAATATACACAAAGAAACCTGACAGATACAGGTATTTACTATACTGGAGGTAGTTACCATTTTGATAGGCTTGGTGGAATCGTACTGAGACCAAAGGACATTCTCTGGGGGCCAGTTCTTCACCATGCCCCAGAAGTACGTCACACCAACCCCAGCATGTCTTTACCAAAGCTGAAGTTGGACAGCTTTCATAAATTAAAAAGCTGCATGAAAAAGGGAAAGAGCTCTGATCATCGAAAGCCTACAGAGAGATGGCTGTCCCATAGCAGTCCAACAGCACGGCAGCTTTCTCATCTATACAGGGGTTTCAAACTTTAGTACCAGCCTTTAGCCTTCTCAGGACATGCTAGATCAAACAGCCTTCAGTCCTTCTGAAATTTAGTTTTAGATTCCTCCTAGTTCCTGGTCCCCAAAGAGTGGCCTGTTCTCCATACCTGGGAGGTTTTGCCCTTTACGATAATTCACACGCCTGGGTCACACAATGTTGATTTTAAGACACTGAAATGCAAACCTACTCATCAGAGAACATAAGGTAAAAAGCACTAGACAGTGCAAGCATTCCAGCGTGTCTGATTCTTATTCTTGCTATGAGGAATAGGCACACACAGCTAGACAAGAAGCCAGTAGCAACATTTTGTGAACAATTTACCTAGACAATGTGCTCTGCAAATAGCCTCTATTTGTATTTCCCAAAGGGGAATTCACACACCTCCCCTATACTTTCTAACCACATCTTTCTGCTGCTTGTTCTTATTTCACTTTCATGACACAAAAGCTAAGGGATAACTTAAAATACTCACGAGCAGGTTATATTTTGTTTTGTGGTGCCACTTAAAAGTATTTAATCAAAATCTTACAAAACTTCACAAAATTTTGCAGGATTCTGTAGAAATATAGCTGGCAAATTACCTGCTTATATTTTAAGTTACAGTGCTAATCTTGCTCATGTTTAACATTCCCTGTTCTGGCTTTATACACAACATATCACCTTGACTTACAATTCAGCGAATAAATGTATATCTGCAGGCACCAGGATAAAAATTCTAGAACTTTGTCAGACCAGAATGCTCTGTAATACTGAAAAGTTAGCCTTATTTGCAAAAAAAGAATTCAAGCTGCACATAAAAATAAATCAACAGCATTATCAACTTTTATATTAATAGCCTCACAGCAGTCCATTTAGACGCTGGGGCCGGTAAAATAACACTAGTGTTCTGCTGCCACCTGCAGCTGAAGGAAGAGTGCTTGTTTCTTCAGCAACAGCCCGAGGCCAGTGCTTGTGCCTGAAGTTATATACCATTTTCAACTGTTAAAACGATCTCACCTAGGCTATAATCCACAAATCTGTACGAGTTTTATTGTCTGGCATTACTGAAGATAAAACTGGTGAGAAATTCAAAAGGCTGGTCCACCCACTCGAGCGATTTGTAATAGACTAGGAGGAGAGAAAAAATGTACAAAAGCTTTTGAAGGGTATGAAATACAAGTCAATTGGTCATGCAGCATTTGACACTTGCAGAAAGAATTTTTCATGCAACATTCGACACTTGCAGAAAGAAGATTTCAAACTTTTTTAAAGTTAGCGTGGGTATTTTAAAACTTCCAATGTCCTTACCCGTACATACCATCATAAGCAATTTGACTAATTCAGAAGCTTTATTATCACTTTGCTAAGGGAACTGTGCAGGATGAATAAACTTTCATTTTTACGCTGAACAAAACTGATTCACATTCAGAACATGGGGGGAACAGGGAGGCAGCCAGCAGAGACTCCAAGCACACAAGATACACGCTTGTCTGCAGCTGGACTGCTCTGTGCCAACAGGAGAAGAATCACATATGTCCCTCATTAGTCTCAATTTTTTGTCTGTATAGAGGGTCTTAATAATGCTTTGGGTATCTCAGGCTGCAAAACTTAAATGTTGCAAGCTCCCAAGGACAGAAAAGTATTATTGATACACATTCTGCTGTATCGAAGCTAAACTCTCGCTGAAAACCACTGAAAGTTTTCATGAAGAACTCTAGCGGATATTGGCTGCTACAACAGCTAATCTCTACCTTTCCATTTTTAAAAAATGTTGTGAATATCCATATCAGCATAAAAGAGAATATTAAAATGCGTGTTAAAAGCCATATTATTAAAATATGTGTTAAAAGCCATATTATAAAAATGCATTAGCAAGAGGCATACAACTTCTGTACCAGCTCTGTTAACCAATTAAGCGCTACCTCTGACTTCATTTGCACAGCTGCTTGCATGGGAGGCGTTAACAGAGGACGCCGTAATATTTTATGCTTCCTTTTGGTCTTCCCAAACAGAAACCAGGAGTAAATAGAAGAAAACATAAGAATTTATTGCTGTTCTGCATGTGCAATGACAAACAAGGTAACATAAAATTAGCATTCTGTTTCTTCAGAGCAAGCTATTAACAAAGAAATGGTAAAGGAAGAAACCCCAGGTAAACATGCCTCGCTTAAAACTTATAAATGTTCAAAAAGAAAGGCGTTAGCTACTTGTTATTCTTATCATTTCTACAAGCTTTTAATCTATTTAACTTTTCATTAATAAAACACTCAAAATATTTCTAGAGCCATCACAAACGTACTTGTCGCAACTCCTTATGCTCTCCTTGTCACCACAGTCTATAGAAATAACTTCTTGAGATGACAGGCCACTCGGCCTGGAATGAAGCAGTAATAGTCCTTGTGAAGATCTATGACACCTCCTACCACATCCTGATACTTTTCCCTGGGTGTGTTATTTCTAAATATTTATTAACATCCAGAAATCAACCCAGCCACATATCTGAAATGACATACAAGTCTTAAGACACATAGTCATAGAAATTAAATGAACAACCTCTCACTCATCTTTCAGCATTGTGTGAAGTGTTCCTAATTTATCTATAATCTTTAAAATAAATAAAACAATTGCCAAGAAAGGCACTGAAAGCTTCAGATTAAACTAGAAACTTTCTGTAACAGATCTACAGCTTTGAATGGTCAATTCTGAATGGCCTGAATTCTTATATAATGGAATTTATATATATACACCCTCCCGTATCCTTATGCATGTACATACATGTATATATACATGTATGTTTGTGTACACACACAGTTACCTATTAAAAAAAAAAAAAAGAAGCCCTAAAACAACACAGCCCAAAGGTATGAACAACCAAAAAATTAAATAGGTCATGTCTTACATGACTTAGCGCACACTACTTCAAGAAGATATAAAAGTCAAAGAAAATAAACAGATAGCAATATTAAATCAGAGCAGTAGATAAGAAACTGGAAACAAAGCATATGCTCGTCTGAAAAAAAATTTTCTAATAGTAGCATGTGTTTGAAAATTAGCATAGAAAATGTGCCCAGACATCAAATAATGTGACAGGTGGTATCAGTGCGTGAAAGATAAGCATCCCGTGGAGATCCCAGAAAATGAGCAGGGACTGCTTAATATTTACTAGTCTGGGCATCCCGGCTGCCAGGCTGGAGTAGTGGCTCCTCCAGTCACTAGTGCTGTCTGCTCCTCCCGGCGTCAGAGCCACGAGCTCCAATGCAGCTTCTTAGCTCTCGTCAACGCTACTATCTTACAAAATGTAGTGAACCCCTAATGGCATTATAATTTAATCATCACAAAAAGAAGAGCAACTGTCAGCTGACAGCCAGTGATTGACATGGCCTGGATTTCTGCTGTCAAAGATTTGCACGTCAATCAATATGAACCAATATGGCATGTGTTTACAATGATCAGAAGTCATTTGGTATCAGTATCTTAGCAAAGCTTTGACAGAAATGAAATGAGATCTGTGTTCTATATTCATAGAATTGTAGAATGGTTTGGGTCAGAAGGGACCTTAAAGGTCATCCAGTATCCCCCCCACGGGGACAGGGCCACCTCCCGCCAGCCCCGGTGGCTCCCAGCCCCGTGCCCCCAGCCCTGAGCCCTGCCAGGAGTGGGCACCCACTGGCTGGCGCCTCGCCGCCCTCACGGTCCGGAATTTTCCCTAATGTCTGATCTGAATCTCCCCTCTTTCATCCTTGTTTCCTTGCCCTTTTCCCTTGTCCTATCACGACATGCCCTTGTAAGAAGTCCCCGTCCCACTTTCCCGTAGCCCCCCTCGGTCTGGATGTGCGTATTCCCAAACGCACGAAGGAATGACACTAGACCGTGCGGAGCTCTCGGGAGCTGAGTTAATGCACATTAATGCTGCGACAGGTTTGAGAACGCGATGCTCCAACAACAAAACCATCAGGCAACGTTTGCTTATTAAATGCAATGAGGATGCCATGCCTGCTCCTGGCACTCTGTCCCATAGCTGTTCCTATTGATTTTGCAGCTTTCCATTTGATGAAATCATACATCTCCTCTAAATGTCTATGTGTGTGAAACTCATCACCTCTGGTAATGTCATCAGCCGTGAATTATTACTGAGCTACATCTAGACTTCTTTCATAGTTTCTTTTGGCACTTCATGTGTTCACTTCCACTTTCTGTCTAAAGTATTGCAAGATCATTAGCTAAATTTGGAATGCAATTGGAGAACACTCAGGCTGAAAGAAGGATCTGAACATTAGATTCCAGAGAGAAAAATAACTTATCAGGCAGATATCCTTATTGCTTTAAATATCTGGCACCGTGTTCACTGGGAAACCATCCTGGATGAATGCCACAAAAACTCACATGAACTCATGCTGGTTTTATTGCCAATTCTTGATAGCAAAAAAATGCACGTCTGGTTGCAATCATAGTTGGGCACAATACCATCCTGTAATGCAATTCTGTGCACCCAAAGAGTGATAAAAAGTGTCTTGACCCTTCTTATTCATGACTGAGGAGGCCACAAATATATCAAAGTGTACTGCAAGAGCAATAAAGCTTTTTTGTCCATAAGCAAGTTTCATGTTCTTAATCCTGCCCGCACGCTGACAGATCACATCTGAGCATTCTTTCGCACTGATATTCTGACACCTAAAAAAATAACACACCAAGACTGCAGAATGACTGTACAACTCCTCCTAATTTTTGGTAATTTCTTCCTACTTCTTCACATGGAACCTCTTCTGATGACTGACCTGCTACAGCTGCTAATGCCCATTTTTCCAGATAAGCTGAGTATTAGTGCATGTGACATTCAATCACAGTCAAAAAGTGTAAAGTACACTCACATTATATGTAGCCCTACCTGGACCACTCATTAGAAGATAGATAGCCGTCAGATTTCCCATGTCTCTCCGGGGATGCATCTAAATATATGACCAAATGAGTTATCCAGCAGAACAATAACAATCCCAACCTCTTTTCGATGGAAAAACATGGGGGAAATGATAGAACTGGAGGAAAACCAAAACCTAACCAAACCAAAAAAAAAAAAAAAAAAAAAAAAAAAAAAAAAAAAAAAAAAAAGCAAGCAAGCAAAAAACCAACTAGGAAAAAGCCCAAGTTCCCACTGCTCTAACTGCCAAGTCCATCTTGTCTTGGTTGTATCAGCTACTCGCATTTCCTGCATGGTCACTTAATGAAGTAATTGGTTCACCATTTTTATCTAAATGCTAAATTTCAGTCTAAATGCTGTGTGCCTAGACAAGTTTTGCTTTTGTGTATGTATAGATATATATACAATTCCTTCATCCTTTTACTGGCTTTAGTACAATTCAGCAGTGACTCAGTTTGTGAAGGAGAGGTACACAGTTGTAGTTTGGATAAGAATTAACTGACTATCCAGTAGCAGCAAGTTTTTCCTTCCTGCACAAAATGCTTTTTCCTTTTAGCACATCATTCTTCCATTGTGAACCTAATCAAATAAACTGATGAAAGTAAACATCCGTAATTCAGGAACCATTTGATCACTGCCTTTCCTCTGCATTTGGATCAAGGGGCTCTTTTACAAGATAACTGCCCTCTCCCAGCATAGTATACATGATTACCCAATTCCTGTTGTTACAACAGACATGCTTAAACCACCTATTGTGTGTACTATCCATAATTATATTTGTGGTTTTGTTCCGTACCGTCTCCTGGTCTGTGAGCTCATGCCTGTCCTAATCCTTTTTAAATGAATGACACACAGTTCTAAGGCCCAGGGATCTTGTTACCAACAACGACCAATTTCTGCCTTTTTACAACACTTAGGGAATCAAACCTACAAAAAGGATATTAAAGATCTTTCAAATACTTGAATCAATAAGTCACATTGGATTAAAAGAATTTATCAGCGACCCTTTAATAAATCTGGAGGCATTAAAACTAAGAAATATTACAGTGACCCCAGGTGAAGTACAATAAGGGAATATAGATGATTAAATACATCTAAAGATTGTTTTGAAATACGTGTGCACAAGACACACGGGAGGCTAGAAATCCCCCTCCTCCTTACTCCCTGTATGATCTATAATAATAGTACCACACTACTATTATTTTCATTGCATTGGTACACTGTGAATGCACACAGTCCATGGAACTAATTAAAGCACAAAGCCTATACTTTGTAACAGAAAGACTTTTAACAAATTTGAGGTACCTGCACCCCTGGAAGGTCTGGTCTTAATGCATTTTGGCCACTTTGAGAGGGAGGGAAGGAGGGGTGGGGAAGTATTCCCCTGCTACCAGCCCAAAACAGCTTTATTCCTATTATCCATGAGTTTAAGATGTGTTATATGAGAGAAATCCACATTTTCATATGCTGTTTGCCTAGACAAATACCTGGCAATTTTCAAGGAAAAGCAAAGCCCCTTCCCACCATGGTTATACCTGCAGGGATAAGGAGGAAATAACTTTATTAATACTACAGTAATCCTCTGGCACATTTCTCCTGTATCATTTTGAAAACCCAGTAACTCTTCTCTTGGTACATTCTGCATGATTTCACCTGGCAAACAGACCCTACACTTGTTCCTTAAGTAGCAGCAGGTGATAACCCCCTTGAATTATTTCTGCAACTATTATACTGTTTTTTAAAAAAGGGGTTTCAGTAAACTCTTCCTACTAAATGTATCCAATACACTGCACCCAAAAGACAAGTGGCATCTGAGAGGAAAGTATTTAAAAGTATTTAGAAGAGGAAAACTATGCATGAGAATTCACCCTAACACTGGGTAACTAAATACCATACGCCTGCAGAAAAAAAGCTGATCAACCCTGCAAAATACCATAACATGAGACAAGTATTTTCCTAACTGTTCCTGTTGCATCCATTTTATGCTAGAGCACAAATTAAGATCTGCATATATTTAACAAGTACAATTAAAAATACATTTTATTAATAACTATCAAGTTTATTCTCTGCATTTTGCAGTACAGTTTACAGGAATCAATCTAAAGTAGCAATCCCAAACTACTGGGACTTCTTCAGTTGCAAAACAGATTGAACAACCGAGGTGTTTTATAATGTACAGCATGATTGAAATCAAAATTGTGGAAAATCCCCTCTCTTCAAAGGTCTGATGTATTTAATGTTTTTTTTAAATTTCATTTTAATTTCAGTCAGATCAGAACAATAAAAATTAAATTCATGACACAGGGGAAAAAAGTATAAAAAAGTAACTTCCATAATAAAGCCAGTTTTGCTTTTCTGTCACAATGTATAGAAAGTCTTATACCTTACTAAAGCTATCAAACTTCAATTGATTTTATTTATTTAAACAGTCAGCTGCAGGATTACTGACACTTCAATGAACACTAAGCACTGTGTCCCTATGATAATAATATTCATTCCAGAGATTAATATTTTAGAAAGACCTTACTATGAAGTCGATATAGTAACTACATTCTTTCCTCAAACACAAGAGACAAATTAATATCCACTCTATGCTGACTACCACACATAAAAGCTGGTAATTTAATTGGAATATCTGGTAGAGAAAAAGAAAAAAAAAAAAAGATTACAGACTGCATTGGAATACTAACTTCTCACAGTGCATAGTGCATTTATTTCTTTATTGCTTAACTCTGATGGTTTTATTTTCTTCCCTCTACATAGAACCTTTACATCTAAGTTGGATTTGAGAGATTAGAAACTGGCTGGAAATTTTTCATCCAAAGTGGCCGAATTCCGAGAGTCCTTATAACTGACTACATTTTAGACAGTGTGGGTAGATCCGTTTGAGCATATACATGCACGTGAGCCTATGTGAAGTGCTTTAAGATGACAAGAATGTAAAGACTCAGGTATACACAAAATGTCATTCAGGTGAATCTGCTCAGCAGTTTAATCCCCTTGCCCATCTCTAGCTGTGTCCAACACTACTGGATTCAGACTCTGTCAGAACTGAGGTAACAGGCAACCACAACATTGAGGTGTACAGTTCTGAACCCCCAGTATAGACAGACTCTGATAAACTGGAGCGAGTTCAGCAGGGGGTCAGCAAGAAGGGCAGGCTGCTGGAACGGGAGGAAAGGCAGCAGCTAGGAACTGGCTTGTTTAGCCTGGAGAAGAGAAAGCTTAAAGGGTGGGCACAACAGCAGCTTGCCAGTACCTACAAGAAGGTTACTAAGAAGATGGAATCAAGCTCCTCATTGACGCGTGGGACAAGAAGCTGTATTCACCAATTAAAACGGGAAGCTCTGAATGGATATAAGGAATCCAGCCAACAACAAAAAAATTCAGAGAGGATAATCGAGCAGTAAAGCAGGGACCAAGAGAGGTAGGGAATCACCTTTCCTTCAAAGTCGGTGAGATTGGACAAGTCCCAAGCAACCTGGTCTGAATTAAAGCCTGTTTTGAGCAGGCAGCTGGGCTACTGACCTCCCAAGGTCTCTACCAAACTGAATAAAGCTGTTCTGGGCCAGGCTAATCATCCATCTGAATCCACAAGACCATTCTTCAGAGAGTGGCCAGAAGTGCCCAGGAAACAAAAAAAAATTAGGAGAATTACAATGACCCATAGCCCAGGTTCCAGTTTATGGATTTCCAGAGCTGGTAGGATGTTTTTTCTTTATTAACATCTTGTTTAAAAGTCTTGAAATAATTCAATCCATTCTTGTTGCAGAGCTTTCTTCCATGAGTATTTCTAATTGCTTTTGAAATCCATTTATGCACAAGGCACATGTTACAACCCGTTTCAAGGAGTCTCACAATTTGATTCAACAACTAAAAGTACCACAGTCTTTCATATACATCAAACATCTCATTCATTGTTGAGCTCATCTTTTTTCCTCATTAGAACCCCTTTTTTTCTTACTATTTATGAAGTAATCAAAATGTAATCAAGTTCACAATGGTCTCCTTGGAAAAAAGGCAGCAGTGATAAAATCCCTTTTGGATCCATAGTAGTCAATTGTTTTTATCCCTTCTCTTTAAAGTTCAAATACTAAGATTAGATACAACTGAGTCACTATTGGCCTAAGAAACTATCGATAGTATTCGTAACAAACGCGTTCCTCCACAAAGAGACGAATTCCCTTTTGGTTTGCTCAAGGGCTCTGTCTAAAACCCTGGATTCCAACCAGGTCTCTATTGGATTTTTACTGAACAATAACTACAGGCAAAAAAGTCCTTTTCAGGTTTGGTTTTTTTTTCCCTCTCCCAAGCCTACAGAGAGGTCTACCGCCTGCTGTAACCAACAGCCCCCCCAGCCAGCCAAGGCATTCCACTGCCACTTGGCTCAGCCGGGCCGCGGCCAGCCACACACCCAGGCAGCATGGGGGCACGGCAGCGCAGGCAGAGGGGCACACGTTAGGATCCGGTATCGTGTGCGATTTCTTCTTTTGAATATATTCTTTCTCATTACGACAGTTCCAGAGAAGACACGTTAATAACAACGAAGCCTGCCCTCAGTTGCCTTTCAACAGCTATTAGATACTCTTCTCCTGAACATTTGCACTAAATTTAACTTCACATTGTTACAGAAGCTGACTCCTCCCAAACCTTTCAACATGCATCTGATTCCCTTTCATTGAAAAACTGTTCTTTTCCTCCGCTGCTGGATACACAAGAAATGAGCTTAATTTGCAGCAAAGATTAAGGTTGCGTACAGGAAGCCCTTCTAGCTCCAGAGGCAGCACAACACGTGAGCAGGCTACCCAAGCCACCTATGCAATCTCTTTCAGTGAAGATTTTTAAGATGACAAACATTTGACAAAGATGGCCTAATTATATTTGATCTTCTCTCTGCTTAAGAGGCCAAACTAGAATGTCTGCCTAGTTACATCCCTTGGTGATGTCTATGATTGATGGACTCTTTTAAATTTTAGCTTCTGTGCATTGTGCAAATAATACTTTTATTTCAAACCACTCCAATCGCTTGCTCATTCATCAGACTATAAAGTTTGTCTAAGCAAGAGACAGTGCATGCCACGCAAATTCTAAACATGTCTAAAGAAGTTTTATGCAATTCTAGTAAATCACAGGGATCCTTTCTTTTTAAAGATAAGTATACCACTAGAATTTTGTCTTACTCTCCTTTTAGAAGTGTCTCAATATGCTCCTCAGAGATTTATCATTCATGCAGAGACCAGTACAGTCCAGGAAACTAGAAAGACATAAATTTATAAAATCTAGTTACAGAAATAATGGCATTTACTGGACTCCCTTATTCTGCTAGCTTAAATTTGTTTTAAATTACTATGGGCTATAACTTGGCATAAACTATATATTCCAATACAACTAATTTTCAAAAGTTTTACTCAAGCTAGATAATTTGGTAGCATCACTTTTTCTTACTTTGTTTGTTGGTTTTTTTTTTTGTTTGTTTGTTTTGTTTTTTGGTTTGTTTTTTTTTTTTTTTTTAAGAGAGCAAGGAAAGTATAGTATTTGCAAAGTCTAAACAGAAGGCTCTAAACCAGAAGGCTTTGATATGGAAAAAGGATACACTGCTCAATTAAACCTGTAGGAACCAGCTTTAAACTGGGGTTCTCAGAGCTGCTGAAATAAGAAGTCTTGAAAATGCCATAATCAAAATGAAGACATTTACATGTATTTTCAGAAAACCAGCAGTTATATCAAGGAGGCAAAATAGGACAAGTTAAGAACAAACCGATAAACTGAACTATGAAGTTTGTCAATACTTTCAACAATACATGCAGTGTTACTTGAATGTATTTTTAACAGAATTTTAACTAAACACAACCCCCTTTATATTATATACAAACCTCCACTGGGAAAAATATTCAATTACTTTCTGCATGCATAATGACACTACATAATAATCTTTAACTTACATACAAAAGGAGTTTAAGTTTTTAACTAGGGATTTAGTCACACTTCATCAGTATCATATTTACATGAGCTCAGCCAAACACACAAGTGAAAGTTTTACTGTCAACTTACTTTGCATGTTCTGTTATTAATCCATACAAAGTCCATTGAGGTAGTCCCCAAGGTACAATCAGTTTTCAAATGTTTTGAAGAGTGTTTAAAATCTAGGCTAAATGGATTTGCCAAGGTATGGATTTTGTCCTATGACAAGTTTAAAATGTGTAACACAATTAAAAAGTCTGCAGCCCCAGGTACCAGCCTTAAAGATGACAGAGAGATAATGCAGGATATTAAATATGTGAACATTGTGCATCTGATGTGTACATGTATGTATATTACAGATTTGTAAAGACATGCATTGTAGAAATTAATCAAATCATTAATATGAACACTTATTTATATTTATTCTTATTTTCAGTTGCAAATTCCCCAAAGACACTAGAGGGTGAAGCTCCGTCATGCTAGATGTATCTAGATAACTAAAACATGAGCTTTCAAGAGTTTGCTATTTAGGTAGAGAAAGCAGACAAGTCCTATCTCTATTAATGGATCTATACATCCTACAGATAAAAGCTACAAGAACAAACAATACAAACACTTATGGAATGGGGAAGCATCATAAGCCTGCATACCATTATAAATGTTTAACATATATTCCTCTATAGCAACAGTACTTTTTAGCTGTAACTGTTATAAATAATCAGAGGGATGCATATATGGGAATTTAAGGTCTAGGAAGTAAGTGAATATGAGCTATTCTTAAAGTAAGTCACATAAACCTGAACATTTTAAAGCCATAAACTTCCCAGTCCATTAGAAATAAAGCACGTTTGTATTTTAAGAGGTTTTCCAAGTGCAAGTGTGATTTACATTGTTCAGACACTTACAGTTATTATTCATTTCCATGAAGCAATGCCCAGGAGAATGGCTTTGCATGATTCATCTTAAACTTGCACCAGTTCTGTACTTTCTGTTTACACCTGTGTAGATTGCAGAGTTTTTGGTGGTGTTTTTGTGGTTTGGTGGGGGGGGTTTTCTGCCCAAAGCTGTATTTTCCCTCTGAACTACCTAAACAAACACTATACCCCTTATTTTACCAATACCTGCCATTCTTACAGAATATTTGATATATTCTGCGTGTTAGCTCTAAAAAATTCCATATAGTAGTCAAGAACTATCAAGGTCATTTCCTTTAGATGAGTTATGTTTTGACTGGATTTTTCATTTTTTTTTTTTACTATGGCAACATATGGCCAATCAGAATAAGAAAAACCCATCTGTTTGCAATTGCTTTCAGCTACTATGTTTTAGTCTGCTGGTAATACTTTGCATTCTAAGCTAAGTTGGACTATATATATATATATATTTAAATAGACCTCTACAAAGGAGAAGATTCTGAAACAGGTTTAATTCAGCAGTGATACTCTGAGAAACAATTTTAAGGGTTTCCATTCTATAATATTATCAGAATCAGAATGATTGCATTTGTATAATATCTGTAGTTCTATGAAACATAGAAGCACAGAGGAAGTTACAAACTCACCTACAACTGTTTTATTATTATTGATATTATAGTCCAATACAGCATTCTTTGCGTTGAGAGATCAGTAATTGTCTCAAGCTATGATTTAAGGCATTTGGAGGAAATTATTTAGAAAAGCGTGACTGCTGCTGGCATTGAAACTACATGACACTGGACTCGTCCAACCAGCTCTGAGTGAAACTCCTCTCTCATCAGGTCTCAAGAAGACTTCCTGCTAAACGCACACCTGGGTGGGGAAAGTAGCTGGATGAACCAGGACTACAAGCCTCAGCTACATTTATTTTTACTGGATTACTGATAATCCATACCATTGCTTCTTTCTGAAACTCTTCCGTTTATATATTCTTAGAAAATTTCAGTCCAACATAGCACCACTTCTAAGCACAGTTAAGCTGCTTACAAAAAAACCCGCAACAGAACAGTGGCCACCAAATGATCAAATGGTACATTGACTTTTAAAAAGAAGAGGGCAATATTTATTATATTTAAGCTTATATTCACTACATGGTATATTCTGTACCTCTGTATCTTCTGAAGCAGCTAACCAACTGGTATACCAGATTCTATGAAAGGTGACTTATGAGATTATTATACTTGCTAGGCATCAACTTAAACAAGTTGCATATTCACAGGACAAGGAAGTCTTTAAGAATAGCGTCTGATAAGGGAGTAAATAAACCATACACCAAACAGGAATAATAATCTAAGCATTTAAGTTATTAAACCTACTGTGCATCAAATCATCTCATCACTGTGTATGATGAAAACTTTTGAAAAGAAACACCTGATAAATCATTCATGCAGAGACACAGCTAAATACAAACCTATACAATGTATGCAACCAAATGAAAATTTCAGGACAGATTTATTAGCTTGTGGATGTTCCTAATTATTTGAAAAACTATAGTCTTACTACCAATAGTAACAGCAATCTGTAACAAGACTCTAAATCTCAGAAAAAAAGAAGTCACTTATTGAAGAAATGAATAATAAAAAGAGAGAGAAAATTAAACTGGACTCTTAACGTAAAGCAAACATATGGTGGGCAAGAGCAGTGGTCCCTTGCATCAGCACTGTTATCCTGTCACTACCAACAAGGCTTACTATAAGTATGAACTCAAAGATACAATGCAGAAGGCATACCAGAAAGAAGGCAGGGAAAGATTTATTGCATTCAATTATTTTTGTTTAAAAGTTTCCTCTGGGGCACAAGCACATAATATATTGTACTTTCCATTACCTGGTGCAAATGTAAAACATACCTGAAAAACACATTTCATGCTTATAACATATTAAAACAACAAGTAAGATGTCATGGCATGAGTTTGATAGATTAACTGCCAGTTACTGATGTTGTACTATATTAGTTAACAGCAAATTAATATCATCAGGCATATTTCCTCTCTTATACCTAAAAAATATTAGTATGGAAACAGAGATTCCCATAAATTCTTTTCACTATATTCTAGAATAGGGCTTTTAATGTAACTTGGGACAAGATAAACAGCAATTTATACATTTATTTGCAAACGTATTACTCATATTCAAAACTTTTGCTACCTCAGTTACCTTTTGCAAATCAGAGAATTTTTATACTGTAAGCCCAAGAATCTACATAGGTATCCCCACGATTTTTTCACTGTGATACTGATTCTACTTGACACACACACACTCCTGTACTTTATGAAGTAGCCCTTAAAGAGCATTTCAACAAATCGTACTGAGTTTATGATAACTGTCCCTACTATAAAATGCAACCAGAATCTTTCATCAACACCTTTAATTTAAATTTATATAGCTCTGTAGATTCACTGTTATTCGAAGTAAAATACAATGGGAAGCCACTATGTTCTTGTGCAGACTTTGTACCACCAAACTTATTTACTATGTAGCCTGACCACCTGGAATTTACTCTTATCTTATTTAATTTGTTTTGTCTTCCACACTATTTTTCAAAGCAAGGAAAACAAAGAATAAATAGGAAGCAACTTGACGCAAAAATCAGCCGCAAACTAAAGCCTAAAACGTTATCATATTGAACATATGGCTAAGTTTGATCTTTCATGCTTAGCATTCCACATGCTCCACTGGATGCGCATTTCATTTACAATTAATTGTAAATTAATAAATGACACATTGCTACACGCCTTTCCTGGCTCCACCTTCAGAATAAAACTGCAGACACATTGGTTTCGGCTAAAACACTTCAACTTCCATTCAGACGCCACTTCAATCGACGTAACAAAACGAAGCCTGTTTGAATATACAGAGGTCAAGTCCCCCAGACCCCCAGCCATAACCGCGAGTGGGACATACCCCACGGCTGCTTAAGTCAAGTGTTCCTCAAAAGGCTCCTCTCCAGGCCAGGTGGTTCTTCCATATTAGATCTCTATAATCTTATGCTTCCTTTGACCTGAGAAGAACAAAGTAGTGGCGCTCTGGAATGTTTCCCAAGTACAGCGTTTTAAAATCGGAGTTCACAATCCACAAAACCACTGTTCCCCAGCCCAGCGATAGCCCTCACGGTTTCTAGGGATGGAAGCACACCCTTCCCCGCAGCCCCAGCTTTGTGGAATTGGAGACAGCATGTCGCCTCGTCAAGTGTATAATAACAGAAAAAGTGGACGCAAGGGGTTTACTTGAATTAAAAAACCACAAATCTCCCAATAAACATTGCTCAACATCTCATAATTTTTGAGAATTTTCTAGGCTTTAATCAAATTTCTCAATGTTGTCCAGGACTCCTCACATCTTGGTTCATATTTACTGCCTGAATTATGAAGTTTCTCTCAATCTTTTTCTACCTCTCCCACTAAAATAATTAATTTTCTCAATTATCACGACACTACTTCATTGCCAGAATTAACAGGCTCAAATGTACGTTCTCCAGCAATCTCTACTAGCAGTAGCTGGACAAGGCAGCCTTTCTAGGTGGGTAATGGCAACTACAAGTACAGTCACCCTCTATGACTGGATTAGGAGTAGTAATTCTAGTTAAGGCAGCCTTTGGTCAACAATATAAGCCAGCAGCTGTGGCTCCAAGCAGCGCTCCTGACCTTTGATTTATATATCAGTTTCTGGCTTAGACTTCTAGACCTTTGGCTGCTATTTTGGTTCCTGCGTGGCTCCAGAGCCTTGGCTCTTGAAAGCCTGGCTACAGCACGATTGCCTACAATCCAGTCCTTCACACCAGTCAAAGGATTTACTGCTTCCTGGGAGTTCTAATTCGAGGAGCTGTGTCCCCTCCACATTCACAGCTTTCTGTTCACTCACTATTTTAAATTGGAAATCAAAGTTTCTTTCATTGTCCCAGGTTCTGGAGATTTATTGTATAGAGTTGATATGATATGGCTGACTTCACATTTAATAAAGCATCGACTAATATGGAAATTTCATAGCCAAAATTCGTAAGTTATGCATATATCATTGCATTAGTGACACAGTCCAAAGTCACAGCTCCGGTCTCTGAAACCTAGAAATAGTATAAAATGATCAGGGCTGGAAAGGACCTCTGGAAATCATCTAGCCTACAAGAATAAATTATCCAGCTCTGTTTTCAGGTTTTTAAAGTGTATTGCTTATCTTTACCGTACAATTCTGACTACCAGAAATTTAATTTAAACAAAGAAAGCTGACGTTCATACATGCTCATGCACTTCTAGGAATTAAAACTGAGAACACCTAATAAAATCCATATACGTTGTCTCCATAACATTACCAGCAGAAATGAAAGCAAAATAGTACCCTGACTGTTTAAAAGGAAACAGGCACCTCTTTGAAGAGCACACTGTGCGCTACCTGCACCTAAGCCTTTGCTATCATCACCAGCAGTGGTATTTCTACATTTTAAGCTTGCCTTTCAGGCAAATTTTCACTCCGTCCAAGATACAATTTATTTTAAACATTTTTCTTACAGCTATTTTATGTTTTTCCAGCCATCCTCCATCCTTACTGACATCCAAATTATTTCTTCAGCACTTTTCCCACTCGCAAATAAACTGTCATATGCCCACAACCTATCTGCTCCAAAACATACTGATTGGCATAAGCAGGATGATGCAGCAGAGATCAGGAGTCCAAGCTCTAATGCACACCAGCAGGCAAAGGTTGATTTAAGTTATTGTTAAGCACTTTAACCACAAGAAGTTTTTAGTATTATCTATGCATGTCATCTAAACTTAGTAATTTTAATAAAATCATTAATAGATGGCAAAGTCATAGAACAGAGGTAGAACTGCACTATGTCTTTTTGTTACATTAACTTTTCAGTGGTCTAATGTGGTACCTGTAGTTTAATATGGAATGCAAAGAGGAAGAAAGTGGTTTTTAAACGCTAACATTTCAACTTTTTTCTTTTGTATGCCATGAAGCATCAAAATGACTGATACTCATGTTCTTTTGCAGAAGCAGCTAAGAACACTGCTTTCCCCTCCTTTACAAAACAACTTTTACTGGGTTCTAACGTGGATTAAGTTCTGACAACGTAAACCCCACGGAGTTGAGAGTCATGCTATTGAAAAGCACAGTAATGAAGGAAGGTTCAGCCTCCAGTTCAGTGATGACAAGTGAGCTATATAAGCTGACATTCCTAGCTTTTGCCAAAAAGAAAAAGAAAATCAATAGCATCTTTAATGACTAGCAATCATCTTTAATCAGACCAAAGAACTGGTTGAGAACCTTTCTGTGACAGGAACAGGACTGTGTTAACATAGTAAAATATACGCTATGAAGTAGAGGAACAGCTCTACAACTCCAGCTTGAAAGGGCTCCACTGCTGCCCAAGAGACAGCTGGCATGCGTAAAGCTGCAGGAAATAAAGCTTTGAAGGATCAGGATTCAGTTTATTATAAAAATATTAGTAATACGATGATAAATAGACGAGAAGAGAAAAATCACACTGTAGTTATATTAATTTGTTCTATAAACCCAAATGCAGAAGTAAGTAAACATGAATCTCTATTAAATCCCTATTTTCATATTTTCCAGATCCAGACCATCAGGAAGCAGAGAGTGCAGGAAGTGGGTTTGATTAATTAAAAAAGAAGCAGTACAAGACTGCAGCTGTTGCTGCTTAAGCACACAGCTTCAGAAAACTTTGTTCAGTTTTGCAACCTTGATCTCAAGGCATTCCATCCTGGTTTCCTTCAGAAGAGGATGAAGAACTTGAATAATGCTGTACAACATGGCTAACCTTTCATCCGGAATATCTTTTGTGGGTTTTGTTTTGTTTAAATAAAATAAATGCATTTTAAAAAGAATTTTCTGAAAAAATCTGGTATATAAAAACACATAGTTGCTGAACTAGAAAGTAAAATTCTTCTGGTAAATTTTAATTTTAATATTTTGAAGTACTAAACAAAATCTGTAAAAAATTATCATATTGCATTTAGATTCATTTAAACAAAAAAAACCCAAAGGACTGTGACTGGTCTATTTAGCATCTAATGAGCTTTCTTAATGCAAAGTGGGAAGAAAAAAGTTCTGTGCAGGAATCCTAAAAGAGCAAGTATCAAAAAACTAGTGAAATGTGCAGTCCAGTGAAAGGTTCAGCATCTAATGATAACAGCACAGCAGTGAGTCAAAAGCAAATAAATCCTGCTAGAATGAAAAATCAATGAGCTTTGAGAAATTCTGACAATGAAAAGGTCTCTCTCCCTGTGAGATCAAGTGGAGCAGCCCCATTAACAGAGCAGCAGCCATCTGCTTTTTCCTGGTACAACCGCTCGTGCTACTTTCTCCTTCATACAAGGACATCCACAATCGGCCAAATAGGCCCAAAACTTGGGGAGGACATAGAAGGGTGCCAGAAAACAGCCTTTAAAATGAAACCAAAACAAATCCAGCACAGTACAGAAATCAGAGAAACAACCCCTTGCTGCAGACCCTATCTCCAGTGCCAGGGAACCAAGGAAGCCCCAAGGCCCCCAGCCTCGTACATCCCATTGAGGAAACACTGTTCACATGCAGAGAGATTCAACATTTGTGTAAATTCTTTTGTAAGAGTATCTGACACAGCAGCGAGCAAAAAGTTTAAAGAAGCCAATGTCAAAAAAGCAAGACTTCCCTGAATGCTGCTGAATAAACTTTGAGATGAAGGACAAATTTGTGTTATTGACAAATGCTTCTCTTGACTTGTCTCCTCTGATAACCCACCATGTTAGTGTCTTGCTAAGCAGGCTAAATGTTTCTAATAGAAAGACTGAAATACATACTGCGGAGGAAGAAATTTTACGAGACAGACCATGTAACAATGTGGCGGTAGATAACACAAACTTAAAAGAGAAAGGAAGTAAAAATTCCACTCTCTTGAAGAGAAAATTGGCTCTGATTCATTCCCTGAAGGTGACATTCATAACAAAATCCAAAGCAACAAGTGGTTTGGATTTGGGGTCTGTTTTATCAGCTGATAGTTGAAATCTAGCTGTAAGAAAGGAAACATTCTGGTTCCATTCATGGTAGTTCTCTTGTTGCTTCGCATGACTTTCAAAGCAACAAAATAGCTGGGAAATAAATTAATAAAAGTTAAAGAACTACTCAAATGAACATTCAGACATCTGCATTTACCAAAACACCCAAAATAAAGCTTGGTTCTTAATCACAGTCAATCATGTGGACAGTGCACTGCAGAAGAATGTAATGAGTGTTTTGGCTACAGCACTAATTCTTTTCAGTGAATAAATGTATTTGCTTCAAAAGTAATGCAAAACATAGATACTCCTTTCCAAGCTCCAAGTGCCTTCTCTTCTTTTCCCTTATCCTTTCTGAGAGACTGTATTTAATGGACAAACATTGCTTCAATTTAGTAGTCTTACAGCTAATTAAGAGGGTATGCTAGTTCTTTACCACTAGAATTCAGATCTGTTTCTCTTCAAACTGTATTCTTCAATACAATTTATACTGAAAGTATGGTACGAGCAGACTGACTTTATACACTACTCTCAAGTTTATGACACACAAAAAAGCATTTTTCTCTATTACTATAAATTCTAATTATTTATTTTAATCTTTTTGGTTTAGTTCCATTGATGAACTTATATATACAATATCGATTAACATTTTAAAGGTGTTAAGTAGTGCAATGCATCAGAAAAAACAAACAAATCCTATCATTCACCAGCTTGTGGTATACTGGCTTTATGAGTTACAACAAAAATAACCTTTATTTACATATATTTTAATGTTCTAGGATATTTCTGGGGGAAAAAAATGGCATGGAATATATATGTGCATCAAGCTAAACAGTATTTTACAGTGGATGGGATGACAACACTTCAAGAGATATTAACACCTGATTGTGTCCCAGAAGAATGAGGTGGAATCTCTTAGTAGGGTGGTTCAAACAAAGTAACATTTGCTCAGAAAAAAACGCTGAACTACTCTGTAAGCTACATATTTCTTACTTTTATAAAGAATGTACAGTACTATCATGGCTTACTACTATTTCTCAGATGATTTCCAAATGTTTCATTACTACATAGTATGGGATACAATTTCTGATCCAGCTGCTTAAAAGAACAAATCTAACAAAGAAACTTAATCTGAGCTAGACTTGGCAAATTTTCCAGAAAAAAAGTAGAATGATGTTTTGGAAGCTGCTCAAACAAAAGCCAAAATGGAAATATGCCTCTTTCAACCATACCCTAGGCTGCTGTTAAAAATAAAAGGACACTTAGAGTTTCCACAAGTGTGAACTGCAGCTGAGGTTTATAAAATACAAAACTTAGATGTCAAAACTGCCCAAGAATAGTTCTCTACTTTTATCTAAAGCTAGACCAACCATTTTTTCACTGCATTAACAAAATAAATATATAAATGAGACCTCTTGCATTTACATGAAAGATTCTGTATCAATTAGAAAACTATTTTTAAATGATAAAGTCTTCAAAAATAAGTCATGGAAGCATGTAAATGGTAGAAAACTGACACAGGTCCACCAAACAATAGTAACGCATGCTCCTATATAAACTTTAATCTGCCCGTTTCAAGGCACCTAATGAACACAAGCTAAATACACATAGTAGTTTTCCATCTACATACTAGGAAACTGTAGGACAGAGAGCTCAAACATGTTTGGAGTCACGTATGATTTACATGAATTCAAATGTGCTGAGGTATTGTTTTATCTGAGAGCCTTGTTCCTCCCCTGAAGAAAGATGTGGCTAAATCTTTGTATAGCCAAGCATCTATCTATAAACACCACAAAAATCTTTAAAATCTTAGCCAATGTTTTTATTATTATTATTTTAAGCCCTTCAGAGAGGAGAAAGAACCAAATTTATCCTTGGCTCCACTGACTTTGGGCAAAGAATTTGGCCAACTGTTTGTATTCCATCAAGAGGAAGAAACTATGAAGTTAAACAATAAAAATAACCAATACCATATACAAATTACATATGGAAGAATGGTGGTAATTGTCTGTCTTTCCACCCCCCTACCTTATATTATTGCGGTATGGTTGCAATTTAAGAACCAGAAAAGTTCCCAAACAGTGAACTAGCCAGCCTTAACTGCTACAGAGAATATCCTTGCGCACTGCACACTGCAGCCTGCGGCATCCGATATAACTGTGGACTTTAATTATGTAAATCTATAATAGTATATTCTTGTCATATAGATCAATTCTATTCTAATTTCCTAGAAAGGAGGAATGGCTTACAGAACCCAGAGGTATCTGATTCAGAAAACATCTGCAACAAATCTAATTCACTCTTTCATTCTACTACAGGCACTTGGCTCTTAAAAGTGTGAAAAATGGCTATCACTTAGTAAACTTGGTGTCAAACTACTTGAAAGTACACTCACTTTAAGAATAAGAGAAAAGTTAAATTACGAATGTTCTTACCTTGACTGGAGATTTACATTTTATAACAGAAGAGAAATATACAAGGAGGGAGAGTTCAGTATACAAAATTACTGATGAGAAGCTTAGATGCATCCATCTAGTGAATAAAAGTTCTGTGGCATTTGGATGCTTTAACTACTTCATCTATATTTTAATTACATAACAAGGTACAATAAAGTACACTTTTTCAAAAAGACATGAATATAATCATTTATACGTGACATTTAGACTCCTGTCAATGAATTGTGGAGCTTTTAATTTTTCCTGTGCATGACTGCTACTCCGTTTCGAATTCACACCCACAATGGCCAAGACATTTCCCATACTGATAACAAAGAGGGGTTTTGTTACTGCTGATTGAGGGGTCAGTGGCAGCTGCACTATGTGGCTGACATAATCAGTATAAAATACTAGCTTGCAACAATGGCTGCTCATTAGAATATAAAACAATCAGAATGTTGAATCTGTAATTTCAGCAGCTGCTACTGTACATTTTCTATAACTTTTAAGCATCAGCTGTCAGTGCACTAACTTGCTGCTTCTTCACATCCCAGATCTCATTTTAGCGATAAAACCTGTTTGCGGGATTCTACCATGGGATCAGATGCCTGAAACGATCCAGTATAAAAATAATCCCACAAAAATAGTAATATTCTTAATCCAAACCATTCCAGAGACGCCCTTTGCAATGCAGCTCCTCAAAGAGTTGCCTTAACGTACAGAGGAACAGACCGAGGCATAGACTGAGACCCAGGAGTAGGGGAAGGACAGAATCCTTTCCAGCTCAGGCTTGCCTTCAAAGCCAGCTTCGTCTGCAAAGATGATCTGAGTTTATATGAACAAAACTTTATTTTTGCATCAATGGAGCACTACTGCAAAGGCAGCAAGCAAAATGATTGCATTTTGCCACTCAGGACTTCAGTAAGCATTGGCCTTGTCTGATGAAAGATCACTTGATTATCAGTACTAGGCAGACAATAAATCACAGCACTGGTGACTGTCTCAGCACTTTGGGAAAATTTTAATACATGTTGGGCAAGCCTAACACTAGTTTTTGTTTCCTACATTCCTAAATTTATCTCTCTTTAAAAAATATTTAAAGAAATCATATATATTTTAAAGCAAATTTCAATATGCTGGAATTCAAACAAGCCTGATGACTAACCTAGCAGAATCTTTCTGGTAGGCAGAATGGTAGCACGAGTACGGAGGCAGGAAATAAATTAATGCTTCATTTATGTTATTTATCTATAAAAAAAATTTAAAAAACCTACATAAAATGGCTCTGGAAGCCCAGCCTTGAATTTAAGAAATACTTAGCTTGTGAACACCAAACACTTATTTCTCTCCTGCAGGCACTTTCTCTCAAAGCCCACTTTTGCGCGGCCCCCACGAACCAACCGACATGCTGTCACACATGCCTGCCAGGCTTGCTCCCAGACTAGTCCATTTTACCAGCGCAGTCCTAAAGTGACAGAGCACATGATTACGGATCTAGTACCACATCTACATGGCAATAATCTCTCTCAGTACCAATGATAAAAACCATCCTCAACTAAAAGACCATCCTGGTAAAAGCATATCTTATCAGATGCAATGAAGTCATTGTACAATACTTAGGGGAAACCTATGCAACTTGCCTCTGACCCAGACAACAAAGGAAAGAAACTTCCAGGTGGGAAAGATAACCTACTAGTACATTTATTGGCTTCCCTAACCACTCTCACTCTTGTCTGGATTGCACCTCTGCTGACCAGCTTTCTCACATCTGACACCTGACAATCAGCAAGCTCTATCAGAGGAGACAGAAACGCGGCTGTCATCAACCTACTGAAAAACTTTACAGATAGTATCTTCTTACTGACCCTCCTAACGACACCTCACGTGCATAAAGACATCTATGATTAAAGAGAACTACACTGTGGAAAGAGAAGAAATGGTACTTTTGAAATTTAAAAATCAAATTGGGTAAAGACTATAAATTGTACCATGAGAACATCCAGGAGAAAGAATGGACTCAACCTAGGAGCTGGCCTCATTTCCGTGCTTCACACGCCAGTTTCTGCATCCTTCCTTGTATTGGGTTTACGGGGCAATACACTCCTTAACTAGTTATCTCTTCTTGTCAGTGACTGTGGAAATACACATTTGTACAAGTAAACTTTAAAGTATCTGGTACTATAATTCAAGAGAAGGAAAATTCCTATCTTAAAGAAAGCCATCAAAAGCACTAGTAACTGCGAGATGGTATTCATAGGTCAACATGTATTTCTCACTAACCAGGATTTAGTTTCACTTAAAGAATAAAATATTCAGTCCCTGATACCTAGAGCTTTCAGCCTTACCAAAGAACATGTAAGCATGGGTATGATGATAAACACATGGCAGATTTTGCAACAACAACATGGCATACACTAGTACCCAGAGGGATTTGCTGAAACATTGTTTAGCTTCTTCCTGGAATTATAAACCCATATTTCTTCTCTAATAAGGCCACATCTTCAGCAAACAACAATATTCACAAAGAGTCTGCAAACATTCTTTTTATGAAAAAGCTAGTGGCGGCCTGCAAGTATTTTCAGAGCATTTCATAGAATTCAAACAGCAGCGTCAGCTGAAAACAGCAATGACCACAGCGAGGATCTCCTCACAGAGGGAAGGAACAAACGCATTTTTGGTCAAGTGAAAATAACCATATTCAACATCAAGCATAAGAATAAAGCAATTCAGACAGATAACTCCTGGGAGACAATTAACTCTGGCACCAGCAGAAAGAAGCAATGTGAAAGACCTTTTCCAAGGTCATCTGTGTGTGGCTCTTCCCTTCTGACAGTGTGCACACAGACTTGCTGAAAATATTTATTCCATTTAAACTTAAACTCAGGTAAGTTCCAATATCCCTTGGCCTGTCAGTATGTTATTTCTTGGAAAGTCACTTATGCAAGTGCTCGAGAATTGGTGTGGTGGGGGTGTAGTCATCTGTACGAAATAAAATCACAGACTGAAAAAAACACAGATAATTAAAACTGGTAACTAAACAAAGCAGTTCAACTCAAAGTAGCAGGGGGGAAAAAAATTCAGAGCAGAAAATGTCATCTTAGAGAAATAGAAAAATATGGATTGTGAAGCAAAAGGAAAAGTGCAGTGTCAAACCATTGCAGATACAACAAGCCCTTTTCAGCTTGATTTAACAATTAGCTGCAACGTTTATGCATGCTAGTATAGAAAGGAGTGTGTTTACATGCATTTGTGTTATTTACAAACAGTGTGCAATATTATCACTGAAAACTTAGAAATTATTTATTAAAAATTATGATAATCACGGTTGCAGAACCTCTATATTAATAGTGTACTTATACCTGTTCATAGCAATACTTTCCCAGTCATTTCAAATAATCCAAGTAAAATAAATAAATAATTCTGCAATGCCACATCAACTATTTTCAATTAAGTAACTTATCAAGTAAACATCCATATGCCAAAGAGCTAACAGTGCAGAGAATTTGGTCTCTGCAGGACAATTTCATTCTGATTTTTTTGAAGTGTAAAATATGTCTGCCCTTCGTAAATATTCAGTAATGATCTGTACCATGTTCAAAGAATATTTTACATCTAGCATGCTCCATTTATTTTAGCTTATCTTGTACAAAGCTGCCACCACATTTAAATGGTGGTATCAGCTGACAAAGGCAACTCTTTAACACCAACCAAATGCAGCTAGACTCTAAAATTATTTAATGTAAGTAATGTCAGATGAATGTTATTATCCTCCTAAGTTCCAAAGATAACTCTTTCAGTGCTCACATATAATAAATAATTGCCAGTCACAAATACTTTTCTTCAGAAATAGTCACTATATCATTTAGGTTATATTGTCAACAATGGTAACATTAAGAAAGTTTAAGCTGATGTAATGGTTTTCACAGCATCTTTTTGACAACAAAGCTTGTATCTAAGATCTGACCACTCACAATTTCTAAACCAGATTATAAAGCTAAATCCATGCAAACCCTTAATGGATCAGGATTTTATTTCTAGCGTTGCAAAAACTTCATCTGTGGCCAAGTCTTATCAGCTACAGTGGCAGACAGATTACAGAAGATGTGCCATGGATAAGTATGAAGCACTACCAGCTTAAACCAATTACACACTTAGCACAAAGTTGCCAAACTACAGATGAGTGCCAAATCCTAAGATGTAATTTCTATCATGCTTACAGATTTTACAAAGAATTATATTGAATAAAAAAACCTGTAAGAAATGCAAAATATGGCTGGGAAAACATATGGTAGAAAGAACACTATTTGGAAATATGCAAGATCTTAGGGGCGTTTAAATAAGGAAACTACTAACTCAAGAATTACCATTTCAGAATCTACAGATTTTTTTACTAGAAGTCCACAGTTCAAGCTTGCCTGCATTGATTCATTGGCAGGCATATCTATTAAATTATTTGCCAGCTGAGAGTCATTTCTTTTACAATAAGCAGCATAGTGAGAGGTAACTACAAAGCAATCCATAGATGTCCTAATTACTCTTTACAGGCAGGAAAATGTGTGAAAAGATGACTCTTTGGTGATTTACTTCCTCTGGTTTACTTGTTTCAGTACTGATAACCTGTGGCTTCCGACGGCCTTCTACAGTGCTTTTAAACCATATGAAAAAAAATCCAGACAGACAATCACTGTACAATTTAAGGTACGTAATTAGCAATTATTTCATGCACACTTCACAATAATAATCTGTTATGTACTAAGGGAAAGAAACATTAATGAGCTACTTCTGGTGCTGCTCTGTGTACTGTGTTTGCATAATAATGAGGTCCAATCTGCTGGAAAACACATAAAGGACAAATTAATAAGGTCGTCATTTTTGTCTAATGATGCTTAATACAGTTTTAGCAATCTGCTCAAGACAAAAGACAGTCACTCAGACATAGCCGATTATGCATTCGCGTGGCAGATGAAATCTTTATTAAACAGAATGATGAATCTGATTAACATGCGATAACAAATATACAGTCTGCGAAAGCGACCGTGCCACCTCCTGCAAGCATCCCTCACGTCGACTATTAAGGCTTTACTCAGATTGAGGTCAGACTGGTATTCCCGATAGGCGCATTAAGATAAAAGTTTACCAAATGTGGTAACATGATGAACAAAACAATATCCTGTTATATAAAAGCTACTGTCTCAGCAGCTGACTGTCTAATCAGTTATAGCAACAACTCCTTAATAAGTTTAAAAATTTAATTGTCAGAGTTTCATTCACCTTCTAATATACAATTTATTACATTAGCTAAGCTAGATCTTAAAGCACCCTGAATCCCGCACATTTCTAGTACCAGAATATTTTTTTCTAAGTTCCGAAGTACTGTCTTCTATAAAGTTGTTGCCATTTCACAAAGACAAGCGCAAACAGGAATATACAACTATTCAGGGTATTTTAAGGAATGTGAAAAATAATTTATATACCACTGATTTCACACAACGTCTGAATAAGTTAATGGAGGTTTCTAGGTCAATGGCAAACACATGATGTAATTGAATTTGTAGAAATGTAGCAGTAAAATTAAAAATCTGTTTTCCAATATAAATGTATAATTGATAAAAAAGTAGGATAAAAAAAATTTACAGAATGTAATTTGTTAATCCCACCTTAAATTTAAGTCATGCAAGTAGTGTTACTCTTTAAATGATTACCAAATCTAGAAGTAAATTACAGATATTAAATCCAGTGATTCTATTTTAAGCTTGCTTTGCTAGAGCAATGTGATTTCTGTTAAATGAACCATTCCTTTCCTTCCAGAACCAACTGTACTTGATTTATAGACAGCACATGACATGAAGTAATTTAAGATGACATATGATACCTCATGACAATGTACATGATTTAACACAGGGTAGGCAGCGGTATAAACTACAATGTTGATTTTTATCTCTACAAATATGTTGCTCAACAACAGCAGGATCTCGTATTCAAGAATATATAACTGGGAGCTAAAACTGACTTAATCACAGCTTCTACACTTTAATGCATGTGGTTTGCTCTGGTATATGATAGCATATAATAAATCACCTTTTCAAACTCCTTTGACTCATTCTATATGTCTTCATTTACATTCATATATTCCCAATTACAAGAAAACAACCACCATTTGATTTAAAGCAAAGAGATGATAAAGTTGTATTTACCATCAATCATCCCTAGTCCATTCTACCTTTCTAAATAAGTAGTATTATTTTCTCTCTCCCTCCCCCACAGAATAGTAGCTTCTTTCCTCACCCCTACAGCTCTCACATTCAAGTCATGTGGCATAATAACCCAGTCATAAGGCATCCAGTTTGCAACAGAACCAAAGCAGAGATGCCAGTTCTGACAATTGTTTCACAGGTCTGTTGAAGATGATGGGAGATTTTTTTTTCCCTGAGCCTCTCCTTGAAACAAAGACATGCATTAAGAGATTAGATGTCTCTCTACCGAAAGCCACTAGCTTTCAGAATGACTCTCCAAAGACAGATGTGGTCTTTTTTAGCCTATGTTTCTCTTCCAGGCCTGTAAGTTTACCAAGATTTCTTTCTAGTGGGTGGAAACAGAATATAAGAAAAGAGTAGGAAAGGAAGAGACTTAGTCAGAAAACCTGCAATGATTAATAGTGTCTTTCTAGCTAAAAGAAACAGGAGTAGTTAAATCTGCAGGCAGGCTAAGAACATAACACTTGTTTATTTTACACTAATAAAACCACAACACTTTAAATCTAACGCCAGCTGATTACACACTGTACCTGACGCACCTGGGATGAAAGACAGCCCGTTCCCCTGTCAGCTGCCTACCTAGCTAGCAGTATGAATAAAACTGCTGACAGCGTTTGGTTTGCACAGCCAGTCATGGGAAGCAACAAAGAAGTGGAACAATGCTTCTGACTTCCTGGCAGTGTTACAGAGCCCCTTATTTTAAAGGTATAGAAAGAGACTGTTAAGAAGATAAAACAAAAGAATAATTTCATTATACTGCAGAGGAACACATTATTTCATATTCTTTCAGTATAAATTCCCTCAGTGTAACATTTCATTATCTTCGATATAAAATTGAATGCTAAAATACCATGAAATCTTGGTAATAGTGTTTGAAATACCAACATGCACGGCATATAATGCTTCATAAACTTTGCTCCATCATCAATCTGTCATATAGTGCATTTCAAATACCTTGTACAATTGATAATGATGCACACAGGCCAAAACATAAGGATCATATTCCATTTTTGGCAAAGTTTTAGTCTTAAAAATCTCCGATTGAATTCTATTGTATTTATATCCACAGTATAAATGAAGGGAAATTCAGGAAAGGCATAGGTGTCCTAAGGTTACTTGCACAGCTCATTCAGGATGGAGCCTCACCCTCTGTCTTTATCTTAAACCTAAGGCACTACTAAGAATACAGTAAAAATACACACAGCTTTCTCATCTAGATTTCAAAGAGTTCTATTGAGAATTTAGTTTGCTAACATTGTTAGAAATACAATACCTATAAATAAATTTCTTCCTGTTGACTCTGTCAGACCTTGTCCATGTTCATCCGTCAGTGTCTGATTAACACTTTTTTTAGTGCCAGAAATAACATAAAACTACACGTTTGAAAACTCAAGCCTGACTATACCACTTGTGGAAATATGTCTTGTCCTATTTTTCCTTTCATGAAAGACACGGATCACTATTTTCCTATCCCTTTTCATAAGACATAATACTATAGACACTGCATCAAATTAGGTATAGATAATTACAGATATATCAAGTGACTTGAACTCAGCTCTCATCTATAATTCCAGATCTCTGTGGTAGAAGTTAGATGAATCATAAACAATTCATTTAGATAAAATAAAATTTTCATTCTAACTTTTACAGAAATTGTACTTTAATATTTACAATACAAATCATTCTATTCATTTTAATATACAAAATAATTTGACTTACCCATGACTGTACTTTATTATTGAAATGAGTAACCTCAGCTCCTATCAAAGGACACGGAGAAATCGACTGAATGACGCAGCTCCTGCATTGCAAGTAACTTGTCAGAGAATATTCCTTCTCATTCCAAACAGCATTTAAAGATAAACTGCCATTCAAGTCTTTCAAAAAGAAAGAAAAAGTGCTTTATATAGGCATCGAGAGATATTTTAAAACAGACAAATGATCACAAGTTGCACTTCAAATTTCAAAATGTAATGCTTTTGTTTTGCCAGACAGTAACATGGTAAAGAATGCCTACTAATCTCTGCAGATGTAGTAACTTCTAGAATAAAGTCCTTGTGAAAAAATAAATAAATCATGTATTTATACATGATTTATTTACATAATTGTGCTACCCTAACACCAGAATTGCCCATGTATGAACAAATGTAAGTACTTCACTTTTGGTTTCTGTCACCTGAATGCTGCTAAAGGATTACACAGTCCGTGGTCTGACACCAGGAATCATTTCATATCAAACACACTGCTTCTGCAAAGCTCTACTTTAACCACAGGGGCTGCTGGGTCAATGCCTCCAATTCATGGATTTTAATTTGTTATAAAAAAGAGTAAATGATTCTGTTCTCATTATCCTTACCTTTTCTTTTTTGTCAGAGTACTACGTAAGGCCCAAGCAATTTGGGAGTGGAGGGTAAACGTATGCATCTTCAGTGTTTGGCTAAACATGCAGAGCTCAACAAATCTCAGTGGAGTTCTGCCTGCTTCCAGTCAACCGTAAATCGTGTGTGGCACTCCTTTTGTGTATCAACCAATTCTCTCTCAATCTGATGGTTGAGGGAACAAGATGGCATCTCAAAGGAAAAATCTTTCCATAACTTCCCAAAAGGTCAAAGGCAAAGGCTGTAAGTCTTGTGAATAGGCCAGTCAAGAGAAAATAAATGTATATAATGCATTTTCTTGGCCAAGGACAACTGTCAATATCCAATTCTCTGTATTTCCAGTTTCCTGAAAAAACCCACTGACCCACATAGTTTTGCTGTTTATCTGCTTTCTAGCCAAATGCTGTGCCTTGGACAGTAAACTTCAGCTTACTGCCTTCAGCTTCCTTACTCCATAAAATGGCCAGACTCCTCCTCATAAGCTTTAAATAATATTCCTTGTTTATTCAAGGTCAAAGACAGTATACAGTTGTCACTAACGTCTTTCAACACTGTAGTATCGCTTCTATGCCTGATTCACCTTCCAAATATTTCCTGCAGTTTTCAGAAACATTCACAATCCTTGGCAACAGGGCACAGAAATACCGGTCTCATTGAAAGATTTGGTATTTCCATTCAGGAAAAAAATAATTTCATTTCTTAAAGAAATAAAACTGTTCCTTTCAACAAGCTATGAAAAGGAAAGATGTTCTTGAAGGAGAAAGCAAATAACCAGAGCATTTTGCCCACACGCTATAAAGAACTACCAGACTTCCTTCAAACTTACTTCAGAGTGAAGTAGGAGCAATGGAAAGGTGTGAAAGTTACAAAACAATGCAGACTCAACCACCACACTGTGGCAATAAACAAAACACTGTTAAACAAATTATCTCTTCAACAAAGATGTAATGAAGCATGATGCTGAGAGATGAAGATCATACAAAAAATGAAGTCAGAATTACTCATCAATAGATGGGCAAAAATCAATACCAAGACCCTACTGACACAAAAAAGAAAGCAAGTGTTTGCAGCAACTACACTCAGCCAATTGCTAACAGAGAAGAAAACGGGTAGAATGCACGATTTGTAACATGGCATTCCATGTCCCTTACAGGGGGGAAATTTCCTATGAAAAAGCTTTACTACAACTTCGAACATTCTACAAAACAATTTAACAAAAGACAGGTTATCGTCTTTTTGAAAGCTCATGTGTTTCTCTTGGCTTAAAATTATCAGCAAAACCTGTATAGTGCTATTTTGGAGACTGAAGTAGTGGGGCAAGAGACCGGTACTTGTCCTTTCCACAGGAGGAGTTTTTGCACAACATCAAGAGATAAAAACATTACCAAAATCAAAAGCATCTGCAGGAAATGAAAGAAAACAATGTGTTGTGTATAATTTAAAGCTAAAGGACTTGACAAATGTGCTATTTATCAGTAATCACTAAGATTTACCTTCACTTTTCACTGGCATCTGATAAACCTTCAAAGTTTCTTTAAGATGACTAAGACTTGCGGCATCTGAGATGATCAACATCATATTATCATCTTCTGAAATGGCATCTAGTTCACACATACAATTACTAATGGATTCTTTACTTCTTATATTAGTATTTCTGAAGAGTTTCCAGGTTATTTTCAGTTCAATATTACTGTAGCAAGCTTTTCTCAAAATTCCTATGATTTAAAAAGTGGGGTATAAGACTCATATGTACATGGCTTTGAATACAGTACTGTTTGAACATACTGCAAACTTTCCACATTTACAAGATGGTAATTTAGGCCCTGATCCAATACCCACTCTGAAGTCGGTGAAAAGACTTCTATTGATGTAAACGGACCTTGGAAGAAGGCCTTATTTAAATTTTTTTAACTTGTCCAAAATTTACTTTTCAACAGATAATTTTCCCCTTGCTATTACTCCCAAATTGACCAGTGAGTTTGAATCCTCTTTGAATAAAGTCATTTATTTTTCATTTTCTTCAAACTGTGGCAGATTTTTTAACTTTCGTCAATCAACTGACATCTGAGATTCAGTTTAAACAGCATAAAACTTGCTGACAACAGACACCTTGGTAACTGTAGGCATTAAAGTACCTCAGTGATTCAGAACACTTTCATTTAACACAGTGATTCCATTTCACAGATTTTATACCAAACAGCAAAGTTATGATGATGCTTATAAATTAAGGAAATGGATGAAAGTCTACTGATGAGATTACATAAGTCTTAATGGAGATATGTTATGGTTGCTCTGGGAAAACAGAAAGGCAACAAGTGGCCTCCATCACCTGGGCTTCCCTTTACCTCCTTCACCTGGACTTTGCTAGCGGGCATATGATTTTAAAAGATCCAGAAGCAATAGGGGTATCTCCCACTCTCCCTCAGGCTCTGCCCCAGTTTGCAAAAGAAGAGACTTGTCCTTTCTTGATTTCATCTGATCCAGATAACACTTGGTCTAGTTTTATGACCTAATGCCCAGTTCAGCTACAACGGAGTCATGAGCTGCTAGCACATGATCCCTGCCTATGAAGCCTGCCATCCCTCCCTTTTATTGCAGAAGAGGATGATTTTGAGAAGTGGTGGTTTGTTTTATTTTTCCTAGTGTCACTTGGATACTGGTTGATGCTTGCTTCATCACTTAATGAGCTTCTGGGGCAGTGGAAGGGACCTTAGAGAAAAAGAGGGGATGTTTAAGGGTCTGGTAAGGTAGGGGCTGCCATAAACAAGATTCTGCACAAGAAACAGGTCCCTGCTCTGTGTCTAACGCACACCTCTCCATCTCAACCTCTGTATCATTTCTAACACCTTCTAAAAACGTAGCATTCTGGCTTCCTTTCAAGGCCCTGAGACGTACTTGCAAGGCACACAAAAGCAAATGTCTTCTCACCTTCAGATTTGTAAAACCGGGGACCAGTTAAATCCTCACTAGATTCTCCTGGACAACAACATTTTATACATTGTTTAAATGTATTAAGTATCTATATCTAATTGTTTCTGCATGTAACTGATGAGAACATTTCATAATTAGGCCATTACCACACATGGCTCAGTAGCCTGAAGATAAGCGTGCATTTTGAAAAGTAGCAGTTGTTATTGCCATTAGTAGCTTTTAGACCTTCCCAAGTTGAAGTGCCTCACAAAACCATTGAGACAATTTCCAAGCATATCTAATCTACATTTTGTACAATGGGTCAACCAAGGACTAAAACCCAAACTTAATTAATAGAAGGTAGGCTACACACTGAATAACAGTGTGATCATACGGTTTTTCAGTAAAACTTCTGATAGTTTCATTAGAACTTGTATTAGATTCACAGAGTTACTGTGCCAAGATATTACCAAACTTCCCACAGCAACTGGTAGCAAATTAACACCTAATCCTTAGAAGGAGCACAGCCCAGTGAATGGGGCTATGTTACAAATAATTTCTTTCACCCTCCCATAATGCCAGGAGCAGTTGCCTTCAGTTAACTCTTAAATGCCAGTCAGATTCCCATTGTACTTCAAGATAGGTCTGTGTATCAGGGCCACTGAACCAAGCAACAGAAATATGCCAGAAAGAGTAACTTATTTTCACTGAAATAACTAACAGTAACTTATTTTTCACTGAAATGTCAAGCAAAAATAATAGCTGTGTTATTTTGACAACTCCTTCTCCCCAAAAAAAGATTTTCTGCAGGTCGCTGGTACATTTCTAACAACTTATTTATCTGGCTAATCTCCCACTAGATACGGCAACCAATTATTCTAAAATATCCCTCCAGTATCCAAAACTGCGGAAGTAAAAAAATGGATTCAAAATCCTATCATGCCCAGCCTGAAACAAATGACCAGATCTTACCCTCTGCTTTTGGCAGTATTTCAGCTCCACAGACAATACAATAAAGTCCTTTCTTGCAAGGCTGGTGGTGTGTTTCCTTCTAACAAGACAATATACAAATTCATGTAAATACTAGTTGGCATATAGTAACTATGCAGACTGAAGCATTTAAATATAAACACAAAAAAATTATACCAGAACTGCTTCAGAGAAACATATTACTTAAAATGCTCAAAAAAATCTATTTGAATTAATGTTTATCATATATATCAGCAAATAATTAAAATATACATCATGCTAAAAATGCTTAACCTAACTTAAACAGTTATATTTTCATACAAAATATGACGTATAGTGCTCCAGGCTGTTGAAGATTTTGTTTGGAATTTTGCAAAGGAGCCTAGGATGATAGGTGCTCAACCCTCATTGAGTTTCAGTACGATTATATTCTTACACTTCGTAACTCCTGCCCTAAAAATCATGTGCTAACCAGAAACTGGAAGCACTGCTTATATTGAAACAGAAATCACATCTGTATTAAGTTAGGAGCTGGACTCTGTAGGCAGTCTGTATCTGCAGCTTCTACCTGTGCTAAGAGGACTTGCAAGACATTCAGAGTTTTTGTTTCCCATGAGCAAAGGTATCTATCAAGTGTGTAAATCACAAAGTTCTAGAGCAAACCATACAGACCGTGAATAAGCTATTTCATCTGTATTATTTCACTTACGAGATTACAAAATTATTAATTACAATTCTACAATTATTTCCCTTGCAACTTAACATTTAACAGCAGCGACTGTATAATAGGTAATTTATTCTATCTGCATGGTACCTTTCTCTCATAGTTGCAGCCATGTTCCCTAAACGTAGCTTTTCTTCGTCTGCATTGCCTCTGAACTCTCAATCCTTTAATAAATTTAAGATTTTATGATTATTTTAGACAGAAGATCATACCTAACTATTATATCAAAGTATGAGAGGAATTATCAATAATTTAGCTTTTATAGATTTAGGAAATCCAAACAAATAATTCTAGGAAAGTTGGTACATTGACTTCCCTTCCCTTCTATTTGCAGGCTGAGCATCAGGTTATTTAATTAAATTACTGGGAATCACCATAAATACATTAACTATAAAGAATATACTTACTACTAACATATTAAATACCATAGTTAGTTAGATAGAAAGACAAATTAAGACTGAATTTTCACAGCTGTTACACCAGAAGAAACTGTCCACCACCTACTCCCCAAAACCCAGCGGTAATACAAAGGATTATTATCAGTCAGTTGTCCCAAGCAACACAGCTGTGGTCAGGATTCGAGTTTAGTGAATTCGCAGATAGACACTTGTCAGGAAAAATCTAGTACCTAGTAGGCCAAATGCTGATATTTCAATACACATTTTAAAAAATAACTGAGTAATTTTATATAAAATGTAGATGTAAATTAATTCAAAATATCTGACATGAAGGCCATGTTTTAAAGGATTTCTAATCAAAACAAGATGCAACAATACAAGATCAAGAAAGGAACAATCTGCTCCAGATAAGGAAGATGGATTTTCTTTTTTTAATGTTACGGATTTACAGTCAGACAAATCTTCCGAAAGACAAGAGACAGTGGTCTAGGAGACAAGCAGACAAGCCACAAAGCTTAAGTGATTTCTATTATCTATTTAGATACACATAAACGTAAGAAGTAGGTTGTTACAGAAAACTCATTTTAAGGAAACTGAGCTATTAGAGGCTCATGAGAATCAAGCTGATCAACTCTGGGGAGTGTAGCTGCTGAGACACCTGCCACGGGCTGCCTCAGGATTTGCTGTGGGCTATGGGACAGTTCTAGTCCAGAAGCCAGTTACAAACAGAACTGCGTCTACCCTCCTAAGTCCTGATATTCTATCAGTTACTTAAATCTAAATTTTATCTTTAGATGTCACACGTTTAAATTGCTGTCAATATTAGAGCTTGCTCCTGCCCTATCAACTGGTTCAAAACCACCAGCATCCAGTGATTAAGCAAGTACTGGGAAACCTAAACCCAGAAAACAGGATCCTATGTGGCATCAATGTAACAAAAAGGTTAACCACATGCCTTATACTAGGGGCTGCAAGATAATGCTTGTTACAGAAAATCAACAGTATACTTGTCGTTCTTGAAGAGTATCTAATTTTATAAAGATGCATTTATGGTGTAAAGAAAAGACAAATTTAAACTCTATCCATATCAACACATTCACAGCTCTGTGGAGGTGGACATCAGCATGTTATTTAGATGTTCTTCTACATAAAATGACCAGTTAATAATTTAATCTCTGTTCTCAGTCAAAATATATAAATACCTATGAACTGATCTTAAGATTGTAGAAATCCTGCATCTTCATATTAATATATCATAAAAATGAACAATCTTTTCCTGAAAAATCAGGCATAGTATTATTACAGCAAAATCCTAGCTGTTTTGATCGCAGTAAATGAAGGAAATGTTTAGAACACTTAAAAAAACCATAGACTGAGGAAGATTTAAAGACCTTTATGTACAAATTTACATTGTTATATATTGCATAGAAAATGTGTTTGTAGGGCATACAAATGAGTACATGTTTTGATATGAATACATACAGGAACTGACCAAAAGAAAATTTTAAAGCAACTCAACTTTTATATAAAACAAATATGAGACCTCTGAAGAAGTCTCATCATCATCATCTGAGATGACATTCTGCCAAAGAGATTTGAGGGAAGCTTCAGCACTGAAGAATACACGTATTTTAGTGTCTAGCCTCCATCTATCACATGATCTGCAAAGATGCTCTTCCACATGTTTAATTGTAAAAAAACCCTAACAAATGCAGAAAACCATAACTTGATTATATGGGTGTTTTGCTTTCTGAGAAAACCCCAATTATTTGATTGTATTTAATGGTGGATTAAATCTGTAAGAGACAAACCTCCTCAGCCTATATAGTTAAATGCTACTTGGGCTTCTATTTAGACTTTCCACATATGTTGTCCTTCTTCCCCACAGTTAGGACAAAGAGTCTTAATTAAATCTATAGAAAACTGCATGTTGTGTAACTTCCACAGTGAAAACCCAAGAAGTGTAATGAAAAATCGAAACTGTCAGCATCATATATTAACTGAGAACTAGAAAGCCATCACTGCTCTATAGTGAGGCTATGTTGTAAAGGCTGCTCACTACGTTTCCTATAGAAGCTGTTACTACGTGCTAGAATTGTTCAGTAGAAAAGATGACACACCTTTATTTCGTGATCTGGAAAGACTGATTTTCCGTTTTTTGGTGTCCATCTCTTGAAATTCTACCTGCTGTGCTTCTGTTTCATGAGCCATCTCTACATTATGAGCTGCACTATTCTTACTACATTCATTTTGCATTATTCCATGTAAGCTTGTGCCTCTGCCATCATCATCATCCATTTTTTTAGTCACACTTTGTGCTTCCGAGGTGTTGATTGCAAATAAATTATCAGCAACTGTGGAGTTCCCACATTCAATCTGATTCTCATTCATATTACAGGTTGGAACCAGTGGTTTGATTTTCTGCTCCTCTGATTCTACATCATCATAGAGTTCTGGTGTGTAGTAGATACTCTCATCCTCATCTTCAGCTTCTCCAGATACGTTTAACATTGAAAGTTCAGATTTCCCTCCTGCAGAAGGAAACTCACTGCAGGGCTCATCGTGAAGCTGTAGCTTATCAGGATGCTCTTCAGCAAGTGGAGCCTCAGTATCTTTAACTGAAAAATCAGTTGTTTCCAAACATGGTTCTGGTACACGTTGTTTATGTTCTGAAATGAATGCTGACGGGCACTGATTTACACTATCAGTAAATTCACTAGCCATATTCACATTCTCTTGTTCACTACTAGCTGTGGACATGCAGTTCTTGCCTACAGGCAAGGGTGTTGAAGTCAGTGGTTTAAAGCAGCAATGTTCTTTCATATCATCATCGTTAGTGCAGCCGTTCTCTTTCTCTAATTTAGTTGCTGGCATTTTGGGTGTGGAGTCCAAATGTTTTCTTTTTTGTTTTACGTGGCAAGAATGACTCTCCACATGACCTTTCTGGCCACCTGTGAAAAATCACAAAACATTAATTAATTGTATATGCATTCTCCCTGTTGATTTACAGTACATTTAGCACATCAAAATTACCACTGTTTAATTAGGTTTACAGTTATTTTATAACACTCATTAAGATTCAATACAAATAAAAGCCTAGATGTTACAACTATCTTTGCACATGAATTGTCTTAATTAAATAAATTTATTAACTGGCATATGTAAAGTTAAAGTGTGACTGGATTTTAAATTTTTATTCTTTTTGCTGTTGTGCCCTCACATTATTTACATCTTTCTTGCCTGAAACAAAGTCATAAACCTTCCTAAAATTTAGGAATGGACAGATATTTACTTGTAAAGCTGGTACCAGTATATGAAAGGAGTCTCACAACAACATCTAAACAACAGGTGTATCTTGAACCAAGGCACTCATCTTGCAATATTGATAACGTGTTTCAAATATATTTTATCTTCATAATTTTCCATGTTAAAAAAAATTTAAGTAAAAACATTTTTTACTCTACTATGATATTATCAAACATTATCAATTGTTTTAAGACAATGAGATGGAATGACAATCTTAAGCCTGCTGAGCACAGCTCACACGTATTTGGGAATAATTGTAATTTTGCTCCATAGTACTTCTGTAATTCTAAAAATAACTTTTTTCTTACAAAAAAGATGCAATTTCACATTTAAAATTGTTAATTAAGTGTTTTCCACAGGAAATTAACATACTTTGTTTGATGGTTGCCCTGATGTTACTTGGCTGATTTGATGCTGCAGGATTAACTGAGCTGATGGTTGTAGTAAAATTAATTTCTGAAACCAAATTTTGCTCCTCACTTTTATCAGGAACATCTGGCGACAGATGAATAGTTGCCTCCAGCTGAGAGGCTTGTGACAGGTCTTTTGAATTTGAAGGTACATGGAGAAATTCACTGCTGCACTGTGATGAACTATCAATGCTTTTCTGGTTTCTTACAGCAAATCCATGCAAGGATTCAAGTGCGCTACCAAAATTTTCATGGTGTTGGATTTGTTGACGAATCCATTTAGATAACCCTAAGGGGACAAAAAAACCACAACAGTTACTAAAAGACTTCATAATCTAAACCAGGTATTTCATATCAGTAAATAGTACCCTAATACTTCTACGTACATAAAGGCAGATTCATGAAGATTTCACAAGTTGCTCAAGAAAGATAATGCACATCTTCCTTTCCAGGGCTGGGAATTTGATTTTATCAATGGTAGTATTTTCATGAGTATTGGTAATAATATTCTTTTTATTTGAAGACCTTTGCCTTTTTCACTAATACTTTTTTTCAAGTTCAAACTGCTGCACTGCAGAAATATCATTATACTACTTTTACACCTGTGTGTTCATTTTGCTTGTTATATAAATCATTAAAAAGCACCTTACATAGACTACAGCTACTTACCATCATACTGACAGGGTCTGACAAAAATTAGAATATAATGAAGCTTTTACAACTTTATTTCAGATTAAGTAATAACTCAGACTGAATTGCCCAATAGCTAAAATATAATACAGTATGTTCTTACACAGAAATAATTTTTTAAATTGTCAAATACCAGATGTCTTGAGCATAACAGCTGTTTAGAGGATGTTGGAACACACAAGAGTGAAATAAAAACTAACTTTCTTGATTTTTAAGAAGCATTTTTAAAATCTATTTAAGTACTCTTTTAATATCAATTAAAATAAAACAACAGAGAACTTCACTTTTCTGTGAAGTTTTACTTTTTAGAAACAGTACTAATCTTATCAAGTCTGGAACATATAGATTTTTTGTATTACTACATGAGCTACTTCTGTTTACTCAGATATTTTAAAGGTATTTTTAGTACAGACACACCGGACAAGCAGTTTGACTTTTACTACAGCAGCTGAGCTCCACCTGCTGACTACACTGCAACATCAGCTCTTTACATCAGCCCTCTGTAGGTCTCTTCTAAACGGGGCAGAAACAGATACATAATGCATTCTTAAGAAGCTCCTTTTTTTTTTTTTCTTTCCCATTTTTATTTATCAAGGTAGTGTGCATGACCTGTTTTATTTTATCTGCATTTATTTCTAGCCAGTATAAAACTACAAACAGAAAATACGTTTTTGCATATTGAGCATTTGGTGGTTTCAAACGGCACAACTTTTACCTCGTTGTTACCTAAAAAGCCAGAATGTTAAATTCAGACTGCTAAACCCTAATCATCAAAGCTCCCTATAAGCAAAAAGTATACATCCACTAGAGACCCAAGACCAAATAAAAATCTAGTCATTTTTAATATATACATTTATACACACACATATAAACATACACACTTATGTATACTTACATTATACATATTTAATATGCAAAGATTGAGAGTCCACAAGTTTTTACAGGTCCCATTTTAATAAAGAATTCTCAAGTTCTGCACACTGAAATGTCTATATCGTTATCTGTATATCCAAAAGGGGAAAGAAGTTAAATTGACTGAATGTTGCCACCCAAATGTTTCAGGGTATTTAATGAAATAGCAACAGACCAGGGTACAGCTCAGAGTTTTTGGTGTCAACTGCACAATTGCAGTTCAATGGATATATTTCATTGTGACTTCTCCCTACTCACTTTTATTTGTATAAACATATTTCTGGAATCTTGATTTTTCACAATTTGTTAATAGTAGGAACTTTCCCAGAAACGTTTTTTTACAGCTTACCAGTTATGTACTTATTAGGGTTATTCCGGAAGCGGTCATCAACTAAAATAAGAGCACCCCAGTCATTCCTATGTCTTATACACCTGTAAGAGAGCAACAAAAAAAAGAGTATATATATCATTAAAGTGCATATAGTAAAAAACTGGAGGCATGAGACAACAATGACTGCAATGAGTCAGCTAGAATATGCAAAAATATATATGAAGTGTTTTTCTATTGTCTTGCACCAAAAATTTGTATTGGTTCTCAAAGAAGCTTAATTTTCCCTAAGTTCTTCAACTTACTACAGAAAAAAAGGTAAACTAAAAATAAAACACAGACACCCCGCGGGCGCC
>JAVJGJ010000001.1:109239319-109257132 GCA_035590215.1 Microhierax caerulescens | reverse complement strand
CTGGTGAATCACTGAGGCTGAACTCTGCCCCTTCTCAGAGGCTACCAGCTCAAACCAACAGCTCATGCTTCAAAGCCACAGAAGCTTAAAAATAGCTCAGGTGACCTCTTCTGCCTGAAAATTTTCATGCACACTTAGAAATTTACCTTCCTCAGATAATACTGAATAAAATAAGGAAAAACTTCTCTGCAGATCTAGATCTCAGAGAAGCTACACCTGGCAGACTTGCACCTAAGCAGCGCACCTGAAAAGGCACCGGGCAGCCATGGAATTTAAACAGTGTGATGTTTGTTGCCTGAATTAAGATACAATCAAAGCTAGAAAAAGTTACTGAAATACAAAAAAATCCCCACAAAAGCAGCAAATAAAATCTATATACGGAAAAACAATGCTAGCTTGTTTCCCCGTAACCCAAAAGCTTAAATACGAGATATGGCTTAGAAACGGTAAAGCCAAACAACTCAACAGCAAACTGCTGTCCATCAGAGTCTACTAACTGGTCAATACCACCTTCTGGGGCAGAAGACCAGCACCACCACTGCATACAAAGCTCTCATTTTGAACTCCCAAGGTATTTTATGATGAAATGCTTCCCCAGTATTCTCACTCTTAATCCCAGTGTTAGAGAGATGGGAAACTTATGCGATGTTGTAACCGCTGAACACTTTTAGTATTGTCAACTACACCATGTGGCATCCCAGAGATCTGGAAGTTTTACGGTTTGACAAATCTTGTAGCACATTCACCCCAGGCCCATCTACTCATCTCAGTCTTGTAAGCTTTGAGGGACTTGCAACCAAAACTCTCCTCTGAAAGAAAATTCAATCCATTTCCAGTGAAGCAGAAGTGAAAAAAATCAAACAGCTTCCCCTGAGGTACAACGCTGCTGCATACGCTCCGTGCTACTGTGTGTAAGGTGAAGTGGTAAGTGTCAGTCATCCTTACAAATCCCCAAGGTGATAGCTTCACTTTTAAAGCTTTCAACATACTTTGACAGTGAAGTAAAAACTTAAAGGTCAACGCTACTTGCTAAGGACAGGATAAACACAAGAAAATCACTTTGGAATTTTTTATGGATCACAAAAGTAAACTATTAAATGTAAAGGAAAAGTTTTGATTTGCTGCGTTATTTATCCAAAGGCTTAACTTCTGGATATATTCAGGGATGATTTCTGTGATCTGTGCCAACATAGTGACATTAGCCTTGCACCAGTAGAAGAGAAATGCCATCCGCTAGTCTTAGAGGTTAAGTTGAACTTAAATGTTACCTTTCTTAGCTACACAGATGCTGTATTCCATAGGATTTTGCAGCTACTGCTACAAATTAAGCCTCTGCCATAAATATTTTTTTTTCTTAATTAATACAATTTCTATTTGATGAAAGAAGACCGTGGATGGCTTTGACTTTTTATAACCATTCTTATTTCTGGAAAAGTGGGAAATAAAAGGCTTTTGAGATATCTTACTGCTTCAAACTGATGTAAGAAATCACCACACCACCACATATCTACTGCATTGCTTGTTTTTTTTTTTTGTAACACAGGTAGCTATTCCTCCTGATATTTTTCTCTGGGGAAAAGGAAAAAAAAGTGCAGATGGGGATCTGCAATATCCAGCCAGTCATCTTGTTACAAAGCGATCCTGCACACTGCATCACCCCTTAGAAAGCAGTATCGCAGCAGATTGCAATAATTTACAGTGTACTGCTGCGAGACACAAACAATGCTGGCTGAGCAGTCTGAAAGTATGCTCTTGTACAAAATTTAGAAGTATATTGTCTTGATAATTGTTATTTAACATCTAGAGGCTTGCTGCATGGAACTGCACATTTCAATGATGTAAGCATATTTTTTATTTACATCTTTAACTTGATTGCTTCAAAAAGCTACTTTGCAATTAAAATGAAAAATAAAATTGAATATGAAGTGGGGCACGGAAGAAAGACAAGCGTGTGTGTGTGTATTTGTGTTTATATATACAAACATATACATACACTACACTTCTACCCTATTCAGTATTTCCCTCAGAGAATATTCAATAAATAATAAACCATGATATTTGGCTTTCCTGTAAAAGTCCCATAAATGTTTTTGTGTTCTCCACTTCATATTTGCAATTTTTTCCACCCCCAGTAATGGAATGAAGAAAAAAGTAAAAGTGGCTCCGGTTTAGACAGCCATTAACATAGACAATCAAACATAAAAATCCATCACTTTTTACAAACATTTAAATCATACTTGAAATGGTAGGGGACACTGTATCTCACGGCTTTCAAAATGAACATCAGATTTGAATAGATAGTTGTGGCAAAGCTTCTCAGAAACATTCAGCCTGCTTAAAACAATCACATTAATAACAGAACAGTCTTATGTCTCTAAAAAAATGCTTAACTTCACTGGGAATTTTAAAATTTTACTAGACAACAATCACTCTCTCATAAAATGTAATAATTTTCTGTACCAGTTTGTCCATATTTTAACACAATACTTTATTTTGAATAAGAAGTGAAAATATTTTTAAGTGATGCAAAACTATGATGAAATTCATACAGTGCATGGTAGGTTTCTCAAGCCAGGTTAACCATCTGAAATACCAATAATTTTCTTAGAAATTTTTCTTTTCCTAGAATACAGTCCAGAAGAAATTAATTATTTCAGCAACCACTTATCTAGCATGAGATTCTTTCTCTTTTCAAAGGAGAAAAAGCATATAGGCTTAAAAATTGCCACAAGGGCTAGAAATTAAACATTTGGGAAAATGCTGTTATTCTGAAATGATACAAAAGTCTCAATTTGTTGAGCCCTCAAGAAAGGAGAAAGAAACTTCAGCCAGATAGCTGCAAACTCTTTGTGTCATTAAACTACATATAACCTACAAAAACGTAATTGAAATGATGTGTTCCATCATGTTTCACAAATTACGTTACTGGAAACAATAAAGAAATTATTTGCAGTCGTAGTTCATATTCACGCTATAGGAGCTATGGGAAATACTTCTCATTAACGGCAAACTCAGCTACAGTTCTCAAGTAATGTCACTGCACAGAAATCCCAGCCTTATCAAGTTTGTTTTCCTTGTGCATCTACTGATGTCCAAGAGTTTGACTGCATTTTCCTCTATATTTTGGTAAAGTTCTCTTAGCTGCTGCATGATTAAGTACACTCTACTGTACTACGATCAAAAGCATCTGGAAAGGTGGAAGTGAAGAAATGCTCTCTGGGAAAGTTAGCTTAATGCTTGCACTTCAGAGTCGCCCATTATCAACATTTCATAGCAAGTTTCTTTATTTTCAGGTCCCCAAGGTAAGAACAGTAAATTATAGCTTGAACTAAACAAGTCACACTTGGCTCCAAAATCAGATTTTCCTACCTCTAGTTTCAGGTCCCAGAGGTGGGCAGAGGAAATCCTGGTCACAGCCAAAGAAGTCATTTTTGGCTCTGAAATAAATTTTCCTGCTTTACTACAGCCAAACCCTACCATTGAGAGTACCATAGCTTTAAGCAATACTTTAACGTTTCTTTTATATATTTTCGCTTTAGCAACCTGATTCTTCAGCAATATGAAACCATTTTCAATAACACAAAATTAGGGTTTTGGCCTCTCTTTCTTAAATCGGTATTGCTTATTATCAAGTACACTTCTGAGCCTTCATCAGTTCTTTTTCCCTAACACTGACAGTGTTGTTGACTCTTCTCTTTGGGAAAATGAGTGAACCTAAGATACTACATGCCTAAAATCTTTAAGTGAAACTAAATGATACTCTTTAAAGGTTCTACAGAAAATAACGTAACTTATAAAAAGCATACAGTTACTTAAGGAGACCAAACGCTTGCCATTTAATACCAGAAGTTGTAGCATGTACTTAGGACAAACATATGGAGAAAATAAAATTGGATATTATACATCACACTTGACAATGAGTTTCTTGCTCAAGTAAAGACTGATGTCTGGATCAAAATGCTACAATTCAAAATATATAACAGAAGTTAATGAATAGTAAGCTAGCATCAGATAACATGTATATGGGATTACACATCTTTTTCTGTCACATTATTTATGTTCTCTAATATTACAGTTCACTGGTATTCAATCAAGTTACAAATCATAAAATATATTTAGAAAGCAGGCTAATCACAGACAAGTAATATTAGTGGAGATGAGCCAACATCAAACTGCCACCATGAAATATTGGTCTCCAAAGGTATGATTCTACAAACTTTTATGATCGTGCACAGTCCTAGAAGTATTAAAGGGATTACTCACACAAGTAAAATCTATATGCAGGAGTAAGGGGTTATGGAATTGAGTCTTAAGAGGACTTTTATTAACCCAAAAAGCAGACATGCAAGCGTATACCCTCGTAGAAGTGGAGCACTTTTTAAGTGATTTAAACCAATCCCAGAGGTATATAATTCATGGGTATTCCCAGGGAATTGTTAATCACTTGTATTTCCCATTTTACAAGGGATGTCATTATTAACCATTAAAACATTTAATCAGTTTCTTCGTTCAGTATATCGACTAAGCACCTATTGCTATGTAAAAGCAAGAGATGTACTTGTGTTCACAACTTTATGTCTATCTAGGTGTAACTTGATTTGTGTCACTGTATTTTGAATTTTCTTCTGTTTGCTCAAAACTAAAGCTCCTCCCAAGGACTCAAACACAGAAGTTTTAAAATTTCCAGGTTTTAATCAGTTTTCTGGTTAGCCTACCAAATCTAAAGAAACACTAACTGACTGTATCATAAAAGCAAATATCATAACTACCTTGTAAACTTCAACAGTTTCATTTGGGAACTTAATGTATCCTAAAATCCTACCAAAAAAAAAAAAAGATAAAATGCACAGTGTCCTTTAATGTTGACAAATATGAATTCTTCTAACCCAAGAAGAAAAAAAAATTCAATAGAAAAAACTGCTAATGCAGAGAAACATTTAAAATCAGCCACCCTGGAAGAAAGGTACTTGGTTGTACTTGGAAGGGAGAATTTGTATCTTCTTTGTATGACGAGCACTACTGATATGCTCTGAAAACAATCCTGATTATCAAAACGTACTTGAATAAAATACTGTAATCGGTAAACAACTGATAGTTACATTGTAAGTTATTTCTACTGTTTAATGCAAGGAGTATTTGAACATCCACTACCACTTTAAAACACAACTCTAGTCCCACCTCAGTTCCAAAGAATTTATATCTGATCACAAAAGTATGGTTAGAAGATGAAGTGGCATCATAAGCAAGATGGCACACGTATTATTTAACCCCCTGGCAACTGTGACTTTTGGATTCTATCTGCTAATGAAACAGTAATACAGCCAGCCAAACTGTAGCTGGTTAAGGCTTAACTATAGGCAATTGTCTGTAATTAATAAAGAATCTCTTTTCAGGTAATACTAATAACTATCTGCTACATGAGAGCATGGTTCATAGCATCCCTTCCAATCCCTACCAGTTTCATGCAACTTTTTCTCCATATTGACAAATTAATACTCCTCCAGTTTATGAGGTTTTACCTACTGAAGGTAATTCCAAAGAATCTAGAGGAACTATAATACAGTGTACAGGAATAAAACATTGTTTTCCTTTATAATGTTCAAGTGAGGTCTGTTGGTCTAGGAGGACTGAAGTAATAAATAACAATTTGCATTTTTTAATATGCACAGACTATTAGAAATAGGAAATCACATTGGTTTTATATAAAGTTAACCTTTTTTTATTTACAGTGTAGTCCTTACTTTTCTGTACTCTTTTATAATACACTTGTTTCATTCCATTCTGGGAAGCAATACTATTGGGTCAGCTCTCCCAGAAATATAAAAAAAGAACAGTTTCAGGTGAACACTGGTGTAAAGTCCCATTCTCCCTCACTTCTTTTTATTTTTAATTTTGCATGCCAATCTTCACTTTCAACAGCCAGTTTTCCTTAGAAATATAAACCTAATTCCCTTCCTGAACTGACATGCTGCTGAAACAGATGCTTGATTTCCAAATTTCTTTTGTATCTATACTTACATTTCTACAAAGCTACCAATTTTCTTCAGAGAACAGAGTGACTATCCTTCAACTCTATCCTTCTTCATGCTATTGAGCTCAACTGGTAAAAGAAACATGCATTAATCCAGAACTGTTTGGGGTACGTGATAAACCTAAAGCCTTGGACAAAACAAAACAGCGTTCAGTTTAAAGGGAAGCGCTGCTGGCTGGATGCCACTTTGGATCCAAGTACACAAAAGACACATTTACAATAAAAACAATTTCCTCTAGCATTATTCTAGGACCACTGCCATGCACCAGACAGCACCTCAAATTTGATGCTAAGAGACTGGAGAATGCCCTTCTCTCATCTAGAATTGATCACTGCAGTGCTTTGTGCATTACCACATCTAAATATATACACTCAAACCTTTAGCTGCTTGCAATTTGGCAGCTACTGTTCCTATATCTACTTAAAAATTTAGAAGTTTTCTTCAGTCTAATTAAAAAAAAAAAAAAATAGTTCAACACAACACCGATTTTTTGGAATTTAGTTATCGGTAATGGGATGTACTGCCTGTGATTCTATTATGTTACATATTTGGACGAACTCAAGGCAAAATCAAATACACTATTTTAACCTTAGGGAACATAATCCCTTGTGAACATAATTCATCTTTGACACATTCTTTTCAACTTAATTGTGTATCATTTGGAGCACAAAAACACTGACTTTCTGGAAATCATTTGGAGTAAACTATAAAAGTTTCAGCCATACTACAGACCAAGTATTTCCAAAATACCATTTCAGCATATGCTTCTAAACCAAAGTATTTTCAACTCTTTCTAGAGTGCTAAGTATTCTTTGAACGTAAATGTTTTTATACTAGAGTGTATTATATTTCAGTAAGACAAAAAAAATGTTGTGGCTGAGTAAGTGCTTCAAGAAAGTTATGCAAACATTGAAAGAACATTGTGCTAGGCAGCCACCACTAATATAACCTTACTAGTCCTTATAGGATGTGGGTTTTTTCCAGCAAGGCTGTAATTAGGCACACACTGTAGACAACAAAGAAGTCTTTGGTTGTTCACTTAAGCTCAGAACACATCTCTAAAACCAAAGCGGAGTCTGTTCGGGCTTTAAGTGTGAACCTATGATTTTCTTGTTTGATTTGGCATTACTAATAACCCGAATCCAGCTGTTCCTAGTATTTATTCTGTGATACTTCATTTTGTTTCTTAGTTTCACCAAGCAGTCCCCAAAAGCTCTAAAAGGTAGAAACAAGATAAAGCAGTGACAGTAGCTATTATCACTGGAAGAAGTGTGCCAGCAACTGGATAACTGCTAACTGGCATCCACAGACCACTACAAAATAAGTGGTCTTACAAACTAGTCAATAATAAATGTTCTTTTTCAGTAAGAAGAAAGTCTAGAAAAAACACTTTTCAATATTCATTGGCTTTCTTCTCCTTTATGAATGCCTAGCTTCAAGTACGAAGTGCCTGTTCTACTGGAACATCACCTATCCGTAAGACAAGAGCTGTTGAAGTCAAAAGGAAGGAAGTGTTGATGTGGGTAATCACACAGCAGCGCAAGCAACAGGATGCTACTTTGGCCAGCTGCTGAAAAATACAAATAGTCTCAAATTTCTTTGATTGGAGGCACTTCAAAATACTATTTTTAGAAGGCACTCTAGAAGTTTTTGCCTAAAGTTAGATGAAACTTGAATTATCAAAATAGTAATGTCCTCTGTATCAGGAAAAGGTTATGTTATGTCATAATTTCATACCTCAAAATTGCAAGCTAAGAAAAGCAGTGTTAGCTTCAAAAAGGTTTACAGTTTCACACTCTAAGTGGCAAGTGTTATACACATAGGTACACTAAAGAAGGCAATCGAGATTAGAAAGATGATATACTGCGATCAATAATGATCTAGTAAGTGAAATACATTGCTTCATTATGTTATTATTTTACGTCATAACTATCTTCATCTTCCCAGCTGTTTTCTGATACAATCTTTTGATCAATCTGAACTTAGAGTAGCATTTTCCTAGCATTTATCCTAGACCTTCACAACCAAATGCCTCACTACAGTAAGTCAGGAAGTAACTTCATTTCTATACGAATGACATTAAGTTTCGGTGTATGAAAACAGGCAAGTGAAGATGGAAATGTACTGTTGCTTGGTAGAGTACGAAGTTAACAAGCATTTTAACAATGCAATAGCCTTCACTAGCAATGTCAGACAAAAATTTACAATACATAGACCATGATATATATTTATTTAAAATGACATAAATGAGCCCGCAAGATGTGCTGTGCTGTTCCTCTTCTTACCTGTGTAGAAGGTAAAGAATTCAAATGGGATTGAGAGGAGTCCAAGGGTGAACATTTAGAAAAAAATATTTTTTGCATATTTGGTGTTTTAAAGATGACATAAAAATAAAGCACATCTCTAAATTTATATCCTACCTGAAGGTCTTTCACATTTGGAAACGGAATACCTATGGTTATAACCGCCCGGGCATTCGCATCACAGAAATCCAAGCCTTCACTAACTTTTCCTCTGCATACAGCTATAAGGAGTGCTCCATCTTGAATAAGCCAGAGAGGAATATACAAATCATTCTCAGTGATAAACTGAGTATCAGAAGAAAATTTCACTAACATCTTCTAAATAGCTAAACATAATATAGCATAATACAACAAGTATCAAAAAATAGAGACTTCTTTGTTAGAGGGATGAGATTAACTCCATTTTGATCGATAATATTGTGGTTTTGAACATCAACTACCAAAATAATTTTGCGATATATAATACAGAAGTACTTAATTATGCAAGAACCATCCGTATCCACAACAAAATATTAAATTTTAAACCTTGAATTTTGCACTCCAATAACCATGCTATTTATTTTTTTGCATACTATCATTCTTTATCCTCTATACTAATATTTAAGTATTTTGAGAAGAAATTTTATAGTGGCCATAATAGAAGATGGTAAATCACAGTTATGTCATGTACTCTAAGCTTGATTCTTTAAGAAGCCACTCTGCACCTACTTGCTGGACACACAACTGCACATCCTTGCACAGTTCACTGCTTTTTGAATATCACTATTAGAATTATGCATCATCCTGTCCTTTCCTATATCCTTATGTAACAATATAAAAAGCAGTTAATCTTCCTCATTTATCACAATAACCTACTAAGCTGAGGTTTATTTAACTCTACCTATACCTTATTCTAATTGTTAAGCACTTAAAGAATAATTTTGGTGGGTTTTTTTAACCTTTAAGAGTCTGTAACAACTATTTTGTATGTCTGAAGAACATACCTTTTTCTCCTTTACATTTTATCGCATCATAGTATATTTTCAGTAGTTCATCAAAGTCACTCTTTGCCCCTCCTTGAGGCTCAGCAATGACCGTCTTAATCAGCTCCAGGTTTCTCCATAAGCCAGTATGCATCCAGCGATCTTTTAATTTGTCCAACAGCTAAAAAACAAACAGAAAAATCCAGAAGAGCCGTAATGAAAGGTCAATCACTTAAACTGTTCAATAAAGCACAGTTTATATATAAAGTTTATATATATAAATATAACATTTTATGTAAAGTTTATATATAAAATAAAAACCAGTTATTTTAGTGAAATTATATTATTCAGGTTTTGTATTTACGAATACAAGTTTCCCAACCATATACACTGTTCCACAGCTATGCAACACTTTGTAAACATGATGGCCACTAATTTTGCTAATTAGAAACAGTGCAGATTTTTGAGTGATCAAGGCAAAATTCTCTGAATTTATAAGAGTGGTCACTGAAAAGCATCTTCTGGTATTCCTCAAAGCAAGCAGAATGTCATTCAAAGAAAAATGGAAGTTAACTGGTTTTGTGGTTACCAAGAGATCCATAAGTAAGACCTGAAGCAAATTCTAAATTAATCTGAAACATGTCTTTATATCTTAAATTTTGACAATATAATATTTTTAAATGAACATTGATAAGTTGGGGGAGGAGGTATTGATGTAGGATTTATCAACAGCCTCCTCTGCTTCTTGAAAGGCCTGTCAGCTTTGTTGTATCTACCAGATTCTGAAGTGTGCACATTTTAGTCTAAATCAGTACGTGTTCAAATCTTGCAAGCAAATAAGCTTGTTCCACCTTTGGTATGAAAGAAATTTAAAAGTCTTGCATTACAAAAAGAAAAGTCTAAAATTACCACAGAAACTGAAGTCTGTTGGGTGAGGGTCATTTAGCAGTTAACAGTCATCACGTGCATCAATCTCTAGACTGAATGTTATCAAGACAGAGAGCAAAAAAGTCACTCCTTCACCTGACACAGGCAAGGCAACCAACACATCTGAGGATGAACTGAGTAGATCTGGTTCAGTGGACAGAAGTAAATACCCCGCTTTACTCCTTTTACTGTTCAGTGATCATTAGTGCGTCACTAACTACTGTGCAGTAGAGTTACTGAGTTTTGTGTGTACAGAGATTTTAAATTCACAGATTCTGTAATAAGGGCTAAGCGCTTAATTGGGCTGTACTTCCCTCAAGTCCACTCACTAAAGATTTTCTTAGTATTTGCTTCATGCTATTTAAACTGCTCCATCTGGAAGCTGCACTTGCCCCAGATCATTCCTCAAAAAGCCACGGCACCTCTGACCTCCAAGCCACTTGCTTTTCTGATGCACTCCAACTAAGATCTCAGGATCTTGAATGGTTAGATTGTTACAAAATTAATCTGTCCCATGTCCAAATATGCAGTTTAAGTGTTACTGTGAAGCAGAACTAATGGTAACTAATTGTTGCCACATATGACTTTACAGGGAGAATACTTGCAAATTTATAGGAAACTGTTCACAAGAACTCTTGCATATTTCATGTTCTCAGCATTAAAGATCTGAACTCATTCTCTGACCCTAAGTATTTGGATCAGTTCCTTCTGAGGTACGTGTGGTTCAGAGCAGACAAACACTATGTTATTGTCGAATTTTCCCTAGCTTTGTTCAAGCCTCTATTGAGGGAATTACACTTGCTTACTACTGATGAGACACCATTATCAAGCAAGCACAGAGACACTAAGTGATGAATAGTAGGAACAGTCTCCTACAGATACAGATGTAACTGCAGAATAAATCATCTCTTCTAAATGTGTCTGTCCTACTGTTTGTCCCCTTCTCTACCAGCTCTGTCATTTCCTGGCAGCATCCTGCCTGTAATCTCTTTTTATATAAAAGATCGTAATACTATGACCAAGCAATGACTGTCCATCTTGCCATCCGCAGCCTGTCACTATGTCTTCAGTTCTTGGATATGATATGGAGATAATTCTGGTAAAGAAAAGAATCAAGCATATTATGCCTCTAAGTACATCCATTTGGGATCTGTTAGAGCTGCCAGTGACTGTAACATTATTAGCTTTCCAGATTTCATTCTTTCTTCTGCGAAACTGATGTCTGCCTGGGCGTCCGCTTAGCAATCGATGCTAAAACCACTTCTAGCACTGCCTGCTGTTCACCACGCGTGACAAAAGGAGGCCAGTAACAAAACAGAAACAGGATATATTTGGGTGTAACTGAATCTGACATTTACATACATAAAACTATCGATGCTTTGACTTCTAAGGGTTACTCGCCCCTGACTTCTCCTCGTATCATCCCAGATACTGAAATCAACCAGTATTTTTCAGAAACACACCTTTATGAAGTGTCCTTAGCAGAAAAATTGTTTCTTAACTTCAGAAAATCAAAAGGGCAAGATTCCTTACAAAAATCACTTAATCCCTCAGTTCCACGTATTTCTTCACTCATATTTGAAAGAACTAAAATTTATATTCAAAGTTGAAAAGATGGCAGTATAAAATTCCTCCAAATTCTTAAGAAAACATATTTTCTCTTTTGTGGGTTACCCAGCCCCTCCAGGTAAGTATCTCTTAGACCGCAGTAGGTTCAGGTTTCTTATTCAATTGACAGCAATCATCACAATAGAAAAATCTACTATTTTTGATGGAAATGTGCGAATTAATCATTAAAATCTTTGGCAAGAATGGAACAATTCATTTAGTTCACACAAAAGCTATTACCCTCTTCCATTTAGTGGAGTTTGCTAGATAAGGAAACTTTCTTGCATGCAGGAAAGTATGCACAAACACAATACCCATGCTACAGACACAGACACTGAAATGACAAGAATTATGGACATGACTGATTACAAATAAATAAAATGTAGAGTGCATACCTGCCTCATAAGAGCCAGGAATCAAGTGCAAGTTTCTTACAAAAAAATATCTCACTTTGGGTTGAAAAAGTGCAAATGGGAGAAGATATAATCCAGGAATCTCAGGAAGCAGCCATTAATGCCCACAGTCAGTCACTTTTTCTACCCAAGGAATAATAGTTTCTGTAGTGGAAGGCAATCTGTGTATATTTTATTAAATCCCTTAAAAATGGATTCTCAAATGGTTTATTAACAAATGGTCTTCCTCCAGGACAGCAGAAAATCTTGTTAAAAAGAATCTGTCATCTTTCCATGCACTGAAGAATGTTTACTTTGATAGCTTTCTCCTTTTTTTCCTTTCTGCAATTTAAAGACACCTGTAAGCTATGATCCACAGAAACTATGACTTCAGTATTTAGATTCACCATTCATCTTTGTCAGCATCCCCCTTTTTAGGCAGTTTTTGAAGCACTCTTGAAGATCGGGAATGGGGGAAACTGTTTTCTTAACATCTCTTGCCATTATATTGCACTCCTAGGCAAAAATCCTCTCATTCTGTGTCCAGGAAGGATAAGCTTTGCCCCTTTACATTTGCCACTTCGTTTTATACAGTGCCAAAAATTGCATTAGGGTTTCCCATGTCACGAAGCAAGACCAAAGAATTGTTTAATGTCTTTTACCCTAAGGCAAGTTCATTGTAGTTTCCAGCATCTTAACAAAGTTGAGAAGTTAACTTGCAGCAATCAAGTTGCTGGGGATGCACTCTTTCTGCAGTATTTATTACCTCCTGACAGTGATTTTTGAAGTAGCAATTACCTGAGATGAGAGAGGGTCTAACTGAAAACACTGTAACACGATGAGTTACTTATTCTGGTTTACAGTTCCCTAGCTCTTCTGCTACAAGCACCTGCTACTAAATTTCTTTACACAGAATATTCCTTGCATATTTTAGCATTGATACACGTAGTGAATGGATTGCACCTTGCCAGCACAGTAAAAAGGCACCACAGAATCAACCCTTCCATCAAAAAGTGCTTGGAGAAGCAATGGAACACTTGAAAATACGACAGGATGTTCAAGAGCAATACAGGGCAAAAAGGATAACAACCTTAGCAGCACCTGATAGCAGAGTACAATAACTCCAGCTTTACTGCCTAGTTTAACAACTAATTAATAATAACTATCAGTTACAATTAGACTGTATATTCTTGTGCACCTTTAAATCTGTATGCTGTCTTGTTACCCATACATTTCTATAATGATAACTGAACAAAAGATATTTCAAGGTGCACAAAATTTACACATATCTTGTAACTTTCTTAAAAGTCTGCCATTATACACTAAAAAAACCACTTCTTCAAACTTCAGTATGTTTTTCATCTTGTTTCTGTGTAAGATTTTTTTTTTTTTTTATAATGGTATGAAGTTCCACTTTTCATTGTTATTCAGATATGAAGGGCAGCTGAGGGGGGGAGAAAGGAAGCAGCCATTAGGTTTTTCTTAATAAAAAATCACAGTACTGGCACCACTGCTAGTGCAAAAAGTCAGAGATTCCCAAGGGACTAACATTGATCTAAAAGCCTTTTCCCAAGCAGAGCCCTTCATGTGTTTGCTACCAGAATTTTCTTTTTGAATAAGCACTGCTTCAAATCAAAGCGTGTCTCCAGTGGGCTGGAAACGTGTTTGAAGGGTCAAATAGAAGTTCTACATGCAGTCAGCATAAAACTTCAGAAACGGAAAACAGACATCTCTGGCCAGCCCAGGGGCTGAGCAGTAGGACTTCCTAGACTCCTTTTGGGTAGAACTAAAAAGGCTGTGCTACACTTGAGACTAAAAGAGCTGTCACTTGCAGAAAACAGGGTTATCGTCCAACCCACCAACATGTAAAAGTATCACACTAAGATGTACAGTACTGCTATAATGATGTACATTTACATCATATTTTAAGTATCAGTCTATTAATGCACAGTCTACATACAGACACCAAAGTTCTACATTTACAGGAAATTGAGTGAGGAAGAGGTGGTGTCAGTTTTAGAAGCAGCTAAAATCTCCTAATACAAACATTTTCCCTTCAATTTCAATGCTGTGGTACATGGTAGTGTGTCTTCCTTCTTTGAAAGGTAATATAGGCATCTTAAGATCATTTCCAGGTATAGTTTATAAAGATTGAGAAGTCTGGCCTGGGCCATTCCCTGCTGCATACCTACAGATGATTATAGAAAGTATTTCCAAAGGGAATCTAGACTAAACTAGAACACTACAGACATGCAGATTAGGGACTTCAAACATAGAATAAAGGGATCCCCAAAGCTCTGTCTGGTGGAGAATATACTTTTTATTTAAATCTACAAAACTGAAATACATAGTGTTATTTTCCTAGTACACAGACCAGGGAAATCACATATTCTCTTTTTAAACATTTTCTTTTTCTACATAACTTTGGAACTGTCTTACAGATTAATTCTTTTAGCTCTGCAACACCAAAAACATTTTAAGAAGCTGCAGTTGTATGCACCTGCACCCAGCTGTGCCTCTCTCCACTTACTGGATGAGCAACTATTTTAGCAACCATAATTAGATTCAGAGAGAGACAACAGAACCTGTCAAACTGAATTGTGCTCTTCTAGTCCTTTCACAATCTTACATTCTGAAAAAGACCATAAATTCCCCATGTATGCAAAATCAACCACAAAGTAAGAAAATTGTATCCAAATGCAATTCCAACTGCCTAGAAACCTAGCTAGGATAAGGGAACAAAACTAAAGCCTACTCGTTTAAATAAAACAATCAAACTTTTTCCAAACATGGTGCTCTAATTTTAAAACTAGCACTTCTTCCACTCTCATCTGAGTCACACTTATGAAAATGGGACAGGTATCCCTGCATATTTAAAAAAAAAAAAAAAAAAAAAAGAAAAAACATCATAAAATACACGATGGGAGATGCAAATCTGCATCCAACGGATGTAACCAAAAAAGCTAAATAACCTAGAGACAGTGCTCCAATCATCGAACAAAACTTAATAGTATTAAATAATTTCTGCTCTTTGAAAAATCTTTTTAATTTAAAAAGTTTTTCATCTATCATTAAGAACGTGCATGAATCAAAGTCTTCTAAAAACATACTATTTGGCAGACCTCACTAGCAGCGTGCTTAACATTTTAAATATTTCCTTTACATTTTAAACCAGATGTAAATATAATTTATACTTTTTTCAGTAACAGGGACATTAATTTCTGTATCTTTCCTCTTTCACTGATCACAAATTCTGTTTTGCTTCAAGACAGAGTAACACAGGCCTTCAGCGAGTGCTTTTATCTTATCTAAGCAAGAGGAGGTGGCAATGGAGTGGAGGAGGCAGAGGACTACAGATACCAAATTTATACACCGAGTTTTATCAAAAGATTTTGTTTCAATGCAGTGCTTGTATCTTGACAGAAAAATAACAGGTGTCAAAGCCAAATGAATAAGAGACCTTTTTCCCTTTGCATCTACTGAAAACCCTTACAGTCAGAGAGCATGTCAAGAAAAAAATACCGTTTTCTTACCTTACTACAAAATGTTTCCTGTCATTTGGACTGTCTGCAAAAAAAACCAAAAACCAAATACACACTATAAGTTGTCACAGGACAAATCAATGTGCATCTGCATCAGCTGCCTCCTCTCTTCCTTTCAGAAAGAAAAAATAAAAAATAAATCTATACACTCTGACAGATCCTTCTGCAAATTTAAGCTATTAGGATGGAGGACATCATATTTTCCACTAAAGTAATCCTCTGATGATCTCAAGGCACAGATGTTTTTATAATGTATCTAATTCCATAGGTATTGCATTACCTTTAATAAGCTTCCAGGATGATGCAGTTTGCTGAGTCAGCTGGTCAGCTACAGCTGTAACTTTTTGTTCAAATCACTCTCCCACTGGTCTCAAAGCTCTAGAGTACGTTCAGCATGATGTTCAGATTAATTACCTCGTTGAATGTTCTACTTCTCTTATGAAAGAATGACACTGTCTCTATATTAGTGATAATCCCCAAATATATTCAGTGATTAAACAAATGCATTTACTACATCACTTAAACACTAGTGGCCTTAAATTCATGTTATTTCAAAGCTACCCCAGAGAATGAATTTGGCCAGACTCCACCTACTTTTTTTGTATCACTTATACACTGGTATTACAGGCTCATATTAAACTAACTTCTTCAAGAACTACGATGTTTTGGAAAAGTACAGAATTAGCAAAAGTATTTTGACAGTTCTCTGAACTAAAAGGGTTGCCAAGCATCTGTACTAAATGACCCAGAATCCTATAAAACTGACCTCCGGGACTGTCAGAACTCTTCAGTTTGGGGGAACCAACAGTTTACAAAGCCAGTGTGGTGGTATGGGATCAGGAATTAATTCCATTTCCACCTTCAGTTTAAAAAAAACCACCAAACACAACCAAAGAAGCAACAACAAAAAAACCCCAGACCCAACAACAGCAGCAACAAAAAAAAAAAGTCCTCTGAAGTTAAAAATGAACACAAAGGAAACAGTAGAAGGAAGAAAGCAAACAGGGTGATGAAATGGGAATAAAAGATAGAAGGGACAAGAGATAACTGCCTGGAAGGATTCACGTGACAGGAAAAAGCTGAGTTTCCTTCCAAAAACAGCAGGGAAAATATTTGGGCCCACTACCCAATAAAATCTAATGCCAGTTATCCAAACGTTTAAAATAAATTTTGAATAGCACTCTAGAACTATTATAAATAGTACTACAAAAAGCACAATGTCCCTTAACAAGAATAAAAGGTCACATGTATGAAAAGAAAGCAATGAAACCCAGTAACATTTATCAACATCATCAAAAATACTACATGCTTTCAAAAGGACTGAAATATGCACCTTTTAGCCACAAGTCATTTACTAAATTGGCAGAGCTAATTTACATTTCATCTTTTTTCCTTTTTCCCTTCATAATCAACCTGTATGCTTTTTTAAAGGTGATTTTATTCTTAATCACATTCCTCACCAAAAAAAGAAAAAACCTCAGGTCTGCTTGACACCCAGACATTTGCACTGCACTAGGCTGGGACCATACCAGCCAAGAATAACTTAGGCCATTCAATTATTTAAACAGTTGTTCGCACTCAATTAGATTTTCATGAAAGGTTAAGCAATAGACTGATTCACAGAAACCTCTTCATGTTTATGGGCATATCTAACATAATACAGGGAGGTATTTAAAATTCATTCTTTTGAGTGACTAAGCTGATACAAAGTACTAACATATCTAGTCACAAAAAAACCCAATGTTAAGCTTCAAATTCCATTTTTTACATTTCTAATCCTAGCAGATTTCATTTAAAAAGAGCATGAAAATATCTGTGCCCAAAATATTCCATTTGTGAACTAAAACCTACTTTCAAAATAGAATGTTAATTTCCCACTGTTAATGGGAAACTGGAGAAAAATACCAAATGCCTATATAAATACATATGCACAGGTAAACCTTCTTTTTATGTGCCATAAACAAACTGATTTAATGCAGCATTTTAATGGAAACAGGCCACACAAAGATGCAATTCTTATCGAGGAGAGGCTATGCCTCCTTCCTAC
>JAVJGJ010000001.1:109165446-109239219 GCA_035590215.1 Microhierax caerulescens | reverse complement strand
GAGGAGAGGCTATGTCTCCTTCCTACTGCATGTTTCCCTAATTATTTATTATCATCGTGGGGCTACAATGAGCAAAGCAAAGAAGTGTTCTTTTGAACCAGACTAGGTTTACAGAGTACTAACTCCAGATCAGTTTTTATCTGATTTACTTTCCCAAAGTGTCACAGAGCCTCTGTAATTAAATGCTCCACGGCTGCAAAACAGAAAATATTTTAAAAAAAAACCAAAAAACACCAACACAAAAAAAATGTATTCAACATGTTCCCTGCTGTCAGGAAAAAGAAAGCATTCCTATTGTAAAACCAATAATTAAAGAATACAGGGTAACACAATATGTTCAGAGACTCTGATTTCATTGTTTTAAGGAATATGAAGACTAGGCAACACAGAGAAGAATTTTAATGTGGAAAGACCTTAGAAAAGTCCTGAAATAAAAGTTGACATTGCGAAGGAATGAGAACAGCACATATGCTCATCTGAGTACAACTTCCAGAGGAAAACACACATTCCTCACTTTTTTCAGAACCTCTCCTTTTCAGCTGATGAGGAAGATTTTCTAATGTGTATTTAACTGCTAACCCTTACCATCTGTTACAGCAAAAAATCAAATCAAGTGCATAAAATAAGAGCACATATATTTCAAGCAAAAGGAGTTAAAAGGAAAACAATTTAAAAAAAACTTAACTTTGCACAGGTAGTCATGATTCCAAAATTACAACAAAATTGCCCAAGTCAATGAATGCTCAGCAGGTTATTCTCTTCTATAAGAAAAGTTTCATTTTATTGGAAAGACTTCAACAGTCCAGAGACAGAATCCAGGAAGCTGCAAAGGGACCTCGACCCAAGTCACACATTTGTTCTGACATTTTACATTTCTTCCAGAGTTAAGAAGAAAGATCATACAGCCTTTTAATTTTCCTAACAGGTGGTCTATACTATAGAGTCTTTCCTCAACACATCTCCTGGGAGAAAGCTGCCCTCAACTGGAAATCCGTATCACTACTACATGTGCTGTTTCAAGAGATTTTTCACTAAGATATCTCTTACCATTTCTTTACAACAGAAAACAAGCTTGAAGAATAAAACTTTAAAGCCATGTAAGTGTCTATGATTTTCAAATACTTGTCTGGAAAGTGTCTTTTTAAGTTTAGAAGTACTGTACTTATTTTCTCCAGAAAATTTTAAACAAACGTGAAAGAAAAACATTTAAGACCAAGACTCATGTGTTGAGATACCTTCATATGCTCAGAAATGCAGGGTAAAATCTGTATTATCCCACACAGGCTTGGCAGACACACTGGGGGGGGGGTGGGGGGGGTGGGAGAAAAAGAAGGAGAAAAAAAAAAAAAAAAGATAAAGCTACCATCCAACTCAACTACATAATTAAACTAAACCCTGAACATGGTGAAAAACTCTTTATTATGAACAAGATTCTGATCACCATGTGCACACTCCAGCACAATAAAAGTTGAATAATTCATAATCATTTTCAAAGAAAAAGTATGCATCACTCAACTTTGGGGAAACACAGGGGATTTCACTGGTATGATTTTTCTTTAGGGACAATGACAAAGTGCCGCTCACCAGCAGGAAACTGAAGCACTGAACTGTGTTCCATGTGCCATAAATCAACACTGCAGCCTACAGGATGTCTCTCTGGTACCAACATACCATCAATTTTTCAATAACCTCCTTAAATAATGGAATATGTGAACGGTGACAACAGTAATGAAAAATGAAATGTTTTGCACGCCAAAGACTCTAGAATAACACAGTTAATATGTTGCTTCTACAGTTAAAGAAGCCTTTTTTATACAAAATCTTTTCCCAAAAAAACCCAGCATGTTTTACCACAAAACAATCTGGATAGCCTTTGAAGTATTCAGTCTTTGAGCTCTGTCACAGCTGTTTCTAAACAACCTGGTTCAAAACAAGGTTTCTTTTGTGGTTTTAAAATTAACCAAGACAACAGCTTTCTGTGTTACAAGAACTGCTTGTACATTCACCCTAGGCTATCATTACACTTTCACATTCAGTGAGAGAGCAATCCTTCATGTAAAGAAAGCTCTCCAGAAAAATTTATTCTTAAAAGGATTGTTTAGATCCTGATCTGGAATCAAAAACAAAATTATAAAACTGTTAATGAACGAAGTCAGCATCCTACACTGCCGTCCTCTTCTTCAACAGTCAAAAAACAAGCTCAGTCATCTTTGACCTCTTTTTTTTTCAGAATAAAGAGATAAAAAAAGACAGGGTTGTCTTAGTGGCACATCAGCAGTGAAGCACAGTACCATCTGGGAAAACTGATTCAAACAGACGCGCAGTATAGTCCTAGGCATGAGGCCGACCAAGTCCACGAATGCTCACACAGTAAATGAGGGCAGGCAGATGCCTGTCGCAGGGAAACGACTGCAAGAGTGGGACAGTAAAAAGTTTCAACTTTTAGTCCTCTATTAATACTAACAAAGAAAATATTTTTAAATTTATAGAAGGCATTTTACACCTGTAGTAATTATATAATTTTAAGATAGATTATTATTCTCTTGACTTTCTCAGAAAGGTCAGGAAGTTTTCCCCTGTTATACAGCAAATCAGTGGATGTAAAAACCTAAGACACTTTCTCGGCAACAAACCTATATTATATGTAAGATGTTGAGCTCTGAATAGGTAATTACATAATGATAAATTATGATAACAGCGAACGATGTCAGCTCTGGTTCTTGGACACATCCAAATCCTGTCATTTGGGAAGTAGGACCACTAAACAGAAAAGTCAGTAGAGTTCCAGACTTAAGTCAAAGAATGAAGCAAATGTTAAAACACAGAAATACAAAGCGATAAAACTTTCTGCAATCATGACAATGCAAATGACCCTCACTAATGTCACTAATATTAGAAACACATACTTCAGTCAGCAGCAATTAAGGAGGGAACAATAAGCAATTAATCTCACACAGCAAGAAGCTATTCAATGGCTTTACTGAATGAAATTTTTACAGCAATCTGCCAAAGGTAACTAAGTATGTAACACTTCTATAACAATACAGAGATAAAACAGCATTCATTGGATAAAAGAGCACAAATAGTAAGAACGAGTCATAAACCGTTTCCTATCCCACAAAAAGAATCTGATGCCAGGAAGGAAAACCTGAAAGCAGGATCCCTAAAAAACACAAACATTACCATAAATCCGCTGGCCTCATTGGAACTGTGCTAAGTTATGCTAAGGAGATGGTTTTCTGGTTTGGGGTGTGGGTTTGATTTATTTATTTATTTTAATTAAATATTCTTTCTTCTCTATCTGACCTTACGCAATTTGGACCATCTTTTTTCCCCACCAGTAATTGCCTGATACACCTTCACCACATATATTACACATACTCAAATCTTAGGAAAATAAATTCTCACCTCATGATCAAAAATAGGAAGAAAAAGCTGAAAACAAAGTTTTAATTGTAACACACTGCCATTTGGCTATCATCAAACCAAGTGGCTCATTTGTAAGCCAAAACCAGAAGTCTTATGTTTTGTGCAAGTTACTTGTTTCAAAACATTTTTGCTAAAAAGAATCCACTAATGAGCTGTGAACTTAATCAAAGTGCAATGAATACTCTTTAAAATAATATGCCATCTCACCAATTAAATACTATCACCAAGAAGCTTACTTACCCACTTAGCAACTAAGTCTAAGGCATGATTTTCTAAGACATGATTTGATAGGCTTCCTGATTTTCTAACAAAGCACAATTTCTCTGCATTTGAAATAGCCTAAGTATTCCTTTCAATACATTCAATATTCAGTTTCTGGTACATACTGTTACAGGACACCTAAATACATGCTTTCAAGTACATTTAATCTCATATATATTGTTTTTCACACTAGGAGAAGTCCCATCCCTGCCACATCAGGCAGCAAACCTCTCAGAAATGCCAAAGGGATGAGGAATTCTGCAGGTTGCAATGGTTCAGAACAGTAATGCCAAAGTAACCTGTGCAAGATACACCTTGTTCTTAAAAAGAATGTTGGTTATGTATATTTTTCCCTATTAATAACTACTGTTTTCTATCCCGCTTTCTCTCCCCTTCATCAGCTCTTGAGGAAAATGATGTGTTGGCTGTAATTCTTATTTACTATTTGGACTATATAATTCACAGAGTGTAAACCTCTTGACTCTGAAAACTCAATCTCAGTGCAGTTACTACTTAAACGGTAGGAAAAATATGCAAACAGAAAGTGTTAATTACAAGGGAAAGTGGAGCATGTGTTAACTAGATACAACAATTCAGCTTGCAGCACTTTGACAAGTCAGAGCTCAGAAGTGAGAAACAATAATAGATTTTTAGTTTATTTTCCTGATGCTGTATGCTCAGGGTATTTAAACTAACAGCGTAATAAAATATTAAACTGCACAGCTCTCAGGGTGTGAAGTTCACAAGCAAAACACTCATCTGCCAGTATGGCATATAATTTTTTTAGACATAATACCCAATAATCTGCCACAAACTGTCGCTACAGATTCTACTTTATATGATGTGCAGATGCTACCAGAAAGTGTATCTGCTCTATGTAAAAAGCAAGTGCCACAGGGCACTTGAATAATTGCACATCCCTTGCTGGTCACTGCAGCAGTTCAGTACACCACGGAAAGTATATTTGTTCATTCTTTTCAGGCAGTAATTCAAAAAGATAAGGTGGGACCCAAATCACACCTAGGAATTTCCCCGGAGCCACCAGCCCTGAACTGCTAGAACACTCAACCACAACGGCCCTGGTGTACCTGAGGAGTGGCTGTGTGTAAAATGTCTGGTTGCAATAACTAATACAGCAAACAGCTCTTCCATTCCCACCATTTCTGCAGGACTCCACAGAATGAGAAGTCAGAACAGTTCATTCCTTTCATATCACCTCACCCAAATTTCCATTCACCCAGAATATTCACCTGAGTAACTCCAGTTTATTTGGTTAATAACCGGTAAAAACAGACTCAGTTAACAATGCTGCAATTTCATACTAACAACTTCATAACATAAATCATATTTCATAAAGAGATCAGGATTTCCAAACAAGTATCTTTATAGATTCTCATATTAGGGTCAACCACTGAAACACATGCTTTTAAAAAGCACAGTAATGTTTCACCCCTGAGATGGAGCTCTAGCAGCAAAGCAGTAAAAGGGATGCTCACGCTCCCTTCCCTGAGCGAGCCTTCCTGATGAGCCAACTCAGTTCAAAAGGCCAGCAGAAAACCTGGAGAAGCAGGGGGAAGGATAAAAATTTTTCCTTTGTTCTGGAGATCTGAATCAATTGACACAAAATTCAGAACAGCATAAGGGCAATCACAAGGGGAAGAATGTCATCATTCAGCAGATCGTCTCCTCTAACTTTTCTAAGCATACCTAATTGTCTCTTATTTCCCAGAAACCAGGAAAATTAGTCCATAGCCAGGGCGTATATCTAGGATACTGTCATACTATTTAAGAAAGAAAATACGTATTTTGTGCAACTATTCAGATTGTCAGTTATTAACTCCCAAAGATAAAATTTCTTCCTTGATGTAGTCCAACATTTTTCTTGGCCTGCCTTGTGAGTAACATGTGGATGGTTAAAACTGAAATTAGCATCAGTAACCAAGCAGTGGGAAAAAAACCCAACCACCAGAAAAACCCCAAAACCCAAACAACTCAAGAGGTTAAAAAATCCTAAGTGAAAACATTCTAGCAAACGATCATAATAAAACAAGCATCAGCTTTAAAATTTTAGGATTTTTTCAATTATTCCTTTGGTGCATAATTCAGCAGCATTCTGGTTTTCTTATTTCCAGGCTTGCTTCAGACTCTGTAATTACACACAAAATGATCTTGCCAGGGTGTGAACTGCCAGCTCCATCTTCAGATTTAGTCTGGCAGAGTAACTTGATTGAACTGATGACATGAAAGGATGTGGCTTGCCAGCATAATTTGAGGATAAAGGTTATATATGTGGTTACAGAAAAAGCCTTATTTTAATTATTTTTATACAAACTTTACTATTCCTTCTGCTACTGTTCTTCTCTATTTGTACTAGTATCACCACAAGTCTTCAGTGCCTGAGGCAGAGAAAAGAGCGTCACGAGTGATGGAATGGTTGAAATCTTCCATCACACACAGTGATTTTTATATACATGTGTCGCCGTGTCCAAACCAATGGGAAAAACCAAAACTGTAGACTTCAGAAATCACGTTAAGATTTACAGGAGCTATTGTAGCTCTCAGAAGACACCTCAGATAATGTACACCAAGCCTGAAAATTGTTCTTTCAGACGAACACAAGGGCCCAGACAGCCAGACAATTTATATTGCAGACATTTAAATATTTAAATGGTGGAAAAATAGAGAATGAAACTGAAAGTAGATATTGTATATGATTAATGGGAGAAAAAAACGCCACCACCACAAAACATGTAGAAGTTGAGATCAAGACCAGAAGAAAACTACCAGTGCAGAGTAAGAGTGAAAAACAACCAATGAAGAAACAAAAGTAGACATCAAGTAAAACAAAATTCTATCCAATTTATTAGGTACAAATGTTGAAATGTATAGGTTTTGAGTCATTAGAACTTGGTTTTTTTATATGACATTTTCCCAAAATTATGCCCCATCAGACAAAACTCACTTTACTAAGATTTTCATCAGAGTAAGGCAGAAGACACAGCTTCAGAATCTGGCAATAAGCCTTTCTTTTCAAAGAAAAAGAAAAAAACATACAGGGTCACTTCAGTGTCATAAGCCCTACACCTCAACCCTCTGCAATCACGGAAAAAAACTCCAGTGACTTCCAGGGGGCATCACAGAGAGTCGTTAGTGCCAGGAAAGAGACACAGAGTGCTTCCAACATGTTGTTTAATTAGTCTTCCATCATTTCGCTCTACTTTTATTGTTAGGTAGTTGCACATAATTTGAGATAGCCAGGATAACAGAATTCTATTCCCTGAAGTATTTTCATGTTTTTAGGGTTTCTTACATACTATAATAGTACCATTGCAGCTGTTTGTCTCAAACAAATAAGGCTTCTGGAGTAAGAGAATGCCTTTCCCTTGAGACTAGAAAGCGAATGCTGTGCAGAAAGTGAGTATCATTATTAATTCACAATTATTTCGTAACCTACCCCTGATATGCCAGCCTCCCTTCTTTTCATCCCAATGACTGTGCTGTTGGATATATTAGCTATAGTTAAAACATCTAAAACTAGATGACATGTTGAAACACTCTGTCTCCTGTATCATTTTAAAGCTGTAACAGCATAAATTACATTTTCTAACACTAAAATGATGCAGAACGTTAATGCTTATGTAACTTCAAAGAGCACATTTCTGTCACAAAACCCACTTGGTGTGAACAGATATCTACATCCTGCAAATATTTACACACAGGAGAAAATCCCTTCCTCAAAGTACTCCTACAGCTGTCAACAGGAACAGAAGGAGACTATTACTCTTGTTAAAGCATTTATCTGTGCATATAATACCTAAATACACCTAACAGAAAAATTTAAGCAATCTCATGGAACCCACCCGATGTTACTAGATAATTCCTCACACAAGCACTCTGCAATCAGTGCAACTGTACCACAGAGCAACCATCTGTGGTGCAAGTAACTATTTTCCTATTTAATTTCAAAATCACCTTTTAACTGCATAAGCATAATGGTTTCCAATTTTTCCTCCACACACATTACAAGAAAAAGACACTGTGGAATGTTTATCTCTTATCTGGATATTGTCATTTTACCGTCTCAAACTTCTAAAAACAAGGTTTTCACTAGGGAGGAAATCAGTCAGCATCAGACCTAGTGGGGAAACCCTGCACTTGCTCAATGTCTATGGCTCTTACATAGTTCCAGATGTTCAGAACATTAATAATGCACTAACTCAAAACCTCTTTTTGAAACTTTAGAATGTGCAAATTGCATTAAAACCTCTTTGCCCTCATTAATGGTATTGTTACAATCCCAGTACTCTGGAAAATGTTTTTTGGCATTTGTTTAACTTTGTGATATTGCCATTTACTCATTTTAACAGCCAGTGCTCAAATCTTAATGCTTTTAATAGGCCTGGCTAAACAGACTACCATCTTTTGCAAATTTATTGAAGTAATTTATTAAATAAGTAAAAGTTGTCTGAAGGAGCATTGTTGTTTTTTTTATTGATGGCAGGAAAAAAAATGGGTTTCTCAATTTATTTATAAAATTGTTTCAGGAAAGTTTCAGAAATTAAAATATTCTGGTCTTTTTTCAGTGTTATGACCAATTCATTTTCTGCCACTCTGCCACTACTTCTTAAAAAAAGTAATTTCTACCAACCTCATACAAATCTCAGTAAGAAAAAGGGTTTGTCTTCAACTAAGAAGAGCCAGACACTCAGAATTAATACTGAAACCGTATCCCTCCCTCAGCCTGTCATATATAGGGGTGGCACATTTATGTCCAGGAGAGGAGACCGTATATTCAAGGACTCAGGCTCACATCCAACGCAGACGCACTGCTGCGCTACAGCAGAGTGCAACAGTCAGAGGTTAAACTGAGGTCCCTCCTGTTTATTCCAAATAACTACCTACACCGAACCTGAGGGTTCTCAGCCTGTTTGAAAACAGCACAAGTTACATCTATTGCCACGCTCCGCACTGCTCGCAGTGCTAATTAATATTAAGGCCTGCTGGCCTGAAGTTGTGTAATACTGCCAAGAATGGTTTGTCAACAGAATGGTAAACAGCACTTGTCTGCAACCTCACTAAAGCTTTGATTGATACCTTAAACACGGAAAGGGAGCCAAGACAACAAACAGAGATGTTCCAGACCAAATAGATTTACTGTCACCCAATCCTGTCCTCACTGAAGAAAACACCATCAGCCAAGAGAACAGGAAAATGAGATGAGATTGACAGAATTTAAACTCTGAACTAGCAGCTCTTAAATTTACGACATACATAGAAACTCAAATGTGAAAGTCAGTGTTTATTTTTTGCAAGTGACAAAAGTTACTATGTATATATCATTATAACCTTACCCAAAATTCTCAAGGGAAACAGCAAATGCTATGCAGCATTAATTGGTCTGTATCTACACATTAATAGTTCCACTTTCCTAACCAACACAGTACGCGGCAATGCCAATTTATGATCATAGAGTGGTTTGGGTTGGAAGGGCCCTTTAAAGGCCATCTAGTCCACCCACCCTGCAGCAAGCAGGGACACCTTCAGCTGGACCAGGCTGCTCAGAGCCCCGTCCAGCCTGGCCTTGGATGTTTCCAGGGGTGGGCACCCACCACCTCCCATGGGCAGCCTGTGCCAGTGTCTTACCACCCTCACAGTAAAGAATTTCTTCCTTGTATCTATTCTAAATCTACCCTCTGTGAAGTTCAAAACCATTACCCCTTGTCCTACCGAACAGGAACAAAACTCAAAGTCACTCCTTAATATAGGATGTATGAGAATCTTCTGTAGCATATACCAACAAAACTTATTGGAAGTAAGTCAGTGTGAAAAAAAAAAAAAAAAAGTCATCCACAAGAGACATGTTCTAGGAAACAAATGCCTTAGACCACTTTGCTCTGAAGTTACTCTTCAATAACCCTTAGAATCATTGCACTACACAGCAAAAACTCTAGAAAGTTCAACAATTTTCCAGTAGATACTGTTTAGTTGTAAGAAAGCCTTGCTACTTTTTCATTATTCTCCACAAAGTTCTCCTAAAAACATTAATTTTCTTGAAGTTATATATACAAAAAGAATCAATGTTAATGCAATGTAAGAAATACTTAAAAATTCTGCATTTGTTTTCTTTCCCCATTTCTATTATCTTCACTACTTTTGTAATTAATCACTCATTAGAGATAATATTCATATAACACCACAGCTGTACACCTGAGACAACTGTCACCTGCATTTTAAAGCAGTAACACAACTGGTATGAAAAAAGTGTCTATTTTACAAACATTTGAATGCAAATACTTCATAGATAGTATAGCAAACAATTTTTGAAGCATAGATTTAGATGATTCAGTCACTTCTAAAAGGTTCACGAGACAGACAACAAAGCAGTTACTATTTCTATCTTTAAAGCTAGTATTTCTTGAAATCCTCTTCATTTTTCCAAGACATTTCCCTCTACAAAACTATTTGACACAGAAGCAAAACACACAGCAACACTGTGCAACTACTGAGTAAAACTATTATTTCACCTGAAAAGTTAAAGCTTTGTAAAGGAAAGCAGATACAAAAGAAACAAGATTCTTCTGAATCAATTGAGAACACCACATCCTAAAGGTATAGGAGAGAAAGAAAAAAAGTGTAAACAAATCTTGGATTCTCAAGAAAAGAATACTGATCAGTTCATAAGTTTTAGTGTTGAAAACAGTCACTCAAACCCTTTTGAGCAACTACACTATTTAAAAAATTTTACTTCCAAGTTAGAGCTCAACAATTAGCAGATAAAAATTAACCCAACAATGCCTCATAGGAAAAAAAAAAAAAAAAAAAAAAAAAAGGCCAAACCCCAAAACAAACCCCACCACCATTAACATTATTGTCCAAAGCTCATTTTGGAAAAAAGCTACTAAAGAAAGGTCAGTTAATTCATCATGATGGATTATCACTAAAATTTATAAGCATTAGCATTTTTCTCCTTGCTGGATACCTTGACTTTGATATGACACATATTGAATGAATCATCTAAGATGCAGGCACCAGGCAAGATATATCTTAATGCAGACAGGTCGGCAACATAAACCCTAATGGTCCTTACCTTAATCTTGTTTAAAAGCATCTTAGATTTCTGAGTAATCTTTTCACCTTCTGATATTCTCTTTTATAGAGTGTTTTTGTTGGAGTTGCTACTGATTTTCACATAAATGCATTTTTGTTGCATAGTATCACCAGTTTTAGTAGCCCTAAAATGATCTAGGTTTGCAATTTAGTAAGCGTTAAGATTAAGCTTATTTAAAAAAAAGAAGTCAATGTGCCAGAACTCCAGTAATGACAATAAAATTTGTATGTTACCGTGGATTACCCCATTCATGAAACATGGCATCACAGCTGTTCATAACAGACAGACACCTATCAAATGTGGAGATGCATATCATATGCATTGTTTTCTCCTCATCCATATATTTTCCATTGCATTATTAACCCTGATATTTGCCATATGTGTATTTTAAACTCTTAAAAGTCACTCTTCAATGAAAAATATGTTTACTCAAAAAACCTCACTGAGATAAAGGGAAGTTTCTCTCCTACTGCTTTTTTCCCCACATTCACATTGCATCTAGTAATGCCAAATTACACAGAGATAACAAGGTGGCAGACTTTTCCCACAAAACAGCACTGAGCTCTTTCTACTACAGCTGTTTCAGTTAAAACAAAAACAAAACCAACCAACAGGGGATGATGGAAGGGCACAGAGGAAGATAACTGGTGAATTATTTTTAATTCAGGCTTTTTTCAGTAACAGCAGTTCATACATTAGGTTAAAAGGTCTTCGGAAAGTACCTTCTCAGCCTGACAAAGTATCTTCTTAAACTGTTCATTAGGAAAGGATGTAGGCTTACAATGCTCGGGTTTTAAATTCTTAACAAAACAGCTGAGTAACATTCTACAGACTCTTAATCTTGTTGTAAGGGGCGACCCAGAGCAAAATATAGACAAGTGACTACCACCTCTTCCTGGCAGTAGACAGCTTCTTCAAAGAAATCTAGAATCTCCCAGGAAATAATCTACCTGAATAATCTACTAACAAGAGAAAAATGCAAGCCATTAATGGATGCTTTTTGTACACATTAGCACTGGAAGGAGTATGTGACTAAAATGGTAGCACCTGCAGTGAGCTACTCTACTGACATTTATAACATTCATCTCAGATGTTGTATAAGCATCATCCAGTTTTCTCATTTTATTATTAGGTTAATGTGGTGACATTTAGAGATTTTCACTTGTCCTCTATTTATTTGTGCATGGAAACTTCCTAGTAGGTTGATATCTTCTAGGTGAGTATGAGGAATTTTTTCTATTATATACTTCAGAAGTCTGAAACAAATCATTACATTTCTGCCAGAGTCTTTTTTCTCCAGCTGTAACATGAATACAGGGGTCATCACTTTCATCAGGTATTAGTGATCACTTTTTTAATGTGTGCAAAGCATGCTGAAATTCTAGACAAAATATAGAAACAAATATTACTCATAAAAAGCCCCTTAAATTCCAGACTGAGAATCTCAAATGGTATTATTCGTTCTATTTCTGCCATAAATTTATTTTATTTCCAACATCACATAATGAAATTTTGAACAACAGGACAAACAGTAAGAGAACACTGCTTGGGTGCTAGGCCTAGGCTCCCAACATCATCCTTCGCAAACTGTGTCAGGCAGCGTCCCAACTTCTGCTTCCTATGGCAGGTGTAAGACCCTCTATTCTTACTACTCCCATAGACTGAGGCCAAAAAGTGTTGATTTATCATTCTTTGAACAAGAAAGAACATATACTTTTATTGTAGCAAAGTCAATAAAAGCCTATGAAATTCAAAGTGAATGGAATTGAATGAAAAGTACAGTAAGATGCTACTTCTGTCTCTAGCACTCTCCTTACATACAAGGAAAGTAACATACAATTTACTACTGATTTAAATTCATAAGGGGCTTTGCAGGAAAAAGTTAACTTTATTTACAAAACAAAATAATTAGGGATAATTGTCAAAGAGGTTTTCAGGCAAACAGGTAAAAACGTGCAGTGTGAGTGCTGGAAGTTGGGTAATGAGGCAGCGCCACCCAAGAAGGAGAGCTTCTGTTGGAGGTGCACAGCAAAGGTCGTCATTGCCGAGCCACAAATTCTTAAAACCAAGAGAGGATATTGCACTGAAAAATGCACCTGTAAGTGTGACCAAACTGAAATCCAATGTACAGGCCTACATTCAAGTTCCATCAAATTACCTGGACAGATAGGGCTCAAAATTCAGAGCACTGCCCTCAGCTGTCCAGACATTTAAAAAGACTGTATTTTTCACTTATTCCAAAGTTGAAACTCCCAATTCATAAAACAGGTTAAACCCCTGAAAAATCTGTTTGACTCATAATTGTTAATTTAATGAGGTACATAGCCACATATATTAATCAGCTCTTGAAAGCCTTGAACGTTTCCTTTAAAAGCTGCAGTTTTTAAAAAAGACACAGCAATTTCCCCATGAAAATCTCTGAAAATCAGCTTTGAAATGCAAATGTGCAGGTAAGCAATATTCTGTATGATGATGAAAGAAAAATACCTTGTTTTCCCTGTACTAATATGCTTATGCTTACATTATTCTATGTTTTCAACATATTAATCCCAGACTTGAAGGCAACCCAATCCAGAATAAAACACGTAGAATGAAAAAGGGCATCTGTAGAAAAATATTGGCAATGTGATTTTAAAATATCATCCTTCAATTGTCTGCAATTTATATTTATCAATACTTGTGCTAGGATCATGGAAGTGTTCCCACAAAGAAAAAGAAACACTCAACGTGTTTAGCTGGATGACCTTTCAGTAAAACATAAGGGCAGTGGGAGGGGGAAGGGTACCAGAGCTGTCCAGCAATCTCTTTTCTTCTTTATTAAATGTCATTACAAAGTCTCTCTATACTTTCAATTCAGATTACTATTCTCATAAAAACTTTCATAAATATTTGTCAGGTCTGCATACGTAAGATCAGCTATCATGTACTGTTCGTTATACACTCTAGTAAAAGAATAACGATGATACTGCAAACCGAAATACATTCCCATTTCATTTCTTAAATAAATTCAATGTAAAATTTATTTTCATATAATTAACTCTACATATATGTGCCTCGTTTTGTGAGCTAGATTAAATAAACTTGTACAGAGTAATCTGCTTTTTTCAGTGATTGCACATTACCTGGTGCAATGTGGTCACCTAATGGTTACTGTCAGTAATTGCACTGATGACTGCAATACTTCATAGACACCCAGTGAAGAAGAAACCCTCGCCTCTTCAGTCAAATAATAAAACAAACGTGAAGGTTTTGTAAAAAATAAAAAAATCACTTCTATTTCATTTTTTAAAATAGTCTCTGTTAAAGAACCTTAAAGATGGGGGAAATGGTATGAAACCTTTATTTCCATTACGTTGGGGATTTTGTTCATTTCATAGGAATTTCTAGGGTTTGTTTTTAGAGAAGTTTTTGGTTTTTTTGTTGAAACGATTCTTTAAGATCATAAATGATGGTTTAAAATAAAAGTCACATTCTTGCAAGCATTACAAGAAAAATGGGCACGAATTACAAAATTATATTGCAGCTTTATATTCCTGTTCCTCACAGCTGACCATAAATAACAGTTAAGAACTAGTAGACAAGAAAGCAGAACTACTGTGAGGTACAGATTAACCATAATTAGGTATCTGTTGCCAGTGAAATTAGATATTATGTAATTTGAAATTGAGAAATTTGATTCCTTTCAGCCAATGCTAGTGAGCATTTCTCCCCTGCCTCAAGAAAAATATACTAGAATCTCTAATGCAGTGAAATAGAACAAAAAAAAAAAAAAGGGAAGAAGAAATTAACTGAATGAATACTGCATTCAAATAGCACACAAAGAACATGCAAAGGCATTCTTGCTGCCTAGTTACACACAAAGTTTCCTTTCATGATGTGTGCTTACATGGAAATTTTTTTTCTTTTAAATACTTTCAAAACAATCAGAAAATAATTTAAGAAAAAACTGCAGATCAGTCAGGCTTTTTTCTTTTAACTAATCAAAACAATTGTACTCAATAAGATACAGATATCTGCTGAAAAGAAATATGAACATGTTCTCTCATGAAAACAAACTTATATGCCAGCCAATATGAGATCCAAGAAATTGCAATATAATATAATCACAATGTGTTACTACAAGTTTATTTTATAAGCGTTTACATATGTCAACGCATAAAGCAAAAGATTGTGCAGTACATTTTCAAGCAGAGTGTGTGTGGTTTCAGGAGGAATATGAGTTAAGATTTCCTTACCTTATAGGATGGCAAAAAGCACAAAACGCCTTGGCCAACTGTCTGACACACTGAAAGCAGCAGCGCTCCCACCTCGTCTTGGAACTCAAAGGTCTCTGCATGCTGGAACGTGGCACACAACTTCCGACCGTTAGGGCCTGCTCCAACCGTGCCAACCCAAATCTGCCGTATTTCATAGTAAAAAAGTTAATTCTCAAATATGTGACACGAGCTATATTAAATTACATCAGGATAAATAATGAAGTTTTAAGTGTGAAGGAAAACATAGAGATAATTCTAAACAAATTAATTCCAGTACTTAAAAAAAAAAAGAGAAAGTGCAATAACTTATATAAGAGCTATTGCCAAAATAGCATGACTTCAACTTTTCCAGGTGGGTGTCTAAAAATTGCCCCTTTTTTCATTTTAAAACATACTTTACAAGTGCATTAAAATGCAAGCAATCGTCTGTCCTGTACATTTCTTTTTACTTACAGAATGGGTTTGTCATCATTTTTATTTGCAAGTTATTGTTTCTTTACGATGGTCAAGCATTACACCTCAGAAGAGGGAATGATGATGGAAGAGTTTACCTGTGAGTTCCGAATAATGTGATTTGCCTCCAGCTGAATAGAAAATTTCAAGCCAAGCTCTGAAGAAAATGAATCCATCGGAGAAAGTGTACCAGATGTCAAAACAATTGTTCTAACACCTATTAGGTCTGAAAAAGCCTAGGTTGGAGAAAGAAAAGAAGGAATTTAGAAAATCAGTACAATCACTTTAAGATCTTGTATGTATTTCTTATCACTCATATTACTTAAGGCCTTCTACTTCACACTCAGCTTACCACAGCAGGATTCAAGCACCAAAAATTAAGCATGTGGACTTCAGTTTTCTGCCGCAAACCCCTTTTACGCTTGGGCTGTGCAAAGAAGGCACTTGTATCTGAAACATCAAGTTGGTTTTCGTCCATCCAAGCATAAGTTTGTTGTAAAGCAACTCTGTAGTCGTCTGCATACCTATATAGAAATATCAATAAACTACAATTAAGCAATCAAACTGTAAGTATTAAGGTCATACAAAGCAAAGACAGTGTTGCTACAATGCATTTACAATTTAAGTATAAAAAAATAATTTCACACTTTCCAAGAAAACCAGTGAAAAATTACAATAATTAATATTTTAAAATAAGGCTTAAATCAGAAATTTTTAGTAACTGCTGGCACTAGTAGTCAAGATACCAAGGCAAACAAAGAGTAAGAGCTATACGGAAAAACAAAACCTATGCATATTTAACTTGGGAACACATCAAGAAAATTTACACCTAATCTCTAAATAAATTTCTTCAATATTTGAATTCAGTTAGGAATGAAAAAAATTATTTGGTAGTGTTTACATTCTTCCCACATCAACAGATTTTCCAAAGCTTTCGGAAATGTTAGTTTTGCTCAGAGGCCAGACACCATAACTGAGATGTTCACAAATGAAAGAGGCACTTTGGCAACGCAGCTGAATTAAACACCACTACACAGCTCAGGCTATGTATTTGCACTGACCTGCTATTATCTTTAAAAAGACACAAAAGAACCATAAATAACCCTTTCAGCACAATCTGAGTGGCAGGGCTTACAACTGGTATCTCAATAAGTTCCTCTTTACCGAGCATTGATACTTTTTCTTCTTTTTCCAGGACCGTAGCAAGATGCTTCTATAAAAGGCAAACGAATTCCACATTAACAACATTCTAAATATTTTCTCAAAAAAAGTGAACACAGATATAAGACTACCAGCACACCGGTTTAAAAATTCACCTGAGACACCTATAAAGTCAGACTGCAGGCAGAACTGGAAAGGAAAAGTAGCAATGCGTTTAACATATTTGGCTTACACAGAAAGGAGAAATAAACTTGAAAATAGGATAAATACATTTCAACAGTCAATAAAAATGCAGATGAATAGAACAGACAAAACTATAGCTGACTCAGTGGTTCACCTTAAATAATTGTACATGATCAATTACATCCTTTAAAACACTGATACTCCCCAAATCCCAGTAGCTCAAGTGGATTACTCCTGGGTTTCATCAGGTATCATTTTCAGACAGCTTTTAAGTATGGCAGTAAATTAAAAGATGTGTTAAAATGCACATAAGTTAGATGCTAAAGTGTTTAGTATCGTCAATACTATGCACTCTGGTATTCATTTATATAGCATACAACATTACCTGTAAAATGGGAAAAGTAATACCAGTTATTCCCATTTCGTGCAAATTGGTGAGCATTTCTCTTCCACTCCAAACCTTACAGGCAGTTTCATACCCTCTTTCTATGAGCTGACTAGAGCTCTTCTGTAACCAGCTGTAAAAAGAGAGAAATCAGAAGTAATTTCTGCATTAATTTTAGAGATTTAGAGATACTTTACATATACAAAGCAAACCTCAAAAATTGCATCAGACTTCTATGATGATGATAAATATTTTACTGCACCTAAGTAGAGATATTCTGCTTTTCTTTATACCCATTTTTCAGTGCTGAACTAACTTCTACCGAACTGCTCTTGATGTAGCTCACTGAAGTGAGAAGAAATTTTGTCCTTATAAATTTATATTTTATCATCAAATAATATCTTTACAATAAAGAAAAAGGATTAAAATATAATCTGTTCTTATGATATAACAAGTCAGGCTCATTTAAGATTTCTGCTGTACTTTTAAAGCTATTCATTATTGCTCTAAAGCAAGTTAGTTCCGCATCCCTGTCACTTGCAGGCTTTCCTAATAAGAACACACCTTGAGGCATGAAATGAGTACTTTTCCTATTTATACACAGTAAGGGAAAGTGGGGCAATAAAAAATGTGTATTTTTACCTACCTACAGGTATCTGTAACTCTGCTACAATTTGAAAATTAAGCAGAATTATAATTGTACGCACAATGCAAAATGTGATGGGACTTTCTAAAAATAATATCATCTCATTTGTGGCAAAGCTAAAATTCTCTCTAACTCGATGTGTCCTCCATCACCCCTGCAGTATTCCAGGACCTGCCCTCCTCCTAGAAAAGCAGGCAGGCTTCCTCCCTCTCAGGAAATGCCGAAGCTGTCCGTTTCATCAACCAGCAGGAGGCATCAGAAAGACAGCTGTCATTTCTACAACCGTTCAAAATATTTACCTGTAAAATCAGTTAAACACACTCAACTAAAACAACAAGGCTTAGTGACTGTTTCAGTTCCAGATTTCCTGTCCTGTCACTGCAAACAGTCTGATTGACAGAACAATTTAAAAAAAACCTTTCCTTTTGCCATGTAAATGCAAAAAAAAAAACCCCATAAATACTACCATAACAATCACTTCTTTGGCCATAATTTGCTTTATATTATTAAAGAATAGTTATCACTAAAACAGGCAGAACTTCACCGGTGAAGTACTCTGCCCCTTTTCCTCGAACCTTACATCAAAAAGACCTGGAACTAGAATTAGGAAAAGGCCACTATGACAAAAATGAAACAGATTTACAATGAATAAAACATTTCAGGAAAAGTAAAACTTTGTTTCCTTGTTATGAACTTCAAATACCATCACAACTTCTGAAATGGTCATTCTATACAAATGCAAATACAAACTCAAAACATTGACCTTCCCAAATATTGAAAGAGCACAATAAAAGCAAATTCAAGAATAAATTCCATCCAGTTAAATCCAACATTAAAGCAATTACTTGAAATACCTGTTAATTTATTTCAATAGTAAAGCAGTAAGTGTAAATAAAATTAGCTTGATTTCCAGAAAGATTATCTATGATTTTGAAGTGAAAATTGGTGTCAAATGTTTTCCTGAAAATACTGCATACAAATGTTACAAATCTGCCTTCAATTCAAGAAAGCTTATTTTCTCCTTCCCTCCCTACCAGCAAATCCCATTGTTCATACAGCTTACTCCACTGAACAAAGCAGTTTGTCCTGGTAAATCTGCACCTCATCAGAAAAGCTTGCCAGTATACTTCGATTGGTGTGTCTTCATATTCCTCAGAAAGGTCATTTTAGCACCTCTGTGGCACTAAGCCCATGCTTAAGTGCTTTCTGGAATGAGGGCCCAGTATCTTTATAACTGAAATAAGTTTTTTCTAATTACCCATTGGTTTGGCAAAGCCATGTCACTATGCAACAATATTTTACCGATTACTGGCTATTTACACCCAGTCTTCTGCTTTCCAACAACTGCTTTTCATGCTGTTGGCAGATTTGCCAAGACAATCAACCTGAGTTTTTCTGATAAGGTTAAAAAGCTTGAGGCAATCAAATCTCCAGCCATGCTGCTCTTATCTTTTAGTAAAACTTAACATTTGAAATATCCAAGGTAGGAGAATTAGGTTCTGCAAAAAAGAAAAACAAAACACTCACTTCTCTCTGTGACACAAACATTAACTCAGAATAGAGAGAGGCTACGGAAAATGGTGAACTACTTGCTGTTAGTGTACTCCAAAGTCTATTTCACCAACCAGTAGTGCAACAAAATGACAATTTGACATGCACTGAATTTCAGTTACTTCAAAGCCACTTGTATCATTATTCACTTCTGTTCTGCTGACTTGGTTGGTGAAGATTTCATTAGCAGCAGATTTCTGAATGCTTTCAGTCCCTGAATCCCTCATAAGAAAGGTTCAAAAATTAAGGGCTACAGAGCTGAATTCCAAATTCTCTAGTGGTGACAGACTCTTCTGACATTGTTTCAACTTTCTCATGTTCCCACTCCACCCAAAAGACTTTTGCCCTTGACCCCTCATTTCTTTATCTCCTTCCTGAGCTTCTGCCCCCCAGTTCATTTGCTTTTGTTCCATCCCTTCTCATGATTTTCAACTTCTGCTCAGGTCTTTCCCTTCCAATTCTGTCTCCATAGTTTCTGGGTTTTACAGTACTGAAAGAAGCAGAGAAGAGGAGAACATTTTCTGTTTTTTTCAGCTGCTTTCCACCTTACACATCAACTCTTGCTTTCAAAACCACTCCCTCAGTCATCCATATTTCTCTACCCACTGAACTCCATGATCCCTGTATTCCAACAAGGTAGGTACTAAGAGATTCAGCACATCCTTGATTTCAATTTCAGTACAAAACCAAATCATCAAACCCACATTCTACTGATACAGTCCAGGGAGAAAGAACGATCAGTCATTCTGTGTGGACAACTTTTGCCTAGGAATAACCAGAAATTCAAAGAGGATAATGTACACTCTGTTCCAAGAGTTTGCTACTCGAATTCTTTAAAGACTTCAGCAAGCCTTTTCTGAGAATCTGCATGTACCCGAACTTTTCAGACCCTTTTCACTCAAGTTCAAGTTGTTTCACAGGGAAAACAAAGGTCATGACTGATAAATTCACTTTCAGCTAAGAAGAATCTGTCCAAATAGATTCCAACCTGTTCCAAACACTTCCTGTCCAATGCTCTGAAAGCATTTTACACATGTGAACTAATTAATGCTTTGACAAAATAATACTATTACTATTCGCCAAATAAGCAAACAAAAGCACGAGAAAGATAAAATGTATATAATTTCAGTAAAATTTTCACACAGAACTTCTTAAAGGACAGTAAGCCCCACAAAGATCAGCACACCATTCAAAAGCATAACATACTTTCCAAAACAGAATTTCAATGCTTCCTTAAGACAAGTATTATTTCCAATAGATCTAACACCCCTGGATTGCTCAAAAGAACAAAATCAGGCTACTGAACAGTTTGAAGTTTATCACTGTTACATTTTATCTGATGCAACATAGTAACCAGTAAATTGCACCAGCAAAAGCAATCTACATGTAATTTTAAAAGAATACTAATCAATATAATGACATTCAAAAAAGAGTTGCCTTACTTTGTCAAAGAGCAGCACACAGCCCGCAGGGGCTCATGAGCCTTCTGTCTGATGTTGTTATTGACCATGAAATCTAGCTCTTCTCGAGCAGCTCTTAGTTGTCTTTCTGTAACACCATAGCTCACTGACTCCCGAGCACAGTCCTCAATATTATGGGCTTCATCTAAAATGACTACTTGGTCTTTTAGGTTAATTTCCATCTAAAAAAGAAAAATTATTATCTAGTAAAACAGAGCAAAAGACATTAATGAGAAACAGCTGCTAACAGGACCCTGTTAAAAAAAGTGCTTATTCTGCATCATGGTGCAAGTAACAAAGTTTTCAGCTTTTGATGCAGTTCCTGTAACCTAGAAAATAATTTGGGGGAAGAAAAAAAACAACCTTAAAACCTTATCTCAGCCTGGATGAATACAGTCTGATCCTACTCGAACTTACTACACTCTCCATAAACCAAACACAACTGTGAAGTTTGCAAGGGTTTCTTTTTCACTGATTGAAACAGACATGCGACTGATCAGCTGGAGTATGAGATCCACTACCTGGAATACAGGAATGCTCATTTTGGGAAAGAAAAAAAAAAAGAGAGGAAAAAAAAAAGGAGAGGAAAAATTCTTTAATCCAGGAGTAATTTCGTATATAGTATTTTGGATATAAATCAGATGTCAGTTGATATTAGCCACTGAACATTTGTTTTTAACTTCCCTTTAACTTTAGTTATTGTAATCTCTTTCTTATAAATATACTTACACTCTCCCGTATCTGTGGGTCGAGGAGATAATTATAAGGACAAAATATAATATCTGCGCCCACCATGAGTTCTCTGGCTGCAAAATATGCACAGGCACGAAGCTTTTTTCCCAGGCTCACTAGATCTTCAATGTCCCAAGCCTGATACATCCCATGTGCTAACTGTAGGGCATTGTGTTCACTGAGTTTACGAACACCATGATAGTAAGGACAGGACTTGCCCTAAAAGCAAATAAATGCAGATAGTTAGTGGTTACAAAAAATAATGAAAACCAAGTAAGCTTAAATCCTCCAAGTTGTTACATGCATTTGACTATTTCCTGGAAACATTTCTAACAGCTATTTTTTGTGTCAGACAATAACGAAAAACATACCATGTCAGAAAGAAAACAGGCAAATCCATGTTCCTAAAAATGTACATCAATAAAGGACGCTTCTTCATCGATAAAACCAAACACAATTTAAATCTTACTAAGAATGTTAACCTAGTAGTCACAAATATTATTTCTTTAATCACAATTTTTTTCACTGTTGATACCATATATCAACATTTTCTAACAACTAATTAATTTAAACCAAATTACCAGGAGGCATTTAACCAACATAGTATAAAGTCGTAAAAATGTTACTCATTCCAACTGTTCAACTACCTTTCATTTGAATATGTTTAACGAATGCTTATTTTCTGAAATGGAATTACTCACATGTTTTCCTTCCAGCAATTCCACACACATTTCGTTCCTGTTACTACCACTACTAGATACCACTGGATGAATACAGGTATAATCCCGGCTAGAAAGAATTGTCATAGGAACACTGGAATACGCTGTTCTCTTCAGCTCTCTGGTAATCTGGGATATTTGCTTGTGTGTTCGTGTTCCAAAAAATATTTTGGGAATGAATGACCGATCTCCATTTTCTTTCTTCTTTGCATTACTAGTATCTTTACCAGTTTCTTTTCCAGAAGAACAGGAACACTCAGTGCAAGGGCCAGAAGACTGCAACCCAAGACAAAGAAAGATTAACAAAATCCCACCATAAGATGAATGTGCTAAATCTGCTTATGGTCTATTTAGAAAACGCCCTCTAGGATAGTTCAAGACAGCTGGTTAATTCACCAGGTTGGCCTATCAGACCGCAAAAAGTTTAAAAATGTTTAAGCATACACACCGTGTCCTCATGCCTGAAAAATCTTAACACTGCTAGCAATCACTAGATACAACTTTATCATAATGCAACTGTAGAAAGAATTATTATTCCAATGGAGTATTTACACATGTGAATAACGTAAATAATCTTCTCACATTTAACCTTCAGCATAAGGACACCTCTGTAACAGAGCAAGAAGTGTCCGGCACCTTCAGTGAAGAAAATGTTGGCACCAAACACCCAAACTAAAATACTGAGAACATTTTACCTTACAGCAAGCCGAAGAAATCTAGTTTAATGAAATCTATTTGCAGATAAAACAGACTACATCATATACTCTTCATTAGAAACATATTTGCCATGCCATTATGTAATAGGCCGTCTAGTAACTATGAGAATAAAAGACACACAGGGAATAAGTCTAAATAGAACCCTGTCCTGCAAAATATTTGTTAAAAGCCAGTTTTTTTCTTCCTGAGAAGCACTATCTTTCACAATACAAAATACTGGAACAAGTGTTATGAAATTGTAATAATTACTGTGAAAAGACACATAGAAAACAAACAACTCATGAGTAACCCAGTCCACAGACACCTCCCATAAAAAAATAATGAATTCTTCTAGTGTAAAAGTTTGTATTTGGTTTTCAGGTGATAGTGCAAGTAACAACTTGTAGTTGCCCACTCAAATACTCCTCCCTCCCCTTTTAATTGTAATCAGTAAGATTATCCATTATCAACAAAAGCTAAGTCATGCCGTGTGTTACACCACAATTCTGGGGATCAAGCTGCCTTTTAGCCTCCACTCTAAGGAAAAGCAAGTTCGTATTACCCTTAGTCCCAACTCAGCCTTGTCCACCATTAAATATTACAATACATGATAGAATGCATGTAAATGTAACCCTTCTGGAGCTGTCAGTCACTGGGATAAAAGGTTCACTGATGTGCCAAATAAACAGGTCCTCAAAGCAGATAAAGTTACACCCATGCTGGAATTGTTACATTCCCCTCTCAGGTTGCCAGTAACAGCAGATTTCATTACGGTGTGCTGCCACATTAAATAGCCAGTTCCAAATATCCTGCCTTCTATATTGAATAATTACTTATTCACTGAAAGGATAAAAAGAAGAGTTATGAATGGGGCTCTTGTCAACAGCAAAGCAGGAAACAGCTGACATATGGTATATGTTACATATGTGGCAATACTCAACTCTGTTTGTAGTCACACAGAATACGGCAATGCAAATTGTACCTTGTTATTTCTGTCATCTATATTCCGGTTTGCTCTTTGAAATAATGAAAACCACATTACCATGCTAACAATTAATATAACTGAAGCAGTTGCTGCGTAGTACCTTTATGAGCATCTTTATCTTTCATTCCTAATTTAAGTCAGATTGTGTTTTCAGAGGTAAAAAGAATACACACAATTCCAAGATGACACCATACCACTAATACTTCACCCTATTGCTAAGCCTCACATTTAGTTTGCCTGATAAAAGTAACAGAAAAATACTACAACCAATCAGGCAGCTATTTTGTAAAAGTTGTTCTAACAACACGAAAAAGCAGTCCAAATATATGCATAAATATGAACAGAAGGCTCTTCTATGATGGGTTTTAAAAAAACGGATACATTTCTTTTTTATGAAAGGAGTTAAAAGCGTTCTTATATGTAAGGTTTATAAATTACAGTATTTTACATACGGTCTTAAAAGTTTTTCTTAAAAGGTTTGAAATCTGTATAATACTGGCTTTAAGAAGCACTTTAGCCAGTATTCCAGTTTTAAAATGTCACCTTTATCTTTGAAAAAAGTTTTGTGTGTGTATATATATAAGAAAAAAAAAATAAATCAACATTGAGAAAGTTGTATACTCAAACAGATTTCATAGTAAATATTGAGCATAAAACTGCCAGCAGTAGTCATCAACATTTCTGAAAGCTACAGACAGTGTTAGCCCCAAATACATAAATAAATAAACCTTTTTAGAAGGTCCTTTATAATGAAAAGAAACTTTAAGAAAATGGTTAAAACATAGTTTAAAAGTCAAGTTCTTCATATTCTTTGCACATTTTTCAAGTGTGTCAATTTGCACTTGAATTCCTTATTATCCTTAGAAACCAGTTTGGCCATCTTTGTATTTTATTAAAACCAAGCTATTTTAATTCTTTATTTCTATAAAAAGAATTTACTGTTGATGTCACACAGAAAATCTAACATGGTGTTCATCTCCCATTACTATAGCAAAAGGACAGAGAATACTCTCCAGCTGAACTAAGTGGTAATACATACAGCAGTGTCCCGAGTAGTGTTGCCTCATAAAGAACAAATTTTTTAGACTCCTAACAGAGATACTGGTTAAACTATAACAATATTAGAAAGTGTTTCAATTTGTTTATGAAATAACTGGGGAGGAGGGGGCGGCAGGGAAGCTGAGTAGAAATAACAGAAAACTAATTCCTAATACCCTCTGGCTCCAGAACTAAACCTGTTCTCAGCTGTTTTAATCTGGGATAGAGATTTTCATGGAGGGGGGTGGGAGGGGAGAAAATATACTCCCACTTTCTGCAGTTTTAATCAGAAACATCCAGTAACAGATGCTGTTAGAGATCAGATACCAGACTATATGGACCCTAGGCTAATCCAGCTTGTTTTTACTTTTGTCAGGGGGTAGATAAAACAGCCTATCACATCAATATTTATATGGCAAAAACGTGGAAGTCTGATTAAAAAAGGAATAATCAAGTCCACCAACCTGTCCTACGTGTAAAATAGAACTAAACAAACACTGAGGCTATGATCTTTGAAACACAAAGAGGTAAGAGGAGTTCTTCATATCTTCATTTCCCAGTTACAAAGCCGTCTAAATGATACAGCAGTGAATACCTCTTGTGTGAAATATCACACAAGCACAATCTAGTAAGGTATCAGCAGTGACATTACCAGGCTTTTCAGCTATTCCTTTATAAGCTCTCAAAAAGCACAGTATTCTGCTGCTGCTGCAGCCTCTTGATTAAAGTACACAAAGCAGCTGTTTATCCTCTCACAGTAACCAGCAGGTGAACCCAGTTCAATATTTATCACAGGCTTTCACAGATCACTGCTAACCAAGCAAACGTTTTAATTAAGCTGGAACTTGCTTCAAAGAGCTCATTCAAAATGTCAATCAGCAGGAAAAGGATCAGATACGGTGTCAGGTGAGAGCATGTAATACAAATCCACAACTTTCTTCATCCCATCGTGGTAAATTAGCCTATTCTGGAGTCCAGACCCTGATTGTAACAGGCTGCCAGTCTCCTGGAATGTGTAACAGAAGTCACTCAAACTCCATTGTGAAGGTTGTAAGCAATATGTTAAACTGCAATGGGCTAGCACATTAAGACAGATTCTTTTCACAGTTGTTTTTTGATACCCCAAGTGTTTGTTACACTACTCTCCATTTACTGTTTACTTTTTTAACCTAGTATAAATGGGGATTCCTTAACCCAGCTGCCCCAGTTTCTCAGACCGTATGCTCTGAGAGAAGTAATCAAGAAAGTACCGTAAGGGTATAATTTCTCATCTAAACTCACACTAGAACTGCCCTCTCTTGCAAGAATTAACAGCAGAAGGACAGAAATGGATTCCCAGGCTCTGGACTGAAAGCAGCTAAGAACAGTCAGTCACCTGGGACAGAAGACCCTCACCCACCGGACCTACAGATGTTCTGATGCGGCAATGCTGGGAAGCACCCCTCATTCTCTTACAACCAATCCATTCCCTCTCAGGCTATAAAAAAGGACTTTATAGGCAACTAAGATTGCTTTAAGCACAGGATTGACTACAGTAAAAAACAAATTATACAAAGGCCCCAGGGTTATCTCATTGATTAAGAAAATATTCTTATTGCATTATTGTATCATCCTAAATACACAGTGCATTATGACAAGTGTTGAACATAACCTCAGCTGACTTAATTTCATAAGCTACGCTAGAAAAGCATTTTAGTCCCTAACAGCCTACACTGCAGTACTCTTCATGTCTTACACTTAACGCAGTTAAGCCACAGAACTACTAATGATAAATAAAGACCTAACTTTCTGCAATTGTTTCTTAATATTTGGAATCTTTGCCAGAAACACTCATTTCTTCTTAGGTTCCTTCTTTCTAAAGTAGTAGTAAATAGTATAGCATTTGAACTTTGAATAGTATACTGTACTGTCTATCTGCAAGATCAGACCCATGGATAGCACATTACAGCACACACATGTACAGCTCAACCACTGTTACAAAAAAATGAACAGCTTCCTTAAAAATCAGATTATGACTCAGTATTTTATTACTTAACAGTTAGCTGATCTATTTTAAAAGTCTTCAGTTTTATTCACCACATGAAAGTTTTAGAAGTTGTAAATCAAGTTTTTCAGATACCCACGCTGAAGTACCAAAGCAAATTTTACAATCAAAGAAGAAAGGTCTTTTTATTAGGAAATCAACAGCACACTCTGCTGGCCTTTGTATTTCAAACTACCTGAAGTTCAGTGACACAACGCATTTAAAGTCCTACTCAAAAATCTACAGAGCTTTCCAAAACTGATAAACACTATTTCCCATCAAAAGTCCTAGAGCATAGATTCACTTTTGTCAAGAAAAGATTTAGCTCCCCATGTCATAAAGTAATACCAAAAAGCTTTTGGTTTGTGTTGTGTTTACAAAGGCATAGTAAACTGGAAAACAGCTCTTCAAGTTAAAGCATACATTGATAAAAGATAAGCTAATTTAGGACATACAAAGAGCCAAGAGCTGTTTGAAGAGGTGGAAAGAAAATGTAAACGCTTGTTGAAACAGCCTATTTCCAAACATGCATAAAACCCCCTGTACTAGAAGCTAAGCTACCTGCAGATGGGTACTACAATTATAATTGTAATAACATTTAAATATATATATCTATTGGAAAGGGAGAATGTTCTTCACCTTTTGAAAGAAAAAAGTAGATTTCTGCACTGAAGAAAGAAATAAAGGTCAGACCTCACTCTTTTCTTACGTTTCTCAAGCATACAGTTGCATGATTTCATGGCATGCTCCTGTATTTCAATATTAATAAGAACTATTTTGCCATAGCCTTTGATAAGCATCCATGGGAACTACATCACTAACGCCATTTGCATCTGACATTCATCTCTCCGCTGTCTTAGATTTCTTCTTCTATTGGCTTTAATTCAACAAACTTTTATGTAAACCCAGTAAGATTCAAACACCAAGAAACACAGAAAATGCCTAGCAGAAAGCTACAGAAACAGCTGCATATTTTTACCTCAACTTCTTTTGTGATACTTCTATGAAAAGTGGCAATTTAAAAAAAAAAAAAAACAAACCAAACAACCCCCAAACATAAATCTATCACAGTAACACACAGGATTTCTTCTTAATTGCACAATATTTATTACTCATTTTTGGTTACAACATATTGTAATGATCAGCTCCGACTTTCTCCATGCTATTTTCTAAAGGTCTAAAAGGCACACACATTAATATTAAGCACTGTCTTTCATTTCCTACATATGCCACAGAACAATCAATGGCAAGTTGCATAAAAATCTACAAATTCTGATATCACTTAATTTCCATGGTTCTAGTTTCAATTTCTTCCATAATGCCATAAATCTACCATAAATTGGAATATAACACAGATTTATATCTGTTCGACAATTGCTGTCACATATTGGAAGTTTATAGGCTGAATTGCCGGGCCAGGTTCTGTGCTATTGGGGAACCACAGTGTAAAAGAGTTCAACCCGCTGATTAGAAGAACATCTTTCACAGAAATAGTTTACACTTTACAAACCACGTTGGTTAGACAGCACCATAAGGAGTACAAGCCAGTGCCGTTCCAGCTATTGATAATGACAATATATTATTTCAAAGCAACTTACACACTTGGGACGCTTTACGTCAGGCTGTAATGCGGCCAGAAGTACAGTGTTTTCTAGGAATATATCAACAAGTTGCATTTCATACATAATCTCTTTAGGGTAGTTTTGTGGGGTTTTTTTAATTGCTCTTGAACTAACAGTCCTGATGTAAAACATATTACTCTATTACTTACAGTTTGGGCAGAAAAGGTAGTGCTTTTCACACTTTTTTCACAGTGAGCAATCAGCTCTCCATTACTTCTCTGATTATGAACTTCTAAAGCATCAACTAGCTGCACTCCTTTTGCAAAACAATGACGTTTTCTAACCTGCTGGAGAAAAATAGCACTGTGTTCAAATACGCTGGACAGAAGCATGTGCTTACACTGGCAGTCAGTGATTTTGTTTCCACTGTTTTCTACTCAGTCTGTTTCAGTAACACAGCGCATCACTAGTACTTGTTAGCAGTCTAACCAAATCTAAGCCACACAAAAGTCATTTGGGGAAAGCTATAAAGCTTTAATGACAAAGTTCAGTAACAACCACAAGAAGAACAAAATCTGTAAACTATTGCTGAGCTTTTCTTCTATAATTTCCCACTGTTACAAAACTGACAGCAATATAACATGACATAGATATAAGCAGAAAACTTCTGTAACTAAAACAAGAAATAAATTCAAGCCATGTTGTTCTAAAAACTTAAACAGAAGTAACCATCTGAGCAATACTCTAAAGCAATGTCAAAGCTATTTAAAAGGCACCTCTGAATACAAGTAGCAAGTCACATGCTACCAACACTGACACAGATGAAAACATTACAGAAATATTGCAGTTCACATATTAGGCCAGAGATAACTACTTTTGACAGGCTATAAAATGGAACTCTGATACAAATAATGCAGTGAATGTATTTCTAACACATATTTGCAAGAGCACTTTCAACACCAGAATCTCATACTTTGACTTAACATTTCAGGTCACTGGGGATAAATATACTTTGGGGCTATTAGGTTTAAATATGCAAGGTTAGAACATAGTATTAGGAACAATGTAGTGCAACAATGGAGTCTTATAACAATAAAAATGAACAAAAACCTGACAACCTAAACTGTGACACATCTCTGTGCCCTTCTATGATGACTGGTATTTGACAGCTTTATTGAGCTACAATTGCATTATTTTACTGCCAATAAACTTTGCTCACCTGCTGCTCAGTTTCTAAAGGACGAATCCTTTTCCTGTCTACTTGAAAATCATCATTCTCATTGTCACATAGAGATAACTTTTTTTTGACAGACAATTTCGAAGCTAGCGTTTTGTTTTCCTTACATTCTGTAATTAAAAATAAAATAAAAGGCACGTCCACCACGAGGAATGCATTAAATAAGGGCAACATTTTAAAAATAGAATTTATAGTAAATAAGTATGATGTAAGAAAAAGCATTAGACATTTCTAGACCCATTAACCACCATTTCCATACAGATTTCCATGCAGGGCAGAATCACGTAGCACTCCCCTATTATGATGATAAAAAAAGGGCCCAACTTGAAAGCAACAAACCCTGAAATCACTGGCTACGTATTTGACTTCCAGAACAGATTTTTAACAGCCTATATATGAAGTTACCTGTGTTTGTTAGCAGGCTTCCAGGTTTTATGGAACTTCCCATTTCATAATTATTAAAAGAACAAGAAGCACCATGATTTACACTTGTTGCAGCCTCATTGCTCTTAGATTGGGAATGACACGTGCAGCGACATGGTGGCGAGGTCTCTGGCTTTCTGTCTTCCTTTTCACTCGATGACATAAGCTGTGATTTCTCTGAAGGACACAGTCATTTGTCTCCCATTAGAAATTAGTCAAGAATATACAAGAGAACTAGACTTACAAAACAGTTAAGAAGAAAGCTTTTGTTTATGTGCTAGTTATAAACCTTAAGTCTCTATAAAGTCTGAACAAACTCTCATTACCCTGTGAGCTGCAGTGCAAAGAACTGTAACAACCTGGAGAAATGAAAAATACCCCTCTTCTTCAATTTAATCTTCATAAATACAACCTACAAGTATTTTCTTTCAAAGTTCCAACAGCCATATAACTCCCTCATGATAGCAGACACCTAAATCCAGCTTAGTATTACTAGCCATTACTGTTTTACGTTGCCAATAAGGCAAGGTGGACAATGAGCTGGTTAGATTCCTGAAAACCATATGTTTAAAGGCTGATAAACAACAGCAACAACAACTCATTATATTTTGGTAATAAAAACTGAGCAAACAGACACTAAGACAACTTACCATACAGAGACTGCTGCCATGATAATGCAGAACAAAGTAATGCCAAGCTTTTGCCGCTGCCTGTAGGGCTCTCCAACAAACAGTGTTGCCTGTTATTTAAGCCCTTAACAATCTTTAAGGAGAATAACAAGAACAAACACAGAATTAATAGAAAAAAAACCCCAAAACAAACCCAAGAAGGATGTCTGTAGCTAAGTTAGAATTAACTTCTAAAAAATGTATCAGGATACCTGCTGTCTTGTAAAGAAAAGAAAAGCAAAACCACCCTTCACCAATCACCTTTAATAATAACAGGTTATTATTAATACAGCCTTAGCTGTATTTCTCTCAAGAGGAACATGCCTCATTGGCAATGCTGAGAGGAAAATACTGTGAAATACTTACTTGCTAACAGCAAGACCTGATGGGGCTAGCTTGCTTCCTTTAGTCTTATAGAACCAAAACACTGAAAACGTCTGTCAGACAACCAAACCATTTGTTCCAAAGAGGAAAAAATGGTTAAAACTGTTTAAATGGGAAGTATAATAATTTATTGTTAAAAACTCTCCAAAAAGTTAAAACTTACTGAAATATTATTCTCTATTTAAGACAGATGTTTTACTAAATCATTCCTTCCTTAGACAACTGCAAAATTACATAAAATTTGCATTACAGTATATCTAGTTGAAGAATTGTATATATTACCTAACACACAACTTGTTTCTTAGCATAAATGTTCACAAATCCAAAAGGTACTTCAGCATTCCCCAGTCACAGGCCAGATACTGTTCTCTATGCTGCACAATGGTAAGTTACAACTGAAATTCTCAAGTTACTGGAGGCTCTGAATTTATCACGCTAGTTTTCTAAATGCTGATAGGTATTGGAAAACATAAGCTATTAGTTTAGCGAACATTAAGATAAATTCTGCTTACAGCATTCATCATAGCAAGTTGTGAAGGGTAAGCCTTGCAAGGGAATATGATCTTCACTCCCCCAATAGTATATTCTGACACATCAGAAGACATTGCCACTTTTTCCACTTGTTTACTTCAGGTTTATAACTGCAATAAAAGAACAGTATTAACAAGTCAACACTAACAACCAGGCAAAGCCTGAAACAACATATAGCACCAAATAAAAACAAGCAGAAACTGCTAACCTGATAAGGGGGGCTAATCAGTTCAGGATATTAACAGAACTAGCATACTGAAACTTCTACGACACACCATCAGTTCAGGCTAGGTCCTTGTTACTAATAAGAGCAAGCTGCCACCATCAGATGAGTAACATCAGCAATTTAAATAAAAGTACGATGAACTGCACACATCATTTCAGGTTCTACTTCTCAGACTGAATGTTGGTGGGATAAGACCCAAATCCTTGGGGGAAGGAGGGGGAAGTCTTTTAGGATATTTAATAACTAAATATCATCAGTTTTTCAATCCTGCATGTCCATTAGCTTGAACACCATGACAATGCAAACTAGAAAGATACAGTTGACCACAGTAGCTTGTACTGTTCATTTTAAAACAATGAGGAAATAGAACTGGATAATGACTTTAAAAATGAGATATTTAAACACTAATACTTTTCTTCCACTAATAACAGGGCAATTATTCAAGGGCAAATAAGGTGTCATTCCCTTTATTATTCTGTGAGTGTTATCTTGCATTTTTCTCGTGCTGGATAATAAAAGAAAGTCAGTTTTCCTATCACACAAAAGTGTTGAAATTACTGAATTAAAAACACTGAAGGGCACAGCTTAAAAAAAGGACGACTACATTTTTTTAAACGACACAGTGGGTTTTCTTCTGATAGGTTTTCACCATTTACAGAATACAAGAAAAATTTTGAATTAGCAGATGCATGTGATAAATTAATTCGCTAACCTGTGTCCTCATCTGACTTTTAATGGGTAAATACAAACATCGAGCAACCACCAACACATGGCACAATTCAGCTTCATCACCAACTGCCTCAACAGGAAAAAGAAATCCTAGCAAGAAGAGATTGCTAGCGTGAGCTTACACCCTACCCCGCTGCCAGAAAGGGAACCGCAGCCCACCGAAAGGCCTTTCCCCCCCACCCGGGGGGCTCCCCGCAGCGGGCGCTGCCTGGCGGCCAGCTTCGCCCTGGAGCCGAGCGAGCCCCGCCGGGCGCGGGGAAGGTTCAACCCCAAGCGAGCAGGAGGCGGCGGGGGTCCGGGACCCCGGAGGGACCCTTCGTCTCGGGAGCGGCTCTGGGCACACGGAGCCACCCCGCACGGAAACCGCGGGGCCGCCTCGGCCCTACTCCCGCTCCCGCCCTGGGGAGAATTTTTCTTCTCTGCGGGCAGGGAAAGCGGCGGCCATTCTCCTCCGCGTACCGCCCCGCCCCAGCCTTCACAGAGGCACCTAGGCCTTCGCTTCTTTAAAAGACAGGGCCCCCCAAAACGCCCCTTCCCCTCTCACCCCACGCGAGCCCGGTCCCCTCACAGCCGCACTACCCACCCCCTCAGGCGACGAGCGGCGACGAGCGGCGCCACACGGCCGCTCACCTCAGGCGACGGCGGTCCTCTTCGCCGTCCGTCCTTCCCGCCTCCGCCGCGGCACCAATCAGCTGACGGGAAGGAGCCCTGCGCCTCCAATCAGCAAATCGCACACTGAGCCGCTCCCACCTCCCACCTCCCACCTCTGCGCTGCGAGAACCAGTGGCGGAGGGCCTTGTTGGCTTCCGGGTTGAACTCGTTGCTAGGCAACCACGTGTTTACCGTGGGGGAAATTCATTCCGAAATAATAATAATAATGATAATAATTATAATATTATAATCCATTATATTTAATAATATCAATTATATCATTTTTTAATTTAGCGTGTTTTAGGCACAGTGCACAGAAAACACATATTTGGAACTGAAAAAAAAAAATGAGTAATTGTTTTTCTTTCTGTGCTATTGCTTTTCAATACCACCCCACCGTTCCCGTTCCAGGGGCTACTCCAAGCCCCCGGGAGCTTCCCTCGGGTCACACCAGGTGTGCAGCTAGAAACCTTAATTTCCAAGGGAGTTGCCTGTATTAAGTCACACACGAGGGATTTTTTTTATTTCAATACCACTACAGCATATAAAATTACACTTAGAACAAAGAAAAAAAAATATTTATAATATTTACACACTTTACATCAAGATGAGCACAACGGCGCAGCTGGCTCGCTATGGCGTGCATGGAGCCAGCGTCTGGCAATTCTGTGTTCTCCCTCCTCCATCCCTGCCCAGCACGGGTGGAAGCTCAGCTACACAAGGCTTTCTCAAGACCACACTAAAGACCCAGACCATTATTTCTGGAATAGAAACTGGTTTTAATCGAAAAAATAACATATTTATTTAAGGACCCCGGCTGCTGCCACTGAAGGGAAGAGTAAGGGCTGGACTGGCAATTTAGCGATCCATGTGTGTTGAATACTGTGCTTGCTTCTGGCACAGCAGCCAAACCTCGGTTTTCTTCCTCTGCTGCGCACGGTGCCGTGTCCCCACACCATGTCACCCCTCTGGGCTCCTGGCTGTGCCCCATCAAACAGCCACCATCTGCGTGAGGCACCGAGAGTTCGGCCTTCTCCTGCACCCAGCTGCACGTAACCACTTCCGTAGGGGTGACACCTGCCATTCCTTTCATTATAGAGAAATTTAGCTTCTGCCAGTCACCCCAAACACTAATTTCTTTTTTCAATCCTATCCTGATGACAACTGAGATAGCTTTCACTTGTTTCTTGAAGTCTTTCTCATCTCTACCAAGTGATGTTAAAATACACTAAACCATCTGAGCTGTGTGAAAAATATATACTCTTTAAAAAGCACCTTTATTCAGCTCATTTTGTAGTACTAGTGCTTTCTTTTCAAGCAACTTTTAAACCAGTTTCCAACTTTTAATAAAGGCTGGCTGATCTTTAAACAAAGGTCCTGATCTCACGAACTGAAACTGTGACCAATGGTTTGAGACACAAATTAAAAAAAATTAAACTATTTTCTTAGTACTCAATGTGATGCTGCAAGTTACTTACACTTTTTCAAGTCTTCCTTGGAGTGTTTTATTTCCTCTTGCTCTGCAAGGCTCTGGAACAGTAGTTCATTTAACTTAAGCAAAACACTTCAATCCCAAATTTTTTTGACCCATCATTTTACTGTTTGCTCAACAAATTAAGTATTCACTTTTCAAGAGTGTTATAAAACCCTTTTGGCTGTGTTGCTGTATCACTTCAGACACCGAGCAAGCCTGAAAATCATGCTAAGTTTCACTGGAAATTATTTACTGACCTCATCAGCCTCAAAAGTTTTCACTGGAAGCAACATTTGCGTCTTTAATGAATTTTCTTTTCAGCCATAACTGGACTGAATAAATGAAAACCATGGACTCCTTGTGCTCCGCTTCCTCAGTCCACTTCCGCAGCTTTTTTAAAAATTCAGGCACCACAGACCATGGGACTAGCTACAGTACAATTTCATTTGCCTTTTTCCTAAACCCCACTTACGCTCATGTTAATTATATCAATGATAGTATTTTCAACACACTGGCATAACTGAACATCAGGGTCCATGCTTGCAATGTCCCTTGAACAATTTTTGTTAGACGAATCTGTACAAAGTCCTGACATTTCATGTGGTTTCTCCTTTAGTTGCTGGAGACCTAAAAAATTAAGCAGAAGACAAAAAGCACATGTAAATAAAGAAATAATTTAAAAAACTTGTTATACCACACCCATAACGCACAACACGTGTGCTATGAAACCGCAAATTTGAGCCATCACTATTTCATGCACCAGACTTAACTCCACAGATTATATTTCCAGACACTACAACACTCCTTTTCATTTGCCTATGTCTGACCCCTTTGGGGAATTTATATTCCCTTGTACTTCTTTTGACATAAATATCCTAGCATAGATAGCATCAGGGAACCTTGTATTACATGAATGGAGCATTTGTCTCTCGACGAAAAAAAAAGAGACAAAAACACGCTTAAGATCAACTGGTACACTTAAATAGTTAATCCATGTTCACACAGTCACTACATATCTATCCAACCACGCTATGTCATGCGTAAGACTTCAGGTAGCTCATGTGACTTTGCATTTCCAACAGATTAGGAAGATTTATGTGGCCATTATGCAGGGGTGGAACCATCCTTGCCTTCTCAGAAGCCAGTGGCCTTTACTCATGTCTTTAATCCTCAAAACTGCAATTGCAAATCCTACACACACCTGCAGGCAGGGATTCATCTTGGAATGATACAAGCATGGAAATACACAGAAGGAAGGTAGTATGTTTAATAAAAATGGTACTTTCAGCCCCTGTAGCCTCTAAACTCTCTCCTCCAACCCAGTAAACCCACCCATCCCTATTCCTTCTACATTACAGGACAACAGCAGTAAATTCATCCTGCATTCCAACTACACTCAAACTTTTGAAACACTAACATAATATTCTCCCTGGGACCATGATGCTACTTTTGAAATACGAAGTACTGGACTTACGTGTAATAATTGGGTCGAAGTCTCTTGTCTGTGTAGCAACATCAGAGGCACAAACTTGTCCTATTTGTATCAGCAGAGACATAATATCCTCATACAAAGGAGGAAAGGCTTGACAGAATGACACCAAACAAGGCAGGGTTGGCATAAAAAAAGTATAGCGCTTCGACTGCGTTAAAACTACGAAGGAAAAGGAAATGGTTAAGTAAAAAGGAATTATTATAAAAATCCTGTCAAGAATTGCTGTACTTCAACAATCGCAATTAACACAGCGGCATTTAGACACACCTGCATTCAACATAGACAAATAATTCAAAGTTGCACAACCATGCACGTAGGGGTTGCTGGAGCGCTTACCTGTGAGTAGGGTCCCCATCACATTGATAGCTAAACGAGCCACGCTGAGAGACTTCGGTAGTGCATATTGGATACACAAAAATGACAGTAACTGGATGGCAAATATCTGTTAAGTAGGTGAAAGGCAAAATAGGAATAAGCAATAAAGTTACAGATTGCTTTGCACTTCCTAGCCAAAGCTCTTCACGTAACTTATGAGTCAGTAAATATTCTCTATTTTACCAATGAGGAAACTAAAGGCAGACAAGCCTTAATAATAGTTACTCTGAACTTTTTCTGCTGACCTGAAGAAAAAATGCCACATGCATTTAACATTAATCAAAGTACCAGTGTTAGTATTTCAAAATCTTCCCCACAGACAGGACTTGTTCCAACATTAATGACGAGCAACAAAGAAACACATGATTTACAATATAACCCTTGTAAAAGCTGTTTAAGGTCCAACGTGTTCTAGTTTTAACTAGCTGAGCATACTCTCATCAGCAGTAACTTAGTATTTGAGAAGGGATTAAATAAGAGCAACTACAAAAACGGCCTGATGCAGGAACAGGGGTCTTTAGCCCAACAAATTTCAGTTACCTACAACTAGCCAAATACGTCATCTCCCATTGCCACAGTATACTAAATCGGGGTCTACAAACTTTTTTAGGAAGTAATAATAATGATTATTTGCCTTTTTTTTCCATAATCATCATGAGAAGACCTTAAAAAATATTGGCGGAACATTTCAAATCAAACTCCTGACTCTCCCTTTGCCAAGACGGTAGTAAGAAGAAACGATGACTCCAGATTGAAACAGCCTAACTTTGAGGAAAGCTGCACGTGTCATTCTAGCAGGCTTTGCTCTGCTTGCAGTTAGACCAGGGAAGGACCTGGTAAGACAACAGGCAAAGGAGAAATTTAAACTGACTTAGAAATTCATGCCTTATGTTTTTTTCCCAACCTTGCTTCAAGAAACAGCAGTAATATTCCCTGGAAAGAGACTCGGTAGTCAAACTTCTCATGAGTATGAATAAAATTTTGATTTTAAAGCTGCTTTATCTGTTCTATAGAATATCTTTGCAAAAAAGGTTTTCAAACCCTAAATCTTCAGAGAAGTTCCTGTAGCTATAAAGTATCAGATGAAAACTAAGTAAGTAAAACTTTGCCAACTGACTTATACTCAACATAAAGAATGAATGAAAGTGGTTACTGAAAAGTGTTTTTATTCATATTCTTGAAGGTAATATTGAAATTCATGAGTATTTCCTAAGCAAGTGTACAGAGATGTGTTACAGGAGCTGTGATCTGAAGAGGATCTAAAGGCTGGGCTTTTAATTTAAGGTAAAAGTGCTCCAGATATTCCCTTAAAATCCCAGGCAAGTTAGAACAGGACTTTTTTTAGTGATCCTTTTATTTTCTCCCCTTAAACAATAATTCATCAAGGTTAATGGCTTACAGTGACTCTCTAATTAGATAACTGTACAGTACCTGCTTTTCAAGTTCAGGCTGGGCAATGAGCTCCGGTATAAAATCCAGACAGATGTGCATCGATGGAATCCCCGCCACTGTCAGTGCCAGAAGTTCACATGGATAACCCTGTGTGATTAAGAATACAGATCTGTCAATGTTTCAAAGGTGTTTTAAAAATTCTCCTTCAATTAAGACTTTAAATTAGATCTGTGTTCATGCTTTTTTCAAAACCAACATACTTGTAATCTCTTTTGTTCAGAATTATAAGCAACAGGCTTGTACCCCAAGGTAACAAGGGGCAGGCTGGGTGACAAACCCAGGGTCTGAACCGGTTCTTTATCCTCAACACTCCATGTACGATTTGCAAAGAAACTCTCCCTCCGCTCCCCAAACTAAATGAGACCGCAGTGACCCTTTCCTTCTGTGTCCTTCCCACGTTCCAGACTTTACCACAGGCCCCAACTTGCTTATTTCACAACTGCACTGTTATGACTTTTTTAGCATATAATCAGTTCCAGGTCAAGGCAAATTAACTGCTTTTAAAGAGACTGCCATCTGGCAATGAGCAATTCAACACACACTAAAAATGCATTTATATTAAAAAATTTGCTCAACTTTCCCCTCTTCGTTTTTTTGAAGGTGTACAGCTGCTTTGGCAGGGACAACCTTTCTCCTTCCACTCTATAAAGAGATAAACTGTGACCTACCAGAAAGGAAAAATAAGAACATGTTTACATTTGAAGCCCAATTACAGTTTTGAATAATGGGTATACTGACTTAAAAACATGACCAGAAAAAAGTAACCCACAAAAGATGTGGAACAAGTAATTATAAGATGATTAAGCCAGTTTTCCTTGGCCTAGAATGGACAAAGTCCCTTGGTATACAAAAGGGCACAGGCACAAACAAAGCATGTGTTTAACGATGAGGAACAGGCTTAGTTTAGGTGCTCCCTTCTGTGCTACAACACAGAGTCCAAGCCCTGACGCGTGGAGGAAATGTAGGTACCACCAATTTGACAAGACAGGAAGCAGAAAAGTGGGCCATTATAATTTCTGAGGAACACAGCAGCAGCTTTCAGCATGCTTTGACCACTTCATTTGGCTCTTTCTTAACCAGAGGAACCATGAAAAGAACTAAAACAGTGCAAAGCAGACCTGGAAATGAACTAGTTTGACTATGTTGGGATCAGCTATATACATCTGATGCAGCAGACAGCAGATGAGACACTGGACCTCTCGAAGGTTACACAGCAAGCTATCTTCTTCTTCTAGCTCAGGACTCTTCGGGTCTGTAGTACTATGAACAGTCTTTAGCAGGCTGTGGGTATTACTGTTCTGGGCTTTTTCTTCTTCTGTAGGTAAGCAGATCTCTAGAAGAATCTGCACAGCAGCACTGTCCTGTGAAGCAAACAACAGAACACACATTAAAAACCCCAATGAGATCAAAGAAATCAAATACGAAGTAATGACAATTTAAGAAAGGGAAGACTGTCAGGTGGCTAGAATTTCTAGCTATAGATTTTTTTTAATGTATAGATTAAAAACAGCTCAGTTCAAGAATCACAAATCCTGTAGAACATTACAAAACCCCCAACACTTCATCTGAGAAGTGAAAAAAAGCTTAAATGCAACAGACAATCATAATCACAGACAAAAAGTATGAATTCAATGGAATCTCATACTGTTTCAAAATAAATATCCCATGGTGCCTTAAAGCATCCAGATTGGACAAAATATGCACATGGTCATGTAATTCACAGTATTCAGGGGAGACTACACTACTCATTTAAAAATAAAACTTCCTATTAATTCAAAATTCATCTTCCAATAGGGACTATATATGTGACATTCTTCCAGACAGAGGTAAGAAGAGACTGTCTGTGAAACAGGGCTAGTCAAGAATTTCCATAACATCAAGCTAAGTTAACTACTCTTCAGCCTCACACTTTACAATGCTTGCTGCTTCTCTTAAATAACATAGCTCAAATGATTATGCATAAGTCTGTCACATTTATTCATGTTTTACTGCTCCAAATCCAAGTACAGGAAAAGCCTCTGGATAACAGAAGCGATGAGGCAAAAGGGTTAGTAAGCAGAACTCTTCTGTACTAACTAGCAGAAAAAAACACTAACAAGGCAGTTAACCAACACAACACTTCAGATCAGGAAATATTTTAACCATCTGAATACAGAAGCTGTTTTCATGGTAACAGAAGCCAGTAAAAAAAGAAGTAAAAAGGTCTCCTTTTTTAATTTCCTGTTTCTGTAATTCTGTTTTATCATTGTCTTTCCTTGCATCATTTAATATCCATTTCTTCCTCCTTACCTGAGCAGCAAGCAATGCATTTTTTAATTCTTCCCTTGTAACTTCTGGGGCCTCTGGACCCATGGTATTGTTTTGGGATGGCCTAATGTCCTGCTCTGCTGTTTCTTTCAGGTGAGAATTGAGGTAAGCTTTTGAAGCAAGAAGATACCCGTTCAACATGTGCAAAGTTATATCCATCAGAGGAGGACTCCTGATATGGGAATGCGTGATAAAATAAAAGGCATTTCAGTAGGCAGAACAATAAAAGAGCAATATGAACAAACTAAAAGCACTTCTCACAGGCTCCTTTGGCTGTAGTCTGGTTCATGCTAAAGCCATTTTCCCTAACACCACAAAATACTAAAGGTCACAACCCCTTCTGCTGCCCTGCCATTCAGTCCTGCTCCTCTCAGGCACACCCATGGATGCATTCGCTCCACAAAAACAAGGAACTGCTGGAGAGACTGATTTCTGAGGAACAAAGGAAACCTGAAACAGGTCAGCTATACGTGAAATAAGGAAAAATAATTCTCTGAATGACAGGGGCAAGTAAGGCAGACAAGCTCTGAACTACTTCCACAATACTAAGAAGATAGTTTGCAAATCACACTGCATTATAAATATCCCTAGTTTTAGAAATGTAGGATTTTTCAATTTGCATCCAGGGCTGAAGGGACATACATTTAAATATTTCACCTACAGGTTGGGGATTAAAGATGTCATCAACAGAAACTTGAGGTCTAGCAGAGCTGTAGCAACTCAAATGAAAATTGGATTCATGGCTCAATTGCTAAAAGGCAAGGGGGGACAGATGTATACAAACAAGAACACAAAGAACAAATAAAGTTGACTATTCAGCATTTATTATGAACAAAAGAATAATAAAAAAGGGGGGAAATAAACCACAACTGACAGAAAACATGAAGAAGAATACACAAGGAATAAAGCTAGGGGCTAAAGTATGTTTAAAATGATTAACTGTATCTTTTTAGAATAACAGATGCAATTTTGTTCATTACTATGAAAAAGCAAAGCTATAATTTACAAATTTTGACTTACTGTTTGCATTATTTTGTATTCCTCTTAGAAGCTGGTCCATTACTACAGATTATGATCATTTTCACTACCTAAGTTCTCAGCTTATTGTTCTGCGTCAGAGGCACAGAGCAGCATTACACATCCTCCTCTGTCATCACTGACATCTAGAGGAACTAATTTCCAAGTACTACTGAAACACTTTCTTGGGAACTTAAGCAAATCCGACCCTGCCACATGCATCAAACACCCACTGGCAGAAACTGTTACCCAAAAAGATGGAACACCTGTGGGCCCAGGAGTGATGGCAAAAGACAGCATGAAATGGAAGGGTATTACAGCTACGACCTCAACCACCACCACCATGTGGCAGCAGCCATTTTAAGCATGCTGCAATGTCTACGTAGAACAAAAATCACACACATACAAATCTAAAATGGACGAACTATCCACAAATCCCAAAGTTTCCAATACAGAACTGGCTGTAAGGTTGTCCAGTAGATACTATGACATGCTGAAACAGCATGCATGGCTCGCTCAGTCCCCAGACTAAACTTAATACAAAAAAAGACGGAATTTACAAGCTCATAGCATTAGTTTGAAAATACATTTCGAAGTGCTGAAAGCTTTTAGAAGTTTTCTATAAGACACTTTTACATTTAGCATTCACTACGTATTAATCTAAGTACCAGAGCACATAAAAAGCTGAAGGAGGGAGATGCTTACCTATGGACTCTCTGATCACATCTTAGTACGATCAAAGGATCAATCATCAGATCATTCTGAGTGTATTTCTGCTGTCGGACTATTTTTCCGGAAGGCTGCAGAGCATTAACAGTCATCACCCACAACCTAAAATGAGATTATTTTTATGGTTTTCTAATAGATAATACATAAAAGAAAAGGGATCACGTAAGCATCTGGACCCTCACTTCTCTTCTTCCAGGCCTATCGAGCAGCAAAAAACCCCATACTTCATTTGTAGCCCCTGAAGTCAACCGAGATACAGTTAACTTACATGCACTGGAACTACAGCAAGCAACCTGTTCTCACCGCAACAGAGCATCCACTTCCTCAGAAAAGGCATGTTCTTACCACAGTGAGTTTTTGTTCATCAGTAATCTGTCATGAATGATGTACACCCTAAAACCCTACTCCTACATTTTTAGTGAACTTCCTTGACTTCCTTGCCCCTGAGAACAAGAATCACTCTCCTTTAAAAGGCAAAGATCAAAAAATTCAACACAGCAAAAAGCAATGCAACTCCAACGCATTCTGCTCAGTCACAGCCTCCAATTTCCTACAGGCATTGTGTCTTTATTTTTGAAACAGAAAGTGGCATCCCACCTACCTGCAGCAACAAACTCAGCAGTATTTTGAGCCTACCTTCTTGGCATCACAGTGTTAAGAACCATCCAAAGTTTATTGACAGTCTGAAGAATCCCCCGAGGGACTCCAGCATTCAGCAAGCGATACATATTGGATGTCAATACTTCTGCGTACGGGATCAATTCACCAGCTGACAGAAGTGTTAAATGTTCTAAGATCTGCATCAGCTGGGTATGATTTCCAGGCAGCATGGAAAATGCTGTAAAATAAAGACAATGGCATCTTGGTAAAACTGCATTTCTGACATTTTTTTCTGACTTGGCAGCAGAACATTTTCATTATATAAATGCAGTATGATCAAATGAATTAATGGGTACACTCTTTCAAATCCACTACATGCCAACCAATTTGGAAAGAACACTGTTTACTTCAGATGAAGTTCCTTACCTTCTTGGAGCTGTTTGGGAGAGTGATTTTTTGCAATGTTTGTAAGAAGCATCCTCCTCAGCAAGGCATCAGTGCCCGTGATCTGTTCCTCACAGATCCAGTCTTCCACAATGCAGAGGTGCGGATAGTTAGTTGCAAGAAGGCGTAACAGTGCAGAATGCAAACCTTTAGGGGTATTAAGAAAGTATAAATCTTAGATTTGAGTAGCTACGTCTGTCAGCTGAATGTATTTGTGCCTACTGTTTCAACGACAGACCTTAATTGAATCACTGCCAGGAAGTTCCAAGAGCTTACATGTTTATAGCCCGACATTCAAACTCCAACAGAAAGGAGAAGTTACTTTTTGGAAATGTGGGTGGACCCCACAGTAACTAACTCTTAATGGAACTGTCTGGAATAATTAAAAATTCTCAGCCAATTCCTACTCTATAACCTATGCTAGATAGGCAAGACCCACTCTAGAAAGAACTGCCTTTCTCAGACTTTCACTGTTACTCTTCAAACGTATCTGTAAATCCCACTAGTCCCTGCCAACAGATTTCCAAAGGACGGGAAAGGCAGGCACACTACGAAACAGAGGACAGCCACAGAGCTGAAAAGCACCCTTTGTCTGCCTTCTTCACGCACATTAGGCTTCCACACACAGACATACCTCCCAGTTCCTGCTGCAGCCCTTGTGCCTGCCGGATGAGGTACTTGATTGGAATCTGATCCATTAATGCTGAGGAGTAAGACTTGGGTTTTTTCTGCATGGCAGCTGTAGGGGAACAGGACAAGCAATCATGTGTAACAGTTACAGTTGGAAAAAATTATTTCCCCAACTGAATCAATACAGAAAATGTAAAGCACTTGTCTCTATATTGCTCTCTATCCAGCTAAACAGATAAAATCCCAAATAACAGACCTCATTCCTCTTAAAAGTATTAAATTAAGCTCTTCAGGAAACCATTTCTGTGAACGTTTCCATTTACAGATCTTCCCGGCATTTTCAGATTGTTCGCAAGATCTCCACACTACCTTTGACCAAGTCCAACTGATTATGAGATCAAAGCTCAAATCTACATTTTCTTTATTCAAGGTTTTTTATTCTTAAAAAACCACAATTATCAGTTGGTACATGGAATTTAAACTGTTGTCACACACAACACCCTGCAGTAAGGTGAAAGTTATAAATGCAGGAGGAACTGTAACTGATTTTACACTATCTCAGACTTTCTTGAATAACATGCTGGAAGCTTTGCACCCTAAAAAGGGCACGTAAAAACAGCCACCAGATACAAACACCATATTTTCACTGAAATTACACTCTTGTCAATAAACTACACAACATTCTTTTAGAACTTGTTAATTGCTGCTGTACTTATTAGAAGATCATACACATTTATGGTAACTTTTTGGCCAGCTTGGACCTTTTTAATCTGGAAAGCAAATGACTCAACTACACAGTTTTAGGAGAAACTTTTATGTCCTGAATTTCCACACCAATGCTGTATTTATTACAATAATCTAAACTTTTTATGCTGTGCTTGAATCTGACAGTAACAGGAAATTTGATTACTGTAAGAACTGCTCTCTTTGCATCTACTTTTCAGTTAATCTGTTTTCCACTGATGCACTCACACATACCTAATATCTTTGTGCTTGCCAGAAGTGCTTCTTCGTATGACAGGACATAGTAGAGGACAAGCAATTGTGTTGTGATGCTGTATCGCTGATTAAGACGAGTATTTTCTCCCTGTCAATAAAACCACATACAAAGGTCATGTTGCATTCCTGATTATTGAGAACAAAAATTTGGATTTACCAGTGAATATGAAGAAAGGTAAGGCCTTATATAAAAATATCAAGCCACAGGAGGTCCACGCTGAAAGCTGCAGGGAACTTTCCTTTTTTTTTTTTTTTTTTAAAAAAAAAAACGAACTTCAAACATAAAATGTATTTTCATATCTTGGGACACTAATAAGGAGTAATGCCAGGATTCCAATACAAGTCAATGCTTGCCACTCATTCCACGCACGTCCAAGTGACCATCCTCATACTTCTATCAAAATGAAAACGCTTCTTTCCAAAACAGCTAGAGTGCTTCAGTTAAACAGTATTTTTATCTCACAAGATCAAGTCAATACAAAAATTATGCGGATCCTACATAAACACCTCCACTTTTCAATCCACAGAGTGCTTTCTTCGCATTTTGAACAGCATGAGGTGGTGAGTTCCCAAGGAAAAGGGCAAACCAGGGACAACTATCAATCCTCCTAAAAATCTGAGTAGCACTAACAAGATTCACTTCGAAACACGCGACTACGACTGTTGTAGGAGGCAGTTTACTATACAGGTGTGAAAGACAAAACGCGAGGCAACTTACAGAATCTGCATCAAGCGTATATACCGAATAGCAAACCACAGGGTCACATTAAAGTACACGAAAGAAGCAAACAAGTCATTTACCCCAGAGAGTCCTTGAAAAACATTCAGTATCTCCTGTTCCGTGACAGGCTGATTTGTGGCCTCTGGGTTGGATTTAGATGCAGGATTAAGAATAGAGTTAATGTAGACATCAATAAGAGGAAGCAACTGAGGATGGAGTGGAGTGGTGGTTTCACAGAGCTGCCGATAGATCCAGTCCTAGAAAAAAACACGCCATTACACGTTCCATTTCCAAACTGGAGGGCAACTCTTTCTGTCTGCATGTACATCCCCTGTTAACTAGTTACAAAAAATGATGTAGCTGAATGAGGCTTTGACTTTGGAAGGTGTAATACCAGTTCCAAGTTGGGCTTGGTGATAAACTCTGTATCCTGGACCCTGCTCTGTCCAGACCCACCAATAAAACTTGTCCTGGCTGGAAATATCATTCTGACTATAGTTTTATTAAGCATAGACGGGGAAAAGAGGTAACTTTCTTATTATTTTTAACTTCACTAAATTGTGGTGTCTGGATTACGGAGTTAAAACCAGGTACTTTAACTTAATACACCATTCCTTATTAAAATACATGGTGATAGGCTGTAAGATTAATCGAGAATTCTGTTCCTGTAATTCAACCAAAAAACCAGCTTGCAAAACCTATTCAACATTCAAAATTACAAACAGAAATAAAATTAAGGACATACCTTAATAGATACTTTGTGCTTGGTGAATGATCGACTTTTTAAAAGCTGGTAAATGCAGTGAATAGGTAAAAACCCAGTAATGTTGGCACTGAGATTGCCTGTAACAGGCACACGAACTGCATGGGCTGTAACAACCTAAAAAGAAAGTTATAATTAACAAGAAAAATAAATACCACAAATATTCAACTTACCACAATGCACAAGCACAAGGTGACAAAGTTTCACAGCTACTCTCTTTGTGGCATTTCCTTATTTTTGTTTTTTTGGAAGCTGAAGAACATTTTTATGTAGCTTAATACAGTATGTGTGAAACTGTAGCACAAGTACTACATTGTGAACAATTTCCTGCTACTGCAAAAACTAATGTCATGGTGGACAAGTTTTCTCCTTTGCTTCCCCATTATTTAAAAAAGCTAAGTGTTCAAAAAGCACAACCAGAACAGAGTACAAAAAGAAAGAACCAAGGCTCTTCAGTACCAGCAGGGCCTGGATTGTTCTTGTAGGTCAAACTGAAGCAATTACAGAAGGAAAAAAAGAAAGAAAATTAAAAAAAGGCAGGGCAGAGGGGAAAGACAACCTAGGCTTAAAATACCTGTTCAGTGAAAATCTCCTGGGTGAAGATTGTCTTCATTCTGCTGAGTGAGCTGGGCTTAATGACAATCTGAAAGAAAGAACGAAGTACTTGTAATTTTAAGTTCTAGCTTTCTTACAATAAGTGCTGCAAATCTGTTTTATGAACTGCTAACTCTTAAGCTTTTTCCACTTGTCTTCACTGGGATACCAGGAAAACATTCACATCTACACTTTAAATGTAAACCAAAAATATTTTCAAATGTCACAAGTTCATCACTCCACGTCTTCCTTATCCTAGAAACTACCTACCTAGCTTTTACATCTGAGAAACTGTTTCACAACAGTAAATCAAAGGCAAGTCTCCCTTGGTAATTTTCAGAAATTAACTTATATAGATAAGATAGTTCTCTATTTAAAATAAGAAGTGTGCAGCTCAGTTTGGAAACTACTTCAACTAGTCCTCTAAAAAAGCTGATTATCTACAAATGATGTATTTCAACAAGTCACTGCTTTTTGGAGAAACTTTCATCGTGACGTCCCTTTGTATCGAGGATTGATTGTATTGAGGAACTGATTTAGTCACCTATTTTTTTACTTTACATTTGCTCTAAGTGTATTAGAAAACCCAAAGTTCTTCATATCAAAACTAAAGTAAATACAAGAGCATAAATACACAGTAAAAAGTCAGTTTTAACAGAGAAATGCATGTGCCAGAAAGAGCTTAAGATTTACCTTCATTCCCAAGGTGGAGCAGACCAAATCAATGATAGCACTGAGCTGATTACTATGGAAATACATGGCTACCAAGAGAAGCATCTCTCCAAAAGAAGCAGACACACCAGAAATGCTAATGATAACAAAGAGGAAGAGTTAATTTCCAACAGGACGTAAATAAATGTGAGATAACTGGAATTCTTCAACACAAAAGAAGCCTGCTCTCACCTTTCGAAGTAAGCTTCTTCCTTTATCATCCAACTAAGCCACATTACCATGAGTTGCTCCTGTTCTGGGGTGCTGCCCAAAAAAAAATGATCAGAAAAGATCCTTTTGCCAGGAACTACCGCTACTTTTACTAACAATTACTTGCAGAAAAGCCAGTATTTTAGGAATCTTATGCCAGGAGACATTCTGTCACTTTCACTTCCGCATCAAACAGCTGCTAAGCACCGATATTCAGTGCAAACTTCAGTCCCAGTCTCAGGCAATTTCCTGTCTTGAATGCACACAGCAGAAACCTACACCCATGAGACACCTACACTGCTACTCTTCTGAACAGGGTCTCTAAAGAACTCAGCCACAAACTTGTTAAATTGAAAAGCAGCCTAGTAAGGCTTGCTTTAGCCTTCAAAAACCATCCCAAACTAAGCTACTGCCGATGCTCCCCTCTCAAAAGATTTGCTATAAACAAGAGGGAGAGCAGAGCGGAGTATCAATTTACTCACCACAGCGTGAGACAAATCCCTTCAATCAACATATGGAGATTTGTATAAACAATTAGGAGAGACAAACTGTGCAGCCCTGGGGAGGTCATTGCCTTAACAGTGCTCGAACAGCAACATCTTTACCAAACTTCTCCTTTGCCAAGAGGTACCTGACAAGAGTGGAGAAGGCCAGGAGCATACAAAAGGAAAGAGATACAAAGCGAACACCAGCTGGAGTCGCGGGAGGCCGGCTGGTCATCAGCTGCAGTAGCTGCTCAGCTTCTTCATCAGTTGGCCTAAATAGGGCAGAAAAAGAACAAAACCCACGCTGCTAATTCAAAAGTTAAGAGATTTCCAATCTTGTCACAATAGTTACAGATTAAATCTTCTCTGGTTTTAATCTGTTTATGAAATTACTATTAATATATTAGTATCAAGATCAGCTGGTAATTCTTTGAACTTAAAAGATATAAAAATCTCTGTTAAGAGAGAACACTTCCCCAGGATATAATCCTGCCTATTAGTACAGAAAAATTTAAACTAACAATGCATAAAGATGCTACATTAGCACTCTCTAAAAAGTAAAAGCAAAGGAACAGAAATTCAAAACTCATACAGTGCATGTTACTAGAGTTTTCACCTGACTTCTCCTCTACACACGGCTCCAATCACTTAGGCTGACCTCTTTTAAAGTCTGCAGAACTGATTTTGCAGTATTAAAAAGAGCACCACATTCCTTGCATTATTTCAAATTTTAAAAATCAGCAAAGTTCATAAATAACTTTACCCTTAGAGTAACAAAATTTTTCTGCTGAGAACAGTATTGGAAAGTAAAAAATATACTTGTCTCCACAGACCTCAGCGTGACGTAGCGTTTGCTCTCTGTACTATAAAGAAGAAACTTCCCTCAGCTGGCACACGAGAAGGGCCTCCCCCCGCACTAGAGCTGGCCAACCCTGCCAAGGCTGCTTCAAGGACACAATGGCACTGAGACAGCTCATGTTAAAAGCGCCCAAAGCTCTCAACCTCTGCTTAAACGGACGGACAGTGAATAAAAAAACACAAGAGCCTTAAAACATTCATTACTTCAGCCCAGCAATTCCCATCAAAGCGCAATAGAGACGTAACAATGCGCTGGCTTTCACGACATGCTCTTCCTTCAGTCCTGAATACACAGACACATTTGGCTCCATATCAACATCTGCTTCTTCAACAATGTGTGTGCTGCGAACCGTGGGAAGGATTCCCATGAGCTCCAGGAGCAGCTGCCTCCTCATTTGCCAAAGCACAGAACTGATATTATCTCTTTTTCTCTGTGTAAGAAGTTAAAAGATAAGAACAACAATGTAAAATTCATGCCATCAAACAATGTAATTACATAAGAGCTTTCATAACAATGAAGTCAAGGAAAAAAAAGAAGGGGGGCGGGGGGGCAGAAATTGTTTTAAAATACAATTTTCAGTACCAGGGCAACAGGTAACACGTGATCTTACTACATCAAACCCAGGCTTTAACTATCACAACTAACTAAGCAAGTCAAGATGCAACGTCCTATTGTGAACGCTGAGGATGAACTTATTTACCAGGTAAACGCTGCAAACTTACAACTCCCCGGTTTCCACACTGATAATCTCTCAGAGGAACAACGAAATGGCTGCCTGCAGGGACACCGTTTATAGATCTGATGGTCCCACAGGAAGAGGTTCCCTTGTACAGGTTGCTCCAAAACACACCACAGGCTTTACATGCATTCAGACAAACGCAGGTGCCCACATGCAGAAGAGTCAGGATAAGCCACAGGAGTATTTTTTAAAAGCAGAACAGTCAAAGATATTCATACCTGCTGGCCATTTCGGATGAAAGTTCCAAACCAAGTTCGAACCTTCGCATTTGTTCCAAGTAGCAACCCACTCACAAAACACACCAGGTCGCTCACTCCGTCATCTGAGGATTCATTTTTGGTGTGATCCAAGGTCAAAGCCACACCAAGACCTGGTAGATGACACTCCTCCACCTACACAAAATGCTCGGGCTCAATCATCTTCGCTGTCACTAAAGATCCAATAAGGGTCATAATTGCGATTCTCATGACAGGCCAACGACAGACTTACCACCATGCCTCGGACCCTCAGAGCTTGGGAAGGGTTCATTTTACACAGGTGGCGAAGTGCTTCTGTTCTGCGACGGCCTCCAACACTTTCCTCATCCTGCCGTTCACCATTCTTAATCAAACCTCTGCAGACTAAACATCCAAGAGGAGGTGTAAGCAACCCCGTCCTTTCCAACAGAAAGGCACATAAGCGTAATCACACACAAAGCCAAGCAGTTCTGTTCAGCTCACGGTGATTTGTTAGCCAGGCCACGCAAACCTTGTCTGGGCAAGAACTCATGATTACACTACGTAAGAACAAGGAAATGGCCTTTCTCCTCAGAGAAATTACAGGGTCGTTACAGATTTATGTGTCATCCAATTACTACTCGTACTCTATCTAATGTAACCTGTGCATCTGGCAGCCCTGGAGACCGAAATCTTATTGAAGGGTAAGGGATGCTAAACAGGCACCACAAATACACATTTTTCACCTCGTAATACCTGTCAAAGGGACAGGACCCATTAGCAAGGCTAGACCAGGTTCACAGTCTGCAGGCATTCAGTGCCCGAGCCAGCCTTTACAAAGGCGACCTACACATGGAAAGCTGCAACGTGCACACAAGTCCACAAGCAGGCTGCAAAAAAGAGGAATCAACACGATGAGAATGGGAGCCCATCAGCACCTCTGGGTATAAATGCACTCGAATTATATTTCACAAGCCAAACGCTCTTCAGTTCAAACGTGTATCACACGTGCTTTAGCTCAGAATTAACTATACTGCTAGAAATCGTTTCAAACCTTTAGAAAAAGTAAGCTGGACAATAAGAAACTGTAACTCACCCTCATTAAAGCTGTCGGGAACATTGGCCACCAGCAGGCAGAGGAACCAGGCTCCATTTTTAACGTGCAGCAGAGCTTCAGCCACATCAACTATCGGCAATAGCGATGGCAGCTCTGGATAAAAAGAGGGTTTAAAAAGTCACGCTGTTTCACTGGGAAGAAAATAAAACCTTGCTTTTAACATGCATTTAAATAACATGCTCAGATCAATGAATGGAAAAGCAGTCTATGATCTATTCCTTTTTCAAAGCACTAGAGAGCTTTGATGAACCTTAAATCAACCACAAAGGCTCCAGAAATTATTTTGTTACAACTGTAAGAGTTTAGAAAACACTGTAAATACAGAATACTACACCTGCTTGCAAAATGCAGAGAACATCTGCTGCCTCTTCCAGATAAACAGGACTCTCGAAGAGCTCAGAAGATTTGAGAAAAAACTCACCATTTGATTCTGACACCTACAAGACATTATTCATCATCACTGAACAGGTTTTATGAAGCAGCTTGTCTCATCAGTCTTTTATGGCTTTAAATATAGCAGATTGAATCCGTTAAAAACTGTTGAAAGCATACAGTTATGAACACAGAACAGGCAAGAACAGTGTTTAGAATAAGAGACATGTACTAGTGGAAACACTTCAGTATGGCTGGTATCACTGCTTCTTTCCAGAAGAAAGAAAAATAGTTTGCTGATAGTTCTAAAAAAATAAGTTTACCCAAGGAAAATAAAGTGCTGGGAGGGGTGAGGAGGGAGAGTAAGAGAAATACCATGGCTAATATCGTAGTGCAACAGAAGAAAAGAACTGATGGAGAAAAGTCATAATTTTGCTTTCAAATATGATTTCTGCACTGATATATCACAAAATCACATTACAGTAAAGCGTATTACAGAATATACAGAGTCTGAATCATATTAGAAAAGATTACCCTCATTTGTTCTGAGGAAGAAAGACTTCCCCTAGGAAGCTGGGTTCACAAGGAGTTTAATCACAAGCCACCGTTAAACCAGATGGAGAGTTTGAGTCTTGGTCAGAACTGAAGAAGAGCGCTTAGTAAGAAGCGGAGAAGAGTTCTCACACACAACAGCAGCACCAAAACCAGAACCAGACAGGATACCAACCTATCCAGAGTGCGTTTTCAATGGCATAAAATTCGCAACTGCCCAGATCTGGAGAAGTTTACCTTGTTCATAATCGCTAGCAATTCGCTAAGTACAAGACGGAGTCGACGAGGTGAATCACTGTGTTCAAATTCCAGTGTCAGCCCATGCTGAAGCTGCGACACCAAGATGCTTTCCCCGCTACCTCCTCCCAGCTTGTGCCTAACAGACAATTAAAACCAACTATTAACGTTTCTGCAAACAGAGAAATGTTATCAGTTAAAGCAAAACAGCAATTCCAGAGGGATTTCTTCTGTCACGCCGGCGATCGGAGAAGACTGCTGTACCCGTAGCATGCCAAGAAATGCGATTCACTAAGAGCACCCAAATTCCAGGCCCCTCCATTCCCCAGCACTGCCAGCCAAGCGAGCGCATCCACCCGACCCGTCCCCCCCGAGGAGGGCTGCCAGCCGCCCCCCTGCCCCCCCCAGAGCGGGCAGCTCCCCGCCTCTGCCCCACGCCGCTGCCCCCCCGCAGCACGGCGGGAAGAAGGGCCCCCAAGCAGCCAGTCCCCCCCCCAGCCCCCGGCGCTGCTCTGGCGAAGCCGGGGGGTGCTGAGAGGTCGCTATGTCGGGGCGCAGCGCCACAGCCCGGTTTGGGCCGGGGGGAGCTTAGCAGAGCGCCTGGTTCCACCCCCCGCCACGGGCAGCTCCGGCCGCCCCAGCCGCCGCCTCAGGGCCGTGGCCCCCCGCTCCCCGGAGAGGCCGTTCCGCGCGGTACCGGAGCTGCTGCTCTTTGCTGGCGTCCTGCTCCAGGGCGTGGAAGTCGACGGAGAGCAAGGCCACGATGGAGTTGACGGCCTCCACGCCCGAGAGCAGCCGCAGGATCAGCTTCTTGTCCTGCGCCCAGCTCTGGCTCTGGTCGGCGGGGGCGCAGAGCGCCATGCGCACCAGGCAGGGCAGCAGCAGCCGCAGCTCGGGGTCGCTCAGCGCCGCCAGGCGCACCACGTCCACTTTCTGCATGGCCTCGAAGGCGTAGAGGCTGACGAACTGCAGGCCGGAGCACTCCGCCATGGCGGGCGCCCTCCCGGCCCGCCGCGCCCCCGCTTCCGGCGCGCGGGCGGCACGTCAGGGCGGCGCACCGGAAGTGAGGTCACCGGCGCGTGAGGCGGCCGGGCCGAGGGGAGCCGCCCGCCCGCCCGCCGGAAATAAGGCCACACCACAATCAAGGCTTCATGAATAATTTATTCCATTTGAAATTTTTTTAAAAAGTATAAACCTTTTTCATTTCCTCAATCACAATTTGTACAACTCAGTGTTTATGGCATTCGGCAGCAATAGTGTTTGTTCCTTAATCGCTTTTATTTTCATTTACTTGTTGGGTTTTTTTTCCTCCTTGTCACGATAAATAAGACGACTTGGCCCATGGCGTGTGGCGGCTGCGTGAAAAGGCAGAACAGCTCCCTCGGAGTGACCCAGCCGTGCCGGGAGGGCGACATGTCCAGTAACGAGGCCGCGGGCTGCGTCGTCCCAACCCGATGGCGCCCCGAGGTCCTCACGTCCAGTTTGCTCGGAAAAACCTAAAGCTAGATTAGTAACGTCCTGAAAAAGTGACCCTGAGGATTGTGGTAGGTCCCAAATCCAGTTTTACTGTAAATTAAGCTTTACTCCACTGAAAAATAAGAAGTACACCCACAAACAATAATTAAAAAAAACCAAAACAAACAAACCTTTAAGTATGAAGCATAGCCCTGGGTCCTTTACTTAAAAAATAAAAACAGGAGGAAAAAAAAAAAACAAAACACATCCTACAAAAAAAAAAAAAACAAAACCAAACCAAAACAAAAAACCTTCCCAGCTGGAGGTTGTCGAGACAGTATCATAAAATGTCACCTAATTAATGAATTCTCAAAAGAAACCCAGATCAAAACACTGTTTATGCAGCATTACTATCAAAACAGACTGATATGCTGTTGCCATACGGTTGTGCAGCAAATTATATGGTGCAATAGCATTTTTTAAAACATTTTACTCTTATTTTTGAAAGCTTTAAAATAATGCAACATAATATTTTGATATTACAGTATTAACAAATAGTGCTTGATTAAAGACATCTGCAAGTCTTCATAGCAACACATGAAGTTAAAATTACCATCAGAGGTAAATATAGAAATACAATAATCTGCGCCATAACTGACAGCTAAGTAAGAACATAGCTGAGGATTTAAATATAAATTCATTTATCTTTAATTATTTCAGGAAATGTTAGAAAGATCTAAATGTTACAGCTACTTTAAAATGTAAGGGTTGTTTGCAAGTACAATTGGTGGCCTGCTGGTCTAGCAACAGGGTTTTCAGAAATCTAATTAAAATAGTACAGTCAAATGTGACTAAGTGGCTTAAATACAGTAATATCTAGGTTAAAATATGTATTTTTAATCAGAATGGAAGGATCTCAGATTCCTCTTTCACTGGATACTTAAAAAGGAGGTAAACCTCCACAGCTACTTAACAGAGCACTGTCAGGAACTGTATTTTCTTGCAAGACCATTTTGAAAAGCTGCAGCTGAAATTTTCAAATATTTAAGCTTGTACTTGCTAAAGAACCCAAGTTACCAGATCGTGACAATTTTACTTAGAAACCAGCTATTATATGCACTGAAAATGAAAGTAGATAACGAAGAAGTATGCCTAATGTAAGTAGCTGGCTCCATGGTGCTGGCAGGTTTGATATGTACATTGCTGGCTGTGGCTATCGCTCCAGAAATGGCCCTCCTCATCTTTTCTAGTGGTCATAATATTATAATTTAACTGCATTTTGGGGTGGGGTGGGGGGACAGGAGGGGGACACTGGCAGCTTTCACAGTTGGAGAGTTTCACAGGGAAGGCTGTGGTCCTGGTAACAGAGTAGAGTTACACCAACACTCAGGCAGCCGATTCACTTACCTTTATGAATACAAGTCAGCTTTAATACAAAGAAAACCACACCAAAGCTCAGCCCTTGGAACTTGGCTAACTGAGCCAGGGTTAAAAATGACCACTTTGCAACAGAAAAAAAAACCAAACAAAAAAAAAAGGACATATGCTTTGAAGATTCCAGTTTTAGGAGCACTTTTCCACTTCAAAAATCTCAGCCAAATGAGAAAAAACCTCCTGTAAGACAATAACGTGCTGTTTAATCTGCAGTGCGTTACCGTTATCAAGATAAAGTAATTGGACAGACCCACTTTTTAACTCTGTTTATCAAAATACGCTAACTTCTGATTGCACTCATGTTATTTTGAAGAAATGACTGAAAAATTTCATCACCAATTGTACAACTTCTTTATACAAAACAAAAAAAGTTGCTAATATTGTATATACATGATTCAATGAGACTGTTTATATGAAAAATTATCTCAGGCAGGTACTTTGCATTTACAAAACATGATTTTCAATAACACAGGAAAGTTTTGTAAATGCAAGCGAATTCTTCCTTGTAGCGGATTAACAGCAGGTGCACAAATGGATCTTAAAACTTGCTCCTTTAACATTTTAAGCCAGCAAGACAGACAGTATTAAGACCCAGGACACGGGTTATCGCACCAGGCTCACGTGAGCGCTGCAGAAGTTCAGTTTTTAATCTGGCAGTCAGATGAGGAACCCAGAAAAATCCTATGCGGTTGCTCTTCAGCACCCGTAGGGGCTATTTTCGAGCAGCATCAGACATTTGGCATGTGCTAGGAGAAAGGAAGGAAACTACTGAGGAAAATAAACGGTTACTGTAGAGGGAGACATTTAGGAAAGCCTTGTGATTTGTCAGTCCCTTCCTTAGGGAGGGCTAAGCCTCCTTGGCACATGCCCCAGCCAGAGCCTGAAAAGGGAATATGGGGAAGGCCATACATTGATACTTGGGACCTTCACCACAGTGCCAAAAATACATGAAAAAGGAAAATGTTCAGGGTTTCGTGCTGTTTTTTACTAGTGGAATAAAATCTGAATACCAGAATTCACTGAGAATCTATATACACCACATTTTAGTTAAACACACACCAATCTTAAAGTCAAGATTGACTATTTTTGCATTTGTAAAATGGCTAGAGCTGGGCTAAATCTCAGCCTTACAGGAGGCTTTGGGTAAGATCAGTTTTCTGTGTGTTCCGCCTCAGATTCACATTTTATCACCAACGTGGAAGAAAACAACGCAGTCACCACAGTGCCAAGAATATCTAGGTAACAACAATGCTCAATAGATATTCTCGTAATATTAAAACTTGTATATTGGAAATAGATCTGAGAATCTAGCCACAGCCCTGAACCATAACACAAACTTCATTTGAAGGGTTTATTCATTTTATTCTCACTACAAGTTAAACCACCTACAATATCACTTATATATTGCCATTGTTACTCTGTAAAGGTGTGATATAAAATGCTGTAAGACCCGGTACCTTTTCAATTTATATAAACACAGTGAACTTCATTACTGTACATGTACTCTGCAACTACAGCTTAGCTGTAAATCCCCCACACACAATGGTATGGACATTAACCCCTCTATCCCCATTAAACTGTACATCAAGACAATACAAATTTACTGTCCCCACCCACCCCTTACAAAAAAATAATACTCTAAAAGCAACCTACTGCAACTTTTAATTAAGACGATTACATATATTTTAGACCAATTGCTTTAAAGCAAGAAGGCAGTATAAACCTTCTAGGAAAATTTTTATAAAAGAGGTTAAGAAATATAAGACAATTTATACATTTAAAAACTTACAATAAATAAGAGATGCAGGCATTTTTGAATACTAGGTACTATAATCCAATACAAGAACATCTTGATGTTCTGAAGCCATAGGTTGAAACTTATTGTTCCTCATGTTTCTTCTCATCTCCATGCTTTTAATATTCATTAACCATGACTGGGTACTATGGCTCATTACTCTTCACAAATACTGTGGCTGGGGAAAAATGGTTAATTTTGCTACTAAAAATGTTATAATACACTTTCTGATCATCATTCTAAAGCGTCCCCCATAGTCAATGACTCAAAGACAGTGGGGCGATAGGTGCCCCTCTCACAAGTCAAAACAATATTTGCTGGAAGTAACAAGGTTCATACCCCGTCACAAGCAACTTGCACTGAGAAGAATTATAACTTAGTCCTGCAGTGAAATATCCCTTTTCCTCATTTTTGTCTTGCAAAATTCAGATGAAGATCACAGCATATTCATGATAAAGTTATACAACTGATTCAGCACCACAAAATGAATTGGGAGACATGACCGTCTGTCCTGGGTTGCAGGATCACAGGTTAGCCAGGAGAGTGCATTGTACTGTTCCAGAACAAACCTGAAAAGCAAACAAGCTTCCATCAAGCCAACGGATTTTCTCACCAGTATTTTACAGTCCTGATTTACTATAACCCAGTTTCTTTGGCGTTAAAAACTTAAAAGAGGTTTGCCAACATTCTGAAATAACATGCCTTCAGGAGTATTACAAGCAGTTCAAAACTAAACTTCCTTTCAGTGCAAAACTGTCAATTTAATTGTCTATTCTTAATTAAAGAGGTTCGCGCACTAAAAAAAAAGAAAACAAAAACCAACACACACACACACACCAAAAACCACAAAGCAAAAAATCTGCCATTTTCTCTACAAGAAATGTATGTTTACATGAGTATTTACTCTTGTATATCAGCATTGCAGTATTTCCACAAGATCACCATGCAAGATTCTGGCTTAATTATAACTATCTTCCACTCATTTATGCTTATGCACAGGTTCTGTGTTACACCTCAAACTGTCTTCTAGTCTGAAGAATTCATCGTCTTTCAAATATTTTCAGTTGTAATCAACACTGATTAGTTAAAGGAGGGCTTAGAGATGTTTGTTTTTAATTGCACTGTTCTGTGATAAAGCCATCTTTTAATCACTCTAAGCACAGCAATTTAAATTGTCTCTGTGATGTACTAAGGATATCAGCAGCAGAAAAAAAAAAACCAAAAAAAAGAACAGCAAGAAAAACAAATAGGTAGCTTCACTGCAGCAGTATTTAAAAAAAGAAACACACAATATTTTTGCAAGTGATCAATCATAAATACCTGAGCACATCAGAAGTTTGATTAGAATCAAGTGGATGGGAGTGTTTACTGTGGAGTAGCTCGTCTGATTGCACTGAAGGCACGTGGAGGTGCAAAGAGGCCTAAGAAAAGGAGGAAGATGCCAGCAGTTACCGCCTGATTCAACTACAGTGTATTTTCTTCCCTTTGTATTGTTGACCTGTACCTTGGCAGTCACCTTCTATTCTCGTGACACACAAGCGAAAACAAAACTTATCCTTAGGCCATCAAATAGTTCAGGAATTATCAGAATATAAAGAAACTGCACACAGACCTCTGCTAAAAGCACAGTGCTAGTAGCGTTAATGTGTTTTAGGAATTATTCTTTTTTTTTAATCCTTTTGCTATATTAAGCAATTATTAAAAAAGCAACTCAAGTGGCCCAAGATGTCTAGTAAAATACAGACTTGGAAGTTCAGTTGCTTTCCATAAGACTGGTCTATTTATATTCCATATATAGAGCTGCTTAGGGTAAATAATAAATCCTCTATTCAAAAAAATGTCTTGTACAAAAGGCACAGCTGAGCTTAGGCCAAGAGGAACCGCTCATCCAGACACAAATAAGGCTGCAGAAGATGTATCTGTATCATTAGAAAATACAACGTAGTATTAGAGATGCTAATTTAAGTCAAAAGTGAATAATATTAATACAGAAAGTTTCTCTGTATACTAATGTATAGCCTTAAAAGTGCCAAGTACGTCTTGACTGTGCCATAAAAAGATAAGGGGATCAGACAATATCCGGGCAGATGATACAATGGTACAATGGTTATCACTTGGCAACAGCCAACATGGAAAACGTAGCTTTTATGCTTTGGGCAATACATAAAGAGATTTGTTAATTTTATATTAGCCAGTGTAACTGATATATTACATTACACTTGTGTACTTCCCTTTACCACTGGTCCCCATGGGAGTCAAGCACTCTGTCTAGAAACTCAAACTATTCTTACAAAATAGTATAGCACAAAGCCAGGAAGAGAAAGGAGCCCAGACTACTGTGAAGAAACACACCAAACAGTAGAACCCTTCAGAACGTTTGCTACTTCCATTCATCATTTTTCTTCCCTTAAAAAAAAAAAAAAAAAGGGAACATAAAAAGCCAAAGCACAAAAGTTTAAAACCCAACCTCTCCTGAAGCAAAAGCAGACAATTCCAAGAGACATGCACTGACTTTGTTTTAAATGGAACAGTTCTCATAATTCCAATCCCTGCACGCTGCACAGCTTTCTATGACAGAGGGCCCAGGAAGACAGCCGTACAGCCTGCTGAAGTTACAGTACCTTAAGAAACAAGGGACACTGATTTTGTGCTTGAGGACACGCTGACCAAAACCAGTCAGGCAATGGACCTGCTTTGGCAGTTGACACAAAATAACCAAGGGCCAATGGCTGTTGCAGTATATTTGTTACTTCATCATGAGATTCTGTTGAAAGCAATCGATCTGTACCTTGACCCTGTAAAACAACAAGCGATGGTTTCATGTTAGGAGAGCACAAACTTAATAGAAGGGGTCTGTAGCTTTCAAAACGCAAAGCATTTTGAAATATCCAAGCATTGCATGAATCTTGCCAAGACAATCCAATACCCAATTGATTCAAAACATTTCATAGGAACCTTTCATTCCACGAAAGGAAATTACCAGATGGAGAAAACCCAAACCAAAACCATACACACACCCCTCTGTATTTCCTCTAATAATTACCTTGCCCATATCACCTCCGTGGGGGTAGTGGGACCCTGGAGAATGTACAGGGGATCCCGTAGGGGATGCAGGAAGAATATTTATAATATCAGGATCGAGATCGTCTCCAGTGTCTAGCAAGTCAAAGATTCCCATTCCATCTGCTCCATCTTGAAAAAGAACAAGACCAGTGAATTTCTATAGTTTCCCTACACACAGGATACGACAACTCATTCTGAAGTGATTTTCCACATAAATCCTGCGTTTCATTAGAATAAACAGTCTTATTATATGGGGAGTGATGAAGAGGTTTTGGTTGGTTTGGTTTGTTTTTAAAGCAAGAATAAATCCAACCTACTGACCATTGTTTGTGTTGAAGGCCAGATCCAAGTTTTCAGTGGTGTAAGTTGACGATGCTACTTGCACAGATGCAGATGTGGGAAACACCAGTATATGAGTGCACGATGTGTCCTGGGGGGTGTTGAGCTGAGATGTCTGCATATTTAAAGTAGTGCTGCGTCCAAATACAGAGCCGGTCGATACAGAATCTTTGGAAGAGAAATCAAGCATTTCCTTAGTTTTGCCGAACCCGAACTATTAGGTCCCTTCCCAAAAAAAAAGAGAGAAAGTTTCTCAAATACCTGGCATAATAATGAAGGACCCCTGTGGTTCCATTGCCACCAAACAAGCACTGAGAATGCTGGGAGAGTCTGCAGCAGAGATACCACACATTCTGCACATGTCTTTTAGTCTCTTGCTAAGGGACTGAAGGTTTCGGCGACTCAGCAAACAACTCCAGTCTGAGAATATAAAGAACATTCGTTTGTCTATAAGCACAGTGCTTGCTGCAGAATACGTATTTTACATATAATAGCGTGTGGCGCAAACCTCACTTCTGTTAATACAGAATATGCAAAGGAACTCTAAAATTATTTAGGTTTTCTTCCAGAAACGGGGACAGACACTTGACATGACTGAAAAATGAAAGCTTCAAATCATGTTTTAGACTCTAGGAAAAGCTAATGTTACCTTTTAATTCCCCATGCCCTATTCTTCCTAAACGGCCTATTACAACTCTCCATGGCAAAGAGCTCATTTGCACAAGTCCCAAGCACCATTCCCAGAGTTTCTGAAGACCAAGTCTGCGGGCAGAACCCTTTTTCCTGCGAGCTCTAGAATTTAGAAAGAAGGAAAAACAAAGTTAGAACCCATCTGCAAGAAGTTTTTATTGCCATGTTTGGAATTTCTTATTTGTATTAACCTGAACATTCACAGGTCCCAAGAATATTAGTATGGTACTGTATCAACTGGAGCTTCAGTTCGTTTGGTTGGGGTTTTTTATTTAAACATGTTCTAACACTGATTCAAAACACAGCACAGGGCAGGGGGCATAGGAACATGCATAAAAACGCACTCAAGTATCACATTAAACCAAATAAAATTCTTCTAGAAATCTAACTCAAAACAATGTGCACATAAATATGGAAAGTACCTATTGGCTTTAGCTACTTTTGCAACACAGCGACTCTACGAAAGTCAAAAGTTATTCTTACAGCATCATAAACAAACTAAGTCTTCAGTGGAATGAAAGAAGATGTACATCCTAAAAAATAATTTAAGAGTTTTGTTCTTACCTGTTTGGTACATCAATATTAATTATGCAAGTTTCTAACTGTTCTCCGTAGAGATCTGTACAGGATGCAAGAAGCCATCTTTGATCGTGAGACAAACAGTAGCCTACAAAAAGTACGTTATACTTCTGGCCAGCTTCTCCAAAAGTTTCTCCTAGTTCTGTTTGCTTGTCCTTTACAGGAGCCAGTATAAAAGGAGGGGTGTATAGTCGAATACACTCAGGTCTCTGTAAAGATGACAGAACAGACAATGAAGTTTTGGGAAGCAATTATTGCCAAGCAATCTAGCTAGTTAATGTGAAAGATGCCAGTGATTTACTAAACAGGGATATTTATCTGCATATTTACACAGTCACGTTAGTAATACTCACATCAGGGCTCTTAAGAGCAGTTTCCATGGCTAAACCTGGGCCAAAGCCAGTTAATGTTTTTACATTGGTGGAAGTGGGAAGAGGTCTCCGACACTGAGTAAAAGCTGAAAATGCCAAAGATTTTAAATGCTGAGTGTAAATCTGCCGGTCTTCGTGTTTCACAGGTTGTAGAAGGTACTGACATGGGACAATCTAGAACAGATTACAGAGGGGAGGAAAAAAAATTACTGTTTCATCATTGGAGTAGATGGTTTTTGAGATAGATAGCATTTGGGTATGCTCCTTTTAGAACTCTACTTTGCAATCAAATTTCTCTGGTTCTTGGATATCTCCTGCCACTTCTTCCAAAGCTACATGGGACTTCAAGCAATTATTCTCATTGAAATTTTCTTTAGAGAAAAAATAATTTATTTAGAAGAGAATCTTAGTGATTCCTCCAAAAAGATGCCCACTGTTAACTAGTTCTGCAGCTGCTGACCACCTTACAGTTGAGTGTCTATCAGGACGGAGCACTGTCTAAAGCCCAGCAGGGTCAGGCTGGCAGTGCAGGTTCCAGTGATGGGACAAGCAGCTTTCCTATGCTTCAGTCATTACTGGAGTGGGCCACTGCACTTCCTCTGAAATAAGACTGATGAGTTTGGAATCTACTACAGAATTTGGCTTTGGTTAATAATGCCCAAACTGCTCTAAAAACTATAATCTTAATGATTTAACAGCTGTAGAACTGTAGGGTAATATTTACACAGCAAATGAAACTTTCACCTTGACGGCATTATTGCCTCCAAAACACAGCCAAAGCCAGATAGATACTTTGCGTGGCATAGTTCTATAAATGATGGCTCACCTGCACAGAAATTATATTCTTGATGTTAGGAGGAAGAACCTGAACCATCTCTAAAAAGCAGCGCAGGAGTCCAAGTGTCCACAAACTAGATGAGCTACTGTTCTCATCCTTTTTTTCATATGTAAAAGGATCAATTATGTAAACTACAATTGCAGGTGGATAGGTGATAGCATGTGAATCTCCATCTGTAGGGACTCCAACTTTATCACGATCCATAGTGCTGGAAATTAAATTGTGAGAACAGTTACAAAAACCTGAGTTTTACAACAATTTATTTTTACTTCTAAAACTCAGATCAAACTGTCAAATATCAATCTGAAATACCTTTGAGTCAACTTTAAGAAACAGTCATTTTATTTCATTTTTGTATGTGAGCTTATCAACAACTCTGTATCGTTTGTCTTTTCTTTGGCATTCTTTATTACAGAAGCTCAACAGCACATAGTTCTATTGCTTCAACTGAGGAACAGGAATATCTACAAGGTCAGTCTCTCCAGCAAGAGCTGGCTTTACTACTATGACAGATACTTTCTGTTGATAATAGAAACCAGAACTTTAAGATGATGCCAGTTATCTACTCCCCGCCCCCCAGCCTTAAAATACAGAAGTGAGTAGTTTGGTGAATTTTCCCCCTTTAGAGAGAGAAGAACAGAGAAAGTTTATTTTTGTACCACAGCAGACACTGAGATGCAATTAGAAACTGCAGCTAAGGCTGGAACCAAAAAGTTCAGTTCCACCACGAATGAACATTCTCCCTAAAAAGCAACTTAATGCCTAAAAAAGAAATACAGGATTTTTATTGAGGGGACCAGAGTGGCATTAATAGGTCCATGTTAATTGAGCTGAGGGTTTGACTATTTTATTTTTTTTTAGCCAAATAAGGTTTGACTCTGCAGTTGATTACCTTTCAGAAACCTCTGGGTGGGGCTGCGCAGGCGCTGAAGTAGTATCTCCAGACATCCCTGCTGTTTGCAGTGTTGGCTGTTGCTGCTGCCCCCCTGTTTGCCCATTTTGGACTGTTGCAGCCTGAGCAGGCAGGGAGGCAGAAGTGGTATTGTTCATACTACTAAAAGGTGGAAATGAAGAAGGCTTGCTTGTTGGTATCCCACTGCCTAGGCTGGCAGAAGAGGATGACGGGGCGGTGGTAGTCAATGTCGAATTAGCTGTAGTAGCTGCAGAAGACATGGCACTGTTTGACGTCACTGTAATAGTGTTACTGGTGGGAGCTGCAGGAGTAGACGATGGAGTGTTCGGATTTGCAGCGTTGGCTGTCACTGGGGGCAAAGCAGAGGCTGGCTGGCTGGAGGGAGTGACCAGATTTGTTTGGGAAAGTAAAGAATTGTCCAAAGGCTGAGAAGCAAGATAAGGACCTAAAGCCAGAAAAAAGCATGAATTTTGTATTGCTGCTGGTTTTAAACGTACTTCATCTATTAAGTTACAGTTTTAACAGAACAGAGCAAGCCTTTAGCATACATTAAAATTAAATTTAAATACCTGCATTACATTTTCAAATTCTAGTATTCTCATAAGACTCTCTCTTTCAGAAAAATCCAGAAATCAATTTTTAAAATATTTTTTTTCAGATATGCTGAATTGCTAGAAATCACTGCTTCAGAATCTAAGTTGCCAATACAAAAAGACAACTAAGTCCCTGTCAGGCAGCAATGCTGCCATTCCCTAAAGATACTGCCAGATGGTAAGAAGACATTTTAGTACGTATCTAAATATACGGGGGTTTTGGACACCCCACCACCTCCCCAAGCTTAAAACCAGAAAACTGCAACAGATAACAAAACTCAATGAATAACTGCAGTGATTTCTTCTCCTCTACAGGAATGGAGGAAATGGTAATTGTATGAAATAAGAAACACTAAAAAAATTTCATACCCAGCTCATATCTGCAAACTTGAGCATATAGTTTGAGTTTGGAAAATGCTTCATTGTTGGCGTTAGCTGTCTGTGAGAACCATTCTGTGACCAACTTCTCAGAAAGTTTCTTTGAAGCAGTAGGTCCAACTCTCATGATCCCATCAGGCAATAGCTTACAGATAGGTCTGTGCTGACCAAGCCTGCATGACTGCGAAGAAGGTAAAATAGAAGATGCAAGATAAGGAATTTGTAAGCCTTAAAAACTGTTAAGTATCACACAAAGGATCATATATATATATATATATATATATATACACACACACACACATACATATATATATACACACACACATAAAGACAGAGAACTCATAGTTTAGTTATGATATTCCAAAGTAACATTTTCATTCTAAAATATTACACCAGTACAAAATATTCTGTAGGGACTTTATGATTTATTTTCAGGTTTTCCAAAATGCAAGAAAAGCGGGTCAATGCGCTATCTACTCTCATCTTAATCACAATCCAAGTAATACATGTATTTAATTAAACGTAGCTAGAACAATTGAAGTGGTAATACAGAGTTTTACCACTGAGTGGCGTTTATCAGATAAAGACTCTCAAAACGGCTATTACTAAAAGCAGCGGTGAGCAGCCTCAACAGCCCTTATCTTCCAAATGCCCATTCCTAAAATCCTTTCCAGCAGCTTTCCAAGATAGCATTCTGTGCAAATGTTTGTATCGTCTGAGACAAGCCCAATAAGTAGTTATGAGTATGTATTAGAAACAGTCTTTCAAAAATCCATTTCACTGCTAACTGCCATAAATAACGTACCTCGTATATTGCAGTCAGATCCCTAAAGAAGCTTTTTGCTCCGTTCAGCAGAGCCTCATTCTCGGGGCACACCACAACATAAGCAACATCTCTTTGAGATCCATAAGGTTCCAACATCAGCCTCTCCCAATACGGCAATGCAAATGGAGACAGCACCAGAAAATCGTAATCATATCCCAACAAAAATGTTGGGATTGGCAGTGGTTCCGGGGACTCATCAGTTCCTGGAAAAGCAAGACATTTTCCAATATATTAAGCAGAAAGCTTAACATTAACACTCTGCTTCTAGGAAATATGAATAGAAAAAACACTAGTGTTCCCAGCATCTAACAGGAAGTAGCACTGATTATAAATGGAATAGTTCCCATTTTAACAGATACAAATGAAAAACCTGCATGTATGATCCAACCCTCTGCAAAAAAAGCATCAGCTATTTATCTTTATTTGAAATTTCTCAGGGCCTCAAGAAGAAGCTCCATAGTTGTTTTAATATTTCTATCAGTATATGGACAATCAGGAATAGATCTTTACTGTCCAGGAAGCCTTTCCCACAGAGTCTGAGCAATCAGTGAAGAAAAAGAAAAAAAAAAAAGAAAAAAGAAAAAAAAAAAAAGGGGAAGAAATGCAAATAGTCTAAGCAAATACGTAAAGGACCACAGAAGGAAAAAAACTTAAGAACATGCATTTACAATACTCTAAATGTATAATTACCATGTTCTAAATATAGCTACAAAAGAGCTGCTGGTGAAAGGTCACCCTTCTACATAGTGGTAAATCAATCTCATATGCTAATGAAGTCAGTTTAAAGCTTCAGTGCACAAAATTTACCTTGTATCTGTAAATGTGCATCACGTGTTGGCCACTCCAAATATTTATCAGAGACAACACACTGGATAACCTCAGATCTTCAACATAGTTCTGAAACTACTGAGCAATAAAGCACACTTTTTCAAGCATTTAAAAGCTAATATTTTTTAACTACACTATTTTTAGAGTAATTAAAATGGAGTCATTCTTTTGAGTAAAAAACCAAAATAAAACAGAGCAATTACTCTGTTTTCAACATTAAATCCATCTTTGCAATTTCACTCCCTCACTTGGAGAAGTGTCAGGTGTATATAAACAGTGCAATTGAAGATGTTAATTTTAAATACACATATCTTTAATTCATTTACTTTTTTAAGGAATATAAATATTTTCTGTTTTTTCCAAGAGAAGAATTCTCCCCTGTCTAATAGCTCTTGATAGCTTAAGGAAAGGTCAAATGCTGTTTAGAATTCCAATAGGCTGAACAGCATCCAGACACTAAGGTTTGGTGGCCGGATCAAGTAGAGATTAACAGACAGGAGTCTACACAGCAGTTTACCATATGAGCCTCTGCCAGCCATTTTGTGAAACTGTTGCCACGTGAGGGGTCCCTGCACACCCCAGGACCGGACCGTTCGCTTTTTCTGAATTGCATCCTGAAGAACTGGCTGGAGCGAGAGGAGCATACGAAGGATGTCCTGGGAACACTGCATGCTCACATCCACAACTGAAAGGACAAAAAAAATTGTCAAGGCCTACTGCAACAACAGAATACAGTGAAGCCTTCCACAAACAACCTAGAATCTTAAACAACCTTGATTTTAAACAAAGTCACTCTCTTCTGAAACATACATGCAGTCCACCAAAGGCCACAATATAAAACGTTGAGCGCACAGATTTGGAGAGTTCTCCCTCTTCCCCTCTCAGCCATGTACAAAAAACACAGATGGATTTTTAGTGGGTTGTTGGTTTTTTTTCCCGCTGTAGAATTTTTTCCCTTGCTGTATCATCTTATGATTTAAACTGAGGGGAAAAAAAACCCTAAAATAAAAAAATAATAATAAAAAAAAAAACGAACAAAAAAAAACCCAACAAAAACACAAAAAAAAACCCCAAACCACACACATCAAATAACAAAAGACAACAAACAAGTTGTACAACCCTTAAACTACAGGATTTTCCCTCCAAAGAAAGGAGGGCTAAGCAGACTGCCACCCAGTGCTCACTTCACAGAAGTCAAGGGAAGCCTCAGTCACAGCCCATTTCATCAGCTCGCCACCACTATGCCATTTAATGCGCAGCGTTTAAGAATAAATGGCTGACACAAAATTCGGTATGGCTATAACTTCATAGCTGTCCATTTAAAAGTATCTTTACATCTTTTTATCCTAAATACCAAGGTCACAGTAACACTAAGTCTTCTCCTGGGTGCCTGAAAAACATTGATTTATATTTTAAAAGCCTGGGGTTTTAGACTTAATCCTCCACTAATACACAGAAACCTAGCTGTGCTTTGCTGTTAGCCCTCCTCATCCTCATTAACAATGACGAATCGCAGCTAACTGCTATCAAAGTTTCATATTTCACTCTTCACCCTGCTAGAGTTGCTACTTGAAAAGACTGTTATTGAGAAGTACGCAAATACATGCAATAAAGGGTATTCCATGAGACAGAATATCATCAGTCAGGCCCTAGAAGAAAAAAATCCAAGGATCTCTGGCAACCAACATACAGTGAAGGGTACAATAATGCTTTACTTGCCACACATGCCATTAAACTACTGCCCCCCTTAAGGAAGGGGGAAAAGCCAAGTGTATCATAGATCTTGTTTAATTCTGCCACAGTAGCCGTGACAATACAGTCACCATTTGAACCACCTACACTTCCCACGTAGGCTCATTCCACAAAGCCTCTGCAGAAGCAGTCACTAAAAACTGCTTTAAAAGAATAAACCTAGTGAAGTGTTGTGGACAGCTACCATGGTCTTACATTACACTTCATGTTAGGAATTTACAACTGATGGTAGCCGACACCTACACGCTGCTTGGTGCATTGTACCAGCATAGAACGTGAAAGGAACGGTTATTCTGAATAGCACTAAAACAGAAGTTTACACAAGCATGCAGGTGGAAAAAACAGTCTTAAGTGTCCAATATTCATGAAAGAAAAACAAAGAAAATGAACCCTTAAAAAAAAATTCATAGGTGGACAAGTATAAAAATAAGTTGTTTTCACTTACCGTTTCTTTTTGACCAGTGGTGCAAGCAAGTAGTTTTCACAAGTGCTTCATCAACTTTCCCTCCTGACATATTGTCCATGAACTGCCGTCCATGTTCCAAGGCTAAGTAGCAGTCATTGCAACAATCCCTTTCTTCTACACGTACCAGGTTGCTAACTGCACCAACTTTGGGAATGGAGTCTTGATCTGCTGCTCCAAACGGCGAGAACAAGTTGGTGCACTGATCCTGCAGCAACAGTATTAACTCATCGGGCAGTTTCTCAGGTTCTTTCAGTCCTCCACTGCCATGTTCAATAGAAGTAGCTCTGAGAGCTTCAAAGCGTTTTTCTGCTTCTTTGCCGCACTCTGTATTACGTCCTAGAATATCCAATTCATCTTCAAGAAACAGTCCAGAACTGTTGCCAAATTTTCTATTCATAACAGCACTGAAACCACAGGTACACCTATACTGGGCCTCTTGTGTTGGATCAGGAATGTAAACTCCAACATCAGCACCTTTGATGTTCATATTGCAAACACATATGCAGCAGCTGTCAAAGTTACAGTCTTTGAAGAGATTCATTACAGACTCTGAGAGGATGAGATTTACGTAAAGACTGTGTGCCTCTGGAATGGAAGGCACAGTTGCAGGTTCAACAGAATTAAGCGGTCTACATGTCGATGGTGTGGAAGCTGGTGAGTATAAATCAGAGTTCTCGTATTTGACTGAACCCTGTGCACTTGCAGGCCCACCAGCTCCACGAGGTGTTCGAGGAGTCCTTGGTGTTCTAGGAGTTGGGAAACGAGGGGTGGAAGGAGAAGGGAGAATTCCAGCTCCACTGTTACTGGGAGGTGCGCTACTTGGTGGCATCCCAAATGGAGTATGAGTTTGTGGCGTGTATGCAGGGCCATACTCTTGATCCATAGTGCTTCCATCGCTAATAGGAGCCACAAGAATAAGGAAATACTTTAAGTACACAACACACTGATTTTGAAGTTTAAGCCTCAAGTTTCTAAAGAAGGACCTTCCTAATTAATATTTGCTTTTTTAAACTAGTCTTTCATAATCCACAGCAAGATTTTCATTCCCTCAGGAACTTCAAGAGCATTTGTTCTAAATGACTTTGCAGGACTCCCACTGACAGCACTGTTAAAGAATCTTTCTCCGCCTCCTTTCGTCTTTTCCTTTGCACAAAGCTCCCAGGAAACAAATGTGGTCAGAATAAATTACAAATTCTGTGGCTGTATGGAGTCTAGAGGACACCTTTTTTGTTCATGTTTTATTTACACACTATGTTGACACATACTGAGAAAATATACCAGATCTATCAACAGCAGATTCAACTGAATCCACAAGGAAAGTATAACCTGGAAACATCTGACATTTTCCTTCCTAAGCAGCTGAGTATCTCCAAAGACCTATAAGGCTAATGAGACCTGGAAACGTATTGCTTCTGAATGACCCTAACAGAAGCAATCTCAGTATTTACTCCAAGATTTAATATTCATATAATTTTATCAATAAATACATAGCCTCTTTGTTGTCTACTCCATTTATACCAGCTACTAATGCAGATGAGAAAGAGGAATAATATTTTCTTCACAAAGAACTGCCAGCAAGACCATTACCAAATGCAGATCAGAGATGCCCACTGCAATACCACTGTTACCAGGCAATGTCACACTGGGCATAGCTCCCAATCAAAGAAATGTTTTCCTAGTCCCAATACAGCCAAAATTACTGCTATTTAAGAAAATAATTTAAGAAACAGAAGCAAGGCCTACTAAGCCCTTACAGTATCTACAACACCACTGCAAAAACAAAGTCCCAAGTTTACATTTATCTTGATTGTTACCATCTTCATTACTTATTAAAACTGGACTTGCACCATTAAGCTTCCCCAAGAAACCTTTAAATGAGACAACAAATAAAATGTATGCACAGTTAAGAAGCTATTTGAGAACACAGTCTCTTACAGTAAGGTTTAATCACAAGGATTTTTTTAAAGGCTCCTGTCAGTTGTATAAACACAGCATGTCTTTACAAATCTCTCTCATTACAGATTTACAAAAAAAAAAAAAAAAAAAATTAGGGGTACTTCCTATCCTGTGGATAACCTTACAAAGCTTAAACACTTGTTGCACAGGTCATACCCATCTTTGATGAACGGCATGGCAGGTCCCGGAGGAAGTAAATCCAATTTTCCCACAGTCCAACTCTGGCGATAAATGCATTCTTCTGGCAGTTTGATGGGAGGAAGACACTGGCTGGGAAGTGTCTTCAGTGGTGCAAACATGGAACAGCCCACTAAAGCTTGACAATTCTCAGGTTTATAAACATAAGAATAATCCTATAAGTTAGATATGGTAAAGCATCAGCATGTAAATTAGATCACTTCAGCAATTAAAATGCTTCTCAAAAAAAAAGTTCAAACAGTAGTTCTTGAATAGTAAATCCCAATGTAGCCACAAAAGACAAAGTTAGATTTATACACACATCATTCTCACCCATGGTTCTCTAAAAAGGAACATGCCAACACAAAACAATCAACTACAGTTACAGTTACAGAAGAAATGCATTCCTTCAGCTTACTAACAGCTAATTATGTATCGTTCTTTTTTGAAGTTTAAATGGCAAAATACTACATAGTACTTACTAAAATGTGCATTACCTACCCCACTATAATGCAAGATTCAAGTTACAAACTACTTAATTCACAGAAGGGTCCGGGTTGGAAGGGACCCCTGGAGATCATCTAGTCCAAGCCCCTGGTAAAGCAGACTCATCTAGAGCAGGTTGCACAGTCACATCCCAGTGGGTTTTGAATATCTCCAGAGAAGGAGACACAGTTCCTATTCAGGATTAAGTAATAAACCGAACAATAATTATTAGAAATATTTATCAGAACTATGAGCACTACCTACCTTTATTTCAGCAGGTTTGGGGCTGCAGAAACCCTCATCTACTTCAATTCTGAACTGAGTTCCCACATTAGAGCTATTCCCTTCAAGTACTGTTCCTCCAAGTGTAGTGTCCATATTGCCATATTCTTTATTATTCATGTTCATTGGAGAAAATCCCATAATATGTTGTTCCAATGAAGGTGGAGTCGGATACATTTTATGGAGATCTGCAGTGCCTAATTTCAGATCAGGAGGCAGCTTTAGAGCATGAAAACATTCTGAAGTATTTTCTTTGTCTCAAAACTTCAGTAGGACAAATGAAGCGTATGCTTCCAAACTCCCACAAAATATTAGCAATCAAATGTTTAGTTAGACTTCTATTTAGAGAAAAAAAACCCCAACATTAAAGCTTACTTATGCATGAGAGTGGGTCTAGATTTCCTGCTTTTGCCTCTTTGCAGTTGGATTTGTCATCAGCGCCATTCACTGTTCTTTTAGATCCAGGCTGACAAAGAAAAGAATTATTGTAATAAAATCACTTCAGACATGAACACATGTTCATGTTTCCTGCTAACAGGAAACTTCATGTGCAGTGGACATAAAATGCTGAGACTCTGTGTAACATTTTAAAAAAATTAATATAAATCAGAAGCCCAATGCTCGTAGTTAGGGTTATTCTTGTCCTCCATTAATACTTGTAACTCAAAGAATGCTCCCCCAAGTCACGATGCTGTTAAAATGAAAAAACATATAAAACATAAAATAATTCTCAGCCTGTTAGCAGACATGAAAAAAAAAAAAAAAGCTAAGCTAAACAGGATTGCCCACAATCTATCAGGGAAAAAAAAAAAACAAAACCAGACAAAAAAAAACCCATACAGCCTCCCAATGCCATGCTAGCATTATTGATGTTACCACATGAACAGAAACAGAAATGACAGAGAAACATGAATCCTGAAAAAAGAAGTTCAGGGAAGAAAAGCTGCTGAAATCAAAAACCAAAGAGATACATTTTACAATGTTTAGACAGTACTAACATCTATAGAAAATAAAAGTCTTCATGTTTAAGAGCAAATACACTTGCTTTATATAATGATGACCTTTGATGGCTATCAAGATCCTTCATGGCCCTTACTCAGCTACAGCTTCCATTAAAGTTGATGGGCATTTTGTCTGGGTAAGGGGATTTAGGATTAAGCATGGAGCAAAGTACAGTTCAGAAGAGACAACTGATTACAAATAGTATTGAAATAGAAACTAGAAAGATAATGGATTCAGAGCCATCAGAGACTGCAGGAGAAACTGTTCCAAGATAATAGCTGCTGCAATGAAGCAGCTTATTTGGCAGAACATCCATGTGTTGAAATGCCTCTTCAATTTCAGAAGTTTTTGTTTTGTTTCAGTATTACCTTTGCTGACTAGTTAAACAGAACCTAGACCATTGGAGAAGAGCACCAGTACCACTATTTAATCTGTACAATTATAAATAAAGGTATATTCAAGAAGCATATACTGTCTGGATAGTAAGGATATAGTATTAAAAGGTTATCTGTATCAAAAATATGATTGTATGAGTCCACTAGAACAAGTGTGTCTGCTACAGAGGAGCCACAGTACACACTTACATGCATGTTTTGCAACCTCGCCTATAAAGTTGTTTTTTTTAAAAAATAAAATAAAAAAAAAAATATCAAACACCACACCACAAAAAGACATTTATTTCTTGCAGGATTTTGTCTATTAGCTGCCATTAGTTTTGCACATCACTTACTGTTAGTTCATCTTCATCAGAATTGAAGAGATTGTCAAGGTCAGTATAAGAGACCACTAAGTCTGTTTCATGGAACAGGCTAGTTGATGCAGTGCGAGCATGAGCAGCAATACGTTGGGCATCTATAAAGAAAAACAAACATTACAAAAACATTGGCAATATATATTCATTAAAAAAATAAAGACAGCTTAAGGACTATTTCCACAGCTGGGGAAAAAAGAACAAGGGC
>JAVJGJ010000001.1:109123160-109156362 GCA_035590215.1 Microhierax caerulescens | reverse complement strand
GCTGGTAAAAAAAAAAAAAAAAAAAAAAAAAAGTACCATACACGTTTATGCTATAACTGGGCTGGCTATTCTTTATCTTCCAAGAAACTATAAACCTGCAAAAGAAAATAACTTGAGCAAAGCTACCTGTTAGCAAATTTAACAGTATTATTAATAAAAAGATCAAACTAAGGTAACAGAAGACCTGGGGGATGGGACATGGGGATGGACACCCCAAACAAAACCTCTTCTGCAGAACTGTATGTAAAGCCAACTGAAACTATCAGTGAGCCTTACCTGCTTTGACTTAAAGCAGTTTACCATAAGCACTACTCATGCACAGTTCAGAGGGCACACAGCCTCACTGATAACTTAAACACAAAGAATCTTCCTTGGATTGTAAAAAAGGCTGAAAACATTACCTTGCCCACGAATGACTGAGAGGCACAATGAGGATTATAAAGCTATACCAGAATGAAATACATGCACACAAACACACTCAGAGAGGTAAAAAAAAACCCACCAAAAACTTGACCAAAGAAATTTAAAGTACTGGATAACACCAGGTACAAAAGCAGTCCTCATTTCACCAACTTACAAAAGTGTTCAATTTTGCCCACAAGTGAATGATAAAAATTGGTTTCACTACAACAGACATAAGAGTAAAGAAATGTGATTTCTGGTAACAAGTCAGCTGTACAGAGAACATCTGAATCCTTACCAAACACTGATAGATTTAAAGAAGCAGCCATCAACATGATTCCCCACACGCAGAAGCTAATTTTATTTTACCTGTTTGAACTTCCTCTGGGGATGTCGGTGGAGTCAGAGTTACCGAAGACATGGCAGGATCTCTTGTGGAAGCAGGCACTTGGTGGACACCCAAGCAAGTAGTTGAACAGTGCGATGCCCCTACAGTACTAGGAGCAGGGATGTCCGTCTGAGGAACTAGAACGAAGCATGCTGGGTATACCATTCGCACACCAGCTGAAAAAAAAGGAGCAAGCTGATTTTACAGTTGTTTACCAAAAGCTTACCTTTAAAATCATCAACAAACGGATCATTTTACCAGTCACTCCTAAGTTTATCTACCCTTTCTACCTCCTAAAGCACTATCCTTGGACAAATAGTCTCTGTTGTCATCCTCATCATTACTTTATGATTTGCTTTACACAGAAGATTCAGGTGAATGAATATAAAGGGCTTTGTATATACAAGCAGAGACAGCCCTGGTGTCTACATGCTACTACTTGCTTCTAACATTTTGTTTTGTAAAAATAACCGAGAACACACTTTTTGGTATCACATAAAACTGACTATATTCCCCTCCCCATCTTCATCAGGGTCTCAGCCACCACTACAATAAAAGCTTATAACACTCATTACAGAGAAATGATTACATTAGCTGGCAAATCAAAGGTCAATAGCCCACAGCAAAGGAACAAACTACAGCATCCCAGGGGCTTAGATTTTAGGAACAGCAGCAGATAAACGCAATGCCTGAGTACATTAGGTTCTCCAGGACTGTGGTTTTGAAGACATCCCTGAAAGGCACGTCTGTTCCTTTTGAATTTGCACAGAATCTGCAACAGCACAACATACTTTTGATGCATCTCAGGTGCAACAACATCTCAATAACGACTCAACAGTGATAGTCTAGGCTTATTTATTTATTTTTAAAAGTCTTGCTTCTCAGGGCACAAAGTAAAACACCTCCTACCACCAGCTCTGCAAAACCCACTTTAAGCAGCAACTCATTTAGATGGTCCTGAGCAATAAACAGAAAAACAACAACAACAAAAAACCAAAACAACAGCAGATGCAAAGAGTTGCAAAAATACTAAAATGGGCTCACTTTTACATTTAGAATTTTGCAGACGTAACTGGCCGGTTTATTTCAGTAATGAAAAGGTAATCAGAGCGCTTACCAACAAGGACTTCAACAGCAGCTAAAGAATCATCCTCCCAATCCATTTCTTCTTGTTTTTCCTCAGATCCCTCCTTTAAGTTAGATGTGACAGGATAGAATTGTTTCCATTCACCAATAAGCTTTTTTGTTGATGAATCGGAAAGCTTGAATGACTGCCCTGTAAGCGTGCCATTTAATCCAAAGGGACTTAGAATAACTAAAAAGATAAATAAAAATACATTGGAGATACATCTAAACAAAATTCACTCTTCCCCACTAAAATAGCATTACTATTATTTCAGCCACCTCAAGTAGACAACTCACCATTGTTAAGTCAAAATGCACCCTAATCACATTTCACTATATTGCACAAGTTTTTGGTAATAGATACACATTGTTAAGTGTATGTATACTGTAAGAATCAAGGTACCACAATAACAATTACAAATTAATCTATTTTAACAAGCAACAAGCAAGTTTTCATCTTGGCTAGGAAGGAGTCTCTACCATACAGGTGGGATAAAGAAACACTATTTCAAATTCTGACAGAGTTAAGGTGTTTCCTCATCCTTTCATTCTGTTTGGTACAGTTCCAACAACAACGTAAATATAGGGAAGTAATCTGTTTCATGTTTAGTCTTGTCCATATTAGAAAAGTGCAGCTGCTGTTAAATTGCATTCAAAAAAAGCAAGTTTGGACACTGAGCATTAATAAACAAGGGCAGTGTGTGGTCATGCAGGAGAACTGACTTCTACAGCCAACACAAGTGTGTCTAAGAGAGGGAACGATCAAACATCCCACTAACCAGACTCAGGCCCCATCACTCCTTTGTCTTCGAGAGCATAGCCTGCATCTGCTGGTGGAACCAAAGGAACTTACAGGCAAGGAAGAGCCAAATAAAAAGGGGTAAGGGGAGGAGCGAAGAGGTTAAGTATGTCGAGTCAGAAATGGACTTCTAGAAAAGGGGTTGATGAAAATATGTGGGGGCTATAAAGCATGTTACAAAAGGAAAAATATTTAAGTCACCAATAGGACAGTACTTGGAAATTAAGTTTGTGTCGTGAACACCAGTGACTTGGCGACATACCAAGAGATGAATGCGGCAACCATCCACCTGCAGAAGAGCTGAGACACACCAACTGCCTTCTGACTACGTCAAGATGGGACATTTGGGGAGGAACACGTAACTGATACAAAACAGGTAACACCTCTCTGTCCCACCTTCTAGTCTTCACCAGAAGTCCTTATTCTGAGCAGCTCAAAGGGCTGATTCATTTTAATACCTAAAGCCTACCTTGAAAAGGGCTGTTAGACTGCTGGGCGAGTGTGAGGTGTTCTTCACTGAGCAGGTACACAGGTTGATGCTGACTGATTTCCACGCTGGTGCAAACATTGCTATCTCCATGTAAGAAGAAGGTGAATGAGCAGGACAAGTGCTCGCTGGGGAAACAGAAGTGTGGAGGGGTGGAAGGGAGAGAAAAAAAAAATTCCTAAGTACAGAACTTATTAAAGTAAGTTAATGGCTTTCTCATTAGTTTGAAGGTATTTCCTCGCAAAATATTCATTAATGAAGTAACCAAAAATCCCTTCTATCTAAACAGCAAGAAAATGCTAAATACATGTTCCCTTGGGGCATTTACAAAGTAATCCAGCATTAGAGACAAAACCAAAGATGCAGAGGAAAACTAAAACATGATCTTCAGCAAGACAAAAAAATGTAAGTTAATACTTTTGTATCTTATTTATTTAAAATCTGTAAAAATATTTCTGAACATATATTAATTTTAATGAGGTCATATCTAGCTTCTCCTACCATAGATCCACTAAGTAGAATTTATATTTTAAGATATAGATTTCATACTAGCTAACAAGTCACTTATTTAAAAGCAGGAAGAAGCATGGCAACAGCTCTGAGTTTTGTTTCAGTTGTTTTGGTTTGGGGTTTGTTTGTTTGTTTAAATTTTATCTTATCTTCATGCTCCTGAAGCCAATCAAGTAACTCAAAATTAAATCCCATACCTACACACAAAAGACAATCAATTTAAAAAAAAAAAAACAGAAATGAAAACCAAGCTCAAGTTATTGTTAGTCATTAAATCAAGAATCAATGTTTAACATCAGATGCTTCACCGACAGCTTCTCTCAGTCCAGTGTTTTAGAAAAAAAAAAACATCACACTGAACAGTCCTGTACAGCAAAAGACCCCAGAAATAAATGTATCCCTTTCACAGAACTCTGAGTTAAATGCTGTTTTGACAGCACTGTACATATTTACTAGTTAGCAACTCCATGAAGTCACCTGCTTCCCAAGATCATGCTTCAGAGGCTTCCCAGTTTTTGCAGTTCTGCTTGCTGTTGTTTTGTTACAAAAATATAGATAAACTCCTGCACATACAACTATTGAAATATTTTATCCAAATCAATTCAGTGGTTTATGTGAAATATATTTTATAAGTTTTAATTAAAAGGCAGAAATAGAGCAGGAAGGCAAAAAAAAGCAAATCCCTGCCAGGACGCTGCAGAAGCAGTACATCTTCATACCCAGTTCCATCTGAAAATATTTTTTTTTCTTTTTAAATAACTTGTACAGGCACAGCGATTTTCAGTTATATTAGCTACAAGTTATCTCAAGTGTGTGCCAGACTAATACACTCCCATAGGAAAAGAACAGATGCTTAAAAGCAAGAAGATGCTATTCACATTGGACATTAAATTAGGTCCACCATCTCAGTAACAGAAGAATGAAAGTCAAGGAGAACCTTAAAAGTGCTTTATAAACTACTGAACAGAACATAAATCCTTCTCTGTAAGGAGGGTAGCATCAAGCACCTGCTCAGTCTCAGGGAAAGAAAAAAAAAAAACCCCAACAACAAATCAAGGGAAACAGACTAAATTAAATCAGTCAAAATAGCAGATACTAGTGCATTTTTCGCAAGGTCAAATGGAAAGGACAGTCTACGAGCTACTGTAGCCTAAAAAGACTATGAATGCAACACCACTGTTTCCCCAAAAAATAAAATTAGATCCCATTAACTAATGCCCAGGATGGCATGCATGCTCTCTGACCTCATGAAATGCTTGCATTTCTTTGTCTACAGCAAGAGAAACAAAGCAAGTTTTGTGTTCCTCAAGAAGACACAGAGCTCCAGGGCATGCAGAACTGACAAACTCCAAGCACCTCAGCAACCTCATTAAAATGCAGCCTCCACAGGTGCAGTTACCGGATACATCTTTATTGCCATTTCCAAGATGTTTCTTTCCTCCACCAGAAGTAAATGGTGGGAAGGACGGTAAACAGTAAGGGAGAAAAAGAAAAAGTTTCTGGAATTGGCAAGGTCCATTCAATCTATGAAAACAGATATAAAGTGGTTCACTGAGTTTCACCCCAAAGACTCGAAGAGCAACCACCAGGGCAGTCACCGCAATGAGGAGAAAGGCAGCTGTAGTGTCAAATATACAGCTTTGCCTACCAGCCAATTTAAAATTAGGGACCTAGAGCACTCCAAGGATGAAAAAACCCACAAACTGTTCAAGGAGGAACAGGAAGAGCAGCATGTTTTTCATTACAGTAACTTAAAGCAGGCCATGAAGTGAACTCAGTAAGGAAGTGCTCGAAGTGGATGGCCCTGACTGAACCATAACCGTTTTCCAGGTGCATCAAGGCTGCAGTGGTATGCTGATCTGCCGTTCAATTTTAATTGTGTTTTAGGAACAATAAAAGCCAGGATCCAGACAAGTAAATTAGCCCAATTCACTGACAACTACTTAGCACAACTGCTTCAGTAATCCAGTTCTAGACAGAATACTCCCTGCAGATGAAATAACATACTGGTCAGCAATCCCAGTAAATTTAAGTTTCCAAAATGCAGCAACAATAGAGCTAAGCATCTTGTTGACGATTTCAAGTTCAAGTGAAGTCACGTGGCTAGCACACACCACTAAATTCCCATATAGAAATCTGATTAAACATTAATTCTTATGCAAATAGCCACAGACTGATTTTCAAATGGGTTTTTATATTAAAATCGTATTGGATGGTTTAAGGTGAAAAGAGTGGATAGTGTTCTTGGCTCTGAGTGACAGGTGACAATTTAGAAGCTTAGTGTGAGGCAAAGGTTAAAAATAAAAGCACATATTCTTCAAATACACTTTAAATGCAATTAAGCTATGTCTCTTGTAAACACCACATTATCACACAGATAAAGGATAGACAATTGTAGCATAATCTGATGGAATTCAGATAAACCAAGACAAAGAGAATCATCAGCATAACAACAGAAGCGTTTCAATTCATTACACTGCAAAACTACTTCTAAGAAGTAGCAAGGAAAATTCAAGGTCATCATGCAAAACTAAAATCCAAAACAAACAAACAAAAAAACCAAATTAGAACTCTTTTCTCCCCTTTACTCAGCAGGAGAGAAGTTTCCAACAAAATAATAAAGTAAGAGAGTAGCCATTCTTGTCACTGACATCATTCAACCAGTTCTGGCATGCAAGCTGCAAGCACGCTGCTTGCACGGCTGCAAGAGCAGATCAGCTACAGCACAATTCATTCTGGAAAATTCAAACATTATAAAATTTTCACTAACTCTGGTTATAAATTTTAGTGTTAAACAGCAAAGCTACACACACCACCTTGGGTTTTTGTTTCAGTACTCTGGGAGATCCAGCACAGTCATTGTATGCACAATAGTATAACATTGTTTCACAGCAGAAATACTAAAAACCATGTGTCCTTAAACTCAAGCTAAGGGAAAAGAGATTTCCACCGGGTACACACAGCACCTCCTGAAAACAGGAGTGGGATTGGAACTAAAGGTGGACATGAAAGGCTAAACTAACAGTTTACCTACTCAAACACAGCACTACATTTCTTCCTAGCTAGTCAGGCTCAGAAACTGTTTCTTCACATTTAACGTTACAATTTGTTATGTTACAAAAGTTTCGGAAATATCAATGCATGTGAAATAATCACAAGAAATATAATGAAGAATCCTAATAAAAAAAAAAAATTAAAACCATACTGAAGCTCGGAAGTGGAGCGAAGAGGAAGGAAAACAAAGAACCAGAGCTCTAAGTTAACTGGATGCCCCTACATACACCATTTTACCGACTTGGCAAGAACCTCTATAAACATGCATGCTGCTTTTTTCTTTTTTTTTTTAAATACATTTGTACATTCTCCAATTCCCTAAGATTCTAGGCACTGACTGCTAGTATCCAATGCCACCTCAACCTCAGCTTGGGAAGAACCTCAAACCTTACCGTAACATATTAAGAACAAAACCAAAACCAAACAAACTCACTCCACCATTTCTCTTTCTCTCATATTCTCAATAACTCACCTCACAGCCCAAAATACTAATCAAGTAAAAAAAAAAACCCAACAACTAGCTACTTATCACTTTGGGGTAAATAGGCAAATTACCTTTATAATAATAAAGCAAGCTGGTGGCTTCCTGCCTGCTAACGGAGTTCATTCTATATGTTTATTTGCAGACATTTTTTTTTTAAGTAGCTCATACACTCACTACGTAATTTCTGCACAGCATCTTGTGATCGAAACGTAAGAAAATATCTATACCTCACCACTGAGAACTTTTGTCCTGCATGCAGAGAGAATCAGTGAAGTTCTTAACATACAGATACAGGGAAAAAAAAAGCAGCTTGTCTTAAAGCTTGTATTGATATTCCCCCTCCCCCCCCCCTTTTTTTTGTTCTTTTACAATTATGATCAGGTGTTGTTTTATGTGTGTAAGAGCAGAGGACAGGATTTTAACCAACAATTCTGAAAAAAAAAAATCCTAGTTCTCCCAAAAATCTCACTTTCTTGCCTAACCCTGAACATGAAGCTGCTCCATTAACATTACTAATATTTCTAACTCGGGTAATTTCATTGAAGTCCTAAACACAGAACTTAAATATCAATAATCCAGTTTCCAGCTGATCTGAATACAAATGTTATGAAATGTCACCAGAATGAGCATTCTTTATGCATTTTTACTTGAACATACCAGAATTCAGTCAGAATGAGTTCCAATACTGAAAGCAGCTTTAATTTATTTATTTTTTTAAATAAAGACACACACTCTTTGGAAAAGCAACCTTCAGTCCTCATCTATGCTCCATCAAAATACATTTGTACAAAACATCTCTGATTCCCCCCTGCTCTCTTTTCACCCTAATGATACAAAAATATTTTACTTTCAGAGACAAAAGATTATGATTCTATGCGAAAAGAAACAGAAACTGATGTGGAACATTTCAATGCAATTTCTACTTCTACCTGTGTAAGAGAAACTGAAGAATAGGAGGGGAAAGCACACTAAAATTTACATATACATGAGGTTTCTACGTCTCCATTAACAAATCTGAAAATACCTCCTTGATAAAAAGGTAATTAGGTTTGTTTTTTCTTCCACATTAGTACTTAGGTAGGGCTTTGTATCTTCAAAGTGCTTCACAAACATTAGCTGCATTAGAACCTCACTAATCCACACTTCAAGAGATTGAATACTTCAAATTAGCACCACAGTATGGCTGAAAGGCAAGGAGACTGCAACAGCAGAAGCCACAAGGAAGTCTCCAACTAAAAAAACCCTATAGCACATTTAATAGTAAATTCAAAAAAGCATCCAAATGTTTCAACTGAAAGAGAGAAATTTTGTTTGTTCATTTGGGGATTTTGTTTGTTTGGTTTTTTGGGGTTTTTTGTTAGTGTTGGAGTCTTTTTCATTTTTGTTGCTTGTTTGGTTTTGGTTGTTTGGGGTTTTTTTATAACTACCGTTCTCTTATTTTCCTAGATTGCCTTTGTAAATTACTTCTCAGTTGAACCAAGAGCGGCTTAGGGAGTCAAAGCACTGCTAAACTTATCAAAATATCTACCATATCCTTATAAACTATATACTTTCTACTGCTGTTTCCTAGGTGAGGAAAATGAACATTGTAAAATAAAATTATCTGTCCCAGAACTAATGGCTGTCACAACTAGGATTCTACTATTTCCCTTCCGATGGGGTAGAACACACCTTGCTGAGGAGCACAAACACATCAGCTAAAGTTTTAAGTCACTAATTAATACGCATCATTATTTCAGACTGCTATAAAATGTTTGCCAAAAATTGGTACATACTGGCCAGCACTCAGCATCCCTTGGGGCATGTTGACCAAGAATCCATATATCGTGACTGGCTGACCACAATTATAAGTAGCAGCAACAGACCTGAGAGTTCCCGACTGATGCCTCATAGCTGCCCAGATAGAAGCGCCTCCAAATAGTTGTTCTTCACTACAGACTATTTCTGTATGCCACTTAAATAAACATAAAGTATCAAAGAAGTTCCTTTTTAAAAGGTGACAGTTGCTTTCTATAGTAAATGCTTGGGCTGGAGAACAGTCTTACAATTAAATAGATTCTTTTGGAAATAAAAAATAGGAAAAAAAAATTTAAGATTACACATACACATCATGAAGCCCTAAGACCCTTCATTTTCAGTTATTTGTTGGGGGTTTTGTTTTTTTTTTTTTTCATTTTCCTTTAACCAGGTTGAGAGACACCACTATAGCAACCTGCATAGGATAGAAAACAAAATGTAACTACCAAAGAATAAGTCTCAAGGAATTATACCTGACCACACGCACAACATGCACTACACCATCCTCTGTTCTACAATACGTTACACCATACGTTCTGTTCTTTGTCAGGCAACCCTCTAGGGCTTTTCATCATGGAGAAGAAAGAGTGAAGCTGCCAAGCCACTTGAGGCTTTCTGAGCTAACAGAAGAAAAGCAGAAGCAACTCCCTCAAGACAGCCCATCTACCACCTTTTCTTTGTAATCGTACGCTGTTGTGTACAATTGTGTTCAGAATAGTTCTTTGTGACTATATACATCTTCCAGGTATAGCCATAACACTGCAATGCGCTGATGAAGAGAAGCTTTCTTTTCAGCCACCTTCACACCTATGCCACTTCAACAGTCAATCTGCTTTTAAACAAGGCATCTTCAATTTCCACTCACCACCCATAATCCTGAATTATGAAATTCTACAATCTCAATTCAGACTAGAAAGGAGCAGGAAATTAAGTATGCATTTGCTGTAATAACCAAAATATGAAATCAGTAAAATACTAAAATCAGATCGCTGTATTTACACAGCGCTAACAATAATCACCAGGAAAAATATTTGAGTTTTTCTTTCTCTTTCATTTATGAAACGAAGAAAAGAAAAAACACAGAAACAAAACCACAAGGCAAGTATACAAATTGTTTTAATTATTAAATATTTCAGGAGCTTTCTTTGGTTTTGTTTTAGTTATTTTTGAGGGGGTTGTTTTGCTTTTGAAGTGCTGGGGGCTGAGGGAAATACAGGACAAGATAAATTAGTTCCTAGCTCTCTAGGAAGAACATGCTATCATACATACTCATTATATTGCAGTACTACTTTTTATGATAAGAGTTTGAATCATCATTAATCAATTCACAAACATGCCCTTCTTGCCCTTGGCTACAAGCTCCCCTATAACATCAGCGTTCGTATCAGCCCCATCACAACATCTGCACTTCAAGCAGACACAGTGGCATTAATATCCTTAATGTGGAAGCGCAAAGAAATCTAAACAAATGCACATCTACATTTTCCAGCAAGTTACATATTCTGTATCTTAACATGAAGTAATAAGATCTCAGAATACAGATGCTTCTCTAACTACTGACAAAGAGACATTTTTCTAAGCATCTCTGAGTAACTCCCTATGGTCATGAAGGTAAATATAGCAGAAAGCTGATTTTGATGATAACACAAAGCAAAAAACATAGCTAACAGCAAAGTAAAAAAAACCTTCCAGTTCAAAGCACATCATTAATGACTACTGTCAAAAGGCTCTCCAAAATATTTTTCAAATAGCTGAGGATGTTTTGATTTTAGTTAGACCTGCAAGTTAAAAGTATTTATTTATTCCATAAGCAAGTTACGTGCACTAAAACAAATACAAATGTAGCAACTAACCTGTACTGCAGAGTAAGTCATATTCACCTCTAAGACTTTCAGAGTTTTAAATTAACTTCATTATTAATGAGCTTAGCTTCATCCCAATAAAAGCAAGGTTGAAACAAAAAATTATTTTATTTTTGTACACTACTGAAACTATAGAATGACACCTTATGAAGAAGCAAAACTGATTTTTTTCAGAATGCAACTAGAAGTTTATATATACACACACATAAGAAAGTATAGATTTCTCCAGATAGGACAGTTATAAGCAGTAGTACAAGAAGAGTTTGCTCACGTTCCTGCATTTCAGAACTTAAATGAGACTCATAGAACTGTCATCTTATATTTTAGCATCTTTTAATTATTAAGGATGCAAATCTCAGTTATCTAAACTTGAACTTTCACAATGAAACATGCGTGCACTATAAAGAATAAGAATCCAGAACGTATTTGTAAAATGGGTAATAGCTAGACATCACTATTTCAAAGACACAGTAACAGCTTTCAATGTATTGTTCTTTCCCATTCTGAAACATTTACAAACATCTTGTTAAGCCAGATTTTTTCAAAGTTCAAAATTTAAATGCATTAAAAATCTTCATTTAACAAAATCTGAAGGATCTGTATGGGGTTTGTATTACCTTACTCTTCAGTGAACAAAAAGAGAATAGATTTATTGTTGAAAGCTAAATACTAAGAGCCATGTCATTTTTTCATTTTTCCTGATGAACCAACTACCACTGTAACTTAAGCTAAGTAAGAGAAAACTGCTTTGTGATGTAAAGTGCTAAATTTGTCTGCTTGTAGTCTCTGTAGCAACCCAATATTCCAAAGAGACAATCATGTGATCAATGCTCTCAGCTCCTGCTGTTTATCCTGCACTGTCCTACTTACAGCAGCTCTCAATTCCAGCTGTCTACAGTAAAAGGAAAAACATCACCTGCTCTCCTGCCGGTACATGATGCCAGAACAGCCTCATTAGGGCTGTTGTAAAAAAAATGTTTACATTGTTTGATTTAAAGATTAACACAGGGAGGAAATTTACACTGCAAAAAGACTTGAGCAGACTTAACAGAAAATATTCCAGCAGTATCAAGGAAAAGCCACATAGTTCCAGCTATTAAGATTTCAAATTAAACATATAGAAATAAACACAAAACCTGTGGCTACATGTTGTTCTTGTATAGTTAAGTCTCAAGTATGAGGAAATTGTTGAGCTTTAGCACCCAGAAATCTCCACCTTCTATTCCTTAATAATAATTCACAGCATCATTCTAGAGTGATCAAGAAGCAAACCACTCCATTCCTATGGAAAGAGGACCCATGGGAAACAGGGAAAAAGTAGCCAAACAGAGGCATACAGCAGAAATGTGGGCTGAGGACCGAAAGCATAGCATTCCCTTTGTCTTAAGGGCAGCCAAGACCAGACAGACAATAGCTGATCTCATTCATGGTGTTACATTATCAATACAAACATTTCTGAAGTAGGCAGCAATAAAATTTCTGCAGCCCAACTGAAGAAAAATAGATGAACCCTCCACCGCAACCACGGTCATTCAAGACTGCAGATTTACCAACACATCTGCACCAAACTCAGGAATCACATCCATTGTGGCTAGTTTTACCTCCTCTTCCTGGCAATACGAGGTCAAAAGAAAAAAAAAAAAAATCTATTCAGAACTATGATAAGCACACATGCAGATCAAGGTAGCTACAAGTACAAAGGCTTATGCAAAACCAAATTTGTATCTAGAATATTTTTCAGCGGTCATTTCCAATGAAACCATATACTTATTATTTACATCAGGTACCTAAAATAGTATTTCCATGAAAAAACAGAAGAACAGTGCGCTGGCATAAGAAAATCCTGTACCCAGACTAACATTAAACAGCACTACCTGTGAAACCTGTGCAGCAAGTTTAAATTTGTAAGCTACGATAAGCTTATCATGTATGATTTGCCAAGTGGGGTTTTAGTTTTTTGGAATTTTTTTCCCCTCATTTGTTTTGGGGGTGTGGTGTTTTTTTCCTGGTGGTTTTTTTTGGCGTGTTTTGTTTCTTAAGTGAACCCATCAGACACAAGTTCTGGATTGCCAGCCACTGCAATTGGTTATGTTATTTCCTATTTACGAAGGGGAAAAAAACCAAAACCCCAAAAAAGCAAGCATACATGTAGTCAAGTAGCTCTTAGTATTCGAGATTTTCAGTTGTCTATCAGATCCTCCCACAAAATCAGGATTACTCAATTATTTGCTTACTGGTATTTCAATTGCGTTAAAGTTTAGCAAGTTGTCCTTATTACCAGAACTTCAGGAGATACCCTCCACGTAAGCACTTCATACTTCAGTTTCATTAGGAGTGCCAAATTTAATCTTCATTACGGAATTGTATCTAAAATAGTGTTTAACCTTACAAGTTTCCTAATACTCATTCTAGGTATTTTATCTATTTTATCATTCAATTGGCAAGTGTAGAAGTCTCATCCAAAGGCTGGTATTGGAGCGGTCTAACCAGAAAAGGAGGTAGACAGACAGCTGGATGAGCAGATCACAATCTCCGTCTCTTACATTTATAAGGTGGATTTTTGAATAAAGCAAATAACCATACTTCCGAACGTGACAATAACACAATGGGTTGGAAAGGAGAAAAGAGAATGTCATTCCTATTTATCAAACTTTGTAATATAATATGTAGTCATTTAAACCACATTATTGAACTTCTGTAAACTACCTTGCTTTAAGTGATTGAAAAAGGTTGTGATAAATAGGGAGGCAATGATTTTTTTCCCCCTGTTTGGTTACAGCTAAAACCATTAGCAAAACCTTCTCTTCAGCCTTTTATTCTACTGTTGTTCTCCTGCTGACCCCCATCATCCACTCCAGAAAACTGAAAATCGCCTACTTAAAAACGAGCAACACCAAAAACCCACCACAGGCTTTAGGGAGTTAGCTACTCCATTCCTGCCCTATCTATAAACAGAAGTGGAACTAGCATACTTGAAAACCTCAGACGGTTTCCTCAGGCATGGTAATCGTGACTTCTCTAACAGATCACATTTCACCAAATACATGACTGTCTCACTTTTCTCAATGCTGGTTTTAGACTGGGGAGAAGTAGGGGGAGGGAGGGAAGAGCAGGTCATGGTTATTACCTTGCTATCTTGTTAACATGCAGCATGTGACTGCATAATGCAAACACAGGAGGTTTTTACTTTTTCCATAGTAACATTTTTAAGAGATATTAAACAATAATATAAGGGGGTTTTAATAAGTTTGGGGTTTTATTTTAGGAGTCACATCATTAAACATAATTAAACAATGAACACTTAAAACTGTCTAATTCTTACTTTCTGGGTCATCTGTTCACATGCCACAGTGGCATCAGTTGATTAATGTTAAGAACTGTCCTTTTAAAATTAAGATGCACGCAACACAATGAGAAACAATTTATTTTTTTTTTAATATAACCTTATACAAGGAGGAAAAATAACAGAGCAACAGACAAGAATCCACGGCTACCTTCGGATCTGTCATCACAGCCTTACGCCTGTTGCACTACCACATACATACGAAAAGCACAACACAACTGAGTTCTCTTGTTGGGAGACCAGATAACAGAAAAATCCCACATTCTGGAACCATGTGCTTTTTAAACAGAACCCGGAAAATTCCAAGTGGGATCAGCTTCAAATGAAGGAAACAGCTCTATTTGTACATCCTTCAAAGAGGAAAAGAGGGAATAGTGGGACTAATGTCCTGCACGCTGCTCAATCATAGCTCCAGAAAGCACATGCTAAGAAGTTACCTCCACCACCAAGAGCACCAGTTTCTAATCAAAGTCTTTGAAAGTGAAGATTGTCAGCAAGAACAACCACCTTATCAAAATCAGTAGTTATAATACACAAAGAACAAGTCTATACAGCAGTCAGCCAAGCCCCAAAGCACAGGGCAGTATAAACTATGATCTGGAGCAGACTTCACATCCCCGGTATACTAAGTGCCTTTAAATTATACAGGCACATGAATTCTGTCTCAGGGCTTCTGAATGTTAATGCAACGAGCAGTCCCAAAGAAAGCAAAGCATACATAACAATATGGGATGGAAGTAGGCAATGAAGCAAGATGACACTTATGTGGGGATGGATATAAGGAAGCGGGGCAAAGCCTTTCTAATTTTGGGTACACGCAGTTTCTTCCCGTAGTTCTCCCACTATTCAGTATTTTCTAAGAGAAAAGGATAAATAAAAATATACCAACATCATCATGGGCAACTTTTTCCTTCCTTACAAATGAGGTATACATTTAATCAACATAAGCAATATAGAGAAACAATTAAAACCTTCATGAACAGAAAGGCCTTGCTCCCTATGACAGATGCAATATCTGCCACATTCACCTGTGGCCACTTCAACATAGGAGCAGCACTACTTTTGGGGGAGATGATACATATTTCTAACAGAGGAAGAAACAGAAAATATTCTGCAAAAGACCATTCTTCCTACATCAGGAAGTTAGCATGACACGCTTTTGAGATGAGCATAATGTATACTACTATTCCTATTACTTGAAAGATGGTAAAAATGGCCAAAAGACAAAAATATGGCTTCAAAACTGTTCTGATTCTTAAGATGTGCATCCATAATCATGAACTGAAGAGTGGCTTTGGGAAGGGGCTGTTGGCGGTTTTAAGTCAGCCACATCTACAAAAAAAGATAAACTTAGTACAGGTCTTGTTGATTAAATGGATCCTAAGGAACAAAAAGCATGCAAGAGTTGTATTAAGGTTTAGATTTTCTTAGTTCTAGACCAGTTGTCTGGTAAGAAACACATTAGCACCCCAGGTACAACATTCAGAGCGTTTTCCAGGCTGGCTGCAAGCCCCTTAATGTTGAGTTTGCTGCAGTGTCACGCTTAACAGTTGATAAGAAGTGTCCTTTTTGTCTAAAGGAGTATTCCAATTTATACAAGAGACCAAAATCCACTCAAGCCATTACATTTGACAATTCCTCCTCCATCACAGCGTGATGCACTTTCTAGCAACAGAGGTGGTATCGCAAAGCGCCTATTTCAATCACTTGGTTTTCTCCCCCAGGAAGTTGCTGGGAACAGCAGAAGCCTGAACCAATACCTCTGAACTGCCTAACTTTCCAGCAAGTACAGATTATCCAAATTCTAGATATTCCTAGAAGGGATGAGCCAAATGTGCCACGAGTATGCACATCTGCTAACCATTCCCCTCACTTCATTTCATAAAAGCCAGTACTTAGAATATCATGTGGTATTGAGCTATCTGGTAGGAAAAACCTGATATTTCTCTGCAATAAAATTGCCTTACACAGATCTGTCTAATCTTTCTACATATTTTTCCAGTAGTTCTGGACTACTTATGATGAAGTTGTTGTGTGGGTAAGCACACAACTCCTTCAGTTATTTTCATCAAGCATGCTGACCTTCTGACCTTCTTAAAAAAAAGAATCAAGAGTCTCCAAATTAAACACACACTGCTATTTTATTTTAAAAGCTTTCATCAGCTTTTCCAGCTGCTGTAGAGAGCTTTATAGAATTACTGTAAGAGATGCCATGACATAACTAATGCTAGTTTCAAATGGCAATTTGGAAACCCAGTTCCTCAAATGAGGAAAGACCAGACTATGCCAAGACAACATTGGCCTAAATGGTTAAAAGTAAACTCTTTACTATTGATTTACAGCAACACCACACAGAAGAAACAGATGGACAAGGACACCCCAGAGAGGAAATATTTTCCCTGACCAGTGTGGAGAAAAGAGATGCTTAGAACTAAAGGACAAGTTTATATATAAATTAAAAGCAGCAGTTCACAACTACTAATAGAAACACACACAAACATGTGCTTCTGCTTCTTTTGCTCCAAAACAGCTCTAATTTTCTTTCAAGTTAAATTTATTGCAGAAGATGCCAACAATGGCCAACTCCACACCCAAAAAGCAAAGCCACTGGTCTCAAAATTTCCTGCATGCAAGATTAACACATATATACACACATCAAAAAAAAAAAAAAACCCACACCAAAAAAACCCACACACAAACCCATACACACACACACAAAACCCCATCGTCTAAGCTTTAAATTACTTTGGATTTTAAAAGCTGATTTGGGAACAGCAATTAAACTTGTTCCAGCTAACCTAGTTTTTATTCATTTCATTATTTATTGCTAGGCAACATAGACCGTGTCAAACCACGTTAGAACCATGAGAAGAAGTCCTTCCAATTTAGATCAAAAATTCTCTTCTTGCCCTCCTCCCCCTCATTGTGGGGGGCCACATGTATTCCTTTAACGCCAGCATTCCCAGATGCAACCTTCTTTCTGACCAGGAGCTGACATTTCAAACTCTTCTCAACATCTCCCATACGATGCAATTTATCCAAACCGCATGTGGTACCTGTAAATAGCTCTCTAGATCCCGCTTGCTCAAAGAATAAATTTTTACGAGTATTTACAATCAGAATTAGTCCCACTCACTATACTGGCAAGTCCAGAGCGGATATCTCTTCACACTAGCGTCCTTTTCTTCCTTTCTAGAAGACTTTAAATTCTTTTCCAACATCCCTATTACCCATGGTCTGTATAGAAGTACCAGCACAGAACAGCTGGACTACTACCTTTTGTATTACGTCCTTGTGTCATAAGGAAGTTTTGAAAAACTCCAAAAAGGCAGAAAAATAAGAAAGAGTGGAGATTCAGGTTCCCAAATAAACCATAAATTGAATGCTCTTAATTCAACATTTATTTTAGCACAAAGCTTAAATAAACCCTACAACTTCTTTAATAAAGCAAAATAAAACATCCTACCTTTTGTTTATAGGTTTTTCATCTTTCTCATAAGGCTTCACAAACCATTTCCCAATGCGTACAAAATTTCGATTCATTAAACACCTCTCCAACAGGTTGTGAACGGCTTTGAAAAGTAGAGTGCGACATTCGTAAGAAAGTCCATTCTCCCAAACACCATCTTCTTCTTCTATAAGGCAAAGAAAAAAAAAAATAAATGAGCATTGAAATTCCATCCTATTATTGCATGCACACATCACTATTTCCTTTTCTCTCCCACAAGCTTTTAAGACATTCACAGCGTAACATGCAACCAAAAAAAGCCTGTAAGATTCAGATAAGTCTACTCACTTTAGAATAGTATAACTGCTAAAAGTAATCCCCTACAAAAACATCTCGTTTCCCACAAGAAAAAAAGGTTCAACAGCTATTTGTACACAAAAAGAGACAACTAGCACCAGTTATATATTTCAGCCTGCAACATCACCGTATACTGATCTGTCTGCAAGGTGGCTAATGTTTTGAGCAGTCTGAATTACCTATCCTGAAGAGTTAGCTGACAATTATGCTTAAAAATAAATTGCCCAAAGCCAAACTTTTAATATATCCCAGTGTCTTTAGCTAACATTGACTGAGGAAAGCTGGGCACAAATATAATTGATCAACTGACCCTCAGTGTTCAACAACTTGCTAGAGAAGGGGGAAAAAAAACCCACACACCCCAATTCAAAAAACTGGTAAGAGCAACCTGATTCTCCTTAGAAGATGCTCACAACTGCAATTTTTCTTTTTAATTCAAATACAAAAAGATTTTAAGCAGGCTAGTCCTGCTTCCTAGCCTATACACAGAAGAGAAGAGAGTAACAGCAAACAGAAAGGCAAAGCCCAGTTCATACTGATAGGATTCTGAAGTGAAACACTGAGATCTTATGTGCCCCACAAATCAGAGTCATGGAATCCAACTTACACAAGCCAAGCTGATTTGCCAAATCGGAAAGCAAGATTCATTACAAGCAGCTGTAATCTCTTCAACCACTCTGGCTCGTAGTAAGCATTTGAACATAGTTTACGGGCCCTAGAAGTATATACACTGGGTGCCCAAAGTGCTACAATGGCACTACAGTTACATTGAACACAAAAAACGAGGGGCATTTGAATGCTTCTGTAGTATCTCTCAGTATGTATGTGATATCATTCAATCCCAGCAACACACTTAATATGGAGGATAACATGAGAAAACTCAGGATCTTGTCCTGAAATTACTGACAATCAGGTCTCATCTTTACGCCTACCATTCTGGCATATTGTGTTTTACGTATATCCCTAAGGACTGCTTCTGGTCTCCTTGGACTAACCTAGCATAGTTATTCTTACAATGCCATTGCTTTTATACTCCAGGTAGCAGGAGAGACTAGAAGACTGTCTGACACAGATAAGGAGACATATTTTTACTTCAGTCTCTGGCTAGTCACGGAATAATTTAGGCTGAAAGGGACCTGCGGAGGTCATCCGCTCCAACCCCCACTCAGGGTTCCAAGTTAGAACAGGTTGCTTGTATCTCACATTTATCACCCTCACGCCACCTCCACACACCACCCAGAAGCAAGGCTTGGGTTGAGGTTTAGTTCCATACAACAGGTCTTACAATAGTGACCTGTCTGTTCACCTCTTCTTCACAGAGGATTTTGGTTCAAATAGCTTTCCACTGGTTTGCTCGATGGGTAGAAACCCTCAGTAATACAGCCAAGTCCTTGCATTTTAAATCCCCCTTTGAAATAAGCCCCTTCACCTTTATCTGGAAGCCACTTACAAGCTTAAAAGGTTGCAATAGTATTAACTAAAGTCTCAATATCCTTAAATTAGAGAGCATGCAGAAAACCAGACACCTAACAATTTTATTGCTGAAAAAATACCCTAAATATTGTTTATTGTAATAATCTGTAACACAAAAACGACAGAGAAAGGAATTTCAAAATAATATTGCAACCAGAACGTGGTGGCCATATTTCTATAGTGCTAGATTCCACACAAATAAAAGTGCACTTCCATTCCAGATCAGTATTGTGAGTTAAATAAAATTACTCCCAGCATCCTTCTCTGAGGGACACAGTAAGCATAAACAGACCTGCCACATAACTTATAAATGAGGAGGTGACCATCATTACAGATGAATTACTGCATGAAATATTTTTCTGGTAAAGACAAGGAAAAGCAAGGAACCACATTTCCTAAATAGGAGACCTCACCATGAATTTCCCACCCCACCACCTTATTTCAGCTTTGAAGTTCAGCAAAAACTTGCTTTTGAGAACCATAAAAGCTGCAAAATAATACAGTAACTTGCTAAAGAAACATCATACAAGAAGCTTGTAACAAAAAGCAACAAAAGTCCAAAGTCAAAGGGTATAAAATGTTCCTGCCAAGAGGACATGCTTTTTCCCCAGCACAGAGATTTGTAGACATACACAGACGAGCAACCCTATCCTACAGGCAGCTTTGCTGTTCAGCACATGCTGCTCAACTGGTGGCAAACAAGCTGCTCAATAGAGCAAACATTAACTACAAAGCTTAATGATATTGGACTTTAACTGCACAATAAACTCCACACCATTTCAAAGGTTAAATAGTTAGTTTCTATATGGCTCTCGTAATTTTAAAAAAGTCATTCTAAGAACATCCCCTGCATCAATTGCCTACTGTAAGAGGAAATAGAAAAAGCTATTTCCAGCCTTTATGCCTAATTTTGTTTTGAAATATTAGTGTATCAATGAGAAGAAAGATGCTGAAATTGCAATGATACTGAAGTGTAATTTAAAGCTTGCATTTTGATGGTCACACTATGGACACAAAGGAGAGGTTTTAATTTTCTGAAGACACTACAAAGTGCTAGGCATTTAATTTAACATCAATACTTGTGCTGACAACCAAGTTACGGACAAAAGTTTACTTGCAAGAACTTGCCACAAGATTGTAATTCTCAAGTGCTCTCCTAGCTGTCTTTAGTTTACTGGTGAAACAGAGAGCTCTTAGATGAGCATATTATGTGGGGAAAGTATAAGGCATTAAATGGAAATCACAATTAAAACTCTAAAAAGACAGCACGCTGTAAGCATGCCGACTGATCAGGAAGAATGTCTGGTACCCAAAAGAAGACCACCTGTTCAAACTGAAGTGCATCTTGCTATAGAAAGGGAAGGTTAAATACTGTGACAGTTAAAGATACTCTCATTTCAGAACATTATTCAAATTCATGCAAAAAGAACAGCAGTAAGTGTTCTGTGTCTTTTTGAAGTCTATTTAGTCATTCCCCATCCCCCCCTTTTTTTAAAAGGTGGTGGATGGAAGGAGAGAAATACAACATCTGCTCACATCTCTCAATTATTTTTCTTCTTAATTCAAATTGTTGTTTCTTAACACAAGAAAAATCCTCCCACTTAACAGAAATTGTACAAAGTAAGAAATTTTGAAAAAGAGGGAAAGGAAGAGACACTTTTGTCTTCTAATCTTCCTTAAACACAAATGTTCAATCTGGTAGTGATAACTAACCAAAATAAGTTGCTGACTCATTTAAGAAGGTGTTAAGCCACAATTTCACTTCAGATGAGTGTTATCCACAAAAGTGCTCTGGCAACCTGAAAGTTACAAATATTTTATTTTTTATTAGTTCTCTTAGCTGTCCAAACCACTCAGCTTCTCTGTGACATACTTTTATGTTAACCCATTAAACAAACTGTACATGTATCACCCCAATATAATGAATTCAGTTCCCTCTCAATTTACGCTACATATTAGGCAGAGAGTTTGCCTTAAATAAAGCTAAAAATTATCAGGAAGTGAAGAATTAACGGAAACAATGGCCAGGAAAAAGCAATTTTCATACCACACATAAATAACAATCTTTCTCAGTCAACACCTCCTTGATACTACCACCATCCGATTTTAAAGAAACAGTTGTAGTAAGTGATTTGCTTCCAGTACTTTTATGTTCTACTTTACATTCTTCTTATGGTTCACCTGAAACAGTAAAGTTCATTTTTACCGATTATGCCCTTCTGTCTTTCTGGTGTTCCTGGGCAAGCATACTGTGAGGCAGGAGTTTGGAAGCATGCTCGGAATACAAAAGCCTTGCAATTTTTAGTGAATTCTGAAAAAGCAGTATCTTTAAACCTTTCCATTTAATTCAAGTCAGATGTTTTAAACCATATTTGTTACCCAGAGAACTTTAGCCAAATTTATTAATCAAGGATTGGTAACAAATAAACAGATATTTGCTTAATATATGTTTTTTGCAAGAAAACCGATTTTTAATTTCTTAATCGATATTGCAACAGATAAATATACAGTATTAAAAATGACATTTTCAAGAAGACTTTTGAAGAATGTGGATATTCCCCCTTCTTCCTTTTAACATATAACTGGCCACATCAGCAAAACACCAATAAGCATCAGTTCTTGAAAAGGCTGAATATGTTTACCATACCATTAAAAATATCTTCTAATGCTCATTGAACCTCTAAAATAAACCGTGCAAAGAAACAAATCATAGTCAAGCCTCCACTTTGGACTACAACCCCTCCCCCTCTGTCCAATTACTTCAATTACAGAGAGGAAAAATCCATTCCTTAGTATGACTGAGACGCGTCTTCCAGAAGTATTACTTACCTTCATAGGCTTCCTTTCTGTCATCATTTGACAGCATGCCAGTTATAGAAATAGAATGATGCAAAACTCATTTATACGATCAAACTTCCTATGTAAGCTTCAGATTACAAGGGAATATAATAAGCAAAGTAGTGTGAAATTGCTGCTGTGTACAATATTGTAATAATATGACAGAAACACTTCAAGTAAAGTTTTCTATTTAAAAACCAGTTTTTAAATTCAAATACCTTAAGATTAAATAAAATTGCTCAAAGCAAGAACTACCTAGTTAACCTACTCAAAAATAATTTTGAGGGCCTGTATCCCTAATGAAATAAGTGAGAAGATTTTACGTGAAAAGAGGGACTGAATACAATTTAAAAATACCAGCTTAAGAACCCAAGTGAGACAACTTAAGTTTGTTTCCGTTAGAGTTGTGTCCATTATCTATATTCACTGAAAACAGCCTGGATATAAGATTCTAGATACCCAAACCAGTTGGAAAATTTCATCAACTAAGAAGGAAGCCAAAACACGAGCTACTGTCCAAAATACCATACCCAAAATATTCAGCACCATTACAAGTCAGTTTTTGCAGTGCTAGCCCTTTACCAGCATCACACATATAGGTTTTATGCTTTCTCTACCCAGCAGAATATTTTGTTAAATATTTAAAATGTGTGACCTTTTGGTTGCTGTGTGACTATGCCTGTTTATAAGGATAACAAGGTAACAGTTTTCCTTCAATATTTGTTGAGTGCAAGTTGGGCTGGGCTGGGCTGCATAGCCACAAGAAAAATCTGAAAAAAAATTCTAGCTAAATGTTCCAATATCCTCCTCCACACTGTCCCTGAGTAGTTCCATATGCAGACATATTTTACTTATATTGTTAAATTTTATACTTAGTGCCTATGAAGTCATTGTTTCTACTTATACAGGTATATTATGCATGTGATATTGTACATGCAACCAACATAATATGAGGCAAAATACTAATTTACTGTGACAAAGTGTTTTCCACCTTACTCCACAGATATTTCACATACACGTTGCTCAGGAGAAAAAGGAAAAAAGGAAAAAATTCAATCACCTTCGAGCTGGTACTCACACCAAATCACAGAAGTTTTAGAAAGACCGCTTCAGTAATTTTTGCATAATGCTTATCAGCAGTTTTCCTTAAGTGGACACATCTCTAACATGGAGGACTGAAGAAACACTAAAAGCATCGATGCACCATGCAGCAAGGAACATCCATAACACCTTCTTTATTACATACACATGAACAGACATACCCACCATGGACAAGTTACTTAAGCTCAATATACTAATATTAGGCGCAAAATTTTAAGAAAGCATCCTTTTTTTGTAGAAGTTAAATGGTGTTAGGAAGCAAATGTTATTTTAAAAAAAATGCAAGCCACTAGCTGAACTATTTTCAAAGCTCACTTTGCCAACTACTTGCAACTGGCAGGCTTTTTTTGCAGAACCCTTGGTATGATAACTGGCTCACACTCCAGTTTCCATTGTATTAAAAGTAATGAGACACTCAGTGCTGACATCAGCACATATCAACCAATTCACAGATTTGTTTGGAGACAAGGATTTGGTCTATAATGCATATTTGTCGAGAACTACACAACACAGAGAAGTCTTTGCTGCCATGACTGTTGCTGTTTTTACCATACTGTATCAAGAGACAAGCATCAGTACAGACCTTTCTCCCCATTCTTTCAAGCTCTCCTACAAGCCCAGCAAGGAGCTAAGACTAGCGTTATTTTCATGCATTTATCTCCTGCAGAAGCATGAGGAAGACTGTTCTGTAAACAAAAACTGATTAACTTGATATACGACAGGTACAACGAAAAGTCTTTAATTTTTAAAGTAAATTAACAAGACTTAATTGACACCAGAACGAAAAGGACACATCTTATAGCTCACCATATAACAGATGCAATTTGAAGGTCAAAGGCATATAAAACGTTCCCCTATTAAAGGATTAATCAAATTGCAACCATTTCCTTGGGACTACGTCTTTACATAATTCATATCTAACTGTTCTCAGGTTTGCAGTTATCTACTGCCAATTTAAAGAAAAAACCAAACCAAATCAATCCAAGTGTATATAGGTAGCCACCTTAAAACAAGAAAGAACATATCTGATGAAGTAACTGCTGATCAGACCAGTGAGAGACCATTGCGTTATGAAATTTGAAGAGATGTCTTACTTTAAGGTCTGAGTTGCAGAAATTACTATAATCAAGCCTCACTGTCACAACAAAAACATAACCTCTGAGGTTGTTAAGAGGATAAAATAACATTTCACTAACTTCTGTCTGCCTCTAGCTATGTTGGGGTAGAAATAGACTTACGGGGTTTTTGGTATTACATACCATAAGTAGCTTCCTAGGGAAGGAAAAGAAAAAAAAAAATCATTGAGCAAAGTCAATATTACTGATCAATCAGCATCTCTGAACAAGTCTCCTTTTGACATGCCCCCAGGCAACAACAATCCCTGGCCATCAACAAGACAGTTATCCAACTCTTGATACAAGAATTCAGATATAGCCAGTAGCAGGCATTCAAACATATCTCTAGGGCAAAGAATGAACTTCTAGAATGTACAGCCTGAAGAGAGAGAGGTATAATTTATTTTTTTTATCTGATATGCATAGATGTACTCCCACAAAACTGTACATTCCCTTTTGAAGTGAGCTTGAGAAGGGGACAAAAGGATTCTTGAAGGCTGCCATATTTCAAATCCCTGAGGGTTGATAACCAAGATGTGTTCCAGAAACTGCGTGTTCATTGTTCACTGAAACTACAAATCACCAAAAAAAGTCAAAAACTGTCAAAATACCGACCTCTCCTTAACAGGCATTGTCTCATACCAAAAGAAGCCAGAATCAAAAAGTTATTGATGTTGCTCTGGCACACTTCTAACTACAGCTCCTTTCAAGGCCCACTTCTATAACAGCAGCCTGTCCATGGGCAATAAAGGACAGTCTAGCAGCGACAGACTGCTCACAGCTCCTCTCCTCCTCCCTCGCCCCATCCTTCAGGACAACGCTTCACCTACCAAGGAGAAAAGCTCTAAATGAGGCAGCACCTCAACCTTCAGCAGCAAACAATTGCCAATCAATTTTGCAGGTAACAAGCCTCTGCTAAGAAGTAATTTATCTTTCCCATTGAAAAATGTAACAAGCAATCATTGGGAGAACAGGGCAACATGAACTACTAGAAGAAATTGGCCACCAATGAAAAAAATCCATTAGGTCTATGACAAAGGTCAGATAACATTGTTTGGGTTCAGCCATAATTCTTTCTAATATAACACATTACGATTTCATGTAGCAGGAAAGAGAAAAAGTGCAGGTAGTCCTCAGCCACCTCCTCCACAACCTAGCTGATTAATATCTTTATCAACATCTGGTCAGAAGAGCTAAGCAGACTAGCACACTCTAAGAGGTTATAATGTCTCCTTTTAATTAAAAGGAGACAAAAAAATGCCTGCAAAAAACAAGATGCCAGATACATCTACACATAGACACAGGTAACAGTTGCATGAGTGATAAGCATTTAGGTAAAAAAACATCTAACAGCAAGGCATGTGGAATAGCTCTACTGAAGCACTGACATCCACAGGTGACCTGAACAAAGAAAATAGCCAAAACAACTGCAAACTGGGAGACTCTAATCCTCTCTCTCTCTCTCTCTCCCTTATACCCTAAGAGAAGTTAAGAGTTGGTAAGTACCTAGGATGATACACACAAAAGTGCAATTCCATAGAAGTGTAAGTACATGCTGATCTAAAAGTTCAGCTGCAAGACACCACTGTTTTCAAAAGGTACCTCTATACAAAAATCCACTGGTAGGTAGATTCAAGAGAGAATGAAAAGAAAGTTGCTCAAACAAATAATTTTGATGGCCTGGTAGTGCAGAAATGCACTCTTCAAATGGCTTAACCTCTATTTGATCTTCCACTCAAAAAAAAAAATGTAACATATTTGTCTCAATTTAATCCCACCAGCCAACAGCATACAACATTCACATAGATAGTTTTGCACAAGCATTGGTCCTTGCCCAATGCAAGCCCAGGCCAAAACCAGCATTTAGTCTAAGTTACATCGCAGTCACACAATAGATGTTCCCTTCAGGTCAAGACTAAGGTTATTCATAGGGCAAAATAAGGAAGCCTTAAATGCAATAAAATATCAAGCAACCTACAATTTAACTTCCATTTAAGATGCAAAGTTTCTCGTTCCAGGACAGACAGGAATACAGTCAACATCCCAATCTTTGAAGTCAGTTACTCAAAGAAATAAACATCATTTTAGTGCGTCAATTGTTTTCAGATAGTATTATTTTTGTGTGAAAATTCCACACAATATTAAATTGTTTCAAGTCAACTTCCTCAGTGGCACTTCAAACTCGTATTTGTTCTTCAGCTTATCCACAAACACAGACAGCATTAACAATTTCTGGTTACCAGGTCACCAACCCTTGGTCTCATTTTACACTTCAGTAATCTGAATACTGTACATTATTTGCAAGGAAATTGGAGTAATGTGACTTTTTTTTCTTTTCTAGAATTAGTATAGCCTCACCGCTAGACTTACACAGTTTAAAAAACTAACTTCTTCACCTTACTAATAAGCAACTGGAAAGCCATCTACTTTGGGAATTGAGATCAACAAGTAAACATTTTCAGAACAAGGTGCCAAATTTGAGGTACAACACTATTGAGAAATATAAATATTGTCAGTCCTTCAAAAGTCTAAGTCTGAAAGCAGGTACAGGTTCAGAGCCCTGGGAAAGGGTCAGAGAGAAATCATAGAAATATGAGGTTTAGAGATTCTTGCACAAAAACAGACAGCAAGTTTCAGATGCCTTCTTTTGAGGGCTTCTCATCGATAATTTGACTTCCGATCAAAACAGTTCCATATGGCTCAAGAGTTGCCCCGATCTCTACAATTCCTATTGCATAATAAAAAGGGGTTTACTATTTGAATTTGGAAGTTCTAATCGCCCAACAAAAGGAATCTTACCGGAACACATTTAAGACATCACTTCTGAATCACAGGTACAGCTTTCTTGTGAAGAAGCTGTCAAAATTCATAGGCTTGGGTGGTGGTTTTTTTTCCCAAAGAAACAAATGGGGAGCAAAAACTTGTTTCCTGAAAATCTAGCAGTCCAAGACAACCTTAACACAGGCAGTAGCTGTTTGATCACTGCGTTGCTGTAATAATTTGGTGTAGTTTGTAGCAATAAATTTACCTTATCTATAGACAACAGTCCATCTAGTATGGATTTTCTAAGGGCTGGCAGAAGACAGCCCTGAGTAACAGCATCCTTTCACTGACCAAAAGAAGGTATTCATTTCTTCCTACCTGAGAGATCATGATGAATAAGGTCAGCGAAGTTGGGGTCATCACCCCACCAAAATATCCATAGTTCCCTGCGTCCAGGTCTCTGGTCTCGGCGCCAAACACTGAGTACATCCGCCTTCAGACAGCGACTGAAACTGCTCAAAATAGGGTCCTCTTCCGTGACCGGAAAGAGAATTGGGGCAGATGTTGGACCCTGCCATACATATCGCTTCCATTTAATCCCAGTTAGATCAGCCTAAGGGAAGGAAAAGAACAACTGTCAGTCAGTGGGGTCAGTACACCCCCAACAGAAACATCCCGCTGTAACGAGGTGATGGCACACAAAGAGGCGGGTGGAAAGAAGAAAGGATCAATCCAACAAAATTTAACAGAAAACATACTTGTAAGTTCTGTGTACCCCGTTTTAAAAAATCTCCTTTAATAACTGCAGCAAAGCAAGAGCTGTTCATTTTCACTGCAGCTTTAAGTCAGATTTGATTTACAATTAAAAAAGTGAAAGACAACTGAATAATTATTTGCAGGCTGCAACTGTCCAATCTGCTGAACACTTGTCTTAGCAAAGAATGTCTTTCTTTTTGCTTACTTACGTATACACTACCCTTTTAATCCAAGATTACTCTTAAGGAAATAGCTAATATGGTAAATCTAACTCAAGCATACATTCTTCCAGTCATCTACTACTTTGGAAAATTTTGCAAGTTTCTCAATTGTAAAAAACTCTCTCTCTTGCTCTCTCAGAAAGCCTCTCAAGTACACTTATTTTACCAATAGCTATCAGAGTTCTCATTTCTCACACCGTATTTTAAGAATTTAAGCCCTACTTTTATCATTAACTTATGTATCAGACTTGTGTTCACATTGATTATGATCCACTAAACACCCTTCTAGGCAAAAAGTCATACAACTGCTTTATGAAGTAAAAAGAGTTAATACTCAGTGTAATGGGAAAGAGACAATTACTGGATTATCTACAGTGCAATGCCACACCAAGTTTTAGTACTAAGTTTTTTCACATGAGGACAGTCACCTGAAGGCACATAGGGGAGGCATCACCCCCGGGTTCTCCTGCTACCTGGGAGAATGAGATAGGCTGGCATTTGCCAAGAAGTCGCTATTTTGTTTTCTTCCCAATATGACAACACAGAGATTACTGCAACATCTAAGCCTAACATGGCAGCCTTCCTACCTTCAGGAGGAGAAGCAATTTAGATAAAAGGTACTCTTTGCAACAGTTGATGGTTTGGAAAGACTTTTAAGATTTAAAAATACACTCCTAACATGGAGCTGCAGGCCTGATGCAGGCTGCAAACACGTTCAGGCTACCCAGATTCCCCCCTATCCAAAAAATATGAGTACCATAGCTTGGCACAGGTTTTTACTTACAACAATCTCTAGAATAATAAATATCAGGCAGTCAGCTAAGATTAGCTGATTTGTATTAAAAAGCAGAGGTAACAGCTCAGGACAGCCTCCAAAAATTGTATCACAGTCCAGTCACATCACATTTACTTTGGGAGCTACTGAAATCAACAATTTGAACGATTTTTGGACTCGAGTTAAGAAAAGGCTACAAAATGGTGCACAACAAAACACAAGACAGCACTACTTCATGGGGAGTGCATCACCAAAAGCAGACCTCCAGAATAAAAACAAGCAGTAGAAAGAGATCACTTCGAAAGCAAGGCAGAAGGGAGGTTTCGGCTCAGATTTGTCTGGGATGTCATGAGTAGGGAGCAAAAGGAGAAAGTTCCCGGAGATGTGGGGCTGAAAGGAGGAGAAGCAGCACATCTCCTTAGCTCCTGCGAGAAATTATCACGTTCAGCAGCAGAGATAGGAAGATAGAGAGAAAGGAGGAAAAGTTGCAGGCGAGGAAAGGGAAGGAAAAGGCGAGTGGCAGGGAGGATACTACCCAGGAAGAAAGCGGAGGGAGGGGCAAGGCTAGACAGACAGCGATGGAGGGGGAACCAGAGGGGCATGGGAGAGTTGGCTGGCTCCAGGCAGGGCCTACTCTGAGGACTCATCCAACAGAAGCTATGCTAAAAATGGCTGCTTTGCTTCCACTACCCCTTCCTCCCCTCCCCCAAACCTCCTCTCTCTTTCACTCTGTGTCTGCCGTGCGTGTGTGTGCCGGTGGCCGACACTTACCAGGCAGAAGAGGTTGGAATGGCAATCCTCCAGGCTGGCCCCGTTCGGCACGAAGCAGGAACTCATCCTCACAGCCACAACCCACACGCCATTATCCCACAGCCTCCGACAAGAAAGAAAGAGACAGACAGAGAGAGAGAGAGAGGGAGAGAGACAGACACCGAGAGGGAAAGGGGGGAGGGGGGACTATGCACACGCACAAATAATAATACAATTAAATAAGGGATTTACACACGGACACACACGCACGCGAAATAGTTGCGGGATAAATAACCCAGGAGGAGAGTGGTATCGGAGAGGGGGGTAAAAAAAAAAATTAAAAAAAAAAAATTAAAAAAAAATTTTAGAGAAACTCGGAACGTTTTCTCTTCTTCTAGATATCAAACGGGAGGGGGGGGGGTCAAGCCACTGTGGAAGGGGAGAACAGAAAGAGGGAGGTGGTAAGTAATCCAACGATGACGACGGGAGATTAAGATCAAAATCCTCCCTGTTCCTCTTGTCTTCTCATTCGCGTAAGGAAGGGAGGGAGAGGAGGTAAGGTGAAGGGGTAATTGATCCAACAAGAGAATAAAAATGGGGTAATTAATCCAGGGGGGCTAGGGGTAAAAATCTGTTGACATCCCTCCTTCCTCTCTTCTCAGATGCCAAGCAAGAGAAGTAGGGGAAAAAAAAATATAAATAATCCAGTGGGGGCAATTAATCCAGAAACCTCCCTCCTCTTCCTCTTTAGTCATCAGATGAGAAAGGGGCAAATTGTGGAATGACTGGGAAGGATTGGCTGTGGGAGAAAGAAAAATCCAGGCTCGTCTCTTCGGAGTCCGAGGGCAACAGGGTGGGGGGGGTGGGGGGGTGGGGGCGGGGGGGTCAGATTCTTCTCCCCTGCTACAAAAATATTCCAAATAAATTAAAATTTAAAATCATAAAAACAAACTTTAAGGGCCAGAAGCAAGGCGAGTCGGAAGAATTCGTAAAGGCAGGACAAGAAAAATTTCCTGGGGTGTACCCCAAAAAAACATCTGCGGGGGCAGGGGAGGGGGGAAGGTATTCCTTGAGAGAGAAAGGCCGCAAAAGTCTCCTCAGCAGCCCAGCAGGGGATTAAATCCCCCTGTGGAAACCCCCCCTCCCCAAAACGGAATACTCTTCGCAGAGAAGGCGAAACCAAAATATCCTCCGCTGGGTAAAAATCCTTCCGTGGGGAAAGGAGGGGGGGGGAGCGGGGTGGAAGGAGGAAATTGCGGGTGACCCTCGAAGTCTCTTCGGGGAAGGATGGAGGAGTCCCCCAGCGGCCGATCCCCAGTCTGTTCGGGGGAGCAGGAAGGGGTAAATCGCAGAGTCTCTTCGGGGAGGCTCGCCCCCCCCCCCCCCAGCTGTCCTCCGGGGCCGAGGGAGCCCCACAAAGTCCACACAGCTGGGCGGGTCTCTTCAGGGGAGCCCGGACCCCGCCAAGTTACCGCCGAGAGCCGGGGGCAGGGGGGGGTCCGCGCCAGGGAGGGCCCCCTCCACCGTGCCAAACCCCGCAAGACCCCTGCGAGCGAGGGGGGGCGGCGGTGAGGCGGGGATGGACCAACCCAGCTGCGAGGTTGGTCCCTCAAAAAAATAAAAGAGGGGGGTAGAAAAAAAAAAAAAAACAACCACAGGGCGAAGGAAAAAAAAAGGGAGGAGAAAAATATAAAACGATAGTCTTCAAATGGAGCGGTCTCCTGCGGGAGAAGGAGACCCCCCCGGCGGGGCGGGAGCCCCCGCTCTCCTCAGGTGAGGGGTCTCCGGGAGGGCCGGCGGCTGCCGCGGGAAGGCTCCGCGCCGCCCCGCTGCGGCGTCCCCGCGGGGGCAGTGGGCGGAGGGCCCCCTCCCCGAGAGCTCCTCGGGAGGGCGGGGAGGCGGCGGCCGAACCCCGGGCTCTCCTCAGCCGGAAGGACCGCGGGGGAAGGGGTCGGAGCCCCACAATTCCCGGCCCCGCCGCCGTCGCCGAGACAGAGAGACGCGGCGGCCGCTGCTGCTGCTGCGGAGTCGGTGCCCCGAAGCCCCCGCCGGCGGGTCTCCTCCTCGCTTCCCCTCAGCGGTGTCTCTGTCGGCGGCTGCCTGGCCGCGGCATCCTGGTCCGCCAGCTCCCCCTCAGCGAGTCTCCCCCATGTCGCGTCGCGGCCGGAGCGGGGAGGGAGAGGGGGGGATTCCTCTGCCGTTTAATTCCGAGCCCCTTTTTCTTTAATGGCGGCCACAGGGACGAGAGTCGGGGCCCCCCTGCCGCGCTCCCATTGGCCGCCGCGGCCGTCACTCGGCGGCTGGGCCCATCTCGCGCTCCCCATTCATGCAGTTTGGTTGCGTGTTGGTGTATTTTACTGTTTGCAATAAAAGAGGGGGGGATTTTTTTTTGTTCAGTTTGTGCTGCAATTAACTCTTGGTCCTTTATACATCTTTTTTTTTTCTTTTTTTTTTTTTTTTTTTTGGAATTTTGCAGAACGGTTGAAACAGTTTTTTCGTGGTTACGTTTATTTTTTATATCTCTCTCTATCTATATATTTTGCAATCAACTATTAAGGTGCAACTATGCCCAAAAGAAAGGTAAGTACAATTAAAAAAAAAATAAATTAGGGGAGACAGATGGGGAACGAAGGGGAGAGATTAAAACAGCGATTTGCAAAATTACCTGTAAATTTTCGCGCGCGCGCGTGTGTGTGTCTATGTGGAGTTTTTGCAATTTTAATTTTTTGTGGATATCCTAAAGCGGAGCTGGGACTGGAGGGAGAGGGCTAGGGCGTGTGTCGGGGCCGCTCGGCGCGGGCAGGGGAAGCCTGTGAGTTCACTTTGGGCTGTTTTGTTTGCAAGGAGAAGGCTGAGCAGTGTCTCCATGCTGGATTACAAACAGCCATAGTGCTGCTGCTGCCCCTATGGAGAACACAGGCAGGCAGCGCTAGGCACGGAGGGCTCTGCCGCTCGCCCAGCGCCCAAAACCCCGCCGCCGAACGGCCCCAGCGCCCCCGGCCACCTCCGGCAGCATTTTAGGGCGGATCGGGCCATTCCCCGGGAGGATTTGGGTCTAAACGGTGCCTCTTTCTCCTGCGTTTGCCTTTGTTCTCCTTTTTTTTTTTTTTTCCTCCCACTTCTTGTCATACCAGATGGTTGTGCAATGGTAATTTGGAGCCATTAGGCGGCGCAGAATTTGAAACTGTCCTTGAAGGAAAGCGGGGAAGGGATTCACCACCATAATTAGTAACTTTATAGCTCGACGGGCCCCACCGCGCCCCCCCTCCTCCTTCCTCACCCACCCACCCCGCCTCTACCCACCCCGACGCCCCCCCTCCCCATCTCCAAGCTCCCCAGCCCCGCCGCTCGGCC
>JAVJGJ010000001.1:109091224-109123060 GCA_035590215.1 Microhierax caerulescens | reverse complement strand
CCGCGCGCCGTGGCGCAGCGCGCTGCGCAGCAGGTTCGGGCGCAGCGCGGCAGCCAGCGCCGGTTCGAGGCCCGCCTCCCCCCGCCAGGCCCGCGGGCCACCCATCGCCCACCCCCGCGCAGCCCAGCCCGGCTCCCCGGCCCCAGCCTCCACCCCTTGGCAGAGGCTTCCCACGATCCGGGCTCAGTAACGCCGCGGTGGTGCTCTGCACCATGGCACAAATTCCATACCGAGGATCTCAGAGCCTTTTTAAACAGATCGGCAAGTACTGGGAAAGCTGGCATCAATATTTAATGGGGAGCATTAATGCTTTCACTAGCCCCACAGACATCGTGTCTGCTGGAGCAGGACTGTATTATTCCAAAATTCCATTTTCTTTCATGCGCAGATCCGTAACGTGCTGTTTGTGAGGATGAAGTAGGTGGTTTCTCTGTTACTATACACACGGATTTGCAGAAGGACTTTGAGATTATTGAGAATTAAGATGCTACAGCGACAGGAAAAGCTATTTTTAAGAGATATTTGGGAAGCATACACATCTTGCTAATCCTCTCATATTAGAGGTTTTCTATGCAATGGTTTGCATGTAGAATGTAAAAATTTGAAGTTACTATGTACATAATTTTTTGACTGCAAAGTTGAAGTGAAAATACAAACCCATATAAAGGGCCTAAAGTAAAAGACAGACTTGAATGTCTCGGCCAACATGACACTCACATTAAAATATGATATGTTCATGCAACAGCAGCACATTGCATCACAACTATGCAACATGATGATGTTTCAAAGGCCCTGCAAATTATTTCAGGACTCATGAACAAGACAAGCGGCAACCTTCTGCAAATGTCTTGATCGAGTAGGAGGAAAGAAGGACACTCTATAAATAAATTTATATGATAAGTTAAAAAAAAAGAAAAGTGAGGCTAGATATTTTCACCAAGAGAAACTTTGAAGATTTACTCACACTAAGGCTATTTTTGTACATCAGTGTAGGCAAGCAAGATTCTTCTTTTTATCTAAATAGAACCAGAGTATTTTTAACACAGGAGATTCATTCCCTCACTGCTCATCGAAACGCGGCAGCTGGGGACGGAGCCGGGATGCGGGGGGAGGGCATGTGGAACCAAACCCCTTTCCAAGTGGAACAGATGGTTTTCTCCGTGGTGACTGCAGACGAGGACCGTGGTGTGAAGAGGATTTGCTCTGCGGCGGCGCTTAGAACCCGCTCCTCCACGCTGCTGTGGGTGCCAAGGGGTACGCAAAGGCCCTCCGAAGTTTCAGCGTGCCGCTTTGGTCGTTAAAGCGATTATCTCACTGCACACAGAGATGTTATTAAGTCACACCTCCCAAAGGAGAAATCCAGTGCTTTGAAGGCAATAAAACAAAGCAACATTCAGCGTTAGTACACAAGATCCGGTATGGCTTTCCCTCTAAGAGCAAAAAGCATCCTTTGGTAAAACTACGCTTTGGTAGAAGGAACAGAAATTTGGTACGATGACTCGGTGTGGGCATGATGCGCAGCAAACGCACTCTTGCATTTCCCCACTGATTTCGGGATGACACCAAATTTTCACTAGCTGAGAGAATCCACGTCTTTTGCCTGAAACAGCACAGCTCAACGCCTGGAAGAGAGGATTAATCTAGTGTCTAACACTGGTTTTGGCACTGATTCATTTCACAGTTTTGAAGAACTCAGCTTCTGTGTCTCAGTTTACTTATTTGTAAAATGCATTTTGAGATCTGGTTCGTTAGTACTTACACAGCATCCCAGCACCATCATGCAGAGAACATAATTTTTCCAGTAAACATAAATATAGGATAAAGAACTAATAAAATATTGACAAAAGAGGAAATAAAACTAACACATCAACTAGAGATTTTTTTAAGTAATTCCCTTCCTGCTTCAATCCTGAATTACAGAACCTACAAGCTTTCCCAATTACGTGTACAGCACTAAGTAACAGTAAGACACACAGGAGACCAGTCACATCCATGTTTGGCAAATTTTGGACCCAAGACATTGCTTGCCCTTTGCATACTGTATGTGCCATTTGGGAAACAAAGCCTGCTTAAAAAATGGGGAGGAGGCAGACACAAAAAAACCCAATAACAACATTGTGGAAAAAATGCTATCGAAAATATGCTTTCTATTTTTCAGATGGGTTCTTACACAATTCTTATGTCTGCAACTTCCAGAAGTGTATTAAGCTGCATAATTAGCATCTGTCACATGTAGCCTTTTCCTTCCCTCTTCCTCTCCCTAGAGGGAAACTGCATGAAGAAATTTTAATATAAATTTTAGTATATATACTGTTCAGTGCATTCATTATTAGGAAAGATACAGTCAGATAAGTTTGTGCTTGATCTTAGGTTCATCCTATAATATAATATAAATATAATATTATATAAACTTCACCAGTTTAAAAAAATGCTGTTGATCCCATCTAAAAATTAACTAGTCTTTTGGAAAGACAACAGCAGCACAGTGGGGGTGAGATGGAACTGGGCAGTTCACACTAGTCACTCGTCCTGGTATTACAGCCTTCTACCCTCACACACATCGAAACATCTAGCCAAAAATAGTAGGGGATGGATGGTGTTCCCCTTTAGTCAAAACTATTTCTTCTGAAAGGAAAAAATCGTATTTTGAAAAACATCACAACAAAAAGTAGGGCTTCATATTGCTTCTTCATTCACATTAAAAGATACTCCATTGTCGAATGTAAGAAGGTCAATGGACTAGAGCATCTCCTAGTGAATCTCTGCAGACAAACTTAAAAGAAGGTGCTACCTTTTAGAAGTAAAGACTAAAAAAGAAATGCCACTTAAGAACAACAGCAACATGAAAAACAATGACATTGTTTTGCCTTTGATTTCCATTCAGACTCTCTCCTCATTTTTTCCAAGCATTTATTTTCTACTTCATTAGCTCAAAGAAAATTGAGATTATAGGATTGAGCATATTGGCAACAACCTGAAGTATGAAGTGCAGACTGAATGTTTAAACTTCAGCTACAGAGGTGGTAATTACTGTAATTGGTCCATGTGAAGCAAAAATATCAAGTAGTATAGAGTTCAAACTCATGCCAGTCAGTCTCCAGTTGGCACCAACAGTTCTATCTGGAGGATACAGAGGTCTCAGCAGGACTTACTGTTGGCAACTGTTCAACAGTTCTCTTCTCCAAATGGTTTCAAAGGGATTTGGTTGGGAAGAAAGATAATTTTTAACAAATTAAACTACCTAAAAATGGCTAAACGCCCAGAGCCACCTAGTCTGCATTAGTCACTACTACCAAACCATTTTAAAAAGAAGATTAAAAATATAATTGCTGTAAAGAAATGCCTGTCTGGCTTTAACAATATGATCAAATCACTGCAAAGTTACCCAAATATGTACTGTACACCATACTACAAGTATATATATAAACATGTCCAGAGTAAAAGTATAGCAGAATATTTACACAGTGTGTGTTTCTCAGAAAACAACTGGCTCAAGTTACTGGATCCAAGTATTCCTGTAAGGACATGCCATATAGTTTCAAGAAATTAGAAGACCACTTACTTTCTAATTAAAAATGACAATAGTGAAACCCCCATAGGAGATAAGATTAGGGGGACAGTTTATTTCCTGTTAGTATTTATCTTACAGCATTTGTAAGGTGTCCATAATTGTGATGTAAAACATAATTTAGATTTGCACCAAAAGTTTTCACAAGAGACTCTGCTCTGTGCCATATTGATGTTCAGCTGCTTTGTTTAGATTTTGCAAGAATGCTTTTTTCAAATGGTGAAGATGTCATTTTTAGCAGAGGTCTCTAAGAGAAGATTTTAGTTTAATGCACAGCAATAAAAAGAGGAATATGAGAATTCTTGCTCTCTTTAGTGTCAGTTTTGGTTAAGACGTATGAATGCACATGAATAGTCTTGTCAGAATCTCTGGGGCTACTGACATTCAGGATCTAACATATTATTACTTCTGACCAGAACATTAGCTGCTGTGCAGTAAGGAGAAGGGAAAGAAAAAGTTAGGACCAGTCCCCAATCAGACAGAAATTGTTACGTATTTCTCCACTTGGAAATCTCTGAACAGAACTTTTCTGCTGTGAAAATACAATGCTCATTTTCTCCAATCTGAGATGAATGACTGTACATACTCTTTAAATCTGCAGCAGGAAAAACAAAGCAAATCATCATTTAATGCCTGATCTGGCACCTTTTACTCATGGAAAGGATCCTAGTTAACTCATAAATAAAGGCTGTACAACCAAGTATTACATCCTTATAAATGACTCATGCATATCAGAAGAAAGGTTCTAGCATCTCTAGCTGCTGAGTCTTATTTTTTACCACTGAAAAGTTCTTTGAATTACTACTTTCAGATAAAAATAATTAAAGAATTTAGTTAAAGTAAGTTTAATTCAAATGTCAGTGTATATCAAATCTGGATACGACTACAGTGGCTAGGCTCATTCACCAGAAGCAAAAATCTTACAATGTGCTTCTGGTTGAGTTAAGAGAAAATATATTTTGGGTTTTTGTTGTTGTTAATAATTTGTTGCCAAATAAACTGAAATTCTTCAAAATTACTGAAATTAATTTAATCAGTATGTTTGTCTTCTGAAATTTGAGATGAATGAGTACCTTTCATTTACAGTGCAACAAAAGAGAACGTCCTGCATTTTGCAACTGAAACTACCTTTAGCCCACATTCACCAGTTACAGAATGTCAGACAAAGAAACCGATTTGTTTGGTGCAATAAATGATAGCAGACCTTTACATATTTGAAGTGCAACAGATGGTCTTCCAAGAAGAGCATAATGACTGGCAGACAGTACACTTCATTAGAGTGGGTTGGAATGTCTTCAGCAATTACACAGAGAGTGTTTTGGGGGGAAGCCCTGTCATGTCTATGATTCTTCTCATGTAAATAGCTGATATTTCCCTGTTTAGATGCTAAAAAATTGCATCTTCTAAAACCAAACAAGCTTGCCAGCGAACTGGAAAAGGATGCACCTTCGACCCTCCCAAGACTATTTGAGATGAGGCTCCAGACATTTTGTTACCTGAGAAGAGAGATGTAAGTAGGAAAAAAACCAAATTAGTGTTAAGAGGAAACAACTTTGGGCACGTAACTGTACAATTATCAATCCATAGCCATGGAATACATGGAAATGTAATTTATGAAAAAAAGGAAGGTTAAAACAAGGTCCTTCAGACTTTTAGAAGCTGGGAGATCTACAGATACAACATGCAGAATACCTAAGAAAAAAACCTAAAATACTAAATTACTGAATAACAACCTCCTTCCTTCGGGAAAGGAGTGACTTTCAAAGAGTCTTCAACATGAAACATTGTGGCTACAGTTCTTCAGGGTAGGGCAAAGGGAGCTTTTCTGAGGCAGTCTTGCCATTTTCATAGACAAGCTATTCCACAAGCCAGTGATTAAGAGTTATAATAAACAAAAAGTAACAAAATACTGATCTTTAATACCGTGTATGTGCCTTCGAAAAATTTAACTTCTCTCTCTCCCTCCCTTCCCCCTAATCCTAGAATTAGTCTTTTCTGTTACAAAATCTTCCCCACCAAATTCACCCAGAGTAAAATTTTATGTGGTAACATAAACACGACCAAAACATGTCCTTTAACAATGTTACTTAAATGTTGATGGAATCATAACTGCATTACTCCCTCTCCAATTAGCAGCAGCATTCTTTATGTTTGCTTATGAAGCGTAAACTGTTCGCTTGTCACTACAAAGACCTTCTGTAGGGGACTTAAAAAAACAGCCACAGCAATTAAAATGACAACAACAGAGGTGGATTGGTCACATTATGACAGAAAATACCCAGCTGTTTCTTTCCAGCAAGAGTATATACCAACTATATGAAATACTCCGACCAAATTTTGTCATTCTATATAATGTTGGTGGATATTCTGGCAGAAGTACAGATTTCCAAGAAAGAAACAGACCAATATAGAACTAAATCTAACCTCACAGACTGATTTTTTTTTTCCCACCTGATGGGGGTTATCACTCATCCTTTTTACCCAACAAATCTCCCTTTATGCTAGAACTGTAGATACTCAATTCTGTGAGAAAATCTCTAAAAATAAGAGGAATTTGGGGGTTTGTCATCCAAAACAAGTAAGGCAAAACCTGACAGAGTTAGGAAAAGTAAATTGGGTTTTAAACTTACTTACTTCAGTTGTGTTAAAAACATTCTAAGAGTTAATAAAGACCATAAGTCTCATTACACCCAGGCTATTACTTATAAAATGCTAACCTCTGTTACAATCACATCTGTCTCTGCTGCTGGTTCCTGCCTGTTCTGCTACTACAACATGTAGTAGTAACATGGGGAGTTACTTGTAATACATGTAGGAATTTTTAAATAATAGTTTAAACATAAATTTGAATAATAAAAAAAGTCTGAAAAGTAAATATTTCAGGTTAGCTTTTCCTAGTTAAGATTACAGGGACTGAACATCTGAAGGGATAAGGTAGGTTTGATTTCTAATACAGCAAGAAAGACCATGAGAAAATAACTGACACATACAGGACCAGCCATTCAGAGGGACGGACGGACACCCACCCCAAACACTGTCTGTAGAACCCACCTACAGATATGTCCTTAGAGAAAAACTGATGAGAAAATTATCAGGAAGATTTTAATTTCTGTTTCTTTTTTGCCTCTCATAACAGCACAGGCATGGCAAGTGGTATGTATCAGAATTCATCCATGCATTGTATTTTGCACATCAAATTAAGCTGATTATTCATGACTTTTTAGGCAAACACAGGAATGCAGAAAACATGTCAGCTGTTATATATAGAATATATGGGCATTTCACTCCTTACTTTACATTTAGAAAGAGCAGCAGATAACGAGCTCAACCATTACATTGAGAATAAATCTCATTTGCAAGTTCCAAAGTATCTCTGGTTCCTTATCTGTTTTGTGAACCAGAACTTACAGGTAGCTCATAACATTTGTCTTCTGAGTTGTGTTTGTCTCCAGAGTAATTGCCATAAGTGGGCAAAAGCTTTAATGTTGTCTTCTTTACACCTTCAGCCACAGTGTTTTTCACAAGGTGAGAACTTAAGACTTGGAATAATTACTGCAAAATACAGAGGACAAGAAGGAAAAAAATAAACAAAAAACCCTGACTTTTTTCTTCTCTAAATTTCCAGAATTAATCTTCAGATTTCATGCCAGTAAATTAGCTAAAACATCTTCAGACCATGATATTACCTTTCTGTATGTTTCATCTGATATAATTGCTTGACAACAAGCATCTCTTTCTCTGCAAGTATTCTGCAGTGAATTTATTCACAACAGGAAAAAATAAAAAACATTAGAAAGGTGTCTAATTTTAAAGGTTTGCAAATTAGACAGCAATGACAAACAATTTAGTGTGACAGCATAGGCAAGACACAAACTTGAGCCCTTCTACCATTTTGTGGACACACAGACTGCCTTTTTCACCAAGAGCCACAAGAAAGATTAGACTCCCAAGAGTTTGGAAATCAGCAGGTTTTGACAAACCAGTCAAATAAAAGAAGCATGTTTGAACAATATCTCACAGGTGTAATTATTCTTTGCAGACATTTGCTGTTTAATACAACAGAAAGAATATTTTGTTCCATCTGACCAAGGGGTATCAGACACCAATTTTACTAAGACAGTGAGCACAAGACTGTTCAATCTCAAAAGGTAAATTCCTTGACATTAGGCTGGTAAAATCATTCAAGATTTTGTAATACGTGTCATACAATAATTGCATTTTACTTCATAGTTTACAAAAATGTAATCACAAAAATACAGAAGCTTGTCACACATTCTTTATTTTCAAAGAGTATCACTTATCCATGTAAACAGTCTCATTTAAATCACTGTGATTGCTTGCATATGTACATTACTGGGTAAAGCAAATAGTACCTTACTGGAATGTATTGGAAACAGAAATCAGAATACCTCTTGTGACTTGTTTTGCAACCTCCTGGAAGTCATATATACCACATATACCACAGAGTGTGAAAATAAAGCTTTACAATAAGCTGGAAAGTAGTAACTTTACTTGTGTTATTGTCTTTGTTGCCTAATTCACTTAATTTGCCTCAGAATGACCTGGCTACCCATCACTAGGTCAGAAGGGAAAGTACTGTAACAATGGCTTAGTAAGATGTCCATTGTTCCTCTGAAGTCCTAGGCTCTCTCTACTCAGGCAGCTAAAGCTTTGAGTCACTCTTACTACTCAGATACTCAAACCCAACCAGGTTTAGAAGGCATTAGGTACCAGAAATGCGATCTGCTTTCATACACAATGGGCCTTCTTGTTCACAGAAGTCTTGCAGGACTCTGCAGTGAAATAGATGAGTCCAAATGTGGAAGACTTGAAAACTTGGCCCCACAATGACTGAAAAATGTAAATAAAGCCTTGAGTTGCAACTAGGAATGGAGTTCTAGCTGGAAGTTGAATCAAACCCCTTTGTACAAAGGGAATGACCACTACCTAATATCATATTAAAAAAACATTAAAAAAATTCTATGACCTGACCAATGTAAAACCAGGTTCTATCTGTCTATATGTCAAGAGATTTAGCACACTTAGTCAGGAAAGGACTTCTTTAAATAAATAACTTTCTGGAAGACTGATCGATGCTTGTTAATTACCAGACATGGTCTGAATATTAGCATGTTTCACAAAAGGGCAACTTTGCAATGTAATTCCAACAAGGCTTTAGACCTTGTAGAACTTTTACAGCAGAAAACTAGAAAGAAAGCAAAATACTTGTGCTGGAAAGACCGAAAAGATCCAGTGAAGAAACTGATCGGAAGTGCCCTTCCTCTAAATGCGGATACCTGCATAACCACAGTAACTGCAGTCAAACAACCAAAAGGCCACAGAAATGACAAGACAACACGGCAGCCACAGAACAGGACATTCCACTGATGTACGGATCCTGAAAATAAAATTTTTGGATTGCAGTGCCCAGAAGTACAACAGAGAATAAAACCTGCTTCTGTCAGGTAGAGCAGGAGACTGTGTCAACAAGAATCACACATTCATATTATTGCTCAACAGATGTATTTTTTCAAATAGTTTATCTCTCCAGTTCAAGTACATGGAAGGCATGTGCAAACTATTTTGCCTCTCGTGCCTCTTTCATTGTAGGGAAAATGCACTCTAGACAGGATTCAGAATGCCTTATTCTTTTTTAAGTGAATAAAAATGAGCAAAAGTAATCTTGTCAATAGACAATCATCCAGTGTATTACAAGAAGATGGGAGGACAACCCTGATAAAGTACAAGCAAAGGTAAGGCCAATACATATATAAATCAGAATATAGTAAGTACACTTACCACTGAAAAAAATGTAAGTAAAGCCTTCCTTAGGAGAAAGATTTAAGACTATTTTCCTTTCTTCAAATCTACATCATCAATGAAGAGCCGCAGAGGAGCTTTCTCTTGCAAAGTGGTTTTCTTCACTTTTTGGCAACTGCAGTAAGAACTGCCTTACAAAAAAAGATCTCATAAGTAGGTTTTATCCCTCTGAATAATCTCCTCAAAAAGTGAGGAGAAAACATGAGTTAAAATTACTTGCACAATCATGTTTCATAACTGTTCCTAGTCTAGTGGTATTGGCCTTTCCCAAGTACAAAAATGCATAAACTTTTCTCCCTCTTCTACTAAGACAAAAAAACCAAACACCCAAATCTGCTTAACCTTGGATACTTACGGAGTTTGGAGGAGCTCAAAACAATGGATCACTGTGTGCCTCGCTCATCACACAGACGAAAAAAAAAAAAAATATGGAAAAGAATGCATGAAGTATGTAATTACTGTTTCACAAGATAATTTCATTATTAATACATCCCCAAAGATAGCATGCACAATACTGCTATTTAATTAGATGATAACTGGAGGGGGTTTGAATTTATGAGGTAGTAAATATATTTTGGACTAATAAACTCCAAGGCTGAAGTGTTTATTAATCTAGAATATAAAGATTACATAGCTGATAGGAGACAACCTCAGGTTGTGCTGAGATGCCTATTGTTTATATATTTGAAAATTAATATTTCCCTTCTTTTGGGAGCTAGATCAGAAAGCCCACAATGCTGTGGACGGTACTGAACAATACTATAAACAGACCACCAACTATGTGTTCTCAAAGGCAAAGGGTATTTAAGTCTCAGAAGATGTTTTGGTTTTAAAGTTTCACCTTTTAATCCATTTCTCACCTCCTAAACTATTAAAATACTGAAAATTCACCCTCTATACTATGCCTTCTGACAGCTGTCAATGCCTTATTCTGATGGTAAGAAAGGACAGATTCCCTTGTAGGATAACCAGAGCTTTTACAAGAGTAATGGACCCCTCCCCTGCTCCCCCCAAACACTCAACTCTGTCTCTATTTTCCTGCTTTTGGATTCACCTGCAAGACCACACCATGTGGTGAGCTAGCACATCGATTTTAACATCTCATTACTTTTTTTCTTTCCTCAACATTGCTCTTACAAACTTTTTACCTAGTATAGCACATTACAGATTTGGAAACTAACTGTTCTCCACTGTGAGGATTTATATCCCAAACAGCTGTGCCAAGAAGTTAAAGGAATCAAATGGCATAATCCATTAACTGGTCCTCAGGTAGTTACAACTAGAGCTTTATAAACTGCCACAGACTTAGTCCATTTAAACTACATTTCTCTTGTTATTCTGAAAGCATCACTGTCCCACATACGCAGCAAGACAGAAGAACAGATGCAGTCCAGGAAAAAGTGTGCATGATTTGAAGTCAAAGACCAGGCTGCTTAAGCCAAAGTTAAGTTTAGGCCTGACACAACTACAGAGGAAGGAAAAGGAAGAAACACCAAGAGGAATAGCATGAGGCACCCTCTCCTTCCAGATGAATCAAGACTAATATGCAAGGGAACCCTACCCACTCACAACCGAGCGATTGCTGCTGTGGCATTAATGAACAAAACCAGGGAAATCCTGGGTGTCCCCAAAGAGCCACGGCATGCTGGGGCAGAAGCAAGGAGAGGAGGAAACAGGCAAGACACATCACATCTTAGATTTATTGGTAAGAAAAAATCCTGCTTCTCTGAGCCAGTCCACGTTGAGTGATAGCAGCAAAAAAGTTGTTACTGAGGGCTGTGAAAGATTTAAAGATATTTAAGAAGATGTTTACTGGTGGGTTCTGACAGCTTCCAGTCTGGCTCCATAGGTTCAGAGCAAAGGCCTCAACACCGAACCTTGTGAAAGTGATACTGATAATTAATGGAAGATGATGATGATGGTCATTTCCAAAACTCCTGCCTTTTAATTCCCAGGCATATATACTCTCTCCAAATGAAACAAGCAACAAAATTAACTTTCTAATATTAAATCTCTATGCAGTATGTTATTCATACAGCTTATGTAGATGTCTTTACCCTCTGGAAAAACAAAGTTTAAGAAAAATGGTTCTATCTTTGGGGAACAGTTTAAGTCTCAGGATAACTACATCAGGAAATCTAACTCTATTACTTTGTATCTTACATTTTATTACTAGATTGGTAATAGGAAATTACCAAATAAAATTGGTATTTTACTTGGTAATTTTTTTCCGTGGGCCTCGTCTAATATGAAAGATGGTGATCATCAAATTTATTCAAGTTTTCCTGTCAACAACATCATTAACCAAATCCCTCAATTTCAAAGTAAATAAAAGCATCTGGGCTTCTCGCACAGCAAGACTGACTTGCATATTTAAGCCTCATATATAGATGAATTTGCACTGGACCGAATTTGCATATTAATGAAGGACTAATTGCTCTTTGCAGTCAATTTTATGCAGATGAATTTACTCCTCTCAGTACAATTTTCATAATGTTCAGAAAGAATCAAAAAATGTAAAACTTTTTAAAAGTACACAAATGTTGGACAATCAAGGAAGAAATATCATAACGACATCAGACAGCTTTACATTGAATTGTATATAATTCATCTTTTATATTGTTGCTTTATTTTAACAGCCTCCCACAAAGAACAGAACAATTCATAGAGTAACTTAGCCTATTCCCCCTCCTCAGTCTCAAATTTAACAGCTTGTAACAACCCATTATATTATCTTGTTTCCAGCTGCAAGGACGGAGCCTGAATTTTTAGGAGAAGTTAAATTTGCTAAACAGGAATTTATTTTCCCTCCATCAACTTCATGCCACAGGTCAGACACCCTACCCCCCATAATTTTAAGGTAGTTTCTACCCAATCTGCGCTATTAAGAAAAAGCTCAAGGCCCAAATCCCCATTCAGTCTCTCCTTCTGAAGTAAAGTACAAAATAATGAGAAAAAAACAGGAAAGTACATGGGAAAGAGAGACATCAACAAACATCAAGAAGAAAATGGTAACATTAGGGAGGAAAGGGCAAAATGTGGAGGAGAAGAGGAAAGGAAGCAGAAATGGAAGGAGAGAAAAATGTTTATTCAATGTGTATATATCGGTCTAGCTAAAAAGAGGAAAACTGAAGGATTTGGGAGAACGTTCAAGGCAAAGTAAACAAGTAAGAGAGAAAAATGTAGCCAAGAATGTACCCACAAAAAGAAAAAGAACAGGAAAGGTAAGGAAACAAGAAATAAAGTGAGAATCAAAGAACAGAAGAAGCATAAAGAAACCAATAAAAAGGTGCGAAAAATACAGTTTTTCCTAATTCTGTTGGAACATAAGGGCAGTTAGTGGAAATGCATTAGGAATCTGAATTTGCATGTATAGCTTTCCTCTTGCCAAAGAGAAAAGTCTTATTTTAACTGTGAAGACTGATAACCATAATATTTATATGCACCATAAAATCACTTACAGAAGACTATTTTAATCAGAAAAGGAATAGCATAAAAAAGTTATATCTTTAAATGACTTCAAGGCCTTTTCTAGAAGGAACACGGGAATACGGTTCACAATCACATCTGCCTTATCTTTGATTGCATTCGTTGCCTTGCTCTACAGCTTTTGCTGTTTTAATGTATCCTTTTTAAGGCACACAGTACTCAAGATGCAAATATATGAAGGTTTTATAGTGGTACCAAAAAGTTTCTCATGTTTGTTCTTTATTTCTTTTCTAATAATTCCTAGTATCCTACTTGCTCTCTGGACCACAGAGCATTGAGCTTACAGATCTCCTATAATCCCACAACCTTGTTCCTGAGAAGCAATAGGTTATAACCATCACAATATTTAATGATCAAAATAAGAGTCTTCGGTAGGAACATCTTTTGACTGAGCTATAGAGTCCTCCTCAAAGAAGAATCAGAAGAGCTCCACGCTGCATCTGAGGCTTAGGAAGGAGCATGTGGAAGGACAGAAGGTCGCTTTGCAGTCTCTCCTTTTGGTCTTTCCAGCCTCGATGAGAGGCCACAACAGATGAAGCACTCATTAGGGATACACTCCTCCATGAGTAGTAAAGGCAATGGTTGTACTGAGCTAGACATTGCATGACAAAAAAAAAAAAAAGAAAAAAAAAAAAAGCCTTTAAGGCAGAAGAGTTATCCAGAAAATATCAAACCAAGAGGAAGGATAGGGAAAATGACCAAGAAACTTTCACTAGCATTCAAAAACGGAACAGACCACAGGATAAAGACAAAGTTATAAAATAATAACAGTAATAATTGGAAAAGAATGAAATATACTCCATCAGGAAAATATTGCAATGCTACTGCTGAACAATTTTCACAGAGGAAACAAGACTTAGTTCAGCTGATCAGCTCGGAAGATTTGCTTTTACAAGTTATTTGAAAACAAACTACAGTTCTTTGTGTACTTTGAAAATACAGCTTTTATTCCACACTATGAATTCAAAATGTCTTCCTGTTTTGCTCAATGAGAGGAATGAAGGGAAATGCATCCTCCTTTATAACTTATGTATACAGCATTTGAAAACCTGCTATGGGCACTCCCCCTTTTTTTCCAAAAGATGTCTGGTTCAAGTGATTAATGCTGTGTGAATGTAAACAAAGATAATTATTCAAACAAGAACAAGATGTTCCACCCAAAATGATTAGCTTTTTCAGTGGATGAGATGCCTACTTCTAATCATCAAGAAAGGTTAACCTGACCAGATTTAATTAGCTACTTAATACAATAATAAAGATGCATACACAATTGGTGAGGAAAAGACCGCAGAAGCAACACAGAATCCAAACAAAATACCCCCGTCAAGCACAAAGTCTGGGCTGTTATATGATTACACTGATACAAGAATTCTCAAGTTTTTACACCCACTATACATACTTTTGCAATTGCCTATGCAAAAATTCACCTGATCAATAATAATAAACATATATCAAACAAAAAAAGCAAGAAACAACACCCCTCAAATTCAATGCTACAATGAACCCAATTCTATTTCTTAACATTGTGCTTCAAACTCATAGACAAAGTCAGCTGGTTTGTACAGATTATTTGAGGACTACAGCCTTAAAGTGAAATAAGTTACTACTTCCTCATAATCAAAAGAGCTAAGAAATGGTCATCATTTTTTCTGGAATCACAGCTGCTCAACTAACCCCTGGCAAAGCAAAGTTCTGACTCTGAATTAAGAGACAGCTCTTCCTGCTTAAGTGTATTTTAATAGCTATTTCTCTGCAAAACAGATGTTTTCCAAGTTTTGCAGGTACTATAAATAAAAGAATTGGGCAACACATTTTAGAAGGTAGTTCTCATTAATCTGCTAGCATCTGATTTCCGAATGGGGATTACATGTTATGGAAGATTTTATATAAATATATACATATAAAAAAGGAGATCTCAGACGGACGTTTTCAATGCAGAGTTGATATCTTCAATGGGAAAAAAAAATACTAGTCTTATTCTGGAATATTTCCCTAATAATGAAATTAAAGCTTTCTATTGCCATAATAAAACAACTTGCAAGTACTTAAATACTATATATTGGAATACTGCAAAATATATTACATTTCAAAGGATGTTAGGAGATTTAATTAGCCTTGCATCTCTGGATAACATGTATAGTAGCACTTGCTTGTTGAGGGAGGTTGTATCTCAAAGGATTACCAAATAGTGGGTTTTAAAGTGGAGGACTAGGCATCAGACCTTCCATTTTCTTTCAGGGAAGTTTAAACGTCCCTTAAAATAAACAATTCAGTGCAAACCAACGTATCTGATATTGATTTATTCTATTCATAAAAAGTAACAACATAATGGTAAATTCAATCTATTCAATGATAAGTTTATGAGCTTAAATATATCAAAAGGGCAATGAAAGCTAATATATAGTGATTAAATAACAATCTGTGAGAAAAAGACACACAACTTTCAATTCCATTATACTGAAATCATATACTGACAAAAAGCAGGCTTTTGAATTGTTTCAAAGGAAGCTGCAGCCATTTGCCCTTTTTAACAGCTTGGAAGTTCACAAGGAAAGATTAATTTATAATTTAACTGAAGTGTATCTCAAATGAAGTTTTTGATTAAAATCTACATTTCTGAGCCTCCTGGCAGTGCCAATATTGCTGAAACAGGACATCAGCTGCAACGCCAGCAATTCTGGAATGCAATGCCATACACTGTAAATCAGTTTTGTCCTACTTTAATATGGGTTTAACAATAAAAGAAGAACTTTGATGTTTAATATTTAAATAGCATAATTATTCCTTTAGAACCAAGTCCAGAAGGACCCTTCGTGGGTACACAACATGAAACAACAACGAAGAGAATGTGTTTTTGCTGCACTAAGAGGCTTTAATTTGTAGGACCTGGATGAAAGGTACAGCACAATTTCTGTGTATTTGCAGGAGATTCCACAGAAGCTCTTTAGAAGGGGAAATGCTCTCCCACAATGACGACGATGCCAGTGGATTCATGCACAAAATTGAACAACAAAGCTTAAACACTGTCAAAGCAGAGAACTGTGAACAGTATCCACTACAGTTGCTCAGAAATCACCAGCTGGCTATCCTGGTGCCTTGGTTTTGAAACCCAAACACAAGGGTTGCTTTCTTCATCGTTTTTGAAGTCAAGATCTGAGCAAGCAAAGCTTCCCTTTCTCCTTTCCCCTCTCTCCTACCCTTTGTTACTTCTGGATGGGTGAACACAGAAAAATTTAGATCTTTTGGAACTGACAGATAGATAGAGGAATGCCTGTCATTATGAGCTAAGAATTGCCTCTGAACATTTAGTTAATTAGTAATGGTAAAATGCAATAATTCTCCTGTTCTGGAGTAAAGTTAGAGAGAAGTTCTGCACCTGCACTACAACCAAGGAATGCAGGATAATTATAACTGCAATTGTCAATTTTTGTCAATCACACAGGACACTGGAAAAACATTTCCCACTACTTAAATAGACCCAAGGTACTACTGTAAATACAAATATAATTATCTTCTGTAAAAGAGAAAACTCTTTTATGTTCAAGGAAATGAGAAAGACTTCATTCATTTTGACTTAGAATGCAGTCTGTCCAGACCAAGCAATTACAGTTACACCCACCAAGGAAGGAAGTGAGAGTGACAGAGGGATCCAGGCTGAACTCTGACTTTGTGATGCAAGGAACATTCAAAGTACCAGGAGCTTCTGCAACACAAAAGACAGACATCATAACATGACTGCTAGTGGTGGGATCACACCAACTGCCTATGCCTACAAATACTCCTAATCCAGTGCTGTACCGTACCATGCAGTATTTGCCCACCATGTTTCATATACATTACAATACAAGCTACATGCTGGAACTATATCAGTTACCTAATTAAGAAGTCACTTACAGCATGCAGCCTTAATTTGTTCCACAAATTAAAAAAAAAAAAAAAAAAAAAAGTGTAATGAATAGAAAAGGAAAACGAAAGAAGAGAAAGTTTCATGATTAAGGCAGATGTATACTATCTAGGGAACTAAATACTACCGCTGTTTCTACCATGGAGTTCCAGGGCAATGAAAGGTAAGTTATATAAAGCCATGCTCTTCAACATTCAATCACTAACTGGGCTCTCAACATGAAAGCATCATTAAATAAAATGTCTAGTTTCAGCTCTATTGCCTGGAATGGTACACTGCACAGTTCGATTACAGGAAGGAACTGTGACAGCTGGAACAAGCTCAGGAAACAAATTCATCCGATATTTTAGTTGCTAAAGTCTATCAGTATGTTTACACAGTTGTGGATGCAGACTCTGGAAGAGATTCTCTCCCATAGTTTTCCTTCTAAAATGCCAAATTTGTAACTATGCTTAAAATTTAGTACAGGCTACAGTCTTTCACGCAGCAGCAGTGGAATATGATGTCTGAGACGAGGTTTTCCCCCAGCTGTGCCTGTCTGCATTAACCATAAGCTGGAGCCATGGCCCATTCTCTCTACTCTGCTACTTCACATGTCCTTTGAGTTCAGCCTGTGCATGCACTTAAGTGGTTACACGTAGGTACAAAGCTCACCAGTACAGGACAGAGACCATGGTGATTCACCTACATAGCCAGGGACTACAAAGGCTCTACTAAACACACACTCCAAAAGAGAAGGTAACTGGCACTCTTAAGTAAGCAGAGTTTGCAATCCCACCAACAGCATTCAGAAACGCTGCTGAAAGTAAAAAGTCATGATGATAATTAGCATAATAATTGCTGTTAACATCAAAATACATATTAACATCTGAGAACTGGAATATAGCGCTCACCTTTAAAAAACAATTGCAACCCTGACTTACTACACTGAATTAATATTGAGAGTAAGGAATCTTTACATCCGAATGCAAATAAAGCCACCTACTTTATCAAAGTAGTAAGAAATTGGTCACAATGAAAACAAGATGGATTGTCATTCCCTATTTATCACTGCATTCTTACTCTACAGTTTTCAAGGGCCATGTAATAGCATGGTGAACTGAAACAAAAACTAAACTACAATTTTATTTGCTCATGCATTACTGCCTATTTGCATTATTTCAAAATGAAAAATAACTAAATTCCTCTGTATCTTGTATACTTGTATAAATGCTCAGATATTTTATACACAATTATTCTTAGTGTTCAGTGACTTAAGTCCAGAAAGTGTATGTTACATGTCTAGACAGATAAGGATCTACAGATTACATGTGTACAGAGAGGGAGTATGCATATGCAGGCATTTGTATGTAACAAAAGTGGAGTGCTATTTACTACCTAACACAGATGGACAAGTCCACTTTGGAAATCTCTGCAGACCTGTGAAATCAGGACGACGTGTTTGGAATCCTTCCTCTCTTCTCCACTGCTGAAGTAACTCAGGCAAATGCACGTTGGCAGTTCCCTTAAAGATGCTAACTTCACTCATTTTACATAATAACTTTCAGCTGCATCAAACACACAAAATACAGGTAGCACAAATACTAAAAAGTCTAAATTTGTATTACATTCAAAATACACAATGTCTGAATAATGAAATCATACATACACTAAAATAATTCTTACACTAAGTTGGATTGTCTATAAGACAAGTTAGTCTTTTAGGAGTGAAGTCTAGACCCAAAGCGAAGTTCCAGTAACAAAGCGGTGTGCTTCCCAAGGCAACTGAGGAATGCCAAATAGATCAAGACATCTCTAGGCCTACTGGGTCCCTATCAAATCAACAAAAATTCAGTCTCTTGGGGTATTTATTATAACTCCCTGCTCTGAACAGCTCTGTCAAATGCAAAGTGCAAGTCTTCTGTATTAAAGAAGCCTCTTGTTCCACAGCTCCTAATGAGCATTTGCTTCAATACTGAAGTGCATGGCTTTCATACTCCTTGTATATTAATTTATTCATTGCTGGGCCTAAGAAAAGCTTAAATCATAACTCTCTGAAATACCAAATGAAACTAATCTATTTCCAATCTAAATTTTAATTGCATTTTATCGCTACAAATTACATGGAGGTATATGCAATAGAGAAGCTCTGTAGAACATCTGAATACATAAGAATGAATATAAAAATATTTACTTTGAAACTTTATTTAATTTTTCTCCAAATTATATAAAAAAATGTATTTGGTTGGTTGAAATAATCTAAGACATAGTAACAGCATATTAGGTGACAGAAGAAAATGGACCAGATCCTTGGGACTCAACTCCATTTTACCAGGCACGTAAACCCAAACTAGCCTCAGCTTGATGCAACTGTTCCATCTCCAGAATGAATGTTAGACATGAAATAACAAAAAGGCTGGTGAGCCAAATTTATTTTACAGGATTTTTTTTGTTATTATTCCCCTTCTACATTTTCAAAATAACCCTTAATGCTTTTTCCTTTCAGAAGGAAATCTAAGTCTCTCAAAATAATATTTACAATTTCAGATGCAATCTCCTTCATGGTAATTCACTCTGGCTGTTTGTTACTTTCTGTGAGGAACAGATCTGCTTGAGTTCTTAGAAAAAAACAACTCTGTTTTCCTGATACACTTCATATTCAAATTATTCCAAAGTGTAGCACAGAGAAATGAATTAGATAAGGGCATAAGGAAATGGGTAATTCATACATGGCTGCCATGACGAGCTCACCAGTAATTGATACAGCTCTGAACATTAAAATAACTTTAATGAGAAATGATACTGACCTAAACGCCAGAGTTCTCATCACTACTTCCTTTAAAAAAAAAACAGTGATACAACTTCCACTTCGGCAGTCTCCACTGACAAACATTTTAGTTTAATATCTACTTCTGATTTCAATTAAAATACCTTTAGATTGCTACTTAGATACATGAGAATTTCAAAAGCAATCTCCATCTTTGTTTTCTATAGTCTATAATTTTTACACTCTCTTATAATTAATTAAAAAAAACCCCAACTTTTATTCCTTTTCTACCTAATTCAAAGGCAGATATAATACACTGCATCTTTTGCTGCCTCCTCTCTAAATTAATAACATTGTTTCTGTGCAGCCTTTCACAAAGTTTCCAGATGAAAGTAACAGTGTCTGGTGCAGGTGTCCTTCGTGGCTGGTGACTGCTAACACAGAACTGGACACGATTCTCTCTTTTCTACACCTATGGCTACACGGCAGTAAGAAGCGCAACCCAAGGCACACAGGTACTCTGGCTGTAGCTCCTCAGCAGCAATGCAGCTGCAGCAGCACGGCCTACGACCCCCGCCCTCGGTTTCTGAGCCATTGCTGTCCGTGCCAGGTGGGCTGACATGAGGTTAGCTTCCCCACGCATCTCCTAAGCGCACACCTGACTGTTGCGGCAATGCTGGTTGTAGGAAACTGAAACTGTAAGTTAACTTTCATGATTAAGAAGAGCTATCACTAATCATCTATTTTTAAGTACAGTATCCTATAAATCCTCCTAATTAGTAAACTAGATGTCTTCTTTTTAGCAAACAATCCCCAGCCTACTTCCTTATTTATCTTCTTGAATTCAATTATATTTGCCACCTGCTGGCCCAATCCCCTAAATGACACATTCTGGATATAAGGTAGAAGCTGGGCCATAAACAATAATTTCATTACAGTTTAATTTAAAGTACTTGCCTGCACCTATTTTCTCTGCTTTATAAAGAATGTTTACGCTATTTCCTCCTCCAGGGCTCTGCTAGCTGCGGGACTCTGCACTCCTGTCGGGAGATGCGGCAGCAGCACCAGCAAGAATTTTGCACTGCTCCCTATCTTCCACTGCCAACTCCGTAAGGAATCAGAGCTGAGATTTTTATGAAGGGGAGGAACCACTACAGGCTGAGTAAAGAGGGAAGGCATAATTTCCAAACCTGGACTGAAAAATTGATAAAGGGCAAAAAATTTTGTCAGTCGCTAAAAAGCACCCTTGGTAAAATAAAGGTTAGGAAGTATTTCTTTAGAAGATAAAAATAACAGAACTTTTTTTGACATGGAAAGAAACGGAGGAGGCTGTACTCCTGTTGTTATTTAACTATCATGGGGCTTTAACATCCATCTACTCCCTAAACCAAATAATATACATTTCCCAAAATCTTCCTAAACTAAACCCAGTCTGTAAAATGCACATCTTGCAAACACTTTAGCTTGAAGCATGAGTTCGAGTGCTTTGTTCAGTATAGCAGACTACTCTTAAGTTCGGTAAAAGTAAATGGGTACAGAAGCCATTCACTGCCTTTAAGGATTAAATGACATAGTGGCGAATTGCTATCAAAGTGTGAAAGCACACGGTCCTATCATGTACGAGCAGATGGAAAGATCAAAGACTGAAATCTGTTTTGGTCCATTTTGTTCTTGACTGGAAATTCAACAACAGCCAAACCATCAGGGTTCTACAGGTCAGGCCTTCAAAGAAACCCACATTTCCTTCCATCGCCTTTCAAAATGTAGCTTACAAACCGACCCTCAAAACCTTGCTGATACATTCTGAAGCCAGTACACCTTCCCCAAAAAACACCAAAAACATGGAAAAGCTGCCCTTCTGAAATTGCATTAACAAAACTCAATGCTGTAATAGAAGCCAATAAAAGCAATGGCCCAGATTATTGAGCATTTTCCCCACTTTCCACTGCCAAAGGATACATAAATCCATGCTGCTTCCTTCACAATGGCAGAAAATTTTTCCACTATATTTTCTTATAACTAGTTAAGAATAGATATAAGCACAAGTTATTCTCTAGCAACTCATTTAGTCCATGATTCTGCATCTTTCATTTCACCAATCCTCTCCCAGACTTATCTTCCATTGACTTTCACAGTATGAAAATTAATGTTAAGCCAATGTTGGATAAAATTATTATTTTACCATACTTATTTTGCAATAAACAGTAATTTGAGCAAATGTGTAAAACTGTATTATATAAAAATAAAAACATTAACCAAACTGGAGGCATAGAGTCAGTTAATGCCTTAACTGAGGAGCCTTGGAGAGAGAAACTGTACGGCATTTTTATGTAGCATGTGGGAAAACTGTGCAGCATGGGAGTTTTGAACGTTAATACTGCAGCTGTACTAAATCTACTGTGTCAGACACTGTCTGCAAGCAAACCAGATTTAAGGAAGTACATTTTTACTGCAACGTCGGAGGCTGAAAAATGGTTAACTAGGTTAAGTTCAACAGAAGTAAGTTCAGCTTACTTAAAGAACAGACACTAATTATATGCACCTGCTAAACAGTCATGGACAAACAGTTCTGTACATAGACAATTATGTGACCTACATAAACGTTCAAATTATGGATCAAAGAGTAATGCATTTTACAATTATTTTAACACTATGGCAATTATGCATGATAGAGAACAATTACTGTATCAGGATCTAAACAATGAAAAATACAAAACATTTCTGTTAACTATAATTTCATTGCTTAATGCCTTTTATCTGCTCCCACATCTTTCTCTGAATGTACCGTAAAATGTTAGATGGATATCAGAGTGACCCCGGGCAGGATTCACAGATATTAATTTCTTGTAGTGTTTCATATTTTCTCATACGTTAATAGAAAAAAATAATGTTCTACTGCACACAGAAATACGCACAGGAGAGATGTTGTGCAGCTGCTGTTATCACTGTGACGCATTTGAGAAATTTAAACAAACATGCCAACTCTTCTGCAAGCCTTGAATTAGTTGTTTTTCCATAAGCACCAAACACAACATTGGCCTCCTGGAAGACTGCGCAGAACACATTCTGCAGGCCCTTGCTGACAATAGGCACAAGGAAACAGCCTCTGTGCAAGGAATTTCTGTAAGATGGGATGCACAACTGGGAAGTTTGGAAAAGTATGTATGCACACAATCACACACACACACACACAAAAGTTTTGGGCATCTAGTACATTATAGCTGGAATCCTAACAGTGCTATGACATTTAATTTATAGGTTAATCTACCTGTATCTGTCCCCCTTCCCCCTAGCTTGTCCTCTAGCTCTCCCCCCCTTTCACTGAGCTGAAGAGGATCTTTTATTAGTCTGTATACTCAACCACATGCTCCTTTGTCCACAGACCCTGCTCACACAGTTGACATCTCCATTTGGTCTTCTCTAGGAAGCTACTGTCAAAATTATAACTGTAATGATTTCAAAACAAACACAGGAACTCACCCACCCACCCAAGCAGTGTGGTGTGACAAACCCCGAATTAAAAGCAGAAATTATAGAGCAGCAGACCAAACTTTTCAAATTTGAATGTCTGAATTCAATACACATCCAGATCCTTATTTACACATATTAGGAAGCCTGTTTTTCACCAGACGTGCTCAGGCCTCCCAGTTACTAGGACTTTCTGCTCCACACAAAAAAGGCCTTTTATTTAGGCATTTGCCTATGATTTCTTGCCTAGCTTCAGACAGTCAAGTCCTACAATTTTCACTTAAACGCTGGCACTTCAACTACCATATCAATAAACATGAGCCTGCTAACTGGCTGGAGCTTGAATGGCCCTCAGCAAACTTACTGTTTGTATTTTTGATCTATGAGCAGTCAGAGACCTGGCTGAAACTGATGGACAGCCCAGTAATTTTCTGCTGAAAATAGGGAAGACACCGCCAGACTTAAAATCATGCAAGCTTACATGCTTAATCATTATAATGTCTTCTGAAAGAAGTTATATATGAGTCTAGATTAATTTCAATATTCCTGCACCAATGTTTTACTTTGTAAGTAGTTCTTAGTTAAGTACTTTTGTAAGTAGTCTTCTATTAATTCTATTAATGAAGGAAAGTACTGAATGAGCTAGAACTCACTCTTAAATTAAGATAATCATTATCCAACAGATGTTTTATTTGACAGTCTGAAGGATATGGGTGTGCTGTGATTTAGTCCAGAGACTTTAGCTCAACTGAAGACTCGAACCATAAGATTAAATTAATTAAACAACCTCACCACCCTTATCTCTAACTGTATAAATCATAAAATCACCATTCTCGGGGCCAGAATTGGAGACCTTTGCAAAAAGACACTAGTTTTGTTTTGTGACATAAGTGCAAACATACTGAATTTTCTCTGCCTACTCAGAACTGGGTTTAAGTATGCCACTGCAAGGAAAGGGTACATCACAGTGAAGTAACAAATGCGTCTTGCTTAACAAATAACAGCGTTATCTCCTTTGACCAGACACCAAGTAGATGGCACTATCTCTTAACAATACCCTGCAGACAAAGCCTCTGGCAGGTTGAAAGTCAAACACCTCACGCTATCATATATTGACTTATAACTAAACCACTGAAAAATAAGCATACATCCAACTATGATATACATATGAAATGCATGGAAGAAAAATCTTCCATGGAAATGAAGTGTCACATTTGGAAATGTGGACTAGTCAACTATAAGGATCTAAAGGTCATCTGTGCATTTCCTCCTAAACCATACAAGTGTGACTACTGTATTTACTCTGACTTAATTGAAAAATGGCTATGTTTGTACTTGCTTTCCAAAAAACCAAATTTCAAGTTAGGAGGAGGAGTACTTTATTCCAGAGACCTTTGCCTTCTGAATTAACATCTGCGTTCTAATTTGTACAACGAAAACATTTGCATGGTTAAGCATGGGGAAGTATGAACAACTGCTTAAACGATACCAGTTTCCTATGCCCTATTTACTTCAGAAATGTTCTGCCTCTTCACCAAGGTGTTGAAGTCTATACCTGATTTTCTAGTAACTAGGGCCAAAGGATATCTATAATATCAGCAACAAGTAATACTCCATTTTGCATAATTCAGTTACTAAGTTTTCACTTTTCACAAGCTACAGTGTTACTATTGCATACTATACTACCAGCCTCATGGACATCTAGAAACACAAGCCTGTTGCTGTTAAGGTCAATGGGAAGTCCACCATTGATTTCAACAAGGGCAAGCATGATAAAATTATAGACATGCATTTCTGTGTGATACATATCCTAACAAATTCTGTAATGAACACAAATATCAGTATATCCTCTCCAACTAAACAATTTTTTAATGAAATTGGAAAACAGTGAGCTATATGTGGGCATATGCAGAAGGGTTTCCTAATGGCAAAGCAGTATTTTTATTTTTATATAACACTGAGGTAAAGCGGGCCTTGACCCTACAAACTTATGCAAATAACTTCATAGACAAGGAGCCCCTTATTCTAATGAGATTACTCACTTATGTATGCTAATCACATACATTTGTAAGATTATGCCCTAAAAACTACAGCAGAGGTAGACCACACTGCTGAAAGCACAGTAAAGTTCTTGGGGAAACTGCTGCCAAAACACGTAAAAAATTTACTTGTTCTTTGTGTATTCAATTTTACCTATGATTCTGATAAAATTAGAGAAAAGTTATATAGCTTTTCCTCTAGAACCATAAACTTCCTTGAAAATCACAACAGGCATTGTTTCTGACACTTTCAATAAACTCCAGTGGACACAGATTCCATGGTGACTCCTTTGTAACAGAAAGTACTTAGACATGGCTAGAAGTTTGCATTAAGATATATATTTGTCATTAATAAATACAATAAAACTGTATAAAAACAATTTTTCCCCCCACAACATTTAAATTTTAAAATCTGTGTCCAATAGCTTCACTAATACATGCTCCTTTTCTGAATGGATTACTTAGTTTAATTAAAAGCCTGTCAGCCTTTTTATTTTTTTGTTTATTCATTTTTAAGACTACATTAAGCATCTTCATTCAGCATTTTTTTTTCAGGCAGCCTCCGCAAGTACACTAATGCCAGACAACTTCATTGTTAAGTAGGTCTAGCCCATGAAAATCCCATTCAGCAGGCTATGCCTGGTCTTATTCTAATCTAGCTGAGGCTTCTCCCATCAACATCTCGAAGAGAGGTATCTTGCCCTCAGAGAGTTGGGAAGTTTCTCCTAATGCCGTTTTTTACAGTTATTAATGTTTGAGCCTCCCATTATTATAAATCAAAACCAGCAGAATATGTTGGCTTCCCAGGGCTGGAAAAAATCTTATAGTGTTACATTTTGCATTGCAGCAGTCATCTCTACCGATTTGTAATATACTCGCAATAAATAGCTTTGACTTTTAGTTAATCCAAATCAATTCTGTTTAGGCTATTAGTCAATTTTAACAGCAAGATATTGTTTGTACAGTACATTAGTAAGAAAAAAATATTAACATTATTAATCTAAACATGAATAGAATACCGATGTTTTAACAAGGAAGACTTTTGCACTCTCTAATAACAGACCCCAGAAAGTTGGCATGGGTGGGAAGGAAACAAAGGAAGCACAGAAGAAATTTTCATTTAGTGATGGTCAACAAGAGCTAGTGTAGAAGACATGACTATAATTTCTTCAAAATACTGGAGTCTATTTATGGCAGGGAGCAAAACAGGGTGTTCTTGAGCTTTCAAAAGCAGCCAGTGCTCACTTCTATTACACCTCTAAACTGGTGAGTGAGGGCTCTAGCTGAGCATCTAGGCATAGTGCAGGATTTCTGAAGTAAGGATACAGGCAGTGCTCACCTACTATCAGACGAGAAAGTTCAACAAAATAAATCAAAAAACTCAAGAGAAACAAAGATGAAAGCAATAGCATGATGCAAAGGCAAACTACCACAGAAGACTAAGTTTTTTCCTTTTTTTCCCCCTCACGTTTCTTTCTTTTTTAAAGTATCTGACCATATACAAATTTTCAAAATGCCAATAGTAAAAAAAAAATTAAAAAATTAACCACCCCAAAAAACATGCCACAAAACCCAAAACCCACAGTAGGGTTCTACAGTTCTTTCATGGGAAGTTGGGATTTGCAAGAAATTATGCACTGGATCTAGATGACAAGCATTTCCTTAAGGCATGTTGGTGACATACCCAAATGTAACTCTCAAAAACATAAGCCAAAAATCTACATCTGAGGTCCTCCTCCAATCTAATTATTTTATCTTATGCAAGGAACATTAAAAACCAAAATACCAAATCACTATATAACGAATAATGACACATTTTCCTTTACCAGAGAATCTGACTGGCACAAAACAAGCAATGTGGAATTTCTAATTTACAGTCTTATACAATTATTTTCCAATCCAGTAATAAATTCATTTTCCTCTTTTATTTTTTTAATTTTAATTATCCTTTCTGTACTTGTAAAATGTTACAGACATAACCTGGATAATCTTATTATATGATGAACATGGTCTTAATTGTGTGCAAGACTTCCTAATAAACTTACACACACCTATTAATACAAAATCTTTTTTTTTTGTTAGAAAAAAAGTTAAAAAGCCCTCCATATCATTAGAAACAGATAATTTCATATATTGTCACCAAACTAAAACCAGTAAGTAAATATTAACTTTGTGAAGTGCAAAACAAGTCTTATTGACCAGTGAGGTAAATATTGACTGAAGCGAAGCAAATATGCTGACGTTAGTCCCGTTCAACACGACAAACATTTTACCAACTATATTTCTGCATTTGTATTTATTATGAAAGTTCTGAAAGGACATATCTGGAAATCTGACTACAATGGTAATGTATTTTAAAAACAATTGGTTTTCCTTAGCAACTAAAATGCGTTCAGAAGGCCAGAATATTTTGACCTTGCACAAGACAGAGGTTTAACAAATTGTTTTCAGACAGAACATGTTAACTCACTTACTAAAATCTGACCAGATAACAATGTCCAAGACCTCTGTTTAACTGATTTCTAAAAAGGTAAACAGGAATTTAGTCAATTTTCAGCCACTCATAAGCCAAATTTTTTCTTACACATACAATGGTAACTAATGCAAGAAGATTCTTTATCTCACCATTTGTTCAGGTTATAGTCTGTCAAATAAAACTTTTTATGGCAGACAATCTTAATAATTACAAAGAAAGTAGACTTTTTTGCTTCTGTGAATTAAAGGCTGCCACCCTAACCAGAACACAGAGAGCAGTTGTGTAAGCACTTACAGGGAGCAATACCTCAGTCTGAGGTATCAACGCAACCCGCTGCAGCAAAACAGTTTGCTCCTATTGACAATGTGCCACAGGAGCCCCCCTGCCCCTAATAAAACCCTTTCCCACTAGCTATAAAACTCAAACTCACCTAAATTAATAAACCAATATGACTTCTAAACATTTCAGTTTTACGAGTTATATTAGAACATTCGGGTTTTTAACCTATTCACCAAGGAACATAAAGAATAATGAAGGATATAACTATAAGCAGGTACTACAGATTGACTATAAATTAACAAACCTATCTACCCCTTCCTAGTAAATCCACTCCGGCTAAGTTTTTACATACATTTGAAGTCATTATTCAATAGAATGATTCACACAAGGATTCACACATTCAGATGAACATATTAAATTGGGAAAAAAAACCACCCTAATTTTGAGAAACTTCAAAGCTTCTATTGAAAATTCTGACACCTTTAATCACACCCATTAGAGAATACCAGTGTCTCACACAGTGGATGATCATTACAGTACATCTTCTGACCTAAATACCTTTGTAATAGTCTTACAACAGCAATTAACACACACCTTCTAAAATTCTTTAACAGCTGCATATTTTTGGAGTAATTGTATTTAACAGATCCTACAATGTCATTACAAGAAAAGACCAGTTCAGAAAACAGCTTCTCCACTTCATTCTAATGACCATGGGAATCGCTCTTTCTTACAGATAAAGACAGAGGCTGAGCACCCTCCTGTGCAGTGAGCAAAAATTACAACTGCCCTTTGGGGCTCTGCTATCTAATTTTCATTCAAGGCTCTATCTGTATACAAAACCCAAGACTCTGGGATCTAATTCACCAGTTTCAAAAGTGACACCATGTCAGCAGAACTACTCTCAGTTCAGAATGACTTAACAAAAACGAGCACACTGCTGTACACAGAGAGCTAGTCAGGTTTCTGGAAACCTCAGGGAACGAGATGATGTCATTGCATTATAAGAATATCTGGTTCAAACTCTTTTTGAGTCTGCTTGACAAAGCTTACATGATCAGGCTTCAACAGTGACATTGAGACTCCTCTGCCATCACTCCAGTGATGAGTTTTCAAACCTGGTCTCTATTCTTCAGTGCCTTTAATATGGGAGTACAGCAGCTGTTTTCTTGGGCTCAAAATCCAAATTGAAGTAAAGGTTGTGTAACTGCAGGAGCTAGTTTTAAAAAGATTGAGCATTCAAAGCTCAGGGAGCATTCAAATTTTAAAGGTCATTTGAACCTCCTGGCAAGACTTTCAAATTCTTCAAACAATTTAAACTAAACCCTCTTAATTTTGCAAAAGTCATCCATGCTCAAATAACATTTTGTGTAGAATGAAGACAACCAATAAAAATAAAGCCTTTGACTATTCAGGACATTCTGCTGTTTTACAGACTGTTGCAAAAAACCAGTTTTGTTATTATATCAGTAACTAAAATTCCCTTCCACGTATCTGTGATTAGTTCCTTTAAATTTCAACAGAGATATATCTGTACATCTAATTTTAAAGGACTAGTTCCTTCCACGCTTTTTGATGAAAAACAGCAATACTAGTTTATTAGGAGAAACAAAAGATGAAGATTGTAATTCCTTAATCTGCTCTATGCAGAAAGACTTCTGCAGAGCTACTTCAGGAATTAGGACTAGGATACAAAATATTTCTTCTAATATTTCTATGTATAGAACTACCTTTCAGCAACTTTTAATTCAACAAAGCAACTGTTGAAAAGGTAAATATTGCAATTTTTGTGTTCAGTGGTTGTTTCAATACCATCTCATGCATTTACCAACCACAGGAAAAGCAGGTATACACTGATGCAATCTGCTGATAGCATCAATTAAGAAGGTACCACCTATACCTGGGAGGATGAGAAAGCCTGGGATACCTGTATCTGAGCACATACATATACCTGAAAACATGCCTGGACACCGATTCAGCTATCTGTATGAAATTAACGAGCATCCTAGGAAAAGACTCCAAAATACAGATTGGTAAATTTATTACTAGGTATTACACGACCTAATGTATGCAATACCCATGGGAAAAGACTTCCAAATTTATATTAATAATCTCTGAAATCTTTCTTGTGTCAGGAGTTGCTAAATCCAGAGGTCATTAATAGCACCATGACAACACATCTGTTAAATAACAGCATCACTGAAGGGTTACATACCTTCTAATGAACTGAATTGGAGATAAATCAGCAAGTGACCTGCATGAGCAAACGTTATTGATTAATAAGATGACATGAATGAATTTCATATTTCCAGTGCATGTAACAATGAGAAACACTAAGAGAACAACTTTGATTCAAAACTACACTTGTACTTTATTGCATTTTATAATTACAAAAAAGAAACGGCTGAACAAGGGTTTTATATATATACACTTTCAAGCAATGTACAGAAGGCATGCATAATTTCCAACCATAAAATACTATTTAAAAGATTTATAATTGCTTTTCCTGATTTGAGAATCAAATTAACATTTTTCATATTGTCCTTCATAATCCAAACACTATGCAAATGACTAACGGAGCAAAGAGTAAGAGAATGAACAAGGTGGCACGACATAAGTCAAATGCAACAGTTTTGTGTTAGCCTTGGAAGAATGGGGATACACCCGTGTACATCTTAAGAGTGCTTCCAGCCGAGCATCTGAAATCTGCATTGGTGCTGCTACTGAGCAGTACTGCGGTTACTGGGCAGAAGTACTACACAAACTGGAAGCTCTTCTGAGTCTAGAGGGCTTACAGGGACAGGAGACCATTTTTTTTTTAATATTTAAGTGTATCTGTAGCAAGTAGCCCAGGTTTCTTCCAAGACACCAGCCACAGCCCAAGTGAAATGCAGAGGATACGGGGCCTGAAATTCCCAGTCAAGAAGCTCTAGATACAAGTTCCAAAACCATCATAAAAGTAGACCAAATTGCTGCAGATGCCTCCGTAAAAACCTACCTCCAACAGAAACAGAGATGCATCCGGTATTTTCAGCTTCTTCCTCTGGTATAAATGAGAAAGTTTATTGTGAGATAGTACGTGCTAATGAACACCCGGCTGCTTAACTCTTAAAAACACTTTTCACCTCATGAAACCTCTGTCAAAGTGTCTGTCCTTTCCCTCTACCAGGGTTACTGACCCCACAGCATTTCTGTATTTAAAATTTTAAGTTAAAACAGTAGTTTTGTTTTATCTCAGAATAACACAGGCCTGATTTTCAAAACTGCTCTGATATTAGGCTCCCGTTTGAGCATGAGCTGCATACCTAAACGCTTTTAGAAAAATATCTGAGCCAAGGAAAACAGATGCCATTTCTGGATGCAAACTTAATTTATTCAAGAGCATATTTTGAAAGAAAACCCTGTACCTATCTCATTTCAAGCTTCTCCTAAGACCTACGGCAGCGGTAACTAGGGCAGCATTTTCCTCAGGTTTCCTGGGAGGCAAAGCCAATTTCCAGGCAGCGGAGCTTCCCAGCGGTGAGCGCTAATCGTCACCGAGCAGTGTGTATATATATATATATATGTATATTTATATCTTAACTGCCTTCATTATTATTGCCTTCCCGGATTAATTTTAATCGAGACTTTAAATGAAAAGCGACGGGAGCCTCTGCCCTCCCGGCCCGGCTGAGGCGAGCCCCCTGACGGCCCCGCACGGGCCTGCCCGGGCCAAGGCCTCGGCGCGCCGCGGCCGTTCGTTGCCAGCGCGACGCCCAGCTCGGGGCCTTCCTCCTCCTCCCCCTCACGGCTCCTCCTCTTCCTCCCCCCGCCGCGCCCTCTCCCACCCACTCGGCCTCGGCGATGGAGGTGGCGGGCGGCCGCGGCCTGGCCAGCGGCGCCGGGCGGGAGGCGCTGGCCGCCTGACGAGGTACCCCCCGCGGGCTGCCGCCCGGCCGCGCTCCAGCAGGGAAGGGCGGGAAAGGGGCTCTTCGCAGCCGCTCCCCTCACAGGCGGCGGCGGCGGCGCGCCGGGGCGCGGGGCCGCCCCCGCCCTTCGCCGGGGCTT
>JAVJGJ010000001.1:109080754-109091217 GCA_035590215.1 Microhierax caerulescens | reverse complement strand
CCCTCCTCGCCTGGCGGGGCGCGGGCGAGGCCGCGGGAGCGTCTCCCCGAGAGCTGGGCGGCAGCGGGCCTGAGGGGCTGGCGGAGGGGCGAGGGGAGCAGCCCCTGCCAGACCGTGCCGCACCGCAGCGGGCCCGAGGGGCCGGCGGGACGGGCGAGGGGAGCAGCCCCAGCCAGAGACCTAACAGTACAGGTACAAACCTCACCGCGGCCGAAGCGGCTCTGGAAGCCGCCGAGTTCCCTGCGCGGGGCAGCCCCGGCTCCCGGTGTGGCGGCCCGTGAGGCAGAGCCCGGCCGTGCTCGGGGCCCATCGCTGCTGCCCTGGAACTGCCAGCTGTCCCGGTCTGCCGGAGCGGGCCCGGACCCACCAGCTGCAGGGTGCTCGGGAGAGATCGCCTCACTTATTCCCCTCCTCATTTATTCCCCTCACTTACTCATTCCCCTCCTTTTACAAGCAGCATTTGTGGCCTGATCCCGCAGCCACACTCGGTAACACTGTCCGCACAAGTCAGCGCAATCTCCAGTTTATTCGCCTTTATTCATGTGCGTACAATTACATACAGCAGGTGAATTTTGGCTAGATGGAAGCACGATCTAATCTTTGGCCAGCAAAAATACAGTAGTGGCAGCAGAAGCACTTTGAAACAGTCACATTCCCATATCCATATATTGTTTGAATTAGCAATTTACTCTTCTAATATAACCTCTGCTTTAAAGGCTAAGGAATTCTAAGTTTCTGCAAATATATTAAGAACTTTTCACAGTGCAAAACCAGTCTAACCTTTTTGCATCTCAGTGAAACTAGCTGTGTATGTACGCTAAGCCGTGGAAAAAATAATTTCAAGGAGTAATCTGGAAGGGTTTGAATTACAGACAAAGGATTATAACAAAATTCCCAATGTTTCATTAATGCCGTTCAGCAGTAACAAGTACTGTGGCAAATCCAGCTTCAAAGCATTCTCTGAAGTTGTTCCTCCGGCATCACAGCAGTGCACAGAGGTAGATTTAACACTATTTGACCAGTGTCAGGACTGATGCACAAGTGACAAACTGCCCAGGAAGACAACAGAAAGATGCCACAGGAAAGATAAATAAAACCTCGTTTGGGTGGTCTTGCTGCTGGGTTACTGCTTGGTGGCTGCATTTCTTTTTTCACCTAGACCATATGGTCCAGGTTCTTTTAAATGCCTTAGGAAATGGACTAACCTGGTTCTGCTTGCTTACCCAGACAGGATAATCTTGTTAATCTCCTAATGGCCCTCAATTTTCAGCGTGCGCTGGCTTTTGACTAGACGTGCCTGAACAAATGTTTACCATTTTATGGATGCATGTAAATGTGCTCTTTGCCTCCTTCCCATCCCTGTTTGCTCCTTCTCTGGCCTACTACTGTTACTATTTTTGTGAAATTACGCAGTGCTTCCAAGATCTCTTCCGTACAAGGGAGCACTGGGCTCCTATTCAGCAGCTTTTGCTGTTCCAATCTGCACTGAAGCAACTTTAGATTTCACAAAGTCAGCCAGGTTCACTGCAGGCTAGAAAATCTGCATGTGAATGAAAGAAAGTCATTTAATATGGCACACAGAAAGCTGCCCAGTGGAGACTGGGTGCAAATGCAGCATGCCAAGCTTTCAGAACGCAGAGCAACAGCATTTCCCAGAAAGACAATCTTTATACTTCACATAGACAGTCACTCAGTACAATTTTTGTATTGTTTTTGTGTTGTTTTTTTTCCCCCCTGAACTAGTTCTCTCTTCCTTCAACTGTGACTTTTTATGTCCCGCTCTAGGAGACAAAATAGCAAGAATCTGGACCTGAAAAAATCCCACCATGCAACCAAACTGCAGTCATCTCCACAACATCCAAGGCAGTGGTGATGACTCTTCATCTCAGAGCACCCACACAGCGAGGTTGTCAGGAGAGGGCTCATGCCATCATAGCAGCGATATTCGCATACAGCTAAACTCTGCTGCAGGAGAATCCAGAGAAAACGCGAGTTCCCGGCACTCAAGGCCAGGTTCCCAAAGTCGCTCACACGGACATGCCCACAGTGAAGCAGCAGGGCTCGATGATTCCGCGCCAGACTCAGAGGAGCACAGCGGCAGCTCCCTCTCGGAGCTCAGATACCTCCTCCAGTGGCTGCACAAAAGTCTGCCGTATATCTTGATTCTGTGTGTCAAACTGATCATGCAGCATATAATTGGTAGAGTATAACAAAATAAGGTCTGAGGGAACAGACCCTCCCCCAAAGATACATACTAATAACCATGCCTGAAATATAATTCAATTTATTTTTAGCTTTATTTTTATTTGCTTTATTCATCAGAAAGAGATTTACTAAACTACATTTCAGTGGCTTCTGTTTCCTTTGCTGGCACATGTACAATGTACTTAAGTATTCTGGCTTGACAGTCTGAGTGATTAATTGTAATTACAAAGACATATAAGAAGTGGCTGTTTTTTTAACCCAGTTCAGTAATTTTTTTTAATTTTCTTGTGTATAACTGACCCTTTTTTCCTAATAGGCATTTCTCTTGGAATTGGGCTGCTAACAACTTACATGTATGCAAACAAAAGCATAGTAAATCAGGTTTTTCTAAGAGTAAGTATCATCCTATGCACCAAAATTCTGTAAGTTAACCAAGACCTTTATCCATCAGTTTTTGAAACAAATGTGGAGATACTGTATTATTTATCTAATAATACTAGGTTTCAGGGTTTCAAGATGGAAAGCCTTAATGCTTTTTTACAGTGTAGTTTCTCAGATACATAAGGTCTGCAAAATTCAAAGATTTCCAGCCCCCCCTCCCTTTGAATATTGAAATCACTTCAACCGATGAAAGTTTTTTGAAATTTATAGAAGAACTTCTTAACTATATTTGTGGAATCAAATAGGGGTTGACAGTTTAAACTTTCAGCTGTTTCTGTTCACTCCCAAAGGAAAATCTAGTGTTTCTTCAGTGGGGTGGGTTTTGGTTGTGTTTTTAGAAAAAAACTTTACATAGAAATTGTTATGTTGAAAACATTAAAATTACTGGTTTACCTTTCCATTAAGCTCTCCATTTTATTTGGCCTAAACCCACTAAGATGAAAAATCCTCTAGTAGTTCAGGTGCAACAGACTAGATAGAGCTTTGGAGATCAGATGCTGATAGTGATGCAAGGACTGTAATACATCTTTACAATTACCTTACAGGAACGGTGCTCCAAGTTGCAGTGTGCTTGGTTACTGGTATACCTAACTGGATCATCTCTCCTCTTGTATTACACCTTTCATTCTCAGTCACTGTATTACAGGTAAGTAAGTAGAGGAACATCTCTACTCACATCATAAATTACTCAAATGTTAACTGGGAACATTTTATATGGGCTGCTGCTGTTTTTCTTTAGTTGTAGCATCAGTTTCTCTTTCATTTTAATCTCCATTCCTCGTCTTCTGCCAAACTGAACAGGTGCTGTCCTTAAAAAGAATATGTTGGAATTTGCAAGATTAGACCCCATACTCAACATAATGGCACTACTATACAATGGGGAATGCACCTGGCTTTGACCCTACCGCCTTGCCTTCAGAATACTGAATATGGCTCCATCGAGTCTCCAATTTATATTTTTTTTCCCCCTTAGCATTCTGTAGCTACGGTCTTGGCTGCAAATGAGTCAAAGGCTGTATTGCTAAAGAGACAGCAAGACTGTCTCTAGAGGATGGGGGTTGTGATGAAGATACAGGAAAGAAGGTTCAAAAATGGAAAGGCTGTCAGGGATTATAAATGATCAATTTACAATAAAGAGTTCATTTTCTTAACAAATATTTCCCCTCTGTGATAACCAGGTTTCCTTTTTGAATTAAACCTGCTGTGATAATCTCTGGTTATGCTTTCCTCTAAATAGGGTGCTCCGCTAACTTCTGATACTTCTTTTTGTAGCTTAATCTTCTTAAAACCTACCGTGGATTTTATGAACTTCTGGGAGGTACTTTGGATTGTGGGAGTCACAGACTTTATTCTGAAATTCCTCTTCATGGGCTTCAAGTGCTTTATTCTCTTGGTGCCTTCTTTTATGATGTCCTTTAAATCCAAGGTAAGGAAACAAGCTATATTTTTGCTTCCTTAGGAAGATTCTTTTACGGTCAAATTAGCTAACTATTAAAGAAAAAAGTCTTTTTAATTAAAGGTCTGTATATAATCCACCACTGCACTGTGGGCAAAAAAACCCTGTGGATTTCATGTTCTTCCCTGCTTGGTGCTAAGAGGAAGGTTTACGGTCTGATCTGAAACAATTGCTTGTATTATGTCGTTGGATAAATGGGTTTATTTCTGTCTCTGAGTGGGGGAGATGAAGAAACCTTTTATTTGCTGCAATGTAAGAATGTGTATACAGACAGTCAGCACTGAGCAGCGGAAAGGACAGTACATTTTTTACATGCTCGACACTAACTGACATGAGAAGATTGTAATACCTGTGCATGCAAACACCTGTTTTTTCTGTCTCTTCAATAAATAATTCAGAATTTTCCTTTTCTTAATAAACTTAGTATTTGTGTCAGATCAATGAATTTGATCATAGCTTAAATCCTCAGATCAGTGAAGTTTAACAAATTTTCACAGATGCTTGCAGTGGTTGGTGGGGTATTTATTTGGTTCCTGAGGTGAGACAGGGAAAACCCATTAAATTTTATTTTTAAAATAGCAAATACTAGTACTGGTTTGTACATGGTAGCATTTAAGAGGATGTTTTGGTAGGTTTTATCTCATTAAAATGTACAGAACAAGTTCTTCTCAGGTACAACTGATTTTGCTAAAACCACTTTATAATCAAGATGCCCCCCCCCCAGCTAGTGATATAACATCTAAAATACAGCTAGTGAAAATTCCATTACACCAACTGTGACTTAAACTGTGGCTAAATTAAGGAAGGACTCTGCTCAATATTGGCAAACTGTGGCATTATCCAGTATACATTATAGAAAGAGCGTTTCTTCCTTGTTATAAGTACAGTTTTAAAGACAAACTTAAGGAAATAAGAGCTAACTATCTGTGATTGCACATGCACATACACACACAGTGCTCTGTGCAGGATGCTTGTGCTTTGTAATGATTCAGTAATTTTTAGGGCGTCACTGAACTCCATTTACCTGTTCAGTCCAGCCACCCTGGGCTTCTTTCCTGGCCCCTCCAATCTTCTTCCCCATCCTATATAGGAGTTAATTGTCACAAGATAAAATGTCACAGGCATAAAATAACATTTACAGGAAAACAGTTTGTAATTTATGTTTGTTAATAAAAGAATGGGCCTTACTCTCATTTTTTAATCCTGAATGCAGGACACAACTCTAATGACAAGCCGATCTACATGATTAAATTTGTCTTGCTTTCCTTTTTTATGTAACTTTTATTTTCTTCTTTAATGCTTACGGAATTAAGTGTGATATCATTGTTAAATAGGTAGGCATCTGACAAAGCCATCCTATTTCAGCCTGTTAATTTGATTTTCTGCAGCACAGCAATCAATTGTGGTTTTATACAGTTGTGGTGAGACTCATCATCTGGTCTTCATTCTTTTTCATGCTTCATATTTAGCTGTTTCAAGATACAATGGGAGAACTATAAGTTACTCAAAATAATAACAATGCATCTTTTCTCTATATTTTAAAAATCCTTTGTGTTTTAAATCTTGAGCGATTCCTTTGCATGTCTTGCTTAGGGCTACTGGTACATGCTGTTAGAAGAACTCTGCCAGTATTACCGTATGTTTGTCCCCATACCAGTTTGGTTCCGTTATCTTATTGGCTATGGGGAGCCGGACAGTGTACTAGGATGGACCCTTGGGATACTGCTGGGCCTTCTCTACCTCATCCTAAAAGTAGGTAAACTTTACATTCCTCTCAAACTATTTTGCACTAATTATCACTAGAGGGCTAGAGACACATGAACTAACATTTCTGAAAGAACCCCCTGTGTTTGAACTCACTTGCAAGTGGATGCTTCAGAATAACTGATACAGTCTTCCATGGCTCAGGCCATGGTAAGTCATCTTTATCCTGCATCTATTCTGGGAATGCACTGGGGCTGCACAACAAAGTACACTGTTACTGTAGGTCCCCTCATGTCAGACACTAAGACGACTGTTACCAGCTATCAAGGAAAAGAGCTTGCAAAAATAATGTTAAAATTCACGGCTGAAAGAATCAGCACTTTCCAGGAAACTAGATTTTCTCTCTGATAGAGTATCCTGTGTGATGCTCAACAGGCTAAACGTTAAGTGCTCATACTGGCTGTCTACTTCACCAAAGAGCTAATCTGCACCAACTGTAACCAGACTCAGTTCAAGTTTGGCTTTGAACGTGAAAAAATACTTTATAATGCTACGGTATCTTAATTACAAGCCTAAAGACTATTGCATATACGATAATAATACTGATAGATTTGCACTTGAGTGCTTCATTTCAAACTTTAACACTCTATTTCTTTTAAAGAGCAGATCCCTGCTGGGGAAAAAACCCCCTTTGGGTTAAATTCTTTTGTTTGGTACATATTACACAACCAAAGTAGGGTCAGTCTGAACTATAGCTTTGCTTATTTTCCTGCCAACATCAAACTAGTGTGAGACTTTTAGTGTTGGAAACTGCACAAACGCTTGGAAGCTTTTTAGTTCACACAGAAAAATTCTAAGCATAACTCGTGTTTTCTTTCCCATTTCAGCTTTTGAGCTTTTTTGGCCAACTGAGAAACTTCAGACAGGTCTTACGGATATTTTGTACACGACCAGTGAGTACTGAATTCTTTTATGACAAAACAAAAACCCCAATTTACATGAAAATACTTATTTTTTAAATACCTCACTCCTGTATTACTTTGCATTGTTCTGGCAATAGACAACGGCATTTTTAAAGAAAACCCTGTATACTTGTTCTCTCATTTCACAGTCTGAATTCCTTGAATACATAGTTACGTTGTCATCTTAACAACAACAAAAAACCAGTAAAAAAACCTATTATGCATGTCTCTTCAGATAAACATAGGTGAAATAAGATACCCTTTTTGTCTTGCTTCCTACTTTTTAACTGGGATAAATATTGGGTGGATGCAGGCAGAGCTTTATGCTGAAATACAGTCAGAATTGAAGATTGCCAAAATAATTGACAAGCAAGTAACTTTTGTTAGAATTGTAAGTTTTTAGATAATCTTTCTCAATAGTAGAGGTATTGTTTCCAGTCTGCTATCCATGCAGTAAAATGTATAGAAAGTTTAGGAGCACAGTGTCATGTAAAAGGAATAGTACTGTACTTCTTATTGTCTAAGTGCCATCTTAATCAAATTGAAACTTAACAGTGTCTTGTTCAGAGGTCACTGTTAAAAGAAAACTGCTACAGATTCTTCCAGAAACTGTGATCAGGGGAAGATACTAGCTAGGCAGTGTGGTAAGTGGGAGCATATAAGCTTTAGGCCCCAAGACAACTATTAAAAAACTTAACAACATTTCACTGGATTAGGGATTGATAGTTTTCCTGACAGGGCAGCCCTTATTCCCAATTCCTTTCTATCCTGGTATTTTTGTTTTGGGGCTTTCCCCCTCTCACCCAGAAACTAATGTCTGCTGAAAATATCTTGGTTTACAGCACTACGGGGTGACAGCTAGCAAGAGACAGTGTTCTGAATCGGATGATATTTGTTCAATCTGCCAAGCTGAATTTCAGAAGCCTATTCTGCTCATCTGTCAGGTAATACACACAATCAGAATTATTTTTTGCCAATTTAAGAATATTTTAAACAACAAGGTTTATATGCCTTCTGATTATTTTTAGAAATCAAAATTTGCAAATAATATACCATCTTATAAATGGAAGAGCTTAGAAGCTCTAAGTTCTTATTCTTTTCATTACAGCACACATTTTGTGAAGAATGCATCTCTTTATGGTTTAATAGAGAAAAAACGTGTCCACTCTGCAGAACTGTTATTTCAGACCATGTTAACAAGTGGAAGGATGGAGCTACATCTATGCATCTACAGATTTTCTAAAGCATGTCAAACAATTTGTTTGCAGTTTGTTTGTTCAAGCTAAGGTTTTCAGTCTACTGCAGAATTAAACTGTAGGTGGCACAAGGAACAAGTTTCCAAATTCTAAATAACATGCTTCTATGAAACGTGCCAGTCTTTAAAACAGTGCAGAAAATGTTCACTTGACCTTCTTAAGTACAGAAGACGTAAGTTTTCAGAATGAATGCAGAAAAGCCAGTATTGCTTCTCTTGTGATTCTTTTAGGAAACAAGTGCTTGAAAAATGCTGCACAACTTCTTGCAGCAGCTTCTTAATTCAACATTTTATTTAAAAGTTTAAGTAGAGTTCCAGACTCTACTAATTGTATTTCTCCTTCTAACATGACTCAACCCAAAAGGTCAGCCTACCAATTTTATTAAGATTATAAGCAAATTTTATACTCTGGACTACAGTGAGAATTAAAGCTACTTGTCACACTTGGCATTAAAGATCTTTTAATGTTTGCCCAGTAGATGAGGGAAAGCAGCTGCTTAGTCGTGCACCTGTAACAGCAACTATTTCTTACTGTACCTGGAGATAAGTCACAAGAATAAGACATTCCCTGTTTAGGTTCTTGTAGACTTCTGATGGATCTTTGGCTTAATACAGAAACCAACCACCGATGTTAGGTTTTTACTTATAACTTTTATATATATAAAGTTGGTATTTTTAAAACAAATCTTTAATACTGTATTTTTGTCATAACAGGAACCAGATTTTCTTACAGGGGAGAATCTATTTTATACTATATTTGCAATTTGTAGCGTGGATAAAAATCAGAGAGAATAAATGCATTTAAATCTATTTGTTTGGTGCATGTTGAATAAAGAAACAAGATTCATTACTGTTTCAGTATTAACTTACATGTAAGCACACAACAACAGCTCACTGCTAGGTATACTGTTAAATGTCTCTGAAAAACAAAACCCCTCCAGATGCTACAACTTATTTGTGACTAGTCTTTGTGTTAATTATAGAGCTGACTTACATATAATCTAACTTTTTTTCGTGTTTGTCTTTTTTCACCTTGCTATTCAGGTAAGACTGAAAAAACCCGAACTCAAATTACCTTGTTACAGCAAAGTTAAATTGACTTGCCATTGAGCTTGTCTTAACTGAATCCCTTTAGGGTACTTCTAAACTGGGGGGGAAAACCCAGAATGAAAGTTAAACACTTACTTGATGAATGAGGTAGCAACTCGAAGGGCCAGGCAGACTGACTGAGTGAAGTTGCAGCTGACACAGGCAGATTTATAGCTGACAGGGCATAATGGGAGAGTGCCCTTAAAGGTACAACTAAAAGTGCATTACTAGTAGTATTTAGTATTCTGAATAAAAATGTAATGAGGTGGAAGAGTCAAGCTAAGAGGTATCATTTTATGTTCAGCCTGGGTTTTGCTATAGCGTGCTATGTATTTGCTAAATGTATTTTTGTTTGAAGTTTACTGCAGTTGAGTGTGCCCTATGATTGTTCCACCATGGTAGCTGAGTGACTGGGGAAAAAAAGATTCCAGCGTAAAGAAAACAGGCAAAAGCTTCTAAGTCTGTAATTGGAAACTTACGGGAGTAGAAGAGGCTGGTTCTCATGGAAGCCTTTCCCAGCAGGTGAGGTACTTAGTCTGGAGAATGTGTGGCTGAATGGCGTTAAGAGCAATCCTGAGGGTGACAAAGAAGAATTAGAGCTTGGCCACAGCCAGAGCTGTGCTGTAAGGGGCTTGCACTGGTACCTCCAGTATCATCGGAACAAACTGCTCTTTGTTTCCTCTGAGAGATCTAGCTATGTCTTAGCTTGCAGTTGGAGTTCATACAAGATCAGAACTACTATTTGAATTTCATCACTGTTGATATTCAGGCTGCTGTGGCAGCAGAACTTCCCTTGAGAGATGGACAGGAATTGTATCAGTCAAGGAACAAAATAAAAGAGCAGGGGGAACTTAAGGCTGGATTCTGAGTCTCTGATGGGCCCACAGAGACTTTGGCAGCTCACTTGGTTACACAGTCAGACTTTCCCAACCTTAATCATAAATGTACAGTTTAGCTAAAGAGTGGTTTAAGGTTTTTTTCTTCATACCAGTATCATGTGAATACTGTGTAAACGAGTGCTATATTTAATTTAGTCAACAGACAGCACCTTTTAAAAAGCTTTGCTTGTGTGAGTAAAATGAGTGACGGAGCCCAATACAGTTTATAAAGCAGATGTAATAACCAACCCTTTCTAAAATACTGGGCAAAATAACAATTGTAACTGAAAAATGAAATAAATAAAAATCATAACAAATTTAAGCAAAGCTTTTAATTAGAAAATGCAGAAAGAGTGATTTTCACACTTGCTTAAACTCTTGCCTGAATTGAGTGAGTCTGATATATCCAAAATGTTCTTTTGATTTCTTCTTTTACATGCAACTCTTCCTTGTGTGATCTTTTTCTTTTGTTC